>OX453235.1:3295110-3895110 GCA_949709995.1 Arachnomyces sp. KDTOL00113 | reverse complement strand
CGCAGCCTCTGGGAGCTGCACAGAACAGAATGCATCAAACTTCGTCGAGGTTATTAAGGATGACGAACGAGGATAGGCCGTTTACGAAGGTAAGGATTTAATTTGGGGAGCGAGACCAGGTCTCGTATGACAAGGAGTTACGGTTTGCTAACTACTTGAACAGGACTTCAAAGATCTCTTCGCAACATTAATGGTCAGTTTAAAGCTGGAATCACATCGTGTCCGGTTTTCCAAGTTCGAGCATACGTTCACTTCAGAAGAGGCTATCAACAACTTGGGCTCGCTTAAATTCTCTCAATCAAATCGTATGCCAGATCCCAAAGACCCGTCTCGGATCGTAACGACGACCACTACCACCACATTTTCTATGGCAAAAGAGATGGCACGTTCTGTATGCCAACGGTTTATCGACGCTCGTTTTATCGAACAGGCGGATGGACGACCGATCACTCATTTTCCAATGAAAGGAGCGCTATTTCAGCTCACGCCAAAGGGAATTTGCGTCTTGCAAGTATTCTGCCAAAGAAACGGTATAACTGCAAGGCATGTTCTGGATGTGTTGGAATCACCCCGTAATACAATGCAACTGGTCGTTCTAGAAAGAGATGTTGCAACGGACAAGCTCTCGCACGACCGTGGGACAATCGAGGTGATATTCCGTCGCTTCGCGGGACAAGATGGCCCGAACGTCAAGAGCAGCGTCTCCACCTCAGATTCCGACTCGTTGAGTGACTATACCAATGGGTTGGTTGGGGTGAAAATGGCCAAGGAAAGAAAGATCAATGATAAGCTGGTTCAAAATACATTCACGGGTAAAGCAGCCGTGGATTGGCTGATGGACTGTTGTATGACAATCGACCGTCGGGAAACGTTTGAGATTGCAGAGCTCTTTGTCCGACATGGACTCATGTGGTGTGTCATGGAGGACAAGTCGTATGCACAGCAGGAGCCCACCGCCACCGTCTTCCAACCGACCAAGTATGCCGTTTATGGTGTCACAGACCGGGGTCAAAGGGTATGTGGATGGATCGCACGAGACAAATCACTGGTTTCCACGTACAATGGCAAATCCGCACCGAGGGACTCGAACAATGCCCGTCTGAACAATATTCTGCAAGATCCGGCTCTGCGGCTACTGTTTCGAGAATTTCTTCGGTACTCGCTATGTGAAGAGAATCTATCTTTCTACGTAGATGTATCCGAGTTTACCGGCAACTACCACAAGGCGGATAAAGCTGGCTCTTTCAACAAACCCGATGCTGTTCGCGAGACATTGGCTGCTGCGTATGGTAAGTTTAGAAATAATAAAACCAAAAGTCCCCGTTTTCCCCGCCTTTTGCTAATCTTGGGAGTACAGGCCTGTACAATGCCTTCTTGGCACCGGGTTCTCCGTGTGAACTGAACATCGAACACGCCTTGCGGAACAGTCTGGCCAGCCGTATGACAAGAGCGGTTGGCGATGATGAATCTATGTTGAAGAGCCTTCAAGAGGTTGTCGGCCTGTTCGAATCGGCGCAGACCTCCGTTTTCAAGTTGATGTCAAGCGTAAGCTGCCCCACTCTTTACATGGTCTAGTCCCATAATACTAATTCGATGTAGGACTCGGTGCCCAAGTTTATCCGTGATCCGAAATACGCAGATGTCCTGAGCGAGCATAACTTCGACACTAGTGGGAGGTCGTTTTCGCCCAGCAGGGGTTCGGTACCGGAGCGGTCGATGAGTCGATCGATTAGACCATGAATGCAGGCAGGCGTACCCTTCGCAGCTGATCTCTTGATCACTCAAGAGAATCTGCTCGACTACCCTTCGCTGGCCGAACGATTAATACCCGATCCATAATCTCCAGGTGCTTGCATTGGTGTTGACTCGGATACTTGCTCGATGTGAGTGAAGATGCATTATCCCGCCAGCCTCCGGGTTATGTGTGGAGGATGAGTTCCTTCATGCAATTAGCGGTATGCGCACTCAGAATGCGGTATCATGGGCTGGGCTGGACCCCAGCGAACAAGAAGCAAACGGGACGTACCTATCCATTTTAGTTGGAACGGTCGTCCCGAGAAGGCATCTGTCCCACCTATTCGACGGTTTTGGAACGACTCGTTCTACGGACTATCGCCTTCTCAAAAATCGCCTGCTTGCGGGGCAACAACTCCACTCAACCATAATTATCACGACCGACAACGTTTTTCTTTTGTCTGCCGCCATCGTTGTCAACACCGAGCGAAACGGATCTGGTTATGCGCAGATGATATTCATGTATAAAGATATACATCATCATCACGACTCTAGACGGTGTTACCAAAAAAGAAAACCAAAAAAAAAAAGCCGTAACGCATCCACTAGAGCTAGCAAGCGCCGGGTCGATTGTTCGTTTTCCATTCCCTTACTATGTTTTGGAGCTTTAAAAAATGGGAAAGAGAAAATAATGGCTTTTGGTGTTTCCGAATCTATCTTATCATCTTCCTATCTTCCTTTCTATGTTTCTGGGGCGGCAAAGATCATACATACACTGGACTGGATTCGGTTTTTATCGCCTTTTCTCCTTTGGGTCCTTGGGTTGGTGGTGCATAGCATCTTTCTGTTTGTTTTTTTCTTTTTTTGCATGGCAGTTTTCTTTTATTATATATCTTTTTCTTCTGTGTTCCTTTATTGAGGAGCAGAGGGAAGATGTTAAACTCGTTTTATATCCTTGATTGTTGTTTTTTTGGCTTCTTGTAATTTGCTCGTTGCCCTTTTCTCTTCACCTTTCTCTTCTCTTCTTGAGTTCGACAAAACCATATGGCAGCATTTGGGAGTTTTTCGATTTTTTTAAAACATTTTTATTTACATTTATCATTCATATATCGGGTGTCTTCTAGACCTTTTTGTTTTTTTTCTTGCTTTGATGTGTTTTGGTGGTGAGGTCGTTTTTATCCGTCATACAAGCTACTTTGGGTCTCCCGCCTGGGAAAATGATTACAGATCTTATCTTGGCATATAATAATGGAATTGGAACCCTTGATCAACGGCTATACTTCTGATAATGTTGTCTTGAACTGGTGACTTAATATGAAACGATCTGGTAATAGGAGCATTCAACATATCTTCAGGAATCGCGATCCAAAGCTCTCAGAGTAAGTATCACGATGAAAAGAGTAAAAATATTCATAGGAGGGATCCAGCACTTTCTAATGTCCCTTTTATTCCTCTTTCTATGAACTCATTCGGTTGCTCGCTCAACCCCTTACCCCAATTAGGATAATACGACAGGAGCCAATAAGAACTACGTTCATGGCCTCAAGTACGCTGACTTTCATCCGCGCCCGACCCCTCAGCAACACCACCAGCAGCACTTTGAACCCGAGACCTCAAACCATCCGGCCTCTTCAATCGCGCTTGCGCTTGTAATCGCCTATTATCATTCTTCGTACCCCGGAACCACAACCTCGGTCTTAGAAACGCGAGAGTCCAATTCGTGGGAGAAAGCCATCTTATCGGGGATGTTAGAGTGGAGAGAGATAGACATGATCGTATCCTAGGCGCGGACATGGTGTGGGATGGACCACTTTTGGAAAGAAAGGGTTAGAGGAGGGATTTTGTAGTTGGATGGGGAGGGGATTACCTACGCGGAACGGGCGTGGTGGTCATATGTACAGACGAGGGAACGGGATGGGTCGCAGGTATTAGAGAGCTTGCCGGTCTGATCTACCAGATTACCGGGTAACGTAAGAGATGCGTTTGTATTGCTTACCGTCCCTGGGCAAGGGGCAAGCGATCTCTCCACCGACGAGCCGATATAACGCTAAGCGTTGTCAGTTAATTTAAGACGTATGATTGAGGTAACTACCCGTACCGGTAGTCTTATCGCTAGCTCCGCGGGGAATTTGCACGGCGGTTGCCTCAGAGACCCATCCTCTTTTACGCTGCCAAGTTCAGGTTCGAGGGCAAGTCGTTTGGACTGGTGATAATGTTGAGTATTCTGAAAATGAGAAGCTTTGGGGATAATAAACCTACCTCTTCAATGATCAGGGTCATGCATTTACGGCACTCCAATCTGGCAAGATTGAGGGACCGTGGGTCACATGAGATTGGGTTCGGGAGGTCCTCCGAGCATGGTTTTGCTTGGTAACAGGCGTGGTCCTTGATCACTGGGAAAGAAAGTTAGATCGTATACTCAGCCGTAGGTGAGGAGAGTTTACTTCTCGATATTGTCCTCCAGAGCGCTTTGTAATACATGAAAGCGCTGAGCAATTCGGCCGTATAAAGATCTATAAACAGGTCAATCAGAGGAATTATTCGACGCTAGACTCTGAAATCTTACGGCAACAACGATAGTCGAGAACGACATAGGGATGCTCCGCTTTGATGTTGAACTCCTGAAAAGATCGGAGAGAGTTGTAGTTCATTAGGATCGCTGATGTTCTTTGCGAGTACTTCGCGACCTGAGATGGGAATTCATTTGCGGCACGAACGACCGTTTGGAGGTCCCAGTTTTTCTACTTCCTAGGTCAGAAAAGTCCCAGGTTGAAAAAAGTGAGACGAACGTACGTTCGGCTTCTTGACATCTCCTCCTCCTGACCAGTTGATAGAGACGCTGATCTCAGTGTTTTCCCAGATGTCCTCCTTGTCCTTTTCGGCGGAAAATCCGCCACCAAAGGGTTTCGAGGGTGCCACAGAGAGCTGGATTTCAGCCGCAGTTTTAACTCTGGAAACCTTGCTCTTATCATGTACTGTAATGCAAACAACGGCAGAGAACTCCCCGCCTTCCAAGAAACCTGCGATAAAGCTGTCCCCGTAGACAGACGAGAAACGGTCCGGGCTCAATCCTGGTATCGGGTTGAATTCCATATGGCTCAGGATAACAGGTGATTCATTTGTGACTTTAACAGAGACAATAAAGTTAAGGTCACTATCTCCAAGGTTATTCTCTTTCACAAATGTCGTGTTTCCTAACGCTGCGCCTGTACCGTAGTTGATGGTAGCACTTGAGGAGATATTCAGAGTATCAACAATATCCGCGACGTTATCTACGGCATGGGCTGTATATCTGACGGTTTGGTTTATGCCTTTTCCGGAAGACTCGATGTTAACGCATGACCCTTGTTCTTGGACGAAAAAGGATGGTTCAGGGGACTCGGGGACAATGGTGGAGAATTCGCGGGTTCGGTGGTCGAGTGCTCGAGGGGCTGGGCGCTCGCAATGGGTATCTGGTTGAGGGTTATTCGAGCTGGTTGGGTCTGGATGAATCAAAACGGCGTCGTCGATGCATATCTCCTGGGTGTAGGAATTGAAGCTATAGTCATAGTTTTAGCAATCCCCGGTTTGAAAAGGGGAGGAAGTCAAACCCTTGACCAAGGCGCATGAGACTCGTATATGGGGCAAGGAACGACATCTCCAATGTTAGGGATGAGTGACTATAAGACTTTGCCAGCAAATATCTTGATCAACCCGATAACGGAGTAAGAGTAATGATAGAGCTTAGTAAATGAGTAGAGAAGAACTTGAAGAGTCTCAATTGCACATGCAGGAATAATAGGACTCAATGGCCTAGAAATTAGGCGAGTAGTTGTGAGATCAGCCAAGGCAGGAGTAACCCTACGACGGGAAGGCACCTCCAATGGGTTGGAACTGTCCGTTGTTATTAAGGTCGACATAATTTAACGTCGACATGATAAACAGCTTTCAATCGCAGAAAATGGCAACTGGTAAAAAAAAGGGGCATATGAGCCGCGTCTATCAGGATAGACAACTTGGGTAGAACCCCGTTGAAGCTTGAAAGATAGTCAAGCCTCCAATTTCTTCGCAGTTCTTCAATATCTACGTTCCATCCTCTCAAGTTTGTGGCATTGTTCACCTCTAGAGTAAGGGAGAGGCATTAATGCTCAATAGGACCCGATACGTCCAATGAAGACGATGGGTAAAGCTCTCCGGATCTGCGCCTGCATCGCAACGATCCAACAACTATCCATCCCCCATGGATGAGCTTGAGCATAACGAGAGGGTGTTCCTTTTTTCTGCGTACACATAGCTTGATATCAGGTGTGAAGTCGCGAGGACGATAACTATGCTGACTCATCGCTCTCAAAACAGCCGAGGTCTAGGAAGACCCCAGAACCGATATCACCGAAGCAAAGACATGGACGACACGAGGACCGCTGGCTCGGCCAGTTCATGACAATGTCATGGATTATATTAATAAAGACACGAGAGATATGATTTATTAACTTGTCCAAAGATCCTACTTACCCATTCCATTTGCTCCATAACCCCCAGATCTACCGAAAATGACGTCTCCCTTGAGCCCCGCTGAGTTTGCGCAGAATGTCGAAGGGTGCCTTAAAGGCATGGCTGACTCCGACTATAAGGTAATATCGGCTCTATCCTCGAATTCTTTAATATCCTTATGCTTCGAAAATCCGTACTAATCCTCTCTCCAGGGGTGGGATGCTGAAATCAACAACACTCACGCTCGTTTCGAATCTGCGGCTCTTGGCCCGCCTGCCCAAGCTACGTTTCTCCTGACAGTAACGCCGGAGCTCTGCAATCGCTTGGGGAATCTCCATGGTGGATGTGCAACAACCGTTATCGACAATCTTTCCTCTACACTTCTTGTAGGCGCCTCACGCCCGGGTTTCTTTTCTCTGGGAGGTGTCAGCCGCACCCTCAGCTTGACATATTTACGTCCTGTTCCGTCGGGGACGGAAGTCCGTATTTTCTGTGAAGTAGTTCAGTCGGGTCGAAGGTTGGCTTTGCTTAGGGCAGAGATTAGGAAAGCGGATGACAATACTGTGTGTGTAGTCGCAAGCCACGAGAAAGCGAATACGGATGACCCGGAGTCGGCGAAGTTATAGACTGGCGAATAGGGATTGTTTGGGATTCGGACAGGAGGCTGGGACGCTCGGTAGACGAGAAGTAGGACTTTATCTTCAGAATTGCCGACGAAGAGAAGGCTCCGCTGGTCTCTTAGAGCTATGGGATTTTGTATTACTATCGGATGGACAAGAGGAGGTTTGTTGATTTTCCTGTTTAATTTTCGAGAACATTCTTACCTTGCTTAGGGCAACTTACATAGAAGAAACCATATAGACACCAGGATTTCATCCCCCTTTTTCCTGTTTGCTATGCCAACTTCCATCCTCCAGCTTACCCTATCCTGAACTCTTGATTCTTCTCTCTGCTTCAAGTACCATGATAGTCATTCACGTTTCTATACTTCTCTACTCCCGCTTCCACATGATTCATTTTCATGTGCTCATTCACTCTATGCAATTCACTCCTGCATAGGCATTTACTACATGGCATTCACCTTCCCATAGGTATTCATTCACCTCCACGTGATTCACTCCCACGTGGTATTCACTTTTATGCGACCCCCAATTTTCGAGCATAAATATTCGTTTCCCACCCCCCTTTTCTCCATCTTTCTTACATCCTCCACATCTCTTTCAACAACAATCTTCCTCCATCTCTCTTATATATGTCTACCTATGTATCCTAAGCTCAGGGCCGAGGGCGATATTCAGGCTACTCCTCAATCCCGAAGCAAAAATATCTCCTTTCCACCCTCGTCTCCTTGACTTGCTTACGTATTTCCAAGGATCTTCTTTATACAACCTGTTTCTCCGTCTTCCTGATATGGTTCTGTTCATACACGGTATTCCGAAGGTTATATACTGCTTCGAAGGTTGAAGCTGGTAAAAAGGACGTCGAAGCAAAGGGCGAAGCGAACCCATTCGAATTCTACAACTTCGAAAAACTCGCCCTCGTCTACAGAGAGAGCGAACCCTCTCAGCATGGCATCGGTCGTCGCATCTCGGTCTTCCACTTTATGCTACACTTCAATTTCGAAGCATGAATATTCTTCTTTCATAGTCTTCTCCTCGTCTTTCTTACATCTCTCGCTTCTTCTTCCGGTCTCCCATATAAGCCTATCTGTATATTTTAATTCCAGGTTATATTCCGTTCGGAGGATTGAAAGCGGTATTCACTTTATGCTACCCTTTAATTACGAAGCATAAATATCTTCTTTCTATGGCCTTCTCTGTGTCTTTCACACACCCCACGACTCTTCTTCTACGTTGGGTTTCTTCACTCTCATATATATGGGCCGGCCGGTCTACATATTCTATTTAGGGGCTATATTCCTCTCGGAAGATTGAAGTGATATTCACTTTTATGCTGCTCTTCACCTCGAAGCATAAATATCTTCTTTCTATGGCCTTCTCTCTCTCTTTCTTGCTCTTCACAACTCTTCTTCTGCGTTGAGTTTCCTCGCCTCTCTCAAATATGGGCCGACCCGTCTATATATTCTATTTAGGAGTTATGCTCCGATAGGAAGATTGAAGTGACATTCACTTTTATGCCGCCCTTCCACCTCGAAGCCTAAATATCTTCTCTTCGTCGTCTTCTCTTCATCTTCCTTACATCCTTCACATCTCACTTCAATATTCCGTATATGTCTATCCATATACCCTATTTACGGGCTATATGTCGTTTGGAGGATTGAAAGTGTATTCACTTTGACGGAACGCTTCGACCGTGAGTATCTTCTTTCCTCACTCTTATCTTTCCTTTCTCTACATTCCCCGTCCGCATCTTCTTTCCTCGACGTGTTTCTTCGTCATTCATATAAGGCTAACTGTATACGGTACTATAGAAGTATGTTCGTTTCCGAGGATTAAGGATGATATTCACTTTTACGCTGCTCTTCAGCATCAAGAACAAATATCGTTTCTTTATCATCTTCTTCTCCCTCTTTTCACATACTCTATCTCTACCGTATGCTCGGCTTTGGGAATCGAAAGTGATATTCACCTCTACGCTGCGCCTCAACTTCAAGCAAATACCGGCTCTCCATTTTGCTTATACGGACCTAACTATACACTCTGTGACGAAGATCATATTTCTTTTCGTGAATTAACAGCGATGTTTACCTCTACGTCAATTTCTACCTACCAGGGGCAAACCCCGTCCCCTCTTCTTCATCAACACTTCGAAACTCTAGAGCATCTCTCTTCGTCTCGCTTCTTATATCTTCCGATACGGGATAGGGTCGGGGAATCGGATCTCTATATGCCGGTAGGGCTCCAGGCTCTGTGACTCTGTTTTCCGAGCCATCGGGAAGATTGAGATGGGGAGGAAGAAGCCAGGCCGGGCATACGAAATCGAAAAGAGAATCAAAACGGTCAACTTCACAATCGACCTGAAATCCCCATCGACGATCTCAGGAGTTGGATTTAGTCTATCTCTTTCATAGTTGTTCTCGCTTTTTCCGAGTATTGTTTGTTGAAATCATTTTTGATTTCAATTTCTCTCTCTCATCTTTGGGGTTTCTTTCTGTTTTCAGGACCTACGGGACTACCACAGAGAACTAAACAAGCCATTGCCACGAAGGATTCTTTTTTTTACCTTTTGATATTACTCTCGATTCACAGGTTTCAATAGTTCTTTCTTGTTCCGAGTTTTCTTTTCTGTTCCCAGGACCTACCGGGCTGTTACGGAAACTGAACAAAGCATTGCCACGGAGAATCCTTTTCTTGCCTTTCGATATTATCACTCGGCTCATATTGTCGTCGCTCTTTAGTTCCTTTCTCTGATTGGCATCGACATTCTTCTAGCCTGAATTGCTTCTGAGGCAACTGATGCCACAGTCTCACGCTCGCGCTCACTTTCGTGTCTGGGCAATTAATCGATCATCGAAGAACTTTGCGCTTTTGTCCACGATTCTCTTGTCCTCCTTCACTTAAGGCTACTAGCTTATTCGATCACGAAGATCATTATATATCAACACACGCCTGAAGTCACCAACATCATACCGAATCTCATCCCGAATTCACGTCACATTTCTGAGGAACTACAAACATCTACTCGGTTTCGCTTCTCGCTCTAGGTCCGTCTTGGCTTTTGAGAATTACGAGAGACTTTTCAAGCTCTGGCATACATTATGTGCCTTCGGGAATTTACTATGCCATCAACATATTCAGGAAATCTCGGCGGAAGAACGGCATCTAAACTCTTATATACATTATATGTGTCTTCGCTCTAGCCCTGGCTCTCTTGTCTCCTCCTGTTCACCAGGCCCTCTCTTCTTTAGTTCTTTGACCCGTAAATTCCGAACATTTCGATATCATATGTTCATTCTTTTCTACATTGCATCTGCACATAAAACTCCCTATCATTGGATATGCTGCGAGCTAGAAATGCGTCATTGCTTACCAGATTCGTTTCAAGCCTCTATATTATCAACAGGCTCGACGAACTCTACTCGAATGGATGGACGACATTCAGACTCTTATATACATTATATGCCGACTTCCGAAGCAATATCGAGTTGATATTGCTGTTTATTGATCATATCAAGGGAAATTTTGAGTTTAAAATTACACATGGCTAGCAATGCAACATACTGGCGTTACTTTTAGTTGCTAATTGACCGGTTGAGACTTATTTCTTGTTTCGTTTTAGTTCTGGGAGATTTATTGTGGCTCATCTCTGTCGCTTTCCCTTCGATGAGCTCGGTTGCTGACATTGCTTCTTCTGTTTTGAAAAACTAGTTAATTGACCTTCGCGGCTCTTCTTTGATGAGTTGATTTATAAGTCAACTTTTCTCGCGGTCAATCTCTTCACGGTCAGTGTTTCTCACAGGTCATCTTTTCCGCGGTCAATATTCGCGGGCCAGTGCCGTTCATGATTCATCTCTTTGATGGTCAATGTCTTTCGCGGTCAATCTTCTTCGCGGTCAATCTTCTTCGCGGTCAATCTTCTTCGCGGTCAATCTTCTTCGCGGTCAATCTTCTTCGCGGTCAATCTTCTTCGCGGTCAATCTTCTTCGCGGTCAATCTTCTTCGCGGTCAATGTCTTTCACTGGTCATATTTCCCAGGATCAATGTCTTGCGATGAGTTTCTCTCTCAACTAGTCTTAGCGACTTTATCTTCTTTTGTTGCAGATGACCGAGAGACTTCTTCCCGAGCAGTTGAGTTGTTTTCTAGCTTTTATTCAGTTGTGAAAAGCTATTTTTACTAATCTTCGACACTTGTTATATACATATGCTGGGAGATAGCTGTCGTCTAGCATGATCTTAATTGACAGGAAAGACTGCATAGACAGCTTCAATTTGAGACGTTTGAGAGACTGTTACGATCACAAAACGACGATCGAGTCTTCAAGATATAAGGTTCATTTCTGCGCAGGAGAAACCGAGGACGGAATTTCTCTTTATATTGAAATGAGCATCATCTGAAACATCGCTCGTGCGTCTTCGTCTTCGTCTTCGAGCGTTGAATCTCTTTCTTCAATCTCGGCTCTCTTCCTTCTAGAAAGAAAATAGAGACAGTGAAGTTTCTATATATACGACTCAAAGCCCGTTTCTCCGGGCTGGAAACTTCGAACGTCAGGCAGCACTATCTCCGCCTGTTATCACCACTCTTCATATATATAGTCCGGGTCGGTAATGCATGAAGTTTCGAGATAAAGGACTTCGAAAGAAAGGTTCGTATCTCTGTTTGCGCCTCTCAGGTCTCAGATCCTGTTCGTCTCCGTCAGGCCTAACCCGAGAATCAGCACAACACGCCATTCCGCCCACATGGGCCGTGAGAAAACCGTCAATCAATGACCGATCTCCAAAAGGAAGAGAACAAACGGCTGATGTGCGTGCCCTTTTCAGGGCAAGATTTATATATACTTGCGCCGGGGAGAGCCGATTCCGGTTTAAACCGTTTCCGTTTCTTCACATTGTTGGGCCTGAACGTATTCTTCCATGAGGAAGATTCGCGCCAGAGATGTTCCCCTCGGGGAGAGTTATATATCATGTATAAGGGATGGCTGGAGGGAAGTGTGCTAATCTTCAGTCAGATGATACTTGAGAAGAATACTTCCGGCAGCACAATATCTCGAATATCTAGAAAATTGGTAAGAGACCTCTGTCAATGCCAAAAACAATCAAGTCGAGACCAAGAGATGGATTGTTGCTTCTGAGCAGAAACAAGAAGCTTCGGAAGGATTGGTCGAGGAGACACATTGAAGAGTGACGGATTCATGAGTGCATTATGCCTGGGATTCCGATCCAGGCATCTATTATGGAAGGTATATATACGTTGGAGTAGAGGACGGAGGTCAACGTGAAAGAATCTAACCCGCTCCGAGGAAACAGATTTCAACATTGACGGAATACTTCTTTGGAATGAATTGAGAACCTCAAGATGATATGAGGTAGCATTGTATATAGCACAAAAAGAAAAGTCATCTATGAGATAATATAATCTTTTACGTCGGTCAAGCCTTTCTCCATTTAGTATTACCTTCGCTTTCTTTCCGGTTAATCTTTCCTGGGGCTGCCGCTTTACTCTCGGAGTCATTCTGGTGCAAGCGGTGGAGAAAGAGGCGCGGAATATTCGCTCCCAACAATTCTTCCTGAAAGTGAAGCGCACCTCGTTATGAAAATCGAAGACATTGCCCTCATTCTTACACTGCCCAATTCCTTTGGTTTGGGCTTCTAAGATGTCACGCGGGCTATGATTCTGGACGAGTGGAGATGTGGGTGGTTACAGAAACTATTAGTGTGAGCTTGAATATGTTTACCGTGAATGGAAGACGGGAGCTGCGGATGGACGGGCAAAGGAACAAGATCAGTGGGAACTTTATTCTGGCATTTGGCTACCTACCGCCTTAGCGGCTGCTGCAATTGCTATTGCTACAAAAGGGTGTATGTATAGGAAAGCCGGGCTATTCCACATCCACCGCAAAAAGATGCCTGCCAGTAAATGGTCCTGCTATTTACGCCGAAGCTTGGGGAGGGAACCCGGCGCCGCGTGTGAAGTTTCTGTTCGGGTCAAGACGGTTATCCAAATCCTCGTAGCGAAGCAGGAACTCGCGCTGCAGAAAAGCACACCGACAAGTTAGCAGGCGTCTCAAGAACCGAGAAGTCGGATTAGAGGGAGACGGAAGAAACTAGATAGGAAGCTATTATAAATGAGAATTTGAAGGTAAACTTACTCTGACTTTCTTCCAGCTGCCAGCATCCCACCAGAGATACACACCACGCTCACTCACGCCTCTCTCCACATCAACTGGACCGGGATATGTTTCATCCCTCGTCAACCAACAACGTTCGAGTTTGTGGTATCGCCATTTCCGGCCCATAAGCTCTTCTGCTACCAATTCCTGCATCAAATCACGAGGCATGCTGTAGAATATGTAGAAAAGGGTTTCGTCGCTGAAACTGGGGATACGGCTCTGAAGCGGTTGTACGTTCGCTACGTTGTAGCAGGGAGGAAGGGAGAAGTCTTGTTCGAGAGGGACTGAGGACATAGACGAGACAAAGGGTGACGCAAAAGAGGGATGGAGAGGTCTAATAAGAGACCGTGCGGTTAGCAGAAACTCGAAATGAGAGGGATAGAAGAAAGCTTCGGGGTTTTCTTACTCAGGCTGGTTCAGATCTAAGCCCAAGGTCATCAGGTCTTGTCCAACGGCGAGACTAGCGACATCGGGACTCTCGCTATGAATCATTCTGAGTAGTCCTGCAAGTCCGAAACGATCGAGTTCGCTCATTTGCGACAGTGGCGGTTGCTCTGCGCTCTGGGTAGTTGCCGCTGGTTCGGGTTCGGAAGTAAACGATGCGCCTTGCTGTTGACGTGATTGCATCTGTGGTAACTGGGTTTGACCTTGCTGCTGCTCAGGGTAAGCATCGGGGCGGATAGGCCGCTGGCTTCCTATCATGGACGCCTGTCCGGCGAGATCCTAGCATTGGGTTAGTGAAATAGAAATAGGCGTTCTCAGAGCTTTGCCAATGTTACATCTTTGTCTTGACCCAGCATGCCATTCTGTCCTTGGTTGATCGGTGAACGAGACGCTGAAATACCTGGGCATATTAATATACAAATTCGGCATGCCATGGGTTGCAACACTGACCTCCTGATCCTCCAGCAGCTGGCGACACGATTCGGCTACCTTCCTGTTGCCCGTTCATAGAGTTTCCGAGTAAATTTCGGCCCTGTGCTGACTGACTCTGGCCTAAGCCTGAGAATCCCATAGTACCACCGTAGCTCCCGAATCCTGTATTCTGGAGTAGGCCTTCCCTTCTTTCCTGGTTTAGCTCTCCAGTCGCATTTCGTCCTAAAGGTGGAAATTCGTCAATACTACCAGTCTGTGGCTGGCTGCTACTGGCAAGCTGACCACTGATCCCTTGGCCTCCGCTCCGGAAGTCATCCAGTTGGTTCGCAAACTGCGTGCCGGAAGGAAAGAGGTCATCGTGTGAGGGTTGGTTCTGAGGTTGCGATTGATGAGATTGAGTTTGTGAGGCTCGAGATGGCGCTTGAGAGGTGACGGGTGGTTGTGGTTGCTGTCTCTGGATCGGGTTCGGTTGGGCTGCGCGCTGGCTTGTGTTCGCCCAGGCTGCTCCTGGGTTCTGGGACTGGGGCTGCTGAGGTGCTCCTGATAGCGACGGAAATTCGCTTTCCGACGAGAGATCTAACGTTAGCCGCTTGTCTGTAACCTTTCGAGGCTCCCTGCGATAGCCTCTACGATGATCCCGAGGCATGGTGTCGAGCGGTTGCGAACCAGGTTGGCCGGGAGTGGATGGTGGGTGGTGTGTTGATACAAAGGATAAGACTCACGATAAATCTAGAGGGGTTGCTGGTTGAGATCCTCCTATACTCTGAGCGAAGCTTCCCATTGATCCGACATTCCTCTGCTGGCTACTTTGCAAACCCGGGGCACCACCAATGGGTAGATTGAATCCCCAGTTCGCACCGGAACCTGAAGCTCAAGTTTATATTAACATCGGATAATGATATCTAACTCATGCGCGCTTCTACTAGAGGGAGAACACACCGAGTTTGCCATTTGGTAGGCGGGAGGGTGGTATGGAGGCATTTCGAGCTTGGGATTGTTGTTGTTGCTGTTGCTGGGAGGGGAAGCCGGACATGCCGCCGCCGCCGCGGAGAGGCTGCGGGCCCGGACCTGTGTCATCATTTGAACGGTCAGTGGATTTTTCTGGACTTGGTTCCTGTGAAGGTGTTGCGACGACTTCTGCCCAAGTCATGGAAGCACCATGGCATAGCTCTGATGTGTCTTGTTCAACAGCAAGTAGAGGAGCCATAGCTTCAGGTAATTGACGTCGCAGAAGGTCATGGCCAACCATAACACACTTGTCGCTAAACAATTATAAAATAATCACGAGAGCTTTTCGTATAGAAGTCGCGACAGCGGGGTTGTGCAAAAGTCACAAAGAACCTGCAAGCTTATGAAGGAATGAACGAACCTTGTCTATTCATAGTGAACGTCCTCTGACGTGGTTTATCGGGTGGGAAAGGTTCAACAAAGAAGGAGCATGTGGGAAAAGGGAGATTGATTGGGAAAAGGGAAGTTGCTTGTTAGGAGCTTAGGGAATTCATTGTTCAAGCTTGGATGGTGTTGTTCGCATTTCCCGAGATGAAGTTGGTGGAGACCAACAAGCGCGCGCTTTGTGTCTCCATGGTGCACGGACCATGGCATCAAGATCACGGGACACAACATTCAGCCTTATGGGAAAAGATCTTGATATTCTTTGTGTTACTGTCTATATATTGATATGTTGGGCTGAGATATCTAGTATTCAACGCATTTCTCTTCTTCGTGAGAAGCAAGAACTCCTGAGAGAGGATATGTTCATTCAGTCCCTCCCTGCGCCGGCAAGCAGATGATGGGGATGGGATGTCTTATGAAAGAAGATCTTAGCTTCCCAATGAGTTTATTCTCTATCTAGGGCATGGTAAAAGCTGCTACGAGCGGCAAACCATTGACCAGCTCTGTGGAGGTTCTATTAATCATTGGTTCACTGGGTACAAGCATGTTGAGGCAGCATTCCCAATCCTTGGGGCCCTGATAAAGAAACACTCTGGTGCCGCATGCCGTCTCAAAAGGAAACTAGGTTGGACGCAAGCGGAAGACATTCTCTGGAGAAGAGGAACGCGCGATTTGCCTGGTAAGTTGCATAAATTTTGTTTATTCTTCTCCATCATACTTCCCCGTCTTTCCGTCCGGCAAGGGGTAAACGGCCTCTGGAGTAGAGATACGTAGCCCATTAGACTTCAAAGACTTTGTTATGTAGAAGACTGCATAAACGAGGGCGACGGTGCTCTGTTTTAGTTCCACTTTATATCATGTTTGTCCAGTTGACTCCGAAAAAAATTGCGAAATGATATCCTCCACTTTGATCAAGAAGTCGAAGAAACAACCCACTGCACTGGGTAGTGAAAATTTTGCTTCGCGGCCAAGGTCACCCCTGCTGTCGCCGGTGGGGCTAATACGAAGTAATGCCTTATCTTCGAAGGGGGAGAGAGGAGAGAAAGGGACAGAGAAAGGGGTTTGAAGGCGGGATCAAGACACTTTCTCAGCTGCAAAATTGACATACATCCCCGTGACACACACCGCATGTAAGAACCATCTCCTCATTAAGAACGGCGCCGTTGAGAGTTGTGATATTCGGCGTTGTCTGTTTTTTTCGTGGAGGAGAGAAGAACGCGGGGATACGAATAGCTCGACGTTGAATTGTTGATATTGCTACCACGTGATCTCGCTTCTCGACTAGCGCCATTTCGTGAGAAAAAGGTCGGTGAAAGTTTTTTTGCTCTTCAACTCTTTTAAATAATCCTCCTCTCCTCTCATTTACAGCTTCGAAATGTCTCGACAACCACTCTCCAGACTTGTTCGCCAACATGGAGCGGTTTCGCGGGTCGAATTGCCTCCTCCATTTCTTGCTCCAGCTTTACACTTTCCCTTAATATCCTCTTCATCACAAGCTTCGCAATTTTCCACCTCTTCCACTCTCGCTGCCCGAGACAAGAGCAAGCAACGAGCTGTGTCTGCCATTCATAGGACAGGCCCTCGACGACCTCTATTAGTTTCCAAGCATCCTCTGCCACAGCCAGTGGCAAAGCCGGAGAAGCGATCGAGCACTCCGAACCATGGCCTCTGGGGGTTTTTCAACGAGGACAAAGTTGCAATACCTCCGCCCGAAGTGGAATATAACCATGGTATGTATATGCATCTGGCAGCTAAGACTTTGGGCTGGACGTTTGGCTGACTTCAATGCTTCATAGGTCGTTCATGGACTATCGAAGAGCTGAGATACAAGTCTTGGGATGACCTATATTCCCTTTGGTGGGTCTGTGTCAAGGAACGTAACCGAATAGCAACATCGAATGAAGAACGGAAACGACTCCACGCTGGTTACGGAGACTATGAAGCTGAACGTCGCTGGTCAACGGTAAGAAGATTTCTCAGCTGTTGTTACTCTCCTGTCGGTCTCATTTAGCCCTATGCCTATGATGAAATTATTTTCACTCGCCGATATGACTGCCTCTGGGACCGCTTAAGCCCATTGGCAATGATATTGCTTTACTGAACTTATCTGAGCCATAAACCCACCAATCTGTTTGGAAGTCATATACTCCTGTTATTTTAAAACGAGGTTGGAATTAAACTGACAATTAGGGCGCTTTTCAGGTTCGTGTCACCCAAGATGCGATCAAGCATGTCCTTCGTGAGAGATATCATGCTTGGACCGACGCACGAGAACTCTACGTTCAAGGAGTGCGACCTAGTCAGGTGCTGGATGAGGAGATGCATGACCAGGCGCATGAGCAATTGGATGAGAAGAATTCAGCCTAGTCCCTTCACGAGATATTCGTTCTGGATTGAACAAGCCCAAGTGCTCTTTTATCGAGGGATCCGTTGCCGATAGCTTAACGCAGCAACCGATATCGTGGTGGATTTATACCCAATTTGTATAATTAATTAGCCAGAGGTGCTATTGGGAGATCTTGACCTTGTACTATACAACATTTACGCTTAATAACTCCGATACACTTTGCACCTACTTTACTCGGCAATGTTCACGGTCCCGTCCAGCTTTATATGATAAATGAAAAGCAAATTGAAAAGTGGTTGCCTTTCCCTTCATAGTAAAAAACCGAGATGGGAATGTAGTGCTAGAGAAAGCTTGGGAGAGACATACACGAACTATTCATACATACATAGGATCTTAATTGGGTATAATCATACATAAAATAACAGCAACCAATGAAGACATTAAACCCCTTAATTACTCTTCTCCACCGCCGCCTGGAGAATCTCCGCAAGAGCCTGATCCTCCCCCACAACCACATCTTTCTTCTTCGACTTCTTCTGCCTCGGCTTCTCCACCCGCTGCTTCCTCGGCGGCAGCTCCTCTAACCCCAAATCCTGCCTCACGCACTTCAACGTCCTCCACGCCTGCTTAAACGTAACACTATTCCCCTGCTCCATCTCCAGCCGTCTAATATCCGCCGGTTTCATATTCGGATTAATGTTAAACGAAGCATGGTGCTTTCCCGAAAGGTATTTGACGGAGGACGTAGCGGGCCAGTTATCGTGGGTCTCTGGGTTGCAGGTATGTGGTCTATAGGTCGCTACGGCGGCATTCTGCTGTCTATTTCGCCAGGAGATGCGGACATAGAATGTGCAGGAGTCATCGCCACGGCAGACGGCTATGTAGCGGGTCGATTCGGCCTTTTTGACTTTGTATGATAGCTTGTGGTGGGCCATGTGGCAGAGGAGAGCTTGCTGGGCTTCCTTTAGAGTTGGGAAAGTGTCTCCCACTTCGAAGGGGAAAGGGTCAGGTATATTGACCGGCGGAGGAGGTGATGCGGGTGGTGGCATGTTGTTATTATTTTGGGTCTGAATCTCTGAGACGCGACATGTATGCTGTCTATACGTTGAAACGACAGCATTTTGCTCCTTTGATCGCCAATGGATACGGATGTAAAAGTTGCACTGGTCGTCACCGCGACATACGGCAATGTAGCGAGATGATTCGGCTTTCTTGACTTTGTATGGCAATCCTTCTTTTTCTGTATGCCGCTGCAAAGTCTGCCGGGCTTCTTTCATCGTCGGGAACGTGTCGCCCAATGCGAAGGAGTTGTCTGCCATGTTTTGAACAGCGATGACCTAGGGATTGAGAGCACAGAATTAGTTCAGAGCTCGAGCTTTGGAAGCAATTGATGCATTGATCTACGTTAGTAATCCTACAATTCTTTCAGGGGATTCAGGAATATATCATATCATAATAATCACCTTTCTTGTTGGAGTCGACGAACTGGAACGTTTGGGAGCAAGTAGAGCTCGGGTTGTTGAGGGGATATTCGAGGAAAGGGTTATCTGCGTCCACAAGCTGAAGGGCATTTGGGGCAATCATGTGACTCTAGCTCCTTCTTGGTGATTCGCTCCCCCAACCTCATCCTTTCCCACACCTCATCTCTTATCTTTCCTCGGTGCCGACTGCTTCGCAACCTCTACAGCGAGGGTTCATAAGATATCATTGATACACAAGAATAGAGACTAGAGACTGTAGTGAGAAGGTTTCCCTTACTGCTGCTCGTCAATAATAATACAGAAGATAATGTATTGAAGCTCTTGCTATGCTCTCTTTTTTTTTTTCAATCATACGAGGTGCTAGAACCAACTCAGCCTGAGGCTGAAGAGATAGTCTTGTTGGCCGCCCGATAACTGGACATATATATGTATATGAAAGACTTCTGGTTCCGCGACCCTATTTGTCTCCTAAGAGGTACGGACTCAGGGGGCAATGAGCTGGGCATTCTGTAGCCAAGCGATAGTAGCCTCAGCCGAATCTGCCAATCTACTTTCGCTTCACCATACGGCAGAGATGAGAATATATTTATTTGGCGCACGCATAATCGGCTAACGGGTCCGCATACGTTGTCGAATATACCGCGTTGGTGGGTTCCTGGGCCAGGAGACCTCCACTACAGAGATGGCATCCTTTGATCCCGATAACAACAACCTGACATCTAGACCATGGAAGAGACAGAAGCTAGATTATGGAAATAGTTATGTGAGTGGACACGGAAGAGGCTGTACCCCGGGCACATTGTCGCCCGACAACTATACGATTGGTTGGGTTTGCGCGCTACCCACGGAGATGGCTGCGGCAAGAGCCATGTTGGACACTGTTCATGAGACAATTCCGGCTTGTGGAAATGACACCAATACATATACCCTGGGGAGTATTGCGATGCACAATGTGGTCATTGCATGCCTTCCATCAGGCTATTATGGAACGAACAATGCGGCGACCGTGGCGAGCAACATGCGTCGAAGCTTCCCTTCCATATGCATCGGCCTGATGGTTGGAATCGGTGGCGGAGTTTCTGGAAAATTAGACATCCGACTTGGAGATGTTGTAGTCAGCGAGAAAGTTATCCAATATGACTTAGGAAAGACTGTTGCCGGAGGACTTTTTAGGCGGACAGGTGTCGAGAGCAAACCCCCACACGAACTTCTGACGGCTGTCGCTAAACTGCGGGCGGACCATGTATTAAAGCCTAGTCAAGTCCCCTCTATTCTTTCTGAAATGCCTGTTCTATATCCTATGATGACTAAATACGCCCATCCTGGTCCTCTACAAGATAGGCTATTTGATGGTGATTACGACCACATCCAGCCCAGGGAAGACTGTGACCATTGCGACACATCCAGGGTGGTAAACCGACTCCCCAGAGATAACACGGACCCGAAAATCCATTACGGAGTCATCGCCTCTGGAAATCAAGTTATGAGGGACGGCAATGCTAGGGACAGGTTGACGCAGGAACTCGATGTTCTATGCTTTGAGATGGAGGCGGCGGGACTCATGGATAGCTTTCCGTGTCTAGTCGTACGGGGAATTTGTGATTATTCAGATTCTCACAAAAACAAACAATGGCAAGAGTATGCAGCAGCGGCGGCGGCGGCATATGCCAAGGAACTTCTTTCGGTCGTACCTGCTATTTGGGACAAAAGGATACCAGCCGCTGCAGCGTTCTCATCTGAATCGGGTTAGTACTGTTTGACTTGCTAGTAGATTATGTCTCGCTAATGTCTGTATCTAGACCGTCAAAAATGTCTCATGGAGTCTCTAAATTTTGAGCAAATCGATGCCCGTCGCTCGGGCATTAGAGCCAACCACGAGGAAACATGCAAGTGGCTGTTGGCACATCCCGATTATCTAGACTGGCTCAACCCAGAAAAATCCGACGAACACTACGGTTTTCTTTGGATAAAAGGAAAGCCTGGTGCTGGGAAGTCGACGATCATGAATTTTGCCTATATACAGGCCACCAAAGACAAGGCGAATACAGTCATATCATTCTTCTTCAACGCTAGAGGCGATAGTCTAGAACGGTCAACTACTGGGATGTATCGTTCTCTATTGTTTCAACTCCTGAATGCACTGCCGAGTCTCCTAGGGATATTCGGCGGGTCGGAACACGAAGACGAAATAGATGGCTTGCACAAGACTATTGTGAACCAAAGCAGACATCCTGAGTGGCAAGTGGGTGTACTCAAAAGTTTACTGCGGAGGTCAGTTCGTAAGCTCAATCAACATTGTTTAATTCTCTTCGTTGACGCTCTTGATGAGTGTGACGAAGATCAAGTGGAAGAAATGGTGGAGTATTTCGAGGATCTTGGAAAATACGCAACCTTGAACGGAAAACGGCTACTCATATGTTTCTCTAGCCGCCACTATCCGCATGTCGATATACAGTACGGGCGAAAAGTGACTTTAGAGCTTCAAGAGGGACATGAGAAAGACATTGCCACTTACATACAAAGCAAGCTCAAAATCGGAAAGAGTAAAAAGGCCGAGGAAATCAAAACTAAAATGCAGATAAAGGCGGATGGCATCTTCATGTGGGCTATTCTTGTTGTCGATATTCTCAACCAAGATTACAAGCGCGGTCGGATTTTCGAAGTTCGGAAGCGGCTTGATGCGATACCAACTAAGTTGAGTGACCTCTTCAAGCAAATCCTATTGAGGGATAAAAGGAATATGAAAGATTTGCAGCTTTGTATTCACTGGATTCTTTTTGCGAAGCGCCCCTTGAAGCTAGAAGAGTACTACTTTGCGGCCGTATCTGGACTGAGTCCTGATGAACTGAGTGAATGGGAGCCGGAGGAAGTCACCAGGGAAGACATGAGGAAATTCGTTCTAAGTTCTTCAAAGGGGCTCGCAGAAACTACTAGAGCCAGGAGTTCGACTGTTCAGTTTATCCACGAGTCGGTGCGGGAATTCTTTCTGAAAGATGGGCTATCAGAGTTGTGGCCAAATATCACAGCCACGGAATTTGAAAGTATAAGCCATAGTCAACTACAACAATGTTGTTACGCCTACGTGATGCTCGATATCTCGAACCATGTGTCCTCTAGCTCGCCATTGCCAAAGCCATCATCCCCTGAGGCAAAACAACTGCGAAGCATAGTATTTGACAAGTTTCCATTTCTTGAGTATGCAACTCGTCATATTCTCTATCATGCCGAAGCTGCCGTGAATGGATTCCCACAGGATAAGTTCCTTGAGGATTTCCCTCTCGAAACCTGGATTCATTGTAGTAATATCTTCAAGAGATACGAAATTCGCCGCTACTCGCCTACTGCGAATCATCTGTACATACTTGCGGAGAACAATTCCCCAAGGCTTATTAAAACAACGCTTCGTCTCGATTCTAGGATTGATATTCCAGGAGAACAATACCATTATCCTTTTTACGGTGCCCTGGCTCATTTAAAGGTCGCAGGGATCAGACGCCGCTATTGTGGGCTGTAGAGAACGGACACAAGTTTGTTGTCAAGCTGTTGCTAGAGAAGGGAGTTGACAAAAATATGGACGACTGGATATTGTTGGAACGGGCTGTTATGCAAGGGCATGAGTCTGTTGTCAGGGTTCTGCTATACAAAGAAGTTGACGTGAATATGAAGAATGGAAATGGCCAAACGTTATTGTCGCTGGCCATTGAGAAAGGAAACGAGTCTGCTGTCCGGGTTCTGCTAGACAATGAAGCTCATCCGAATGTGAAGACTGGGGACAATCGAACGCCGCTGTCACTTGCCACTGAGAAGGGGCATAAGTCTCTTGCCAAAATTCTGTTAGACAAAGGAGCCGATCCGGAAGCCAGAGATAATAAGAACGGTTGGACCCCTCTATTGTGGGCAGTAGCAAGCGCCTATGAGAGGGCTCCAAACAGATATGAAATTCAGCCTCAACCTCGGTATGAAGCTCAGCGACTTGGTCTTCAAGACTACCAGATGCAGCTCATGATGTTAGAACAGCAGAATAGGAAGAGGTTGATCGCGACTGAGAATCCAACAGCCATCTTCAAGCTGCTTCTAGAAAAGGGAGCCAACGTGGATGTGAAGGATGAAGATAATCAAACACCACTGTCGTGGGCTGCTCGGAAGGGTCAGGAACCTATTGTCAAGCTACTACTAGAAAAGGATGTTGACAGAAACACGAAGGACAATTTCGATCGCACACCACTATCTTGGGCTGCTATGTCGAGCTGCTACAATCTAACTTGCCTTTATAGTTTCATATATATTATTTTGTTGATTTGTTTAATGAGACGTTCAGAGATCTGGGATTTTTAAGAGGCTCTTCATTTCGAGCATTATTTGAGTGATCCCAAGACTCTTCTGAAGGTCCGGCCGGGGTTCTACCTAAGAATACCTTCTAAGGGGTTTCTTTCAAGATCTTTTTATTCATTTACTTTCGGTATCTCTTCCAAGTCCGACTTCGGTGAAATCAGCACTACCAGCTGCTGGAGACGGTATCGGGAGTGATCCTTTTCAGCGTCAATTTCACAGGTCTTCGCATTCTATATGGTTAAGTTTCTTCTAGATACGGTTTTCCCTTTGCATCTGCCTTTCTCGTTATTACTGTTTACCTTGAATCATTTTGACGATCATCCCTTGCTGTGTGTTCTTTATTCGGTCTGTTTTTTGATACCCTTAGTCCATAACTGAGAAACCTAACCGATTTGCATATATGTTACTTCTACAGTTACCAAACACATGGAGGAGTGTGAAGTTCTCCAATATTGGTTCTACGTAATGTTGGCTATTTGCATGCATCGACCTTGAATGAATCTTTGTACACTGTTAGGTGGTCTCCTTCATCGCCTTCTACGCATAGAGACTTGTTACATAAAATCGGTGCTGTATGCTTCTTACTGAAGCCTCTCTGAAGAGATTTGAGTGGTGTCTTTACGAAACAAAAGTCTTATTGCTCGAAAGATAAGAACAGAGGGCTCGCTATCATTTCAATTCGTTACTCATAAACCAGCTTTCCCTATTACCTTGTCCTGTTTTCATATCATGACAATCACGGCATAACCACCTGCCACGTCTTTAGATAGTTCACTAACGGCCCAATAACGCCCTCATAAACCGCCTCTCGGAACCTCTTGTCTCTAAAGCTCGGTCGAGGACCAAAGGAGCAATCCAGACACCTCCTCACCACGTCCGCGATCTCGATCCCGCACTCCCCGAGTACCTTCTGGGCCCACTTACGTGCCGTACTGATATCCGTTTGGTCGTTCGGAAGGTTGTTGGCGCCGTAATAAAGATGTCGGAAGTTGCAAGACTCGATGTTATGACCGAAAATCAGCTCGAGGATTATCACGCCGATACTGAAGAGAGAGGCGCGCGTGTCGTCTTCAGAGATGTCTGAGAAGGAGGTGTCATTTGGTGGGTCTGTGATTTTTGAGAGAAATGATTGTGAGAGGTGAGGGCGCGAGCTCAGAAGATTTTCAGAGTCTGCGTGGAAGAAAAAGTCGTGTTTGGACCAACTCCTTGACAACCAGGGTGAAGCCTGAATTTGAAGAAGTGTGGATGCGATATGGGCAGCCATTTTGAATCGACGATGCCGGGCAATGTTGATTCTTGCCTGGTGGAACCTGTCAAGGATATCGGGCAATGAGACTAATCCGGTTGGCTCGGATACTATCCGTATTCTCGTGGGGGATTCGTAGTCAAGCATTTGCGTTTCGGTTCTAAGGGTGAATTCACGATCGAACTCGTCCGCTATAGTTCCAAGGGTACAAATGCTCCTTGTGTATCGTAGGGACGAACAGAGATCTGCAATACAACGCGGAGAAGGTTTTCTGCTGCCCGTAATGGCGGGGGATGGGCTGTGGGCGTGGGTATCTCGACTGAGAGCAGCCGTTGGCGTTGGGGCTATAAAGTGAACCCGTTTTCCGTGTTTGGAAGAAACCTTTGTCTTTTCGCTAACGGACGACGGTGCTGGCTGTATGTTCTTTGATGTCCTTGAGAAAAAACCCCTTAAAGCTGACCCTTTCTGAGGGATATCTTTATCGCAAAAGCGCTCCTGCATTGCGGTGAAGTCCTGAGCTTGTTGGACGTAGTTGATCTGTTCTATTGCTGTTGCAGATGATTTTGAGTTATATTCGGGTGGTTCGATTACCACGCCTCTCGGTACATATTCGGCTTTATCTCTGACCGGAATGAAAAAGAGCATGTTCAAGTCGGTGCCTTTCGGTTCGGCACATAGTTTGAGGTGTGCCTGATGTGACCCACAGCTCCGACCGGAGCATTTCCAGCTTTGCCTGAGAGCATTATACACGCCACAGGCCCCTTGGCGAACCTTTTCGTAGCGGAGGACTGGGTCGGATAGCTTCCTCGAGTCAGCGAGAGGAATAATTCGCTCACTATAACCGAGGATGTCCTGTAGTTGTTGATTGTGAGATTCAAGCTTCTTGACCTTCTTGTTCTTGCCTTTCGAGAAACTAATCCGGATACGCTTCATGTGCCATTCCCACGGTCGCTGGTCTCTCGATTCAATCCAGCGTACCTCGAGGAAGGAGATGTCAGCACATGATCAGACTAGGAGAAGGTTTTAAAAGAAGGTTGGTACCTACATGATCATCTTTAATCCGCAAAAGCCGCTTCAAATCCGCCACGACCCCTTCCATTCTATGGATAATCCTGAAAAATCTTCCGTGTTCACCACCCAGGCGCCGTTGCATGGAGATGACTAGACTGCTATCAGTCCACCGGGGATCCTTTGCATCTTGTATTAAGGCGATAAGACTCTCGGTGTCCGTAACGATCGGGTCCAGGAGTCGAGTCATATTCTCTTGATATCTCATCATTTGGTGCCTAATGTCATCCACGAAAGCAATGAAATCCGTGCGGAAGTTCCACCATTCTTCCAACGGCTCAAATCCTTCTCGATAGTGGTTGAGGCATTTCATGAGAACGGGAAAGGCTCCCAAGACGAGGCCAGCAACTTCAACTCCCGACATTTTCAGTGAGTAAATTCATAAGTTTTAAGAGCAATATCATCCGTTACTGCGACGAAATTATATACGCGACATCAAGGCGTCGATGTGAAGAAAGGCGGATTCGAGCTTTCCAGAGAGACTGCGGCGTTTAATCTAGCGATCTGATTGGTATTTTTTTTCCAATCAACATGCAAGACCCCGCGATCTCATCGGGCACACAGCCTGCCCCACGAAGCTGGCCCTGTCATGATATGTTTCGCCTATCTACCACGAGAGATATTTCTTGAGAATCGACTTCTCGGTTTGGAAAACTTGTCTACAAACGGGCCGGTGCTTACCAAGACATTTTTCGACGATCTCTAAGCTAAGAGGGCAACAAGCGACCATGACAGAAACGTGCCGACGGTGATGTAGACTCTCCCAGCTAGATAAAGGACTTGTTAAGCATATGCTGATCCCAACAGATACCTAGTACTTAAAAGAAGGCCTTAGTGTCATGCCCTCTTTCCCTCACCAAGCCGTAACACAAAGTTTGATGGAGACCTCTTCGATCCAAGACTATGAATGATCAAGAAGTTCCCAGGCTTGCGACAATCGCTATTGATTGTCAGGAAGGCATTGCTAATCTAGTGAAAGCCATGAACACCAATAGTTACGGCATGAATGATCTTTTTAGTGTCAGAGAAGCTAAAAAGATACAGGATCGATATAATCAGTGGGCTGGTAATCTCGGTGCTCTGCAGGATTTCAAGTCTCCTCTCTCGCTCGTACACCGTCTTCGGGATGCACCTGTAGTCAGAGATTCCATTCTCAGCACTCTTACCGACCTTCTTGTCTCTATTCATGGTGGTAAGAATCCGCTTGTTTCTTGCTGTTCACTCGCTTACACATATTTAGCAACCGACATCGCTACTGGCAGACGTCCGAATAGGGTTGCCGGCCCCTTGATCGTCGATTCCGATATAGAACTCTCTGAATACTGTGTCTCTTCCAGCGAGTCTGACACATCATCAATCCAGAGTTCGGGTGATGAAAGAAATGCCGGAGTTTCAACTTCGGAGCTTCGTGAACTATCTTCAGCCATAAATATAGGAATTGACAATTTATTTAAAGCTTCAATGTTTGTCAGAAAGTTTGCTCCGAAGGATAAACGCCTACGGGCAGCAAGAACAAAACCATTTGACAATCGCGCCGATGTCATGTACGTCAATGACCGATATCCGTTATTGGCACAGAAGAACGCAGCACTCGCAGCACGGCTTGGGGAGGCCAATGCAAGGCGCCGACAATATTTTAAGTATCGCAGAGACCACAATGAGCGTCTGTCAACAGTGGTTGTCAAAGACGATGCACAACCCTCAGACAAAACACCCAAGAAACACCCTGAGGCCATTGCTGGAAATTCTGGAAACGTTGGACCCGCCAAGTCGGCAGTGACAGGAGAGACGCAGCCTAGCTTGTTCGCTGAGACAGAAGCTACGACGTTTGTACTCGATGAAGCTGCCCGGGAACGAATGCTTGAAATGGACAAGGCGGCTCCTGCTAAGTCGGTAGTGTCTTTCGCCACGTCCATCGCTGAACCTTCAGACGCAGAGCTGCCGTTTCCCCCCGTTCCAGAGGATGCTCAGACTGGGTCACCATTTCTTTGTCCCTATTGTTTGACATTTCAGCGGCTGAAGCGTGAGGACTTCGAAGATCAATGGAGGTATGAACGCAATAACCTCTACCTAACCTCCGCTAACTGCTTCTAGAAAACATGTCCTTCAAGATTTAGAACCTTACATATGTACATTTTCCTCCTGCGGTCTAGATACCTTTCGGTCACAGCATGCTTGGTTCGATCACGAGCTCCAAGTACACCGCAGCCGATGGGTTTGCCAAGAATGCTCTACCTCTTTTAAGTTCCCAGATAATTTAGGCACACATATCAGTCGACACCATTCTGAGAATATCTCAGATCAGCAGCTGCCCACAATCATCGATCTATGGAAACGACCTATTACTTCGATTGAGCCTAACGAATGCCCGCTTTGTGATGACCCGTGGGCAGAAGCAGACTTAAATTCTACATCTAGCGAGGGAGTACTTGTAGTTGATCCGGAACAGTTCCGCAAGCACCTGGGCCATCATATGCAGCAAATAGCACTTTTCGCCCTACCAAGGCTGACCCAAGATCAAAATCGTTCACTGGGCTCTGTCGATGTGGAAGACGGCTCGGATCAGGGTCGAGATGTCGTGTCAACGGGCTTTCGATGGATAAGGGATGACTGTGGTCGTGGTTGGAGCATTATCTCCCGCAGACGTATGACGTTTATCGCCTTCGCATGTTTCCTTAAGCTATACGTGGTAGGTGAAATCTACGATAAAACGATATTATAATTCATAAGCTGAACTGTCAATAGCCGAAAACCGCTACTAAGTATTACCAATATTTCAACACCTTCATTAGCAAAGAACTACCCTTGTTCGGATTCGAACAGCGAACGAAAGAGCGTTTGGCTTATCGAGCAGCAGAGATCGGTGAAAATGTCAAACTTCAGTATAGATTAAGAGACGAAGAGGTTCCCAAGTTTGCAAGGCTATCCCTTTTCGACATCTTCATTTTATACAGTAAGGACCATATCAGACGTCCTTCATAGTTCATTAAAAGGGTTCAAATTTGCTGATATATAATCACACATACAGATAATAGTGATTCCATGGGACTTGGCAATCGTCTGCGAGCGCAGAATCAAACCGTTAAAAGCATTGTTCGCTGGGCCAATCGGATTGAAAAGAATGGCGTATCTCTAAGATTCGTGCATGGTGACCAAGATGAGAGTGGGCATTTTGACAAACTAACTGATCCGAACAAGATTGACGACCTCCTTAGTGAAGTTGTTCTTGGTGGGATAAATACACCGTCTAATGACAAGGAAAGAGCAGTACTAGGGCGTGCAATTGAAGATAAAGTGTTGGAACAACTTTTTGGAAAGCTTTTTTCGCGTCGAAGAACTGGAGAAACTGGAGAAGCACTGAAGCCTCAAATTGTTATGATTATTAGTGACCAGGAAGTAAGTCATACCCTTAAACCCCCCTGAACTACCTTCTAGGAAAATGAACACCTTTATTCTGAACTCCGATGTGGTTACAGACAGTCTACGATATCAACCAATGCTGGGGTGCTTCGGAGTTGTTGAAATCCGAGCCGGATTTCACTGAATACGGCCCGGTGTCTACATGTTTCATCCTCTCTTGGGCTGGAGAGAGCGAAACGGCAAGAGAGGTTTCTGAACGCTCTGATGAGTGGCGGGGTGGCCTCGTAACTCGTCCCGACCGAAATCTGGAGCAGGCTATGGAGGACTTTGTTGAGAGAGAAGGGGAAATTGCATATGACCGATATGTAAGAATACGTTTTCCTGTTCAACTCTAGCCGCACATTAAGTGAGATGGACCAACTAACTATGGTGGCTCGGTGTTTACAGTTACTGAAGCTGTTTATGTCGGCTGTTGATAGTAATCTGGTAAATGCCAGTGAAATTGTGGAAGAAAGGGACGGGAGCAGCGTCGGAGATACAGAGGAGTGATAAGTGGGAAGAGAGAGCAAGGACGCTAACCCAAATAGGACGCACCATACCCGATGTGGAGCTACTAAGAAACTTGAACGTTGAAGTCTCAGCTTCTCCCTCGACTTCCTTACATTACTTCCAAATTCTTAGAGCAGGCACTAGGGTACCTTTTGGAAAGAATATAGCCGTACTCGTAAATCTAGGAGTTCTATGAATCTAGTCATCAAACTATGGTTGCAGAAATTGTTGTGACCATTGATGTGATGGATACGCAGATCTACACATCATCAACTTCGTTGGTTCAAGTTAGTGGCTGCGGGGGAGTCGAACTACGAGAGACCGGGCAAGCCATCGAAGCCCATAAATCATGCAGAGCAAAGTCACCGCACGACACTTCATCCCACACCGCACTTATATCTTACTCCAATCCTTCTTATTCCTTTTCTAACTCTTTCTTTCTCTTTTTCTTCCTGACCATTTCGAAATACATTAATCATGGATGAAATTGCCCCAGAGTACGATGTCCTTGTGTTGGGCACTGGTAAGCGATAAATACCCCGCCTCCTGAGCTTCCATCTTAAAACAACCTCGAAGACCCCATTTCACACCGCTAACATCAACCATTGTAGGCTTGACCGAATGTGTGCTCTCTGGGTAAGCATCTAATTACTATCCAAGTTTCAATCCGAGTTTCTCATTCTATATCGCAGTGTCCTGAGTGTCAAGGGGAAGAAGGTTCTCCACATCGACCGCAACGATCACTATGGCGGGTAAGTTGAGCCTTTCTACCCATTTTACACAACGCTGCTAACCCCCTTGAAGTGAAGCTGCTTCAGTAAATCTTGAAACGGTCCGTACCATAGATATCCGTCCTCCCAGTGTCCAGCTAACGCTCCCGCAAGTTGTTCCGCAAATACCGCAATGTTGATGCCGGGGAAGAACCCTGGAAGAAGTACGGACGGTTGAACGACTGGAATATCGACCTAGTGCCGAAGCTGTTGATGTACAATGGAGAATTGACAAACATTCTCGTCTCCACCGATGTAACCCGATACCTCGAATTCAAGAATATTGGGGGTAGCTATGTCCAACAAGGAGAAGGTTCCAAGGCTAGAATCTACAGGTTGCCTACGACCGACGCAGAGGCCCTTGGCTCTTCGCTCTTGGGAGTCAAGGAGAAATTTTATTCGCGGAAATTTTTCAGTTGGATTGCCACCGTCGATGAAAATGATCCAAGCACACACCTAGGTTTGTTCCTTCGTTTATTGCTTGTGGGATCATTGCTGACCCTAGTCTAGGCATGAACCTTGCGACTTGCACAATGAAGGATGTCTATGAACATTTTGGTTTGGTAACTCAGAAGACTCAAGAGTTCATCGGGCATGCGATGGCTCTGTATCAGACGGACGATTACATCACCAAACCGGGTTCAGCAATGGAAGCCGTCGCCCGCATTCGTTTGTATGCCACCTCAATGAGACGCGCGAATCCAAAATCAGGGGAAGGCGGCAAATCACCTTATATTTACCCACTTTACGGCCTGGGCGAACTTCCCCAAGGTTTCGCCCGTCTATCCGCTATCTACGGTGGAACATACATGCTCAACACCAGCGTTGATGAGATCCACTATGATGGAGACAAGATTTCCGGGGTTTCGGCAACAATGAAGGATCAGAGTGAAACTGGCGATGGTATGAAATTCACAACAAAAGTGAAAAAGATCCTCGGAGATCCCTCTTATTTTCCAAGCAAAGTTCAAGTTGTTGGACATCTTCTCAAGGCGATTTGCATATTGAAGCACCCGATAGATATGACGGAATCAAGAGATTCCATTCAACTAATCATCCCCCAGTCACAAGTCAGGCGGAAACATGGTAAGTTCCGAAGATACTCTAACTGCGAAGGAGCGGGAAAGCTTACCACCTTTTTAACAGATATTTATATCGCAATGGTTTCGTCCGCGCACAATGTTTGCCCGAAAGGATATTATGTTGCTATTGTTTCCACTATCGCCGAAAATGAAGCAAACCACCACCTCGAATTGCAGCCAGGTATTGAGAGACTTGGTGCTATCGAGGAAATGTTCATGGCTCCCCCAATTCCTATCTCGGAGCCACTCGAGGACGGTACCAAGGACAACATCTTCATCTCGAAGAGTTATGATGCCACAACTCACTTTGAGACCACGACCGGTAAAGTTTTCTCTCGCCGACTTTCTTTCCCGCTATCTATGCTAACCTCAATGTAGACGATATCCAAGATATTTATCGTAGAGCCGAGGGTGAAGAGCTGGTCGTGGAAGGGCTGAGGGAGAACATGAATCTCGTTGGCGAGGAATAAGCAGCCCTATGCCATTGAACCAGTAAATTGCTCCTGAACGGTTTTGGAGTCGATGCGGCTTTCTCTTCCCCTTCCACCGCTCGCTCATTGAACATGAACATACATCCAGATGGCAAATCACGGCAATGAAACGTTGGTGTATAGAGTAATTACCCGTTTATTATCTTTATCTATTCTTTAAACACGCTCCGTCAGATCTGCCCAGGATGCAGCCTATGACCTATTCCTAGGTAGTTTAATGAAAACTATGTGGCCCGGAATTTTTGGAAAGCCCTAAAACGAAACCTAGAGTATTTTTTATTTTTGAACGGCTTTGCTTCTCTCCCAAAAAAACCTCTTGACTTGGCTCTGGATCTGTAATTCCTGTTTATTCGCATCGCATCTTTGTGGAGCTGAAGAAGCCTGGCTCATTTCTTGGCACGGGCGCTGCGGGACGCCGACGATGATGATGGATGGAAGTATCACGTGACAATCCCAAACAAGGCAAATGTAAACACCAAAACAGAGCACAGAGCGCGTTGACAACGACAAACAAAAAAGAGACCAGCAACTCTTTCCATCTAAAAAAGCTCACGACATATTCGTTCCCTCGAAAGATAAAAATTTCTGATTGATGAGCATTCCCAACCCAACTATTTAATTGCGAGAGAAGCAAGTCTCGCTGTCTAAGCAACCATGAGGGTTGTTGAAGTTATTATCGATGTGAGTTTTGGACGATTGCAATTCGGCGCTGTGGATATAGGAGATTGAGAAACGTGAGAACTAACGTATTCTGTTTTCGGCGATGCTATAGGGCTTTAAATCATATGCCGTGCGAACGGTAATATCAGGATGGTAGAGACTCCTCCCGCAAGCGCTGCGCGCAAGGGCGAAGCGCATGGTATTCCCAGTTCTCGCGACTGACAACATCCTCGAATCTACAGGGACGAATCCTTCAACTCCATCACGGGCCTAAACGGTTCCGGCAAATCCAACATCCTAGACAGTATCTGCTTCGTCCTGGGTATCACAAACATGAGCACAGTGCGAGCGCAGAACCTCCAGGATCTGATCTACAAGCGCGGCCAGGCGGGCGTTACGAAAGCGAGCGTAACGATTGTTTTCGACAATAAAGATAAAACAAAGTCGCCTATCGGATTCGAGGAATATGCGAGTATTTCCGTGACGAGGCAGATCGTGCTCGGAGGGACGAGCAAGTACCTGATCAATGGACACCGAGCGCAGCAACAGACGGTGCAGAATTTATTTCAGAGCGTGCAGTTGAATATCAATAATCCGAATTTCTTGATTATGCAGGGTCGGATTACGAAGGTGTTGAATATGAAGCCTGTGGAGATCTTGTCTATGATCGAGGAAGCGGCGGGGACACGGATGTTCGAGGACCGGAAGGATAAGGCCGGGAAGACTATGGCGAAGAAGGAGATGAAGGTTAATGAACTGGAGGGGTTGCTTACGGAGGAGATTGAACCGAAGCTTGAGAAGTTGAGAGGGGAGAAGAGAGCTTTCCTCGATTTCCAGCAGACGCAGAATGATCTCGAGCGGTTGACTAGGCTGGTTGTTGCGCACGATTACTTAAAGGGCAATGAGAAGCTGAGCACTGCCGGGGAAGAGTTTGAGAGCAAGAAAGAGAGGGTTCAAGATTTGGAGAATAACGCTACCCGGTTGAAGAATGAGATCGCGAACCTCGAAGAAGATGTGAAGAGGGTAAAAGCCGTCCGCGAGAAAGAACTGAGGAAAGGGGGTAGATTCCAGGACCTTGAAGATCAGGTGAAAGCACATTCGCATGAAATGGTGCGATTAGCGACGGTTTTCGATCTCAAAAATTCAAGTATGGCCGAGGAGACCGAGAAGAGAAAAGCGGCGCAAAAGAACGTGGCTGAGCTGGAGAAAACGCTTAAAGAAAAGAAGAAGGCGTATGACAAGCTCCAAGCGAACTATGATTCCGCCAAAGCCGAACTGGACTCTCAGACTGCAGAGGTTGAGCAAAAAGAAGAATTGCTACAAACTCTACAAACTGGTGTCGCGTCCAAGGAAGGCCAGGAGAACGGGTACCAGGGTCAATTACAAGATGCAAGAAATCGCGTCAGTGCCGCAACTACTGAACAGGAGCAGGCGAAGCTCAAGATCACTCACTTGGAAAAACGGATCAAGGAGGAAGAACCGCGAGCGAAGAAAGCCAAGGAACAGAACTCGGGACTTCTCAAAGATCTAGAAGGACTAAAATCACAAGCGAAGAAGCTCGAGGCCGATCTCGCGAAACAGGGCTTTGAACCCGGCAAGGAAGAACAGATGTACCAGGAAGAATCAAATCTCCAGAAGAGCATACGAGAACTCCGAGAAAATGCTGATACGATGAGACGAAAAGTTGCGAATATTGATTTCAACTACACCGATCCTCATCCTAACTTTGACAGGTCAAAAGTCAAAGGTCTCGTTGCCCAGCTTTTCACTCTTGACAAAGACAAGACACGAGCTGGAACAGCGTTGGAAATCTGCGCTGGCGGCCGGCTGTACAATGTTGTCGTTGACAGCGCGGAAACAGGCACACAGCTCCTCCAGAATGGAAAACTCAGGAAACGAGTGACCATTATCCCTCTGAATAAGATCTCTGCATTCAAAGCTTCCGCTGAGAAGATTGGTGCGGCTCAAAAACTGGCTCCTGGAAAGGTCGATCTCGCTCTATCTTTAATTGGATACGATGATGAAGTCTCAGCAGCAATGGACTATGTTTTCGGGACCACCCTCATTTGTGAAAATGCCGATACCGCCAAGCAAGTCACTTTCGATCCCTCTGTGCGCATGAAGAGTGTGACTCTAGAAGGAGATGTATATGATCCTTCTGGAACGCTGTCCGGAGGTAGTTCACCGAATTCTAGTGGCGTTCTGGTTATTCTACAGAAATTGAACGACCTTACGAAGCAGTTGAGGGACAAGGAGCATTCTCTAAAAGTTCTTCAAGAAAGTATGAGAAGAGAGAAGAAGAAGTTGGATGTTTCACGAGCGACAAAGCAGGAATTGGATCTCAAGATTCACGAGATTAAGCTTACGGAAGAGCAGATCAATGGCAATTCATCCTCATCTGTGAGTTTATGTCTAGGGTGTGTTTGTTTAAACGTCAGTAGCTAACCGTTTAATAGATTATCCAAGCTGTCGAGGAAATGAGGTCGACCATCGAACAACTCAAGGAGGATATTTCTAATGCGAAGACTCGCCATAGCGAAGCCTCTAAGGATATCAAGAGAATCGAGAAGGACATGAAAGAGTTCGATAACAACAAGGACAGCAAACTTGCAGAGCTGCAAAGTTCACTCGACTCATTAAAGAAGGGGCTAAGCAAGAACTCGATTTCGGTCAAGACTCTTCAGAAAGAACTTCAGGTTTCGAGGCTGGATTCTGAGCAGGCTGCTAGTGATCTGCTAGCCGCAGAAGAACAGCTTGCGGAGGCCGATGTCACCTTGAAGGGACAGGTGGAAGAAGTCGAAGCGCTTAAGAAGGAGCAAGCACAAATAAAGGTTTGTTGATAACCTTTTTTTGCCCCTCTTTAGAATACCCGCTAACACCACCTAGGACGCCAACGATCTAGCACAAGCACAACTAGAGGATGAGCAGGCCAAGCTAACAGGCTTCAATGATGAACTTCGTGACCTCGAGGAAGCCTCGCGCTCAAAGGCATCGCAGATCACCGAAGAGGGTCTAGAGATGCAGAAGCTTGGTCACCAGATTGAAAAACTTCACAAGGACCAGCAGACCGCTGCTCAAATGGTTGCCAATATGGAAAAGGAACACGAGTGGATCGCAGACGAGAAAGAGCAGTTCGGTCGTCCGAATACACCCTACGATTTCAAGGGCCAGAACATCGCAGAGTGCAAATCCTCCCTCCGTAACCTCACCGAGCGGTTCCAGGGGATGAAGAAAAAGATCAATCCCAAAGTCATGAATATGATTGAAAGCGTCGAGAAGAAGGAAGGTGCTCTGAAGAACATGATGAAGACTGTTATTCGAGACAAGCGGAAGATCGAGGAGACGATTGTCAGTTTGGATGAGTACAAGAAGGAGGCTCTTCAGAAGACATGGTCGAAGGTCAATGCCGATTTTGGTCAGATCTTCTCGGAGCTGTTGCCTGGTAGTTTTGCGAAGCTGGATCCGCCAGAAGGAAAGGAGATCAGTGATGGGTTGGAGGTCAAGGTGTCCTTGGGTAAAGTCTGGAAGCAGAGCTTGAACGAGCTTAGTGGTGGTCAACGGTATGTTCTTTCCCTCTCTCATATATCCCTTGTGACTTTGCTAATCGCTATTCTTTATAGCTCGCTCATCGCGCTCTCTCTCATCATGGCGCTTCTCCAATTCAAGCCAGCACCAATGTACATTCTCGACGAAGTCGACGCTGCTCTTGATCTCCAACATACGCAGAACATCGGACGTCTGATCAAGACACGTTTCAAGGGATCACAGTTCATCGTCGTTAGTTTGAAGGACGGTATGTTCCAGAATGCGAACCGGATCTTCAGGACGAGGTTTAGCGAGGGTACGAGTGTTGTCCAAGCTCTCACCGCTGCTGATTTGAAATAATCCTGTTTTGTTTTCTTCGTTTCAAATCTTCTTTTGCCTATTAATATGGGGTTTAATTGTTTGGGGTCTTTCACTTGGGAGGGACTGGTAGAAGCTGTTGGAGTTCGGGATCGGGGAGGAGGATTGATAGGCCTTTTGGGGGAGCATTTTATGTCTTGATGATGCTTAAGATGATGGTCTACCTCTGTGCCTGGATCCGGATTGAACGATTTCTTTTGGATATATTTAGATATGTATAATGATGGGGTTCTTGTTCTTTTCCTTCAGGCAAAACTCCCTCGGGAAGAGGATACTCGACTTCCAACGGGCGTATTGTTTAAAGATGAGACAACTATGGTCGATGACCGGGTACCTCAGTTTTAACTATTTAACATCCTTATCCTTTCATCTTGTTCACGGCTTTCATCGCATCTTGCCGTTGAGATCTAGATATTCGCCCCTTTCCATGACTATCACGTGACGCATTGCCTCTTTTTGCGTATTCGGAACGTCTCCAGAAACTCCAACAAGGATCAATCATCGAAGTCCGAAGAGAACATTCCTCGCAATTCTTTCCCGACCGCAATCAATCGAAATATTAATTACAGCTTCACGCATTCATCACAGAAGCGACCAGGAAAAGAGACAAATAACTGAGAACTGATAGAAGAGAGAGAGTAAACGTTTTGAAAAGGACGGAATCCTTCCTCGACGGCGACGATCTTACTTCTTCTACCTTGTGATCTCACATCTTCCGGTATCGATATCACTTCCAGGAAGCCTCCATTGCGAACAGGAACCCGATTATTGGAGGTTGAAAGAACCCAAGATTGGCGCAATCCTCGCAGATAACCCAAGCGCATATCTCCCCGATCTAATAACAAACCTATTAATCCATACCAACACCCGCATTGATTCCCCTCGATGGCCGACGAAGAACCAACCTTAAACATCCCTTCCCTCCTCACCCTCGCAGTCGTCTCCTTCTTCGTAATAAGATGGTTCCTCACCTCACGAACGCCGGGTGGTGAATCAGGCTCCGGTGGATGGAGCGGTTCCGGGGCGGGCGGAGGTGTTGGTGGACGAGGGGGTGGGCGGAGGGTTGATCCGGCGCATGTGGAGCAGATATCGCAGATGTTTCCGCAGTTGAATCGGAGGGATATTATGTGGGATTTGCAGCGGAATGGAGGGAGTGTGGCTGCGACGACGGAGAGGGTGTTGACGGGGAGGGGGTTGGAAGTTGTAAGTTTTAGTTCCGCCTTTTTTGGTTGCCTAGGGATGCCATATTTGGAGAGAGACACTTGATGTTGCCGCGATATATGTTTACTGACAACTTTTTTTTCTATCTAGCCTCCACCTTCCTACCAACCTCAGATCCCACTACCTACTTCCAACCCAACAAACACCGCAACTTCTAGAACTCCTCCGAAACCTCCAGCCAACGACCTGATAACCCGCTATAACCTCGGTCCTAAGATCGAATCCGAAAACGGTACCGCTAAATCCGACACACCTGAACCCTCATCACAACCCCAACGACCCGGAGCTTCAACAGGCACCGCCTGGTCCCAGAACAAGGACGAAAGGCAGCGATTACTCCAAAAACGGAGAGACGACATGATAATTGCCGCAAGACGGAGAATGCAAGAGAAGGATCGAGGGAGTTAGAAAGTTGATTTTGTTTTGTACCTTCGCTTCTTCCTTAATCCCTTTACTTCTTTCTTCCATTTATTTCCTTCTTCCAACATAGTTGAAACCACCGGGGGAGCTTCTCCTAATGCATATCACGAAGAGCGGACACATCCCCATTTAGAATATGATTGATTGGTCAGGGCGCGAATATATATCAGGTTTCTTTGCCTATTTTGGTGGCTCCCTTTTTGTTGCATGAATATAATTTGCACGGCTATATTGGTGGTCTTTTTTATACAATAATGTATAAGTTGAATGGGAAAAGTTGTATATGTATGTATATGGACATCAACTCACTCTTTTTCTCGGGATTCAATTCAGGGGTATATAACATAGGTTAGGGTTAGGTATACAACTACATCTCCATATCATCGTCATCATTATCATCATAATCGTAATTTTGTCCACGCTCCCTCTCTTCGGCTTCCCTCTCCAACCGCGCCTGCTCTTTTGAGGCTCCGATTTTCCTAAACAAACAACCGTCAGCGGATATAGAACCCAAAGCGAACTGTGAAACAAACCTCAACTCCTCCGCAACCCCGGAAACAAACCCCCTCCCTTCACCAATCTCCATAGCCCCAACACCCGTAAGCGCAACACCACCTTCTCCGCCCCCAATAACCTCTGCGTCCAATACATCCACTCCACGCCTCATCTTCGCGATCCGCGCCTCCCTCAGATCCCGCAGCAGTCTCCGTATCTGGTCCGGCTCAACGAGATCATCGCTCGCAGCTTCAAGCAGTAAAGTCCCAATCTCAAGCCAATGGTAGGGAAGCGCGTGGACTACATCCGACGTGGAAGATGTGTCTAAAAGATCGTTATCCCTCCCCGTAGTTATCCTATTCATAATAGCATTCTCGTCCGCCGTATTCTGAGGCAGAAACGGCGGGGACGCGATATATTTCTGTCCGTCGAGGGTGCGCGCGGGAAGTGAACCTTCACCACCTCTCCCTCCACGGGACGAGTTATTACCCGGCACCAGTGGCGGTGGTGGTGTGAATGCGTCTTTGAAGTCTGCATGGTTTGTCTCGAGGTTTAGGATTGTGGATAAGGGATCGGGATGGAGCCATGACGGGGGCAATATGTTTGCGCGACGCTGGCGCTTTAAGAGGAGGGCTAGCCAGAGAGGAAGAGGTGTTCGGCGTGGAGGTTGGAGGGGTTGTGTTGGGCCCTGTTTGTTTTTATGGCGCGGGAGCGGAGGGGTATCTTGTAAGCCTTCCAACGCGTTTTTTTAAATTCTTTTTGAGAATATGGGATGGGTATGTATTTGCGATAGTGTATAGCGGAAGCTCTTACTTCCCTGTTCGCGCTTCGGGCTTCGGGCTTGCGGTGCAATTTACATGAAAGGGAGATAATGCGGACTTACACCAAGCAATTCGAGACCTTCCAGGCGCTGTCGGGGAATTACTGTGACCATCTCCATCTCACATATAAACGCGATCTCGGGAGGCGTGACGCCCCGTGGGAGAGGGAAGGCCATTTGCGGTGACGTGTGGAGGATGTGCGAAGTATGGAGTGCGTTGATCTATCTTGAAGTTATCGATGATCTAAGATTCCCTGCGCGCGATAAGATAGAGAGGAATTGCGGGAGGTTTGAAGGTCAAGCTAGGTAAACAGCGAGAATTAAGCATAGGGTATGCATCAAAAGAAATAAATCATCAGAGGATTTAAATGTAAGTAGCTCTCATCTCTTAATTTTGAAATGATGTTGAACTACATAGAAGCTCAGGAAAAATGTGTTTTCCAAGTTGTCTTTGGGTGAAGACGCAGCACTCTCAAGCTTTCACCTCTGAACAAACCATCATTCTTAGTTGATATCAACTTTTTACATAACGTGTAGAAGCTAAGTGTCTCTTCATAAATACCACTGTTGAAGCTGATCAGGGTGTCTTGATCGTGTTTACATCCCCATCTCTAGTGGATATATATTTCACTGATACTTCTTAAGTATGAATATAAATATATATATATTTTTTAGTTCACCCCTTTCTGCATTTCTACTTCCCGTCCTTTTCTACTACATATTCCTCAATCTCCATCTCAACCTTTTCTTTAAACTGCATTTACCAATAAGAGAGTATCGTACGTAACTCGAATGAGTTATATACCCTAGATGGCGAGAATGAAAAGGCACCTGCCCTATCTTCAGCTTCACTAGCCTTCTCTATGTGTAGCGCGTGCTCTGCTCTCATCGACTCGAAAAAACATATTAATTATGGCATATGATAGGCCCATAGGTGTAGGTTAGGTTTTGCCCCGTATATATGTCAAGAAACATCGGGACGCGTGCCGAATTCTCGATCCCCTTGGCCTGCATATACCCTTGCTCGACTGTTCGGGGAAGCAATTTCTAGAACGAGGCAACAACATAATATCCCGAGCCGAAACGTTAAGCCTTTCCTCCTGTTACGAAGTGCTCAGCTAAAAGTTCCCAGGAAAATGGTATAGTTTGACAATAATCTGAGGAAAGGAGTCATGCGTGATAGTTTCGGTGCACATATCAAAGCAGACATTCCGTACTGAAGGAAGAATAACATCCCGTCGATGTTTCAACCGGGCTAGGGTAAGGAGATTCTGTTCATTCTCCAATCTCTGTCATAGTCGATTTACAGAGACTTCGGATGCAGCTTCGACGATCGTATCTCGCGCTTAGAATTCAAGCTGCTATTTCTGTTCGCTTAACATCCCTGATACCTCCTCCCCGGTCAGCGAGAATTCATGCTTATCTCTCCCCTGGTTCCGACTCGCAGGACTTCCTCCTCAACAAGCACCCTGCCTTAAAGCAAGCAGGCTTCGAGGGAGAGAACCGGTCCGGTATCAGGTCTGAGCTGTATCCCGGGGTGAACCTATCGTCTAGAAAGATTGAGGAGGTAAAAGCTCCCTGTCTGAGGCAACAGAACTATCGGTCGCTTCGTTGCAAGATGTCGTTGTGCAAAGAAAGCGTGTCTAAATTTCATTGAAAGTCGTTTATTTTAGACGATAAAGTATTGAACTAAGCCTTATAAGTACTAGTGTTGACCTATATATAGCTTTAAAGTGATGAAATACGACGCTAGTAATATTAGTTGTATCGACTTATAGCCCCTGGATGAGAACAACATCTACAGTCTTTGAAAAATCAACAACCTCAGAGAAAGCAACAACAACCTCTCAAGCATCTGGGTGACGACCTTCGAAAGACATACAGGAAGTATGAGTTCAAAGACCTGGCTCTCAGGGCCATTAATTTCTATTTATCTGTTTTCAATTCCTGTTTTCGCTCTTGTTTTGAACAGTTTCTGGCAGTCGAGGATAAACTCGAGTATTCCACAGCCCTATCTCGATGAAGTTTTCCACGTCGGACAGGCGCAGACATACTGGAGACATCAATGGACCCAATGGGACCCTAAGATCACCACACCGCCGGGACTTTACTTGTGGTCGTATCTGGTTTGCGCCGGCCTTTGGGTCATATGCGGAGCTCCGGTACATCTATCTGCCGCGGACCTGCGCTCGTCCAGCTCCGTGACATTGTTCAACGTCTTGCCATTCCGGGTCTGGAAACTACTGAGCCACATCAGGGATAGTGAAGGAGAACCGTTATTGGTTATGGCCGAGAATGCGAGTGCGGATGGCATCCTTGCGGCATGGGATTCGGCTCTAACCGTGTTGAACATCTGTCTCTTTCCTCCCCTGTTTTTCTTCTCCGGTTTATACTACACCGACCTACCAGCGCTCTTCCTCGTGCTCGAAGCTTATATCAACGACATAGCACGTTCCCGGAGACCTGGTTGTGGTGGGAGCAGTGATGGTGGTAGCGACGCGTCAGCCATTTCTCGAGGTGTCTCCCGTCAACCTTATCTCGCAGGCCTAGTGTCGTGGCGATATGCAAGATTTGTGGTGTCCGGCCTGCTGGCTCTTCTATGCAGGCAAACCAACATTTTCTGGGTCGCCGTGTTTCTGGGGGGTGTACGAGTCGTGCGAACCCTCCACCAGATCAACAACGTGGAATGTGGATCACAAACGTCCGTCCAGGATATCGCTACCCGGAGCTGGGGACACCATCAGATCCACGACCCACCTGTCAGCGAGGCATGCATCGAAGGTAAGCAGCCGCTTGGTTTGTGGCAGTTAACTGTGAAACCTTGTGTATGTTAGAAAATGACGTTTGTCCGCAGATTACTGGAAGACGTCAATCTCCCTGGCCATCTCAACATTGGCTGAATTACCCAGGGTTATTCAAGCTATTGGCCCTTACGTCTTCTTCCTCGCTGTATTTGGAATATTCGTCCTATGGAACGAAGGTGTGGTCCTAGGTCAGTGTTTTCGTACTTCCACCCTCCAGTTTAATTTTCTCCTCTTCCCCCCTTTTACCGTATACGCACGCCAATGAGAAAAGAAAGAATCCACCCTCTTACAAACCAAGAATATCAGGCCACAAGGAGTTTCACACGGCGGGCCTGCATCTACCTCAGATGCTATATATCTGGCCATATTTCCTCTTTTTCTCCTGGCCGATTCTCGTTTCACCAGCGCTCAATGCCCTATTACCACGATCATTTATCCCGAAATTCCTCCAAAGAAATACGTTTTCTAGCAAGAATGACAGTCCCCTGCCCAGGTTTGCCGTTGCCTCGGGATTTATCTTAATCACGCTCGTAATTGTCCATCTGAATACCATCGTCCACCCGTTCACCCTCGCAGACAACCGACACTACGTTTTCTACGTTTTCCGGATTCTCCTTCGTCACCCAGCAGTCAAGTATCTAGTCACACCGATCTATTTCCTCTCCGCATGGGCCGTCCTGGGTGCACTCGGCTTTCCTTCGACTTCAACGAACACATGTTCCTCAAACCCACCCGCATCTGAAACCCACCCACTAGAAGCAGAACCCGAATACAAGCACAAGACAAAACAACGTCAACCTCAACCTCGGAAACAACCCACCACTAAACCATCATCATCGTCATCATCGTCACGATCATCAAGATCACCACAATCCCCGCCATCTTCAACTCCAACCCACGCACCTCAGATCAGAGTCAGTTTCATCCTCGTCTGGCTCGCGTCCACCGCCCTATCGCTAATCACCGCACCGCTCGTCGAACCGCGTTACTTTATCATCCCGTGGGTGATGTGGCGCTTACACATTCCGGCCACCACCATTACTACTACAGAAACCGAACGAGAACAACATAAAGACAAAGTTACCCCTCCGACGTTAACTTTCTTCCTAAAACGTCTCTCACCATTATTCCTCGAAATGATGTGGCTTGTCGCCATCAACGCGATTACAGGCTACGTATTTCTCTACAGAGGATTCGAATGGCCACAAGAACCGGGTAAAGTACAGAGATTTCTCTGGTGAAGAAGAATACCTGCCGAAAAAAATTTACGTTTTTTGTCAATGAAGAAGAAAAAGAGAAATTTGGATTTGGTCAAGGCAATGAAGAGCGAGAAAAATTGAGCGGGAGAGAGAGATGAAATTTGTTATAATCAAGGGCAGTTGCAGCTGCCCTACGATTGTTTGATTGATTGTGTTTGTTATCTCTGGATCTAAGCGAGGGTTGTCTGTGTCTGTGTCTGGTACGGAGTATATGCATATGAATAGTGTCGTCAAGGTCGTTCGTCAGGTTGGATTTCGTGATCGTTGCCCACCAAGAAATGCTAGTAACGGGAAAAAAGAAAATGGGTAATAACAAAAAAGAAAAAGAAAAGAAGAAAAAAAATTGAGGTTCAACCAATCCATCTCCCATCGAACAATCCCTTTTCTCGACCAACTAGTGGCGTGCATGGGAGGAAGTCGTGAAACCATGGCTCACGGCGAAAGGGGGATTGCGATTCCAGGGGAGAAGTTCCCAACCGAAGTAAGAATAATGCTAATATTAGGAATAAAAGTGGTAGAAGCGAATGTGAAGATTTAGGAGAGAGCCTCCTCAAACTGTTGGCCAGCCGCCATCCCAGTTGATCACATTCCACCCGAGGAACTTGTCTTCGTTGGCGTACCCGACATCCCTCTTGAGGTAGTGGTAGTAGAGGACGGCACCGCGTTTTTGGTCGACGAAGACACTCCTATTGATAGTGTATTAGAATGACTGTTTCCAATAATTATAGGGAAGATGATACTTACTGTCCACCAGGAGCATAGACATTGTCGTGACTTTGGAGAACAATTGTTCCGCCGCCATTGGTACATTTGACGCCCTCTTTGTCAACCTGAAGGAGTATGACGTCAGCAAAAGATAACAGGGGAAGGGAATTTATATGCAAGGGGTAAGACTCACGAAGCCCGAGTTTGGTGATTTTGATCGGCAGACTTTGATCTTGTACTCTCCGCCAGGAGCAGGGAGACCTTCCTCAAGCTTGCAGCATTTACCATGGGAATAGAAGAGATAGTAGAAGTCGTCGTGTTTGAAGATAGAGGCTCCTTCAATTGGGTGGTTTGCCTCGGGTTCGTAGGCAATGTTTACTGGGTCGCCGATGGGACTCGTCGGAGGATCATGCATCTCTACCTGGAAAATTCCTCCCCAAAAGGAGCCCCAGATCATGTAGATCTTTCCGTCGGCTTGAATGAGACTGGAATCAATGGCGTTGAAATCACTGGTTGGCGTTGAGGAAATGCCTGCGGATCCGAGGTCTTCCCAAGAACCCGGCGACATATCCGAGGAGACGGCAACCCCGATAGCGGATGTTTGTGAACCGAGCGTTGATACTGAGTAGTACATATAATAGTCTTTGCCAACTTTGTGTACATCAGGAGCCTGTAGATCGTGAAAAAAATGATTGGTTAGCTGGATATTGGTCGAAAGCAAGGAATTCCAAAGCTCAAGGCGGTATGATGCATGAACCGTTGATCGACCCCACACCTCTCACAATGCGGGCAAGCTCCCGAGTTCGTTCAAGTACAGCAGCAAAGACATCAAAAATTGGCAGCACCAAAATAGAGAACTCCGAAAGGAATAGAAAACCGAGGTGTGTAAAAAAAAAGGGGGAATGCGAAAGGAAGAGCGCAATTTACTTACCCAGAGGATGTTTTTGCCCGGGATGTCGATCTGTGAGCCGCCTTGGATTGCTGAACCTTGCAAGGTCCATGGTCCCTCTAAAGAATTCGCCGAGGCACTGATGATTTTGTCCGAAGTAGAGAATCGAAAGTATTTCCCATCATCGCGCTGGATCACTGCAGGATCGCGAACATTTTGGCAAGCACCATTGCAGTCACCCGGGGCGGAGTAGGCACCTGCGACTGCGCCAACGACAGATGAAACAACGGCAGCAAGATTTGGGATATACATGATGAGAGGAGGGAGGTATAATGGATATAGCTTAAGGATGGAGAGGAGGAGGAGTTGGAGAAATGATATGCACTTTTTTTCTGTTTTCCAATGAGGGAATGGAGGCAGTATTTATAAATGCAGGAAGCTCTCAAGAAGAAAAAGAAAAAGCTACGAGACATACATCCCACCAAACACTAGCGAGCTAACGACCGTGCAGCCTAGCTTGTGGAATTCATTCCGATGACACCAGAGTAGTTTCCCTTGGCAACTGCGGTGAGTCGAACATCCCAATCCGATGAATGCAGCCCGACGACACCCTTGCAAACCTACCCGCAGGGACGGACTGAGGCGTAGTTTCCTCTTAGGGGTGCAGTCCGCACTAGGGTAGGCAAGGAAAGGGAAGGAAGACAAAAGAAGAAAAAAATAGGATTCTAACGGTCATGATTATTGATTGATGCCATCCCTTCGGGCATGTTAGTTGAAGCAAGTGCCACCATGAAGCAGAGTATCGCCGTTGGTGGAGATGGTAAACAGAAAGTTTTAATGGCGTGATATGAGAGCAACAGCAACTGCTGCGATCACACGCGGAACTGCATGATCTGGTCAACTGACGCAAAGACCACATTCTATTGCGATCTGACTTGAGAGAAAGTCGAGATTGCTTGGCGGGTTCGCGGGAGGTATTATTTTTTTGTTGACATCGCTGGATCCGATCAAGCGCCGACATGATAATTATCCCGCTCGACGCTCGTGTGATAGTTGAAGGAGATATGCTCCAGGGATCCGGTCCACTAGCAAAAGAAAAACGTCGGTTAATAATCCTGCATGGGTCTTTGGAATGCCTTTGGAACCACTTTTAAAACTCCGCTTGCATATCAGTTCTCCACCCCGTATCTCAACAAAGGAAGTGAAACAGTCAGAAATGCCAGTCTATCTCGGTCGAACCCATGTTCAAAAAGTTTGCACCACAACAAGGAATGGAAGCGGCGGCTCCTTGACGCCGTATCTGGATGGGGGTAACGGGCAAGATCGAAGCAACCAAGGATAGGGAAAGCATCGACCAAGTTGTGAGGGAAGTAAGCAAGGGAGCCAGAAGGCAAAAAAAAGCAAAAACGAAGACAACATTCTAGACAATAACTCGACATCGAGTCTTGGGATCTTTCTCTTCTATTGTTAGTTCCCCTTTCGACAGATAGTGAATTAGTTAGTATGTGTTTCTCTACCGATACGTGTCTTGGTGATGTCCAATGCATCGAAACGAGGTTGAAAGAAGATGTTTGACCTTAAACAGCCACATCTAGCCTTTTCTAGAAATGATCACCAGTGGCTTCCACGTGACGCTGTGATGGTCGATCCTGGTTGGCGTTACCCCAGATTCGCTCTCCTTTCAGTTGTTAAAAAAGGTCATTCATTTATTGTATATATTCGCAAGTGACACCGCTACAAGTTGTATAGAACGACGTGAATCATCCGACATATTTCCCGTTATTGGGGGAGGAAGGAATCGAGGGGGAAAGGGGGAACGAAAGGACTGTGCCTACCGAAAGGATTACTCAGTGATTCAAATCTGGACTCTTTCTTGTACAACAGCATATACTGCAGTAGGCAAGAATAGATGCCATGGCAGGCAGGAAAAAAAAAGCCTGGACAGAAGAAGTAGAAACCCCTGTACTCCGTAACTTTGGTAACCCTTGAACTCCTTTCTCTTCCTTCCTTCCAACATTTTTAATATGCCACTTTCGAGTGAAGTTACGACATCATGATATCGCCCTAGAGGCTAGCGATGGAACTGACTGTTCTGACGACATACCTCACCCTTTGTCTTTGTCCCCACGCTAAGACCTTTAACCGTGGTTATTCCAGGAAGAATGTACTCGGTACTCGCTAGTGATGCACCTCTCACCGTAGTGTCGCGCTGTCACTGACGCTAGATAAGAAGTGGTGCTCAAAAAAACATGCACAAAAAAGAAGAGCCTGACCTCTGCCACCAATCACAGCATATACAAGGTGAAGCACATCAAATGTCTGATGTATGACATGGTCGTCTCCTAAAGTGGGGTGGATGAAATGTCACGCCTGCAAGTTCTGGCCAATCTGATCTTTTTATATTCTCCATCGCTGTGGCTTGTGTTATCCTCCTTTTGGCTTGGGGAAACTTGTGGGACGGAAACTTTGCAAACTGAGATCTCAATTTGAGGGCACCAAACAGAAGGTCATGTTATTCAGTCACTTGCGTTGGTGGCGGCGAAGCCAACAACTAGTTTGGCAAAGACACATCCAATTTATTTTTTTCAAAAAACTCTCCCAATATAATTACTTGACGGTGAGCAGTGAGCACTAAAGGGCCACGAAAGGCTGAGGCTGAGTTCTGTCCTGACGCTGCGTAACCCTTACTAAAAGCTGAGCGGCTGAGACCACCGCTTGCGCGGAGAAAGAAGTTAGGGTTTTGCCCTTCAATTCCAGTCCGGGATCGACGATGCCGAGAAGAGATCTGGAATTCGAACTCTGGACATGAGATTTTAAACTCTCTTTTCTTTCGCTATGAAAGTCTGGGTTAGGGTTGTCCTTGAACGAACATTCCACTTTTTTCTTTGGCTGCTGGGGAAGGCATTGTTCGCCATATGCGACTCCATCTCTCGTCATTGAATGGGTCTACTATTCCTGCCCAACTTTTTTTCTCACTTATCTTTGATATCCGTGCTTTCCTGTCTTCCACTTGCCCTTTCAGTCTTTATTGACAAAGGAATGACTGAAAACCCAATACCCCGCTCCTTCGACAGCCTTGGGGAGAAGTAATCCAATAGTGAGCTTACATCTGAGAATGCGACCACCTGTTGGGTCATGGTTAAGTCACTCGCACGAAACAATATCCAAAAGAACATCGTAGACTAGCACTACAGCCCGCCGCATCCACAAAGAATGTATCATGAACTGGTGGTCGAAATATGTTAGTGCCATGTGAGCAATTCCGCAATGTCTTGTTGACATTGCGGAGTTTTCTCGCTGTTTCTCTATCCGTTCCTGTGTATCCGACGTACAGGAATACCAGCGCCATGATTTGCTCGTCAAAGAGCAACTTGGAGCGTCTTGTTAGTTGCTTACGTTGATCATTTCTAATTCGTGAGATAGCCGTGTCCCGCGCCACTCAATGCATACTGTTTTGCTGCGTTCTGATCATTTTGAGATCCCCCGCGGACCTGTCATATTTTGCTCCCTCTGCGGCTGCATTCCTATCCGCTTCAAATAAAACAACCACCACTTAATTCGGTTATCGGCTAATTTAATGGGTTAATCCTCGTGATCTGTTTTTGGGCCTTTCGCCGCAGCCGAGTTGTCAGGCTCATTCCTGGGACTCAATCCAATCGCTCTTTCCAAAGAAAATCGAGGATGCAAAGTTGAGCCTTCTCACGGTTACATTTGATAGCCGATGTACATAGCATAATCCGCTACCACCGCACCTCCATACATACAGCAAAGTATTGGCGCATTTGAACTCTGATGTGGTATCAAAAGTTATTCAGCTTGAAGAGTCGAAAAACGAGCTTCTGAGTCAAAATGGCGAGAGTTAAGATTCAACCCCAGCAAGAGAGTGGGGAATCATTGCAGGGCGGGCCATTGCGGATCTTGAAAGTCGTTTGCTCTAGCTCCCGCACAGACAAGCCCTGTGTATATTGCGACAGAGCGGGAGGAGGGATAAAATAGAGCTGGCGGGAGATCCCCCCGAGGAGATAGATTAAATTGTCAGCCAAGTCAAGACCTCTCCGTACTTTCGTAGCTGCATCTCAGATTTTAATAACGATACTGGAGTGACTTGAGGTTCTGGAACTTGCTCTGAGCGCCACCCCAAAATGAACCAATGCAATTATGGCTCTCAAAGATGGGTTTGGAATGGGAACACACATTTTGACACCTTGCATGGGCACACTATAAAATCTATTAGTCGTCTTCGCTCATTGGAATGAAGGGTGAGGGATGGTCGAGTTGAAGAAATATGGTGGGGCAGTTTACTCCCAGTGTTGAAGCAAGAGAGAAGATATTCCTTCGTCCGTACATCGGAACGGGTTTCTTTGGCGAAGAAATTGTGCGTTGCCGCTCACAATAGAAAGGCCGAAAAGCACGTCAGATTCATCAGGTATGGAAAATCCTTTTTTCGTAGCGAGTTGCACCAAAATTGATGTTCGGATCCATGCAATGCACGACCTATCATCTCACTCCTCTATCCAGCTGTTTTTTGAACCCGTCCAAAAGATATGCAAGGGTTCTGATGTCTCTCATTCTCTTCCGAGTCCTTTCGTCCATGTTGAAGCTGAGGGTTGACGTTGGGTGTTTTGATGTTTTGATGTTTTGATGTTGAAATTGAAGTTGGAGGCTTGTTAATCCGAAAGTGGAGGAAAGTGGGGACATTGACAAGGGTTAAAACGGGAGGAAATCACGCCTTTCCTAAATCAGAAAGCTCAATCTTCAAAGCTCGTCATCACGCCAAAAACAAAAAAAAAACTTCTTGCTGAAAAGAATAAAACGCAAGAATATCCATCTTGTCGAGTCTCTACTCCGTACACAGAGTAAGAGTGACCATTCTCTGTGTTTAATTGTCTTCCACGGAGATATTTCTTTCTTCGTCACCACCGTAACTCTCTCAATCCCTCCTTCTGTGCTCTACTCGATGCGAAGAAATGGCTTACTTTTCCTCGAGAGCGACGCGATTCGAGGCTCAAGAGCTCATCGCCGGCGACACAGGGACAAGGAATATATCAATTACCAGAGAACAACCTAGCTAACAGGGAGTATAGGATATGAAAGTAAGACAAGGACATGTTCTGTTCAAGGCTGTGGATTCGAAGGCAAACAGCAGGCGAGGCACGGCTCCCGCCCTTATCCCGGTCAACGCTACGGTTATTTCCCTTCCATTGATCTCACGCTTCGTCCCACGCCGTTATCGGCTGGCCGATCCGCGTTTTTGGAGAAGATACCGCCCGGGTTGATAGACGCAAAAAATGTATGATTTGTCTTACGATTTCGCGACGCAGTCATCCAAACCAATCCTATGTCCAGGGCCGGGAAAAAATAAATGGCTATCAGGTGACCTTGAGTCAGCAATCTACGGCTGAAGGAAGATGCGTTATCAATTCTCCGACGTCGAGGGTGTGAGAACCAAACCGGGCAATGAGTTGCAAATATCCCAACCTCAGCCTCAGAAACCTTGGGTATAACCCGCGACGGCAAACGAGGTACTGGGATATGGGTCAACTCAAACTTGACTTCGACTTCAAAATAGAGAGAGAGGGATATGCCAAGACTATTTTGGGAGAGCTTGAGACATCCCTCAATTCTCACAAAACGGTCGTTTGTTTCTTCTCGAAGGCCGCGCAATTTTTTGTTTTAGCAAAGAAAAATTGTCGCGACTAGGATCTATGGTATCTCAACCCAATGGTCTTAACATCGAGGTTCCCATCGCTACCACAGCGCAATTGCGCATGGTTACCGGCCGCGAGGGATACGACAGTGATTTCCACGAGTTGAGCGGTGAAGCCGCTTACCCGACCCCCATTCGGATTATTGCTCGTGGGCCTTTGCTGAGGATGGGGTGTGGAAGGCGCACAAGATGAGGGACATCTAAGACGGCGACACGAGGTCAGATTTTGGGAGTGGAGTGTGATTCTCAATCAAACCTCGTCGTTGGCTAAGAACAGCACATCTTGGGGTGTTGTTGTCCTCGTGTGGAAGAGGATACCAGCTCATAAGGCCGATGCGCGGCTGAGCTGCTTCGCCTCAAAAAGTCCATGCGCCCAAGATCATGCGACATTATTAATGTTCCTTCAACATAGCTGCTAACAATCCACAATATATCGCGGCTGCCGTCGGCGACTCAATAAACCGCGGAAGAATACCGCGCCGTTGAAGCGAAGCCGTCGAGTTGCTGTCACCTTCCTTTGGAGTGAACGCCTTATCAATGCCTCGAAGTTATGAGCGTTGTGGTTGCACGAGCGGTTTTCTATCCTTGAAATCAACAACCCAGACCCCCGGTTCTTTCCCACCCCAGTGAGAAACGCCCAGAACAACTTCTTTCATCCCTTCTCTAAGTCTGTCCATAATCCAAGGCCAGGGAGAAGGTTCCATCTTGGGTGACATCTCGCGGAGAAACCCTTCGTGCAACCACGTTTTGAGTTTTTAGGCCCTGTCACGTTATTCCTTCTTAGTGGCCGCCTTAACGTATTCCGTTTTGATGTCGATGCGCATCTGTGTGATAGAAAGACGGTGAACTTCGAATATCATCCAATTTTCTCATGGAAAAAATTATATTTGAACAATATTTCTTGGGGGGGTTTTGGGCTTTATGGCTTTTTCTATGCCCATACTGAAGCGTGCAACATATTTGTGTTTAGAAGGTTTTAGACGCTTCATGTCTCAGAAAAACCGGCTTGGTTTGAATACTGCTGGATTCCACCAAACTTTGCCTGGAGATCCAAGTTTTCCTTGCTGGATATTCTGTCTGTTCTACCAAACGCAAATCAACTGATCCTCTTCCTGCTCCACGACTTCACAGCCACAGAAGATATGATTGCTTGGTTTTCTGGGAAACTGGATGAAACTTTTTGGAGGTGAGCAGGAGAATGGTTTAACCGACAGCCTTCGACACACACTTTGTCTTTTCGCAGACGGCGCAGGTCATCTTGCATCTGCATCGTGTCTATTGGAAGGTAACAAGATCAGGCGAGCAAATCTGCCGACATCGAATACTAGCGAAAAGGAAGGAGAGGTTCCAACCTCCAATAATAGCACGCAATTTTACTTGAAACATATGCCATGCGGTCACAACAACACGGAAATTTTTCTTTTTTACCATCGTCGACGACGTGGTTGGGCACACCCGAGTTGACCCGTCTCATTCGTAAGTGAGGTCAGCGGGGTGATGCGCTGACAACGAAGTATATTCCTTTTTTCCCTCTCACATCATCGCCAACTATTTTCTAGCTTCGTTTTTAGTACTCCTTCTCACTAAAATAGGTCACTTGCAGAGTCAAGCCAAGACAAAAAAGAAGCCCTATCACATCATTTAGACGACCCGCTCGGCAAGCCGTCGTGTCGGGAGGGCCTGAAGAGGATCTTTTTAAGCCACTAGCATTTTAGGCTCTTGGCTTCCTTGAGGCGTGCATGGACCCAAGCAGGCATGCATGGGGGAAGCTCATAAAAATTCCCAGCAAGACATCATCTCATATCCGAAGCCACCGTTGTCATGCCCTAAAATAGCCCTGCTTTCCAATCTTTGAGTCTCTCCGACTCTGTAGAAATCCTACTGCCTATTTCTTCCATATGTCTTCGTCCACCAGGATGGAACGACAAAAGGTCCAAGGACGTCCATCTCACCATCCATCGACCTTGCTAGTGTGGGGTCTCCAGTTGTTTTTCCCTCTCCATATTATTATTCGGTTGATTCCTCCAAAAAAATTGATCTTCCATTAGTGGATCACGCGGTCCACTGCATGGGCTTTTTTTCCTTATATGAACATGGATGCTGTGAAATCAATACCTCCATCATAATTGCTTCATATAACGTGCTGCCACCTCCAAGTCACGAAACTTGGATCCGTCGATTTTCTTCAGAGCCAACCACAGTCCATAACCGCCATTTTCTCTCAAGGCTGAAGTCTTTAATCCCTGTGCAGACAAACAAACAACACAATGTCGCAGCGTGTCCGCGGTCCGCGGAAATCGCCAATACCTCGCTCCCATCTCACTTCTCAGAAAAATCTCAATGCGACGCTGCGAGAAGGGATGCGCCCTATTATCAAGAAGAGTGTTCGTATCCTGTCGGATACCTCATCAACTTTGGAGGCAGCAACATTCGCTGCTGTTGTTTTCTTCCTTCAATTATATCTTGCTTACTCAGGCTTGATAACAAAGTTTCTACCTTAAGGCCGTTTTTGGTTTAGTTTCAAAGATACTGCCGAAAATCAAAATATGCCATCTTTGATTGGTGTTAACCTCACACCGCTTTTTACAAGTAATTTAGGGTTAATTTTTAATCACGTGATATCAAAACATGGTCCTTCTGAAACAATGAAGGGATAAATAATCCATAGTCTTAAGAGAGCAGAGTACCTGTAAATCTTATAGCTTTGATATAGGTCTTGCCTGTTGTTAATCGAAGATCTTATAACATATTCTTTTGAAACCGGATACCCCCGTTCGTTAGTAGGAGGATGTCAAAACTTTTAGAAATGTAATCTCCTGCTTCCGCGATGTCAATTGCGAATTGACCGAGTTGTCTCACAGCTACGACGATCTTCATCCTGTGAAAGGGGTTCTGCCCCTGAGGCGATGAAGGAAGTAGGCCAGCTTCATGTTTTATTTCGCCGCCGATCTGTAAGAACACTCCGTAGTTCCCTCAAAGCGGCCAGGTAGCCATGCTGAGACAAATCATATGCGACGGATTGAGTTTCCGGGGCTTTCATGGAACGAATAATTCTCCGCTGAGCGTACGTGTATATGCATTTCTTGAACAGCGCAGCTGTAAAGATATTCCGTAAAGACGACCTCGGTATTCTGCCCAAGGAGCCCCTTGACACTATGAGACTGGCGGGAACTGAAAAGATGTTCTCGAGCCCTAGATGCTCGGCTTTGAGACTTCATTTTAGTCTGATGAGAGCGACATATATGCCGATAAGACTCTTTTGACATGTCCTCGATAAGACGACCGTCTTAATTGACGGGGGAAATGTACCGGGAGTCCCTCCATGTGGCCGAGTCCCCTGCGAGGCAGGCAGAATGCATCTTTTTTTCATGTTGTCGTTTCGCTCAAATCTCTGGGGTTGGGAAATTTCTTCCAGGGGCTCACCACCTGAGCCGGCTCGAAAATGTTAAATAGGAGAAAAGCATGGTCTCTGGGCGAAAGGTCATGTAGTTTAAGCCAACCCAGATCGGAAATCGAAGAGGGTTTCTACAGCACGCAGACTTCGTGGACTATATCCAGCCCGGAGTATGGCGCGTAAACATGTGGAAGACATACACCCGTTGAGTCCTGTGTTGTTGTTGGCAACATGGCGGCCCCTTTTCTTCAAATTATTGAATAACGGCGATGAAAAAAGGGGCCCTGCTGAGATTCTTGCTCGCATCCAGACCCTCATAATCTCAATTTGCCTGATCAGAGGATCTAAATATCGACCAGCCATGATCAGAACGGAATGTAGCAATAAGGCCAATTCATGGTGAACGCCGTCCCCTTGGCAATATCAATACCGAACCGGTGGATGCAAGGCCGTTAACCTTTCTTTTGTTTCGGAGCCGGATATGCCATGCTCGATAAAACAAGAAGATAGCGAGGTGAAAAAACACGAAGAAGTGATTCTACTTTATAGTTAGAATAATATTCAAGTAAAAATGGACGATAGACTCACTATTGCTCTCATCAATCCCAAATCTGGGATTGATGATGAGGCTATACCTCGTCTATGTAGGATAGCCAATTACCTGCCAAAGAGCATGCTCTCTGCAGCTGCAGCAACCGGTTCTTAAAATTAGAAAGGGCACAGAGAGTAAAATTTCCTTCAAGCAGGACTTTAAAGGAGGCTGAAACATCCCGTCTTTTCGTGATAGCTTCAATGAAGAAATCAAGCGCGAACTTTCCATTATAGCATTAAAGGGACCGAAAATATAGAGGAGTTGAATGTACGAATAAAATCGTACATTCTCAGCATTTAACGAGATGGTTTTCAAGACGAAGAGTCAACATCAAAGCAATGAATTGATTGAAAATATAAAATTCGGCGAGTTGAAGTTAAAGGGGGTCGTGGTCACATGATCGCAGGACCTCTCCAGGGCTTTCTTTCCGAATATAAAAAAGTTGTCTGACAATTTCAAACAAGCCGTCGAGTATTATCAATAACGAGATAAACAGGTCTAATAAATCAGGAAATTTTTTTACCGAGCCTTTCTTCAGTCATGGTTTCATGATGTTTGTGTAATCAAATTCCTCTTTGCTTCAGCGAGGGTTAAGACGGCTCTCAAAAGGGGACTGTTGCCTGGTTGGAAGCTTGTTCAAGATCGATGGCTTCTGCTGCAATCTACCACATCTATAAGCCAATCGAGTTTACCTCTAGCACAGAGGATAATAAAGAAACTCCACTGAAGCGGTTCAGAACATGGCGGATGAATTCGAAGATGAAGTTCGATCGCCTAAAAGGCTCAAAATATCCCAAGAGCAGGCCTCAGAGGGGTTTTCAAGGGATAGGCCGTCTTTATCTTCCCTTAACCGGTCCATCACACCTCCAATAAGTTCACGAAGTACACAGTCCAGCTCAGGAATCCCTGGCCATGGACAACCGACCAAAGTTAAAGTCGTCCCTTCTCCAATTCAGCTTACACATATCCGCGACCTGCCTCCATCGTCTGGCGGCAATGTTGATGCTGTGAGGTTGAAGGATATCCTAGGCGATCCTCTTATACGGGAGTGTTGGCAGTTTAACTATCTTCATGATGTTGATTTCATAATGAGTCAATTCGATGAGGATGTCAGGAGTCTAGTGAAGGTGAAGATTGTGCATGGATCATGGAAAAAGGAGGCGCCGAATCGCATACGGATAGATGTGAGTGCCTTCCATCTGACCTAGTAGTATTTGCGAGATATCATGGTTTCGCATTCATGTTATTTATTTATGATATAAGGAGAAAAACAAGTTTTTATACCGCTTGTACGTTCATATCTAACAACCAAACAGGAGGCATGTGCACGATATCCTAATGTTCAGGCTATAACGGCCTATATGCCAGAACCTTTCGGGACACATCATTCTAAAATGATGATTCTCCTGAGGCATGATGATCTCGCCCAGTATGATCCACCCCTGGAGAGTAGTACTCCATGGATACTAATATTCGTAAAGAATTGTTATACACACAGCAAACATGATTTCTGGAGACTGGGCAAATATGTGTCAAGCCGTCTGGCGGTCTCCCTTACTTCCCTTGTCCAACGAGAAAGAGAAAGCGAAGATCGATGTTGGAGCTGGTTGTGGCACTGGTGCTCGATTCAAGAGAGATCTTGTTGCTTACCTCGAGGCGTACGGCCCCAGGAAAACGGGGCCACTAGTTGAACAATTGAGAAAGTATGACTTTGGTGAAATTAAAGCCATGCTGATTGGGAGTATCCCATCGAAACAGAAGGCTGGAGATATTCTTAATTCTGAAAAGCGTACGCTATGGGGGTGGCCTGCAATGAAAGACATATTACGAAATATTCCTATGGAATGTGACCAGAAAGATAACGATACGAAGCAGGAGGCACATATCGTTGTCCAGGTATGTTATTGCTTTGCTCTCAGTTTCTCCGATCCCTCAAGTCTATTTACCAACGAGTATCCAGGTCTCCTCAGTTGCTACCCTCGGCCAAAATGATAAATGGCTGAAGGGGACATTTTTCGATTCACTCTCCACTACCTCAAGTCCCAGCAATAAAAAGAAAGCTGGTTCACCTAAATTCTCAGTCATATTTCCTACGCCGGACGAGATCCGCAGGTCTCTAAACGGCTACGCATCCGGAGGTTCCATCCACATGAAGCTTCAGAGTGCCGCGCAGCAAAAACAGCTTCAGTACTTGAAACCCTATCTCTGCCACTGGGCAGGCGACCGTGAAAGCTCAACCAGTACTACAAAAAAGCGCGGCATAGGGCAACTCGAAACGATGCAGAAGCCCCGTGAAGCTGGTCGTCGACGGGCAGCTCCACACATAAAAACATACATTCGGTTCGCGGATGCAGATAAGACAAGAATAGATTGGGCGATGATAACATCCGCGAATCTATCTACCCAAGCTTGGGGTGCTGGCATCAATGGAAACGGGGAAGTGAGGATCTGCAGTTGGGAGATGGGAGTTATTGTCTGGCCTGATCTCTACTCCGATAGATCAGGCAGTAATACAACTGAGATGGTACCGTCTTTCCAGAGTGATATTCCTGACACAATGAGAGCATCAACATCCGATACCATGGCTCGAGAAAGTGGACTACATACAACCGTCGGATTCCGTATGCCGTATGACCTTCCTCTTACACCGTACGGAGCTGATGATATCCCGTGGTGCGCAACTGCAGCTCATTCGGAGCCGGATTGGATGGGACAAACGTGGGAAGAGGGTTGATGTTATTTATAAAGGGTCTGGATGACCTCAGATACCTCTTCTTTATTGTTATATATCGAGCCTCGACTTGTACAATGAACACTACCTATTCAGTTATAGAGAACCTTGATCAAATTATACAACATTCGCATGGGTTGAACTCTCTATACTCCTAAAATCAAAGAAATCCCACTAAGGATAGCTCCTACAGCGATTATGTTTATCCAAGTTTATGAATATTACTTATCAAAAGATCTATGTATATATATATCCCGAATACCTGTTCGTCAGTTCCGATACCATCAGCTCAACATCCCCAGATAAGGAAGAAAGAAGAAAAAAAAGAAATTAATAATATAAATTAAAGCAACAGAATATTCCAGTAACTCATTAACTCAGGGCACTCCCAGGTCATCAATATCCGATAAAATCTCATCTCTGAGCGAAGGAAAGAGGAAAAACGGTAGGAAAAGTTTTCTCCATCAGTCGAATCGAATAGGTATTCACCCGTCAACGCAACCGTTTCCATTTCCTTCCTTCAATCTGCTCCATTAGTTCCCACCAACCTGCTCAGGCTTCTTCGACTCATCGTATCCGTATTTCTCTTTCAACTTCTCGATAAAGTCGACGTATCTCTTCTGCGCTTCCTCGGCGGAGATTCCCTCGTCTGCGACTGTCTTCCAGGCGTTGTATTTGGCTTTGCCCTATATCCAAAAATGTGTATTATTAGCTATCAATAGAGTCTCGACGTAATACGTGAGTTAAAGGACGGGTACAACTTACCTTGAAGTCAAAAGTTCCTGGCTTAGGAGCGTTTTCGAAAGTAGGGTCCTGGGTTCCCTGTTTGAAGAGAGCGTAGAGCTATTTGAGAGTGCGGGGTTAGCTACCGTTTAATATGCATATCCTTCTGGCAAAAAGAGAGAGGGAGGAACTAACTTCCAACAAATCGTCGTCGGAAGGCTTGTTCACAAGCTTCTTGCTCGCCACGATGGCGGCCTCGAATTCTGCTGATTTGTCGGCAGGCATGATCGCGACTTATCTGAGCTGGATAGTGTCTTTGAACTCAGCGAAAAGCTCGGGCTGTTTAAACTGAGAATTGAGAGGGAGCGAAGAAGGTGAAAATGCGGGGGTGGATTGCAAGGGAATAGATAACAGAGCGGGGAGGTGAAGGAGAGATAAGAGTGGTAGGTACCTAGGGAGGGTGTTTATGAGTGAAACAGAGAGTCTATGAGGTATTACTTTTCCTTTCCGAACAATGTCTCTTGAGTAAAAGGAGAGATGGATGTAGGAATGAAGTTGGAGTTTTGGTGATAAGTTCGGTAGGTATTCTTCGATTTGAGACCGTTGAGATGCCAAGACTTGAATTCCGTGGTTGGAGGGGTCGAGGGGTTGTCCCGTGATCAGGTGGTATTCAGGGGCTCCGATTGGATGAGCGGTGAGGGGAGGTCATTTGGCAGAAAAAAGTTATGGGGACCCCTTGATGACATAAGAAGTCGTTGGAAAGAGATGGATAGGGGGATGAACCATATGGAAAGTCTTGGTTATCGAATTATAGACCCGAGATGGCATCCTATTGTGAGCTTTTTGTATGATGAAAGGGGTACATGGAGGAAGGAAAAGAACATATCACCGCCAACCGCTCAGACGCCAGAGGTTATGCAAAGGTGGGTATTCTCACAGGGGAAATAGCAAGAAAGAAGACAGAGAAAAAAGGAAGAAAAAAGAAAAGATGCTCTCATGGTTGTCATCAGCTCATTTCGTAAAAAAAGAAAGCCCCTTAATAATCCACCGCCCAGCCGTTCTTCTCTAAAAAGTCGTCACAAGCGGCTTTCAGGGCATAGTTTGGCCGGAGGTCGTTGGCGGTCATGGGCACGCGGGTGATAGGGTCAACGGCAGACTGGTCCACGTGCCTGAGAATCCCGGTGCGATCGAAAGAGTGGCCAGATGGGGTGATGACGGGATCATGCATTACTTCAAACGAGATGCCATCGATCAGGTAATCAGGGACATGCTAAGAGTTGTTAGTATTTGGCGTAAAAGACCGTCGGCGACAATGGTACTCACCCTCTCCTTCATATCACCAGACAAGGCTGTTCCAAACGCATCCCGAACATCCTGCATCCTCTTCGCAGACTCCTCTTTCAATTCCTTCTGGTCCTCGACGTAACCAATATGTCCAATCTCGCCCGCTTCGTACCTCTCTTCCAGCTGGCGCAAGTCCGTCTGCAGCTCGGACTCCAACATCTCTTCCACCCTTTTCAATGTCTCATTCAACTCCCGCAACCTCGCAGTCTCCTTTGTAGCCCATATCGCTTGCTTCGCGCGCAGTATAGTCTTCGACAAGACCTCCGAGTTGGGGTTCCGAGTTTCCAAGCTGTGCCGATATGCAGGGAGGGCAACATCATAAGCTTCACTCGGTTTCTGTAGACCAAGCAATGCCTGAGCGAGGTAATAATTCATCTTGATAGCAGCGGCACTCTTCAGGCCGTATATATCAACCGCGATGCGGGCGTCGCGTTCTGCGCCAGCCCATGACTCAAGCTTGAGGCGGACAAGGGCACGATTGCCAAAGAGGGTAGGTTCACGAGGGTTCTTTAGGATACTATCAAACGGATTCAGTTATATCAGTAATCATGCGACGCGACAGGCAAATAGGGGCGAAACACAAGTACGCACGCTTGTGTATAGAGATCCTCTGCCCCACTGAAATCCCCGTCCTTGTAGCATTGGTTTCCTTTTGTTTTGAGGTCATAGTACGCCATCCCCGCGCGTCGCTTCACTCCCGGTGCAGATCCACCAAAAAAGGGTGTTGAAGTGAATGTTTTGTCTTTCCCTATCCAAGCTGGTGGAATATCAAACGAAAACAAACCAATTTGCTATCCCAAGATTGAAAGGAACACAAGCAAGAGAACGAGAGCTTGAGGGAAAACGAGAGAAAGGTGTTAATCAACAGAAGAACAAATAAAAAAGGAGCTCCATCCAGGTAAAAAAAGACCAATTGCTTGCTCTCCCAATAATCAATCCGTTTGAGAGAGAAGTTTCTCGAAGCTTTGGCTCTTTGCAAACGAAAGACGATGCGGCTTATCCGTCCCCTTGTGCTGCTTACCAATTGCACAATTCGTCTCTGTTCATCCCGCATCGGCCGAGGTGAGTGTGCCGGCGGGATTTTGTTGCACCGAATTCCCGGACGGAGGAAGCGTTTTTCCGGTTTTCATCTCCGAAAGGGATAGCGACCACCCTTTCAACTTCAATTCATTCATCTTCACCGTCCCTTCACCAGAATTGCCCAAATATTCAGACACCATTGTCTTTAATTTGTGTCTGCTGGGGTGACCAAATGGTTAGGGTTAGGGCGTTTATTTTCAGCAGGACAGGACAGGCGGTGTGTTAATTGCATCGTCGCAGTTGCTGTTTTTGATATCCCCTATCACAGGGAGTATGAACAATATACTTGCATTGTCAGGCTTTAAACTAGCAAAAGTATCCCTGTGTGGTACTTCATAGTCCAAAACCTCTTTAGTCTTAATGAACCCCTAAGAGGCTCTAAAGGTCGGGGTTCCGCCCCTTGTGCTTCAGGACTCAAATCCATCTATCGAAGCCGTCCTCTCCCTCCACCACTCATCCCAATGCACCACCTTCTTCCCTTTCCTTGCCTCCTCCGCCGCAAATACCATCGCATGACTCCTGATAATCTCCTCGACCGTACATCCGACATGAACACGCTGTGCCTCCTCGACATCCATCCCATGATTCTTCACCGCATCAACCGCCAAAGAAAACTGCATCATCAATCCAAAATCTCCACCGCTATGTGCGCCGCCAGATAGGTGCGGCTTATGAACCTTGCGCTCACCCGTCGCAAAATCACGGACTGTAATTGTTCTTGCGGTGGAGTCCGCTTCGATTTCTCCCTTTGTACCGTAGATATGTGTACGATGTTTACAGATCGGCTCGGAGAAAGCAGTCATATGGAAAGTAGCGGTTTTGGCACCCCTTCCAAGAGTTGACATATCCGATCCTCCAGAACTGGCGGATTCTTCCTCCCATGATATCGTGACGGTTTGATCATCGCAGACATCATTATCAGACTCGTATACACATCGACCATACCACTGCCTCTTGTCTATCTCTTCTTCTGGCATGGTTGTTTTGTCATAGTCCTCTGCTAATACTTCCATTAGTTTGTTCTCTGCGCCCTTCAGGCCGTCGTTGTCAAAGTAATCCTCAATGTCCGGGAGCACAACATTCACAGGCCACCCACCCAGACCCTGGAGAATGCCTTTGTCGTGGTATATTTTGCGAGAGGAATATTGGCATTCTGACTCTATGGGACAGGAGAGGCAGTTAGTGGCTTTCTCGGCGCGATGTGGTTTCCGGGATTTTTTGAAGTGCACTACAGATCCTGTGGCAGTCACAGTAGATGGGATATGGGCTTTCTTCTGTTTCGTATTTCGAGAAGGCGAACATAGAAGCCACATGAGGAAATCGATGTCGTGGCAGGACTTTGTAAGGAGGGTTGGTGCGGTCACTGACTCCTTACGCCAATTTCCTCTAAAAGGAACTGTTAGTACGATCTATCCATAGACATAGTATAACAAGGCGGCATTTTCTGAGCGGTTATGGCCTCAGCTGAAGGATTGCCACCAACCTGACGTAGCTATGGGCGAAATGCCACCACCCAACAGACTCCATATGATCAACAGACACAACATCTCCCACCACCTCATCCTCCAGTAAAAGCTTCCTCAACAGCATATTGTAAGGCGAGTACCTCATAATATGGCCAATTGCAAACAACGCCGACGGCTGCTCTTTCTCTGGCTTCTTCGGCCGTAGAAGGCGGTATATCTTCAAACAGTCGTCCAAACTCGTAGCCAACGGCTTCTCAGACAAGATATGCAGATTCAGCGGCGCAATATCCGCAATAACATCAAGATGCATCTTGTCGAGCGTACAGATAACCACCCCGTCAATCCCCCCTTTACTCGATCCATCGGTATCCCCTCGTTCCCTCCGCTCCACCTCCCACCTCACAAAATCCTTCCAATGCTCAAACTCCTCCCCGTCTCGGGGTGACTCTCCACCCCAAATAAACCTCTTCCCGAACTGCTTCCTCTTTGACTCAACCGGTTCCGCAACCGCAGCTACAATGGCATTCGAAGAATGCATGATTGCAAAGGCATTGGACACACCCCTAGACCCGGCCCCAATGATCAGGATCCGAGGAGGGTTCTTGGACCAAGCAGGTCGTGGCGGAGGGAGGGCAACAGGCTCATCGTCTGCGTCATCATCAATCGGCTGTCCGTTGACATGTGTCCTTCGGAAGTTTGGAGTACTGCTCCCCTGAGCTGGTTTACCAAGGAAGCGCTTTACTTTGTCCATGGTTGCGAGTAATCAATGAAATTTAAGCATATCAGCCATTGTCTGGGGAAGCTGGTATTTTATCCCCTTTTTATTCTCCGTCGCTCCCCACATCCCCGACTATCAGGCAACGATTTTCCCGCCTCGATGGTAGAGTGAGGCGGATAATCTCTCTCTGATCGACTGCTTTAATTTAATTAACAAAAGTCGCTGTTTTAAAGCATTATTTAAATAAAATAAAAAATTTAAATGTTTTTCAACTTTGACAAAAATGATACAGCGACGACACTTGAAAAATCCACGTCCTCTAAAAATCCACTTCCCCTCAAAATCCACTTCCCCCAAAAATTCACATCCCTTACAATTTTGGTGGTGATATTTCGAGACGCTCAGATAAGAAGAGTCAGCACCGTACATCTCTGTTAAAAAAGAAAAGGAGTGCTATAAAATACTCAAGTTAACAGCCGAGGGATAACCCCTATCGCGCAGAGACAAAGGACGTGGAAAAGCCCCAAAGGTTTTCCCACACCCTTGAATCATTAATCTAGATAATCTAATGGAAGGCCCTTTGCTAATAACATCCTGTCGACAAAGCGCGGAGTCCTCAGTACCAGAAAAGGTGCCTTGCGAAGAAAGTCCGCCATCTCTTTCCGCTTCCTCTGAACCCATATTGGAAAATCAACCGCTACCGAAATTTGGTCTCGGCCACTTTCTTGCGTCTTTATCACTGCGTCTACTAAATCTCGCATTGGTTTGAAAATGAGATGATACTCCCACTCATTATTAAGTTGGGGGAACAGAGGTATCGCAACGCGGATCTCTTTCAAGGATGTCATAGCGCTGTTGTGTTCATTGGAGTTGTCACCGGCGATGATGTCCCACCAGGGACTCCAACCAGGCGACTCACGAATGTAGTCGTGATGATACAGCCCCGTGCATGGACAGGTGTAGTATGAGTAACGAAGTTGAATATAGCGTATGGCTGCCTGACGCTCAGGAAGAATGGTAGCCTTGAAAGCTGGAATGGCGCCGAGATGAGGGAATTCGAAGGTGTTGGAGGAATAGAGTATTTCGATGGCTTCACGGTAACTGAACGCTGGGCTTATTAGTTACTGAGCTCTTGAATACCGAGATCAATAAGTATAGTGAAGGGTCTGAGGAAGGAAGATGAAGGAATCAAGGAAAAAAACGACATACATCTGCCGACAGGTTTTCAGTAATGATAAAAGACCTCCCCCAGAATTCTTCTTGCGAGCCAGCATACTTCTGTATCGTGTTAGGGGGTGGCAGATGTCCATCTTCACCGATTCCTCATCATGCCACCGTGTCTTACTGCCCAACGCGTGCCACTTCTCGTGGCAGCTACATGGGTCATCATGCGCCATTTCGGTATCCATTTCCCATCGGTTAGTTGACGTCCGATCGTACACGCAAGAAGCACAATCGCACCCTGAGCATATGATATGACCCATCAGGAATCTTATGTCTTCCATTCTTTTAAATTTTCTCCCCTTCCTTTCGGCCTTCACGATGATATGTAAAACATGCCCAGCCAGGACCCCCCGATAGATCATCATACGTATTTCGTACGGTAATCTAGAGAGTAGAGAACAGACATTCTGATCGCCACTTCCTGATTTTAGCCCTTCTCTTTCCCATTTCGTCCTGAATTTTGGTAAATATGTCCTCAAATGTGAAGTATAACGAGAAGAATCGGAATCGGTGCTAGGTTCCTCTAACGATAGCACACTACCCTTTCGTTTCGGCCTCGGCGGAAGTGGGTCCGGTGTTATCTCACGAAATTGCTCGGCATAAGGGCATAGCTTGATTTCGCTTTTGAGCATTATGGCTGGATTCCACACGACAAACGATAGACGTAACCGTGTCAAGGCGGTTGAATTGATGTCTTCGTTTGGATTTGGGAAAGGAGACGTCTCTAACGTCTACTCTTCAACTAGCCTTCTAAGTTGGTCCGCAAACCTGTATCAAACCGCTGATATATAGCCGCGAGGCCACAGGAATTTTCCGATGTCGACCGCAGTGGTTGGACCTATCATACCACCCACGCTGGTTTATATGAGAAACAAGGAGAAAACCATTAATTGAGAGAATGAAAGTAGCTTCGAGAGAAGTCCTCGAGGCTGTGCGTGTATGATAAGAAGAGAATAACTTGACGTGCTGACAAGAACATTCCCCGCAACTTATGGAGGTGGCTGAGTGTAAGAAAGTCGTCCTGGTCATCACAGCCTCCAAGTTCTTATTCTGGGCTTCATACACGAACCACAAGCTGGTCTACTAGCATGAGAAAATGATAATTGAAATATTTGTAATTGAGAGTTCAATCAATCTTTCTTCGAGAGAGTCAGTCGCTCGAGCTGGTGAATTCTTCATGAAGAAAGAACGAGAAAGATACAACAGAGAGTTGATTCAGTAAACACGTTGAAACGACAGCCGAAATGCCCTGCGTTGTCAGCCTTCTTTTGACTGACTCCTGTTGGCCAGCATAATTGTGGAGATATCTATGCGACTAAAAATGCCCATCTTATCATATTATCATTCTTGATCAAGGACATTCTTACAGAAGAGAATAGTAAATCTACGAAAATGAGAGAAAATAGAAGGGGCATACAATAGGTATGAATAGTTTCGACTTTCGTTCCACGGAATACAAATTTAGTGGACCGATTTTGGAAAATTTGCGGACTACTGCATTCAATGAATGCAGAGCTCATATATTGTCTCCGTATCTGATTAGAACATCCTCCCGAACGGTCTGTTTGCTGGGCGGCTACTTTGAGGCGCTTCGCTTTGTACCTTCGAGGATGCCAATTGCTTTCACCTGCCACAACATCTTTGCTCTTCCTTGACACTTTGGATTTGGCTAAGGTCTCCTCCTGAGGTCCTGCTCTCTTCTTAGCTACCTCCAATGTTTTCTTCTGCACCTTTGCTGCGTCCTTAGTTGACAGCACCACCGCGCTCCATTCTAAAGGTATCAAATCTCGAGAGAAATGCTGCCCCATGATCTCGAGAAAGTAGTTAAGACTTTTGAGATGTAAACAAGTCAAAACAGTCTTCTCGAGCAGCTGATTTATATCGAGAAACACTTGTTTAAAGTCTGCATCGAGTTCTAGCATACTATAATCGATCTCTTGTTCATTGCTTTCGGAGTTGCGTCGTGATTCACGTGCTTCAAACTGCATTGGTATTCACTTAAAATGAGTGAGCACACAATTAGTCTATCAGTAAGACGACCGTCGTCGGAAGTTTCAGGGATTCAGTAAGGCAAGTGTAGCGGATATAGCTGGGATTGAACCCCCTACACCCGTTGGCCAAGCGATTCGGCTATCAACTGTTTGTGAAAATGGCAGTAATCGACCTGCTCCGCTCGTTTGGAACAGGGTACAACACTGTTGACGTGCTTTCGAGATATTTCGATGCCGGTCGGCTGACCATCTATTTCGAAGTGTAGGGTCCGCCGGACCATGTACCCACGCAGAAGGATGGGGATGATGATGGCCGCGGTCTGAGGGTCGATATGACCATTCACAGCAAGTTTTTGTGACAGGCTGCGCTTGTATTTCGATTCAAATACTCCGTACTGAGATATCAATTCGAGCAGTGTTTGAGATCAGCAAAAATACTCATTCACTGAAGCACGTCTTTCATCTCGGAAAAAGTCACGAGTAACTTAGAAATAATATCACCCGATAGGTTTCTCAACGATTTTCCGCCCAAAGAGTCCTAAGGTATCGAAACGGAGTGTTTGAAGAGGTTTCAATGTCCTCCTTGATCTTGATTTTGGAATCTACCCGATATGATCGAGCTCGAAATATCTCCTTGTATTATCTTTAGCATAATCAAGTCATAAATTTTCGAATTTGGACACCGAGTTATCTTTTCTTTATGACTCTTTAATGTCTGCGTAAGTTCAAAAGAGTAGAATGATAACCCCCCTGAGCAGCTTCGTATAAAACCAGAAGGTGTTTCCATTTTTAATGTGGAATAGATATACGGATGTAAAGGCGGTACTCGATAAAGAGCAGGTTCGTCGTCGCGCCCTTCCAGCTTGCTATCGGGTAAGCTTCTACACCAGTCTTTGAATTTCCGAGAACGATGCTTTAGCTGCCCCTGTCTTTCAATACAAATACATACCATTTCTCTCTACATGCTAGCCATTTCTTGTAACAGGCACGGCCTGGGGATCTGCGGTGGTAAAGTTTATGACCTAACCCAAGGAATTGGCTATACATTTCACAGTTGTATAGCCGAAGGTTCGAACGCTCGTTGTTGGCGCTCCTGTGACCACCACTTTCAAGGCCGACAAGGAGTGATGGATATTGAACGATAAATTTAGGATTAGGATCCTTTGAAATTGCAGCAGCCGATAGTCGCAAGTTGTTAATATTGCCTGGACAGAGTCATAAAAGAACCTGAGCCTCATAGTCATTTATCGTGCTTAGACTGATATTCCGCTGTGGATGTAAAGGAGTTTTGAATCCATGTCGCTGCTTCCGAGGTAACGCTTATATGGTCGAAGAAAAAGAACGGCATTTAAATGAGATAAAGACGAAGAGATAGTAAGAGCTTCAAGGCGTCACTGATTAAACTGAGTATTTGCGGATGATTGCGAAACAATCTGGCGTAAATACCAGCGAGCGTCTCAGGTCCCTCATTCAGATCTTGTAACGTGTCAATCAGTGTTTGAGTGAAAGAGAAGGTCGGGGACTCTGAAACAGTCTGCTGTCAGTCGAAGCGAAGTTGATCTTCAAGTCATTATGTATGACGACTGAGCCTGCGGAACAGCAGTCAAAAATATAACACATATCCCCATTCAAGGTCTCAACTGGGGCATGAGTGCCTCACCAGTCGATTTCTGGGCTGGCCAGTTTCCCGCCTAATTCTTGCAGGATATCGCGCATCCTCTGGAGAAACTTAAGAGTCGTCTGATTATCTAAACCCCCTGGGAAAAACGGGATTATATGGCAACACTCCGTGGTGGTTTCCAGAGGCCTTCAGCAGGAGCTTCTATACCGATTTCCAGAAAGGAGCATGGAAGAGATTGAGAAAAATACTGCGTCAGAGGTTTTCAGTGGATGCTTGAGGGAAAACTGATTCGAATAGATCGGATGCCTCGATAACTATCTTCTTCTGGCCCCAACAAAGTGGATTCTTTTCGTATCTCGATGCGTTTGGAGCAAGCAAATCCCACTCGAATTTTCCCTTTCTTGTGGGTTCAACAGGTTCCGCAGGATGGCGCAGTCGTTTGATAGTTTCAGAGCTGTTAGCTCAATCTCTCGAATAGGAAACCCGGAGGTTAACAGCATTTCCACTCCACAGCCATTATATTCAACCACTTCTTTGTGCATCTGATGAACTGTTCGAACGTAGCTTGGCGATACCGAATCTTGCCTTTACAACAAGTTTCGAGTGAATGCACAGTGCTTGAAGATATTTATTTCCGGCCCAACCGGTATGAATGACCAATCCTGACTCCACTGTAGCTTCTTCCGGCTGTTAAATTTACAGCCAATGGACTTTGCAGAAAATCGGAGATTTGAATATTTCCGAAAACGATGTACGTGTACCATCGTCTAAGTATTGATTTGAACGTAGAGTTCAAGCTCTAACGTACGGCAGAACGAATTGGAACTGCGATTGGATGGCGAGAAAGTTGAGCGGAGACGACGACGTGGGTTTGGAATCGGTGTTGAAGGCTTCGGAACAACCATAATCATGGTGAGCTTGAGATGTTCATGTTCTAGCCAAGGGGTGGAAAGGGAGTCGATGAAGGATTATATCTGCTCGTTGTTGGGTGGTATTCACTTTTTTTTAAAAAAATGTAGTGAATGCTATAGCTTCGAGATAGAGCGATGTAGAACTGATCGAAATCCCATCGTCATTCACTCGTTGATCGTCACCCGATGTAGGGCAGACGCAGTCCAGTATATATTGGCGGCGGCTAGTAATCTCTAGCTCCTCACCACGGAAGTTAAAAAAGTATTTATAAGAGCCATGTAGTGGTAAATCTAGGAAGGCTTCAGGGAAGGTGAAGGTCTTGTTTCCTGGTGAACTAGAGGGCGGGTAGGGAGAAACCCTTTAGTTTGGACCTTGGTATTTAAGGATAACAGTCCTAATCCTTCTTAAGACTCGAGAGTATATATAGGTGATGGGACCCCATAGTGGGTAGAAGTTGGTAGTAAAGAGAAGATGAATCTTATCTTCGGTTGCAAAACTGGGTATCTATACTATCGGGACCTAGTAGTTAGTAAATTTAGTTTAAGTGAATAGACGATATGGAGGTTAGTGAATGATTGAGGGATTGTAGAGCCTCGTTCGCACTAGACTTAGTTAAAGAATAGAACTAGCCCCTTATTCGAGGCTAGTGTGGACAAAAAAAAGAAAGGAGTCAACACAACTCAAGATTATAGGAATAAATACTCTGTATCGCTCTTTTACCGACCCGGGCGACATCTAGAATTAGTAATCACGGCAAGATGTTTCTAGAAAGACCAAGTTTATTTCGTTCACATGGGCCTATATTAGCTCTAGGGCTCTTCCATATCTCAGGCTACCTTCCATGACGCCTCGACAACATAATACCGAATCTCTGTGACGTTCATCGGGTCGGGTCCCAAATGAATAGTCGTGCGCCACCTATTCTTTAAGGCTTTCGAATGAGGCCCCGTCCACCGAGAAATAGTTGGCGGAATCTCCTCCGCAGAAAGGAACTTCGATATCGGTCTTGGGCTCCTTGACACCCTATCTCGAAGCCGGATTTTCTTCGTCCTTAATATGGATACTAGTTCGTCTAGCTGCTCCGCAAATACCTCCATTGTCTCGAAGCGTAGACGAATCTCTTTGAGGGTCTCTGGCCATTTGTTCTCGGAGAAGCTATTTTCGTACCACTCTGGAATACGTGGCGCCTTACCGTGGGCCCACTCCCGCCAGCCCGTATACGGAATAGTAATCGTTACACGTCGTGGATAGCATCTGACTGGCGACGACGGCTGCGTCCAGGCTGAGAGGCATACGCTCAATATGAAGATGTCACCATAAGAACCGTACATGTGAAAGTCACGCATGTGCGGTAGATGCTGCTCTGTTAGGCCGCGTGGTCCATGAATGGAATTTCGGAACAACACGAAGTGCTCTGGCGAGGATGTGCAACCCCATAGCTCGTGGATAGCTGATTGAAGTGGGATATATCGTGCCTCGTAGATGGCGCGACGGCACGTGTATAGAAACGCCGTGTCAATGCACTTGGGCGCCGTACAGCCTGGTCTATAGTAAAATGCGTCCTCCGGATAAGCCCGAGAGATTGCTTCGTACTGGACGAAGATCAGGTAGTATATCTCCATCCGAACTTCTGGGGGTAGTTTGGCGAAGAAGGTGGAGCGGGTTTGGGGATCATAGCTTTCGCTTGTGATATCTGAGAGAAAATCAGGAGTTTTCTCATTCTCGTTCCCTTGTTCATGTCGAGTCGCCTCCGAGGGTTTTGCTTGAGTTTCAGCGGTGCCTCGACTTGTTCCTGTCGCCCCGGCTGCTTCTGGTTGATCTGTGGCTAACTTTGCCCGCTCCTGATCGCATTTCTCTCTCGCATTTCTCTCATGAAGATTGATAGCAGCAATCATCTGACAATTTTGGCGGGCAGCGCCCGTCCCTGCCATGCCGCTACGGGTTACCAGAGGTACGAGTATGAGTAGGTATACCCAAGAGTATTGGAATTTTTACCTAGTGAATGAAAAGATGCAGTTTGGGTTAAGGTCATATCGACGCAAACTGATAGAATTGAGCGTTGATTTGATCTCAATCGTCGTGAGCACAGCCTCGAGCGAAGTCCTTGATATCAGAAAAAGGTTTAGGGAATGGCTTATGTAATATATACGAACCAATTAACCCGATTCGGAAATGATATGAAGGCACTGGCTCTTACCTCATTAGGTCTAGTTCTCTAGTACCATATTCTGACAACAACGGAAGAGACAGCCATCGAGATATTATTATCTTTTTCTATATAACTGTTGAGCTTCCCGAGCTTCGATGCTTCATTATAGATATCATGGTAGCAAGAGGAATCCGAGTAACTAAGGTTCAACTCCTGCAAATGCCTTTCTCCGCCAATTACACCACTACTCCAAGCTCTCTTCAACCTCTCGAACCACCTTCCTCACTCCATCAACCTCATGAGCAAACCTACCCAAGAACATCCCATCAACAGCCTTTCCTAACCCACCCTTTCCCCACAACCCGGGTCCCGCACTCCCTCCATATAGCACCCGGACCTCTCCCTTCCTCCTCCCCGAAACCCCGTCTATCACTTTCCTAATGCCCCCCACTACAGCAGCAACATGATCTACTCCCGCTGGTACTGGCTTCCCAATCGCCCAGACAGGCTCATATGCAAAAATTACCGGTGCATCAGCCGAAATGGCTTCCAATACAGGCTTGATCTGAATCTTGCACTCATCAACAGCGAGGCCAACAGCAGCGGAAACAATCTCTCCAGGCACAGACACCTCTCCAATACAAACAAGAGGTACCATTCCCTGTGAGCTGACAGCAGCTGCTTTCCGCGCAACCTGGTTATCGGTCTCGCCGAAGATAGAGCGGCGTTCCGCATGGCCGAGCTCGACGATGGAAGCGCCCAGGGAGCGGAGAGAGAGCGGAGAGACTTCACCGGTGTATGCTCCCAGGGTATCCCAGAAGGCGTCCTGAGCACCTAGCAGGAATGGTGGCGGGAGGGAAGCATCATCTCCACCCTTCTGCAGGCCACCTTCGAATTGTTTAATGATCTCAGAGCAAGGATAGATGGTGAGAAAGTCCGGGATCAGAGCGAGGAGGATTTTGGAGCGGTTTTCGGGGCGGACGATCTCGTTCTTAGGATCGAGGAGGGCACGTAGGTATTCGAGGGTACGGGTAGGGGTGAAGTACATCTTCAGGGAGACGATAAGGAGGTTCCGAGGGAGTACGGGATACTCCGGGCTGTCTGTGGGTGCCATGTCTCCTTGCTCCGTGGCTGTTCCTTTCCTTGTCCTGTTCTTCCTGCTTCAATTGCTGCAGTATGTTTCGAGGATTGTCAGCAGTCTGTCTCTCTCTCTCTCTGTGGTATGTTGTCGGGAAATTGAAGCCGGACCTGAACCACCCTTGAACCTTATGTTACAGTCGAAGCAACCGAAAAAAGCGACTCGGTGTCTCGTCCCAACCAACGAGATCTGACCTGCCAAGATCAACGCAGTGTTTTTTTGGTTCCTTGGCCCCGGCTATCTCGTATGAGGAAATGCACCAAGAAAACTTTGAAACAAAAGTCAAAGTTTAGGAGCCGAGGATATGTTCAAATGATAATCGACGACCAGAGAATCGCGCAACCCACGTATAATTTTGTACGCAATAGACTCAGCCACCAGGTTCCCACTGTCGAGAGGGATTACGATGTCGTTAAGAATAAGTTTTCCCCTCCTCCTACTACGAACACCAGCCCACAAAATATCACTGCCTATCCTCCGCAAATCCATTTTTCTTGTGCGTTGAAATGAGGATACCAAAAGTGGGTTAGTGGGGGAAGACGCAGCAACAAAAATAGAGGGGTAACGAAAGGGAAAAACACATGGAAACGCCAAGACCTGCTATCTTATCAGCAGAAAAAAACCCCTCAATCTACGAAATTACGGGTATTCATGGCGTTTTATTACCCCGCTACAACCAAAAAATGACGAAAGTATGATACCGACGTTACGTTACCCCACGTCACATCTCGCCTCGCTACGAACCGGATAACCCACATCGGGATAACCGGAACAGACCACCCTGACGGTATTTACCCTCGTGTATGTTATTGTCTTAAGATTATCCGTAAAGTACAGTGGTGTTTGTTTACCAAGACCAGGCCAGCGAAAGAGGTATATAAGGTACATCTCATCTCTCCGGAGGGAAGTACTAGAGAGATGCTTTCTCTACATAACTCAAAGAGGACCTCCGTGGCGATAGCGATAGCTATAGCTATAGCTAGTAGCTGACATGAGGCTCCATCCATCACCTTACCGGTCCCTCCAAAGAGATAATATCTCCGGTTGTCCCTAGAAAACCCGATCCAGAGTGGAGCCCAACCCTCGAAGGAGCAATGGAGCAAACTGCGATTATCCATACATCTGTGAGAGATCACAAAAAACTGTTCCCCTTAATAGAAAGGAGATAGCTGTCGCAAAACGAAAAAAACAACCTAGCAGAGGGAAAAGCATCATGACGACATCGACCCAGAATTTATCTCCAGTCCCGTCCATTCTCCTACCACAACACAGCACACACTCTCGCCATCGTACAAACTGTGCAGGGAAGAATTTGAGCATCCTGACAATCGTATGAGAAATAAATTGAAAATCCTTTTTACAACGAAAAGAAACGAAAAGAAATGAAGGAAAAAGGTTAAAAAATCATTGGGAGGATGGGTTAAATGCTGGGGCATTGCTGGAAGTTTGTTTGCTTCCAAGTGGGTTTTGAGAACCACAATTCTGCCCGTGTGGGTGTCTGGCGTCTGGCTCAGTGGCGGGGAAAAGGTATATAAGAATCCGCCAGGTACCCCCTTTCGATCCTCTTGCTCTACATTCTTTCTCCTTTGTTAATCAACCGAACTTCCATTTATCTATCTATCTATCTGTCAGTCTTCCAAGAAGCAAAAAACTATCAAAGAAATCTACCTCATATCCTTCTCCTTCCAAACACAACCACAAACCTTTCAAAATGGCCGGAAACGCAACCCTCGTCCCTCTCCGCATCGTCATGGCCTGTGACGATGCTGGCCACAGCTACAAGGAAGCCATCAAGGCTCACCTCCAAAACAACCCTCTCGTCGCCTCCATCAACGACGTCGGTGTCCCCGATGCCTCTGATAAGACTGCCTATCCCCACGTCGCCGTCCAGGCCGCCAGGCAGATCATCGAAGGCAAGGCCGACCGCGCCCTCCTCATCTGCGGAACCGGCCTCGGTGTCTCCATCGCTGCGAACAAAGTTCCCGGTATCCGAGCAGTCACTGCCCACGACCCATTCTCCGTCGAGAGGGCTGTGCTGAGCAACAACGCCCAGGTTCTGTGCTTCGGCCAGAGGGTTATCGGTATCGAATTGGCGAAGAAGCTGGCCGGTGAGTGGTTGAACTACCGTTTCGACCACAAGAGCGCCAGCGCCGAGAAGGTCAAGGTCATCACCCAGTACGAGGAGGAGGCCATCAGGAAGTCCGTATAAACGGTCTCATGACAACTTCTCACTTGCATCCTTTTCTCTTTTCTTTCATCGGGTCTTACGGTTTGAAAACGAAAAAAAAGATATAGAACGGGGGATTATAGACTGGTCTCATTTTTCTTATTTCTTTTCTTTCTTACTCCTCTTCGACATACAATTGGAGGATTGTTCGATTGATGGCCGGGAAAGGCCTGGGGAAAACTCCATGATTATTATTAGTCTTGCTCTTCTGCTCTCCTTGAGTTGTTGAGCGGACACGGCATTACGATATCACAAGCAGCGATACTTTTTTTCAGCCATCCTCCTTTTTGATGTACTTTGCTATATAGATAGGAAGACAACAACATTTTTTTTTGGCTCCCACTTCATGACCATCTCATCTTGCTTTCAATCACAAGTGAAAAAACGCTTCTATTATTGTGATCTCATACAGGCATCCGAAAATTCTTCCCTTCATCCTAGCGACGATCAGCAGCTTGATTTCCCGCACCATACACCGAATTCAGGTGCAACCCTGACCAACCTCAAACACTGCCTACATACATATGCTCCGAGGACGTGTTTCACTGCATCCACAACTGAAAACTCTGCATTCCCGTCCAAAATACTTTCATGTAGAAAGCTCTCGGACCTTCGACGCACGAAATGACCGAGGAGGACTGAGGGCACGGGTATATGCGGGATTACGTCATAGCATGCGCCTTTGTATCAAGAGAGCGAAGATAACCTCCATCGGCGAGTCATTGCTTTTTAAATCAGTAAAAAAATTTATCTGGTCTCTACCTCGAGTTTAAACAATACAAGGACTGCAAATTGAAATAACAAGGCAGTTGGTTGTTGAAAAGATTTTATTCTGTTGGTCTGGGAGGACCTTGTGGGCGTTGAAGTACATATCGATATCGACCTGTAACGAGATATGTATGTCGCCTCAATTCGTCCTACTTCTTTCACATCAGTTGAACAGTTGATTGAACACAGAGGAAATGCTCGTCCTACGCATGAAATCGGGTCGATTAATCTAAATTCGACCATATCACTTTCTTATCATTGACTACGTCATATTCTGCACACTGCAATGCGTCTCTCCAGCCATTGTAGGGATCTAAGTTTTATATATGCGTATTGCTATATGCAGAACCACGTCGGCAATTGTCGCAGGAGAGAGGACGGAAAGAGAGAGAGGCACTTGGGTCTGAGATGCGGTGTGGTCACCGCAACTTGAAATAATACTTTTCTTCGAATTTAAACTCGGTGGCTGATCTTGTGGCCGTCGCTCAAGTTTCAACTTGACGTATCATAAAGTGACTACGACTTAAGAGAGGTAGGTATTCATAAGTTTCTGTTAAGTCTTGACCAAAGGCGGATGTTCCAGAAGGAAAGTTCCAGGTACTTGAGGCGGTAGGTAGCATGCATATGCTATCAATATATGCCAAGTCGAGACATATTGCTTCTCAAGCGTTTCAAATCGTCGGCTTGAAGCCTCGCTGTACCAGCTAATTTCCGTCTATCTTCGCCCTTATTTTCTCTCGGTCTCTTCTTTCTTTAAACCCCGTGGTTGCTTCTGATTCCCTCGTTCGTGACGCATAGGTGCCCCCATTTCCGCCCCAGCTCGCGAACGAAATTCTTTTCAGGTCCCGTCCCATCGTCCTAGGTATCAATTGATAGTAGCCTTGCCACTCTGCCACCATGGTAAGAAATTATAATGACGTCTTTTGGCCTATTGAGTCTTTGTGCGATGGAAGAAGAAAGGGAGAGAAGAAATCAAAGATGTATCGAAAACTGAGAACAAGAACTTTCGAATGTTGCCAAGGTCACGTGACTATATCCAGGGTTCCATCCTTCGCAGTATAAGGGGAGAGAGAAATGTCATCTTATATCTCACAGCAGCTCCCGAGATTCTCACATATTGGAGTGAGATCAGAGTAGGGGTGGGCGCGAAGACCACCTAATGGATCAGCTCTTCGGTAAACGATACTCAGCAGTCTGGATATAAAGAAGAACTTGGCATATTCTATCCGTCAATTCAACGTGCCATTCATTCATTCAGGATGAATCGCCAGCCAAATTTCTACCGCCTTCCCGAGGAGCTTCTCACAGAGATTGTTAGTTGCATACTTGGGTCCGATATTGACCGGGCGTAAGTACATCCCTTCTTCGAAGTTAATAAATTCTCATCATAATCTGGCCAGTGAAAAATTCAAGATCCTGAGGACTCTTCATCTCTCATCCCGCCAGTTCGCCTACCTGACCTGCCTTCGAGAATATTTATTTGATGCAATTTATTTCAAGGCATCGCTAGACAATGTTGAGCTTCTTGAGAAAACCGATATCTCTCACATTCGACCGTTCGTAAAACAGATCTTTTTCGAGCCTGTAGACTACAACTGCCCGATTCAGCAAGGACATGACTCCTGCGTATCTCGTGCCAATGAGACCAAGATGCTCTTCGACAGTGGTCGCCTCCAAAGTGTATGGTCGGCGGCACTGAGAATCCTTTCGGACACGAACAGTTTTCGAATTATACGGTGGAAGTTCGGGGGCTGGGGGGAGGTGCACTCCCACGAGGACGAGAATCAAGAATTGGCCTGTTTGCGGGTAAAGGGGTCATGGGGCAATGCCCTTTTCACCACCGCAATTGCAAGCTTGAATGCTGCGGGGTCGAAAATTTTGGACCTGAATATTTCTGGTGTATTTGGCCCGGACTTCGCCTGGATGGACGACCCGGAATTGGCTAATATCAACCTCAACAACTCAAAAATGCTTAGGTTCCGTCCCGCGTGCGTTGTTCCCGAAGAGGGAGGTTGGGATTCCCCTCAACAAAGGGAGATTGAATGGCGATGCTCGACAGCACTGTCATCATTGCTAAAGAAATGCCAACACTCCATCGAGGAGCTAGAGCTAGATGAACGCCAGGATCTAGATCTAGAGGAAGACAATGATCTAGAGCTGGACCCAGGAGATAATTGCGTTCATATTATTTGGCCTCTCGATGATGGAGTTATTGCACTCCCTAAACTTCACCACTTGCGACTCTGGAACATAAAAGTGCGGCCACACGACTTTGCATCTTTCATTGAAAAACAGAAGAACCTCAAGGATCTAAGATTGAAATTTACCGATCTCGAACGCGACAGCGACTACTCACAATGGCGGGTCATCTTTGATGCGATCCGTAACCATCGGAACAGGATGACGCTGGAATCTTTCAATTCCATAGGGGATGATGTCGCGGAGATTAGCTTTATTCATCATACGTCACAAGGCGTAGACTATGAACCTTCTAGTCCTCCATTCAGCCATATTTCGGAGAGTCTTATGAACTATGTTTCTAAGACTGGGGACTGGAATAGGCCCTTGAGGGTGTGGTTTGATGGTGAGGAACCGTACGGGGATGGGAATGGTGACTGAAACCATTGAGGACAAAATATTCAAGGTTACTATAAGATCCGAAGAGGGGATATATGCGCCCCTTACGACGACAACTATCGGACTCTCAGTCACTTAAGCGCTATTTATAATGATAAATAAACATCTACTCAAGAACATTTCATCTGATTTTTTTTTCTCTGTTCTCTGCCCTCTCAATCCTAACAACAACCAAATCTTGAAATACAGCCTCATTGGTGGCATAGCCTCGCATCCTGCCGGCTTCTTCTCCCCCAAGCTTCGCAGGAAGGAAGTAGACGTTCGTCATATTTTATTGCTGGTCAATTGCTCTTGTCGATTGAGAGCAAGACGGCGAAATGGAGTCGTTTGATACAAGTGGATTCCTGGATTAGAATCAGGACGGAGGAACCGAACCCGCTAGGTTCTCTAACAATAATGTGCATTCGCTCAAGTCAAGCTGTGGGGTGGTAAGTAGGCTAATAATCATGTTCATAATTTCTTCAATGAAAGTGATTGACCCAAGCAGTATCGCGAATCAATTTGATCATCCCTCGAAATCAAAGCTGCGACTCATATCGAGCATAAACACACTCTTTTTCTCTCTTTTGCATCTTCATACATAGCAAAGCAGCTGCTACTGTGATCAGGCATCTTACTTCAAATGGCCGTTGAATGAGGATAAGCTCTCTGTCTTGATCTCTCTACAGACATACTTTATGCTAGTCTCAGAGCCCTCGTGCGTCAAGAATATAAACTCGGTTAGATACCTAGGCAGAAAACCACAAAGCTATTCTTGTTGCTGATCGGCGAGTAGCGTCCTCATTGCTCTGTGGCGCATGCTATTACTAGTAGCCGGAGCAATCCTTTCTCCCTTCGATATAGCGTAATAGAGCTCTGTTCTGTTCCCTTCTAACCACCGCTCTTACCATCTTTGAGAGGATTCTCGATGTAAAGACACTGATTTTTGCTTCTATACTCTTCGTACAGTTATAACCCACGCCTCCTATTCCCATGATCTATATATATTCGCCAGAAGAATGTAGTCTCTTTATGATATAATAAAAAGGCATAGAAGAAACCGATTACCGTCACAGTCAGTATACGAAGCACACATCATCTTTTAACTGTATACCTATATGGCTGATTCTTTGACTCACAATCAAGCCAGAACGGATGGGCAGTCCTTGTCTGCGGATCGACAAGGCAAGTATTTCACTTCTCGTTCAAGACAAACATTCCGCCAAACCAACCATAAGCTCTGTTAAGCCTACGGCCATACCGCCGGGCAACTGTAAATGGTAACTTTCCCCGCGGATGAGGTTCGTGGAATTGAATGTTTCTTTCGACATCCAGACTGGTCGGTTGGAACTGCCAGACAGAGCCATAAAGCTTCATGATCGTAAAGCCTACCGAGGACATGGCATGTAGGAAGTCGGTCCATGGAAGTTCCCCCGGAGTGGACGTCGCAGCAGGGTTGAAGAAGACGGTTCGGAAGACCTTGAGAGCACGTGCATCAACGGAAAATGTGGGCTGACGATCAGCAGGATTGGGCCGTTGTAGCGCTTCGGCTTCCGTGACGGGTGCGGGGGTTGGTCGTGGCGTTCCGCGGGTTTTGACCTTAGTCTTGGGCTGTGCGACGTCAAGTGATCTTGCCTCAAGGCCGGAATATAGCCCAGAAATTGACTGATATGAAGTGTAAAGATGGGCTTCGTCTGCTTTCCTTGGTGTAGATGTTGTAGGGGGTGTTTTTTCCGGCTCAACCCACTCTCGAGTGCGCTGTAAGATGTGCGGCTGAGAGAGGAGGTTTCGCACAGCCGTGCCATGCAAATCACCGACCTTGGCGACCATAACTTGATCAATGGCGGCCCAGAAAGCGTCGAGGTTGCTTTCGGCGCAGCGCAGCGCCTCTACATTTGCCTTGGTGCGCCGTTTTTCAACGGGATAAGTAAATTTGCCGCCTGAGGGTTCGCCTAGATTCACAGCTCTAGTTGAGATGCCTGTATCGCGAAGCGCGGCGAGTATCCGAGCCCATGGCGTAGTCCGCTCCGCATAATCCTTTTCCAAGTCGTCCTTACGATCGACAAGCTCATTTTCCCAGCTTGAGGCCCATGGCTGATAAAGGGTCAACTGATTCAAGCACTGTGAGATGATAGAGAGATCACCAACCACGGCGGTGATATATGAGGAAAGCAATTCCCGCGCGTGTGTCTCTGATTGAAGCAGACGCTCGAGCTCGTCCACGACCACAGACATACTTGCGAGGAATAATTGATTATCATCCTCCCACAGGGTGCGAAGCAGCCAAATTAATTGTGTCTCCACAGTGTTCATCTTGACGCCGGGTTTTTGCACCACCGTGATCTTTGGCGTGCGGGCGTCAGGTGGTGGCTGGCGAGCAAAGAGTCTTCGCAAAGGCGGCGAGGCCACAACTGTATGCTTGAGATTGTTTAATGGTCCTTTGGCTCCCTGGTTGAGGTAGTGACGGAATCGAAGCAAGGCCTTTAGATATTCCTCCGGTAACTCTTTCGAAGGCGATATCTCGTCGGCATACTTCATTTGCAATGAGGCCAAGTTTTTGGCTTGGCTGCTGAGTTCGGAGAAATACTCCAGCTCGAGATACGCTTCCGAGACAACAGAACCAATGATGCGCCCCCAGAGGGTTTCTCGCCGTCCGCCACGTCTTAGGAGTGGGTGATCTTTACCATCGAGGTCCTTCAACATCTCCTGACGATGTTCCATAGCATCAAGAAGCGTTCTAGAGAAATAGTCAGGATCCTCGCGCAAAGCCCAAAGGTGATCCTCTGCAGCGGATGCTCTCGCAGCCAGTAGCGATTCAACGAGACGAAGATCGAGTTTTGCTGGAACGCGGTATGGGGCTTCTGCAGCCATCACACCCAGAGACTCGAAGCCCCTTATCTCACTTTCGGGCTTGAGTTGCGGCTCCGGTAGAACGGGGAAGGAGTCACTAGTTAGGGTGGTCTCAGGAATGTCATGAAGAAGCTGTAGGCAGCATTGAACAAGAAACGCTAAAAGTTGCTTTTGTGCCTCTAGTATCGCTAGGCCCTCCCCGGGTTGGAATTGCTTCCGTGTGTGCATCCAGTCGAAGGCGTCTGGGTGTTCCTCCCAAGCCATGAGTTTACCATAGTCCCGGGTATTTCCAGCCACGCCGTTTAGAATCATAACATGCTCGTTCAGGAAAATGGGCACGATTGCCTTGGAAACCAGGCCCAAATGGATCGTATTGATGTCGGCGCCAGCAAAATGAGAAGGAGGATGGCGGCCTCGGGAGTTCAGCAGTAGGGGAAGGGTCTTCGGGTTCAGGAGATCCTCTTGGTTGATGTACGGCCACATAAAAGATTCACGATATTTGGTACCTCTTTCGCGCTGCAACTCTGACTCCTTTCGAAAAGCATCGAAGTCTGGGCGATGAATTGTTGCCATATCTGGCCAGGCATTCAACAGGATCTTTAGCCTCTGCAGACGGGTTTTCTTGAACCAGCGCTTTCGAATTGTAGCTTCATGACGGTTCAGAATCTCATGCAAGGTCTCATAGCTGGTGTATATTTGGTTTGACAATGACTTGGCCTCTTGACGAACGTCTGCTGGGGACTTCAACTCCGGCATGGGAAGACCACCATGCTCGCCAGCACCAATAGCTTTGAAGAAAGATGCAGGATCATTGTAGTCGACGTTCTCTATCTCTGAATCGGAATCATCATAAGCGGCTGCATCAGAACCAAAAGGCTCGAATTGATGATTCGGCCTGGGTTCCATGTCAGCTTAGATGACTTGTTGGAGCGAAGTCGTTCAAGATTGAATACCGCGTATAACGTATCAAGACGATCAGCCGTATTGCAGAAGAATCCTTGCTGGGGAACAGGGGAAGTGTAGATTGCTAACCAGGTCTCCGTGCTTCAACGAAGTCGCTGTCGCTCCTAGCAATGGGAAGACTACTTACATAATCCGTAATTGTGGGTCATGTGATATGCGCAAAAAAAATCCTCGTGGCCAGCTGAAGGGATAACTTACTTTTATCAACAGTATGAGTTTCTGCTCACCATTCTTCTGTCAAGAACTCAAGTTCATTTGTCTCCGGATTCTCATCGAATCTGTCAGAGTAACCTCTGAAACATTTGATGTAAACGAATCAGCGATGCCAACCGTATAGCCATTCGATTCAGAGATACGATCATCTGCCTCACATGGGTTGATCGAACGACCAGGCTTGGCAAATTTTACGTACTCTTTAAGGGGCCGAAATATCGAGGTCGAGAAGACCGGAGTTTGCTTTTCTTTTCTTCTTCAGACTTCTTGTTTCCTTTCGACTTTCAAACAAACAAGAGCAATTGGTAGTTCAACCTATTCCTGTCAAGGATTGACGGAGAGTCCCACCCGAGAAAGGACAATCAAACCTGAAGGAATGAAATGGTGATGAGAGGAGAAAGGATTTTTACGTCAAGGCAAGATGGAGTGCCGTTATCTACTGGGCATAAACTGGAATTACCGGCAGCCATACTCCGCACTGGATATTTGAAAACTGTTATCTCTACTGGAGTCCTAAAGTTCTCCAGGAGAACCATGGGGCTCTCATTTTTACCCCCTTTCTTTTGTGCTAGAAGATGAGAGCGCGAACTTTTGTTGGCCCTCTCAATCTGCACGCTTTCATTTTGCGCGTTTGCAGAAGTGCGGCGTTTCGGCCCCTATCTTGCTTTCTTTTTCAAGAAGAAACAATTCCACTGCCTACTTCGCATTGGGCTGTGTAGCGAGGGTGGTCATTACTGGCCCAATCAGCCGGCTTCCTGGGCGTGCAAGCGCTTGGTCGCCAAGATCTGATATTGCGACCCCTGATGGTGTGGATCGAGGCATGCTTCAACCTTGTCAGGAGTGAGATGGACATCGCCCGATGCTACGATACGTGCAGAATCCTACCAAGCCAATGTCAGCAAAGTCGCGATGCCCTAGTACAGTTCTGTAGCCAGGCGACATGAGAAAATGGCTCGCTCTTGTCTCTCTCAGCCCTAGGGGGTGCCGCCAGGGCTTCACGTATCCAGAGGAGATTAGAAGTTCTATTGATAGAATCAGGGTGATGATATCTAATCTCGGAGCGATCTATATAAACCTCTCGTCCCATCGCCCACCGACACCCTGAAACCAATTCACTCTCAATTTTTTGGTCAACGCAAACTTGCTTCATCGATTCTTCTATTGACCTCACCATGCTTTTGTCTTCTTGCTTAGTGGCCACCCTGGGTAGATCGCTTTCCCCGTTGCGGCTCAAACTAGACAAATCTAACGGCTAGTATTTAGTGGCATCCGCCCATGCTCTACCAAAGGGTCCAAAGGGCGGTACGGCTGTACGGCCTCGGGAAGAGACACCCAGCCCTAGCGCCTCTGGTCTTCCAGATGACATAGGCATTAACGATCCTGAGATCAACCTTCCTGACCTTGACGATGAGGATGACGAGGACGATGAGGGTGATGATGACGACGATGATTGGGGTGAGATCGTGGATGATGCGCCTGAGTATCTAGATGACGATAAGGCGTACCCTAACCCAATTAAGACATGCCCTCCAGATGCGAAAACCAAGGACAACTGGGTGCATTATGATGTTGGTGAATGGTTTAATTTGGTGTACGGTTTTCTCTTCTCTTCTCAGTGGGTAATCAAATAAGCTAACGAAATATATCCAGAGCGGGTGCAGAGGAACCATACAGCAAAGACATCCAGGAGACTATTTTGTCCTGGGGATACACGGAAGACCTTTACAACTTCCACTGCGAACCGATGCAGCACTGCGACGCAACCTTCGACATGGAGGATTGCGTTGAAGGCTCCGAGTCGACTCAGCGAACCTACTTCATCTTACAAGCGATAATCAACCTCAACAACTTTTTGACATCGCTTGCTAATGCTGTGGACCAAACCCATGGTATCGTCGACGGGAAGGCTGGCACCATTGTTAAAACGTTTTCTTCTGTACCTGACGACTTGGTAAGATGATTTCTTCGCCCTTGCGTCTGGGACGGCACTAGGCTAACCGATTTTCAAGACTGTCCCTTCATCTCCTGGTGTTCTTACTGCCGGTATTCTTGGAATGGTCGGCTCACTTCTAACCGGGCCTGCGGCCATAAGAGCTGCAATGGGCGGTGCCATGGCAACAACTGCTGTCGCCATCATCGGGCTCATGAATGATGGACTTAGCGTGGACCTGTTAGTAGATTTTTCAATGAAGTCCCTGGTGGATGAGCTGACCATGATATCCTGACAGGGAACCCAAATTCGATGACTTTGCTGACGTCACGGATTATCTTGCGGATGCGTCCGCCACGCTGCAGACGGCTCTTGAGGACTACGCTCGCTGGGTCCTGACAGAGGTCCCTGAGAACGACCGAGATAACGATATTGAGTATATTAAAGATCAAAAGGCTCTTCCTTATCTTCTTTACAATGGAGATTTTGCAGAGCCAGTTCCAGTCGACAGATTGCCCGATAATCTCTACGCGTCTTTGTACAGCGGTGCCATCACAGAGCTGTGGAACAAGGATCAAGTTTTTGTCGTCAAAATTCCATCCGATCACCCGTATCTAGATGCTCCAGCATGCGAAGAGTCTGGCCCTTTCGTCAGCAGAAGATACTGCGATGAAGACGGAAATTCCTACGTGTTGCTGAAGTACCCCGAGCTCGGCTCCTGGGTGGATAGGCCATGGTCCGAGGATGGCAGGGCTGCTTGGATGGATTTCTATGGCTACGGACAGCTCGGGGATTACGGATTGAGTATCGAAGCGGTGGCCAAGGGTTCGGAGAACGCGTTCTCCCGAAACGATAATCAAGCGGGCTACGAGTGGGACGCGGATAAGGCTGCAGAATTTCTAATGGAGGACTCGGACAATCTAGCCCTGTTTGTTACCTTCAACTTCCCATTCTGTGAACTGTCGGGCGAAGTGGCCGGAGACCTTGATGACTGGATGGTTGACGATGACGACTGCGATGCCGAGTGTCAAATTATCTATAGCGTTTCGCATAATTGTATATCGTCCTTCCCGTATGACTATACGGAACAGATGCATTGGGAAGATGAGCCCAGCTGGGCCCCAAAAGCGTACGAGCATGCGGGCGGGTGTGTTCCCGCCGGCTTTGCTGGGGGTGGCGATTGCGACGACTAAGGGACATTGATGCAACTGGCTAACATCTTTTGGCATCACTCGATTGGTATATAAGTATATAAACTAGAAGCCAGACTCCACGCTGCACATATATGAAAGTTTCCTACTATGACATTAGGGGTTAGGGCTTAAGATATTCACTTGTTGCGCTGCCATATTTATTAAAGTTGCAATCAATTCATCCTACCAGAAAGCGTGGAAATTCATCATACTATATGACAAGTCTGTATCAGGCAAGAGATTGAAACGGTCACCTTGGATCTCCTTTCTCCAAGCCTCCGCCTCCGTCTTCAATGCGTTAGCTGTATCATGTTCACCTTTCAACTCATAAGCCTCAGCTAGCTTTCGCTGCATACGTGCTACTTCTCCTTTATCCCCTTTGGCTGGCTCGTTCAGTTTGGCAATGACAAGAATGGCGTTTAGTTCCTCGCTGGCCAGAATCGTTAATATTTCTAAGCCCCAAGGAACCAAGCAAACTTACATGGCCTTGTCGATTCGGCCTCGACGCATATCAATACAGCACAGTTTCATCCGTGCGGAGGAAGTGACTGGATGGGTGGGATTTTCTTTGCGAAAGAGATTCAGTGCTCGGTTCCATTTCTGTTCAGCCTCGTCGTATTTCCCTTGATCATACAGCACATTACCAATGAGATAATCGGATCTGTATATATAATATGTTTCAGCTGTACGGCATCTTGTCAACGAGGTGAATAGCAAGGGAAAGCTTACAGTCCATCAAAGTGATTCTCCGGCTTGAGAAATTTTAGTGCATTTGCCCTGCTCTGCTCAGCATGAAAAATTGCCTCATCATATTGTTTCAACAGTCTCTTCGCTCTCGCAAGGTTTGTGTGAGGAATATGCATAATCCTATTTTTGGACCACTCGGGCTGCTTTTCGAAAATCGCGATAGCCTTCATGTAGTAGTCAATTGACTTCTCACACGCGCCTGGCTTAAGTTCTTGTAGGATCAAGTTGGCATAATTGTTGTAACTGTTACCAACTTCCATATCATCGGGGGGCAAACGGTCCAGACGTATGTCAAGGCTACGCTGGATATGCTCACGAGACGTCTCGACGTGACCCCGTTCGTACTCGCAGCAACCAAGGGAATTGGCCAAGTTGGCGTAGACCAGCCCTGCTTTGTCCTCACACAGGTGCATGGCAACGTCCATGAGCTCAATTTCTTCTGACCATGCACCAGACTCCATAAGAAACCTATAAGAAGAAACGGTTAGATTAAGTAACCTTCACGTATAGTATCTCCAACGTGGAAGACTGAGCTACGGAGAAAGCCCATGACCAAAAACAAGTTAGCAGTATACATACCAACCACAGGACGTAGACAGTTCCAAAAAGGCGTCAAACTCCCCAGCGGTCTGTGCGGGAAATTTCCATTCATTGTATCTCCTGCATAGCATAAGAACATGCTGAATATATCTCTTGCAGTCAACCCAATCGTTCCGCATTGATAATCCTGTAATGAGTTTTGGGAAGGCGACACAGAGCAGAGACGAAGCATTATGAAAGGACTCTCGCTTTTGATCGCTGTCGATGATGCGAAATTCTTCTTGGATCAAGCGATGCACGGACAGATCTTTTGTTTCAAAGTCAGCCTTCACCAAGGAGGAGTCCGTCAGTTCACCCTTGACCTCCTCGAGCCTGCGTTTCAGGAGCGTATGTTAGCGTCAGACAGACTTCCATTCACAGTTTACACACAAAGGAGACCTGAAACTTAGAAGCAGGCAGAAAACGCAACTTACTCCCAGTCGTTGAGACAGTGGTGTAGAGAGACGGGAAGCTGTGAGGTATCCTTCGGGGCAAATAGAGCCTCCGGAATTGCATCCGGAGCTACACAAGCAATCACCCCTAGAATGCGTTTTTCATCGTCGGTAAGGCCTTCAAAAGCAGTCCGCCAACAAGTGGACAGTGAGAGTTGGTAAAAATGTTCAGTTCCGCTGCGCTCTTTGTTCAGTCGCTCACTATAGCGTTCATAGAATGCAAGGAACTCAACGATAGCCTTATTTTTGCGCCTGATTTGGGTTGCCATGACTGTTAGTGGTAACGCCAGGCCGCCAAGTCTTTGGGAGAGTTGCCGCGCTGCTTGAACCTCTTTGTCCGAATAGTTTGGTCGTCCAATATGTTTAAGAAGATATCGGGCGCCATATTCGCGATCAAAAAACTCGACCTCCATTGTGGAGTCAACTAGGCCCATGGCAATGCGGTGGTTACGCAGGGTAAGAAGAACTCTGCCGTGGTTTGCCGTTGGCCACACACTGTCTATAAGCTCGTTCTCGACATTGTCGATGATCATCACCCAGTCCGCAGCTAAAAAAAAAGGAAACGTTACACTCCATACATGCAACCCCGATTTCTCGGACGGATTGTGAGCAGAAAAACACATACTGGTTTTCTGAAGCCAACGGAGCACCAAAAACGTATTTGTGATGGACCCATCGTGGTCAACAAACCCGTCTAGTTCCAGCTTGAACGCAATATCATAGAAGCTCTTCGCAATGGACAGCCCCGTTTCGCAATTGATCCAGAGTACATAGGGAGTCCCCCTATCCATTTGCTCATAAGCATACGCAAGAGCAATTTGAGTCTTCCCAATGCCGCCTGTGCCAACTATGGCACAACTTCGGAATGACTTATGTCCCATAGGATCCTCCAGTTTTTTACGGACCTGCTCAAGGTCTTTCTCCCGTCCGAAAAACTGTGGATTGCGCGGGAATGGGATATGGATAACTTGGTTAGTGGCACTTACATATGAACTGCCTGCAGACGAGCCAGCGATAGTTGAAGAGTTATCCAAGTGCTGCAGAAGGTCTCCAGGGCGGGTGTGATGTTTTGAAGGGATAGATTGGTTGAAAGCTTTGAGCTGCTCCACCTTTTTGCGGACCTCGCTAGCTACCTCTTTCATTGACGTAAGAACGTGTTTCCATTCTTCACTAGTGCCGGACACTAGAATATTTACGCGGTCAATTAGTTTTGCTGCTTCGAATGGTGACCTTCCCAACGATAAGTCGGTCAAAACATACCGCTTCTGTGACGCTGGAGGAATCTTATTGTTTCGACGTAGAACGTGATGAGCTTCACGAACAGATCCGGAAGATCAGTGAAGACATCGGGGTTTTCGGCAATAGTGTCCTTGCAAATGCTGAACCAAACCAGATCATTACAGAGGTCCTTGACCATTGTAACTACGTCGGGAAGCAGGAATTTGGTTTTTCTTGCTTCCTATACGACGTTAGACCAGTCCCACTTGTGTATATAGATCGGGGATAAATATCTTACATAGAGCACTAGACTCAGTAGACCCCAAAGCACGGCGAGTTGCTTCAACGAAAAATTCAATAAGGCTCCAATAACCACAACGAAATTGAACATAGTTTCCAAAATCAAATTTAATTTACTCCGCAAAGATTGATACTCTTCATATTTATCGATCTCTGACCTCAATTTGCGAGTCAAATCCTCTTCGGATTCAACAGAGTTGAGGTACGCTTGATCCGCTTGAGAGAGTTGCCGCCTGCATGCCTCAACCGCCTTCAGGAAACCACTGTAGAAGAAAGCGAAAGGATTAGCCACGACCCCAACAGGGCGCGTAGAAACGCAACATCTGGTAGTAGTGCTCACTCTTGCTGTGCAAACTTGGAATGCATTCTGTCTTGTGCCTTCAGAGGCCAGGTACATAGAGAGCAACCATCAGCAGTGCGAGACAGACTGAAGCAGTCTGAAGATGGGGACTAGGGACCAGGGAAAGCAGTGGACGTCTGCTTTTTGATGGTGCACTGTCTTGATAGGCGAGGCAGCGGCTTAGAGGGAGTGCTCGCATTGAGGCTCCCCTCTCCAGCAAGAATACGGACACTCAGGGTATGATCCAAAGAATCGTGCACTGCATCGGCACAGGAAATGAGTGATGGTAAGACAACAGAAAAAGCGACTTGCATATTACACGTCAGCTGCAATATCCTTCTCATGCAAGCCCCCTCGATCCATCCCCCCGTGACTGGAAAGTCCCATAGTCAAATATAGCAGCTTCATCAAAGATACCAGCCCACTTGCACCATTCAGAGCCTGCTGATTGATGAGGGGTTGATGGCTGCGACCATTCGATGTCAGCACTAGCCATGAATTGGCTGGGATGTGCTGTAGCCTGTACTGAGTAGAGCTACGCTTGTCTTCAATAACGTCTTGTAAAATGGTAACAGCTCTCACTGCCCGTATCCATGATGGTATTGTGGTTCAGTGCCGCTCTCAGGCTAACTTAAACAAAATAGATGCATTCTTCTCGGAGCTGACTAGCTACGAGCGGAAGGGGCAAGAAACGAAAGGAATGACTGAATTGAGTGAATCTTGGTTGCTTGAGCTATCGAGGGAAGAAGGAATTGAACCCCTATTAAGGGGCGAACGGAACGGAACAACCGAGTGCCGAAGCCTACCGACACTACTACTTCTGCAAACTAACCAAACTAAAGACAACCACTTTGAATGCATTCTCCCTCCACAGTACTGTAATGTAATCAGAAGAAGAGAAACGCCAGTGTCGTTGCGAAGCTAAGATCGATTAAGCCAGGTGCCGCTTTGAGTTGCGGCCCGGATAGACTAGGCTCCACAGGTCATCCAGCCATCTGGGTCGTCCACTCCTTGTCACTCAGCGTTTTATAAAAATGCAGAAGCAATGAACGCATGGGATGACTTACGTTTACCCTCCCAGGGAGCTGTCGTCGGCTTGGTAGATGATACGAATGGTTTCCGTGATGACATTCTTCCCCGTGCCCGGGATACGAGTACCCATGAAAGCTTTCCATGGCTGGGATGGGGCGCTGGCAGGTTCCATTGAGTGTTGTGGCCTTTGAGAATTGAGCTCTGAGATAGTTTAGAACAGCGAGGAAAAACGGACGGTGGATATTAGACGAGTAATAGTCTGCTGGAGAAGTGAGAAGATCGAATCGTTCCGTGTGGATGATTCCTGGAGGGTGAATTTCGAGAAAACGCGTTCGAGGAGGAACGCAGTTATTTAACTTGGTGTCCTCATAAGCTCCCCGTGCTACGAGGAGCATATTGTGCCCAACCGCGAGCCTTGCACGTGGGTTTTGCTATCGGCGCATGATTTTGTTGGGCTGCTTTATTCAACAAATGAGAGAAGACCGGGACTCACGGACGAGGCTGAAGGATCCCGGAAGGTGACTGCCAAGGAAACTGACAACTGAAAACACCTTGACCAAAAGTACATCAATGTACATTTGATCAGAAAATGGGAGACAGTCGATATTCGCCCGTAAGAGCCGCACTCTTTTGAGGGACAGCTGGTCAGTCAAACTCAGGGTGGGCAGCCACGGCTGTCGTCTGTACCAGCTAATCCCGCTCGCCCTGTAAAAGCAAAAGATTGGATTATTGTCCGTTACGAAGAATAAAAGGACCTCATACTAGAGCATTGTCAAATTCGTTGATAAAAACGGTGTATGCACAGGTGGACGGTGCCAGTTGCAACATTGAATAACCTGCTCTACAAATAATGGCCTACGATAAAACAGCGTCCCATCCCAGCAGATTGGGACAAAGCTGCCCAGTCTCCCAGTGCTCCTTCGACTTCCTCAGCAGAAGCGATCTTTACAAGACCGAGAAGCCGTACTACTTTTCCGGGCCTCTGCAACCAAGCCAGGAGAGCTCCAGAACGAACCTCCAGTACACAAGGCATGAAAACATTGATATCCGGGATATCCGTGGACTCGAGAGTCAACTTACTTTAGAGAAGGATGGATTTGTCTTGCTTCATCATGAGCCGACGATCGAACTCGATCAACCCACGGATGAGCAAATACATGCTTATCTTGATGAAGTCACGGCTTTCATCAAAAAGGAACTTTCTGCTGAGGCAGTCGTCTGCTATAATTACCGGGTACGTTGTGGAGCGATTACATGTTTGCTTCCCTGTTGTGTGCGAGGGTCTACACAGTGCTGAACATATTATAGTATCGCAGACATACGGAGAATCCACTCACTTCTGAAAACGGCGGCCCTGATGGTTCAGAAAACGTGGGAACGTCCAGGAACCCGGATCAGCCTGTTCTAGTACCTCATACAGGTATTTGACTTCCCGGTTTTCCTCCCCTAGCCTTACTAGATACACAGCTAACCTTTATACTCTTCCTTGCATTTCTTCTCTAGATTTGACTGAGACCGCCGGTCCAAGAAGACTCCAGAGACATCTCAATGAAGCAGAATTACGCAAGTGGTGCGATGGCAACAGGCGGATCAGAATCATGAACTGCTGGCGGCCACTCTCACGCACTGCCGACGCGCGGCCGTTGGCGATGTGTGATTACTACTCTGTGAACAAAGAAGATCTTAGACGAGCTGACCGGGCGTCTCGTGAGTACGTTGGTGAAATCTATTATCTCCACTACAATAGTGGACAGAAGTGGTACTGGATCAGCCACCAGCTACCCGAAGAGATGTTGTTATTTGTCAACTACGATTCCGATCCAGGAGAGAGCCCGCCTTGTACGTTGCGAGATCCCTGCGTCTAAATCTCCGTCATGCTAACTTTTGACTTAGATATGGTCCACTCCTCGTTTGTAAACAGTCAGGCGGGAATGGACGCAAAGTCAAGGGAAAGTCTGGAAGTATCTTTGATCGTTGTGGACAGGAAATGAAAAGGCATGCCAGCTTAAAGTGTTTCTAATTTCCTTTTACAGTCTTCATATTTTGTTGAATACTTCATACCGAGTAACATTCAGCGGGAATATGGAATTTTAAAATTCAAGAGCAGTAACGTAAATAAACCCGCAAAAAGTCGAATTGTGAAACAAAGGCTCATAATTGCTCCATCAGTGACGTGATCAAAGCTCTGCACGGTGGGCTCTCATCTCCGAAGGAGGCTGTCGAGCTGGAAACGTGGCCTCGAATGCGCTCATCAATTTGATCAGCGTTGCTTCATGGTGGGCAGGAGCTGCAACCAGAAGTGATATTGGTCTACCATTATAGTCAAGGTAGGAGAGAGGTAATGTAGCAATTGGGCAGCCTGTATAACGAACGTTTTGATCAGTTGTCGTCCGTCAAATGCACCTAGAGAAGCCACAGTCTTACCCCGAGCCGCAGAAAATGCACTGAGTAAGGAATCCGTTGGCCCAATTATCACGTCTAAGCCGTATTTCTCGATAGTCTCATCAAACGACCTGCCAACAACCTCTATATGGTTGAGGATCCTCTTGATCTTTTCTTCTGAAAAATTGTCTGTGAGTGCTCGCTCCAGAAGGTCTTGATTAGGGTATTCTACTCTCCCGTCAGCTATTGAGTATTAACAACAATGCAATCCAATGGGTACCATACCAGGGGGAAGCGCCTCGTTTGCATAGGCTCTGTTCCATTCAACTAGCTCCTTCAAATTTCTCACTTTACTTGTTTCCAGATTTGCCAGGAAATGATTTATATCGTTTTCAAAATCCGAAACTATTAAACCATTCAGTTACAAATATAAAGTGCTAAATGGATCACACTTACCCATGATTGCGGAGAGAGCGTTTTCGCCATCAACGAAAAAGTCTCTATCGGAACGAAGCGTTACATTTCCATGGTAACTTTTAGCCAAGCTTCGAATTTTGTCGTAGGCTGCGTAGGTATCTCGGAGCTGAGTCTCAAATTAGCTCATAAGGTTCTTTGTTCCCAAGCTGGAGGTGAAGTAACGGGTTTACTATTTGAGCAGTCGCTTCAGGAACAGGATTAATGAGACCATCTGGTGGCAGCCATTCCTCTGGCTTTAGAGTCCCAATGCTGATATCATTCCAGGCAGCTGCGCCGCTGATAGCAGTCGAGTAACTCCCTTGAGGGACTGACGTCTTGGAATGATCCACAAGTACGGTTAACATATCAGCCGTGTCTTTGACACTTTTGGTAATGGGACCGGCGGTATCGAAACGGTGAGTGATCGGGGCAATACCATCCCCAGGGATCAAACCAAGCGTTGGCTTCAGTGTGTACAATCCAGCTCTGGTTGCGGGAACAACTAGAGAGCCCTCGGTTTCTGTCCCGATTGCAATCGGGGCAAATCCTGCACTCACTGCTACTGCCGACCCGGAGGATGATCCTCCAGTGCTCTTAATTTTTTTCATAATCGTCAGTGGAGGTCTGTTCATACTGTGATTTCTCTGCCTTACACTGTGACCACCCAAGCCATCATCCGCTTTGTCTCCTCCGCGGACATACGCGTTTTGGCACTGTCCAGCAAGAGCAGACCATCCACACCGTAAACCAGAACCCCTGTATTGAACGTTAAGAGACAATCTCATACCGCTTGATCCAAGGTAGTTCTTACTTGAAAAATGCATATTCCTATGGGTATATATTAGTAAGGCCCGTCTTTCTGGTGAACGTGGTTACTAACCGACATGGTTGTTTTTCCCAAGATGATAGCACCGGCTTCGATAAGCTACATAGGGGGGTTATTTTTCTCCTTTCTTCAAGAGAGGCGTACCGGATTCACCTTGTCGACAATGGAAGCATTACACTTCGGCACAGCATCCACAAGAGCAAGTCCTCCAGCCCTCGTGCCCACTTTCAGGTTCGAATGAGTGTTGATATTATCCTACAAAGGTGAGTCAAGGATCAATGGGAAGTGAAGATGGGCACACCTTAAGCAGGACTGGGATACCATGAAGAGCACTTAAAACTGTTCCTTCATTTCTTGTTCGGTCCAGGTCCTCGGCTCGCTGTATGGCTCCAGGCGCCAATTCGTAGACTGCGTTGAGATAGCCATTGAAAGAAAAGATTGCACGATAATATTCTCGGACGATCTGCACACTGGTCAACCGACCTGCTGTCAACTCCTGCTGAAGGTCATCAGCGGTTGCGGTGAAAGTGTCAAAAAGCGGTTTTCCATGCGCAATTTCTTCGATTTTGGGTATCCAGCCACTGAGATTCGCAGCTGACCGTGGAGGCCGTAGCATGGGCATGATTCCTTTTCCTTAATCTTCCTTTTCTTAGATTTTAATGAAGCACAGATTCTGAGCTTGAAACCGTTAGGCTGCAGATTGTTTTTAACTGTCACTGCTAAAGAGGCACAAATGGTCGAGACTTGAAATTTAAGACGTGGCAGACACGGGGAGTGGCCGGAATGTTCGAAATCCTGTTCTGGTACTCAGGCACCTGGCTGGCCCTGTACGAAAGGGAGAACCAGGCGATTACTCGAGCGGCGGGATTGTGGCAACTGGAGGGCTGAAGTGAAGCGCTGTAATGTAATCGTAGGCCTGGTATCTGTTGAGGAGTTCAATCAAAAACAATACGGACGTGGTAGACACAACGAGATAGAAAGCTGAAAGAAGAGATTCCACTGGCTAGGAAACGACAATGGGAATACAAAGAGATACATGTGAATGATCCCACGCTAATGCAGTGAGGCTTTCTTCTCGCGGAAGTACAGGAAGGCATGCTTCGGCTTTTTCTCACCACCCTGATCCTCTCCCCTCCTTTTTAATCACCCTCATGCAGACAACTGCTCTCGCTACGGATGCATCTGCATGGCGCCGTGGCGTGACGCTGTCTGTATGATTACTATGCATCAATCACAACACACCCGGCTTCATTAACAACAAACGCGACAAGGCTTCATCTTTTTTCGGTTATTCTTAGTAGCGCCTTGACAATTATCAGTCGTCTTTGTATCATTAACAGACTTCTCATGGACTGTACTTTCAACTCAACTTCTTTGACGCGCATCTACTACTCACTTATATGTTTGATCGATTTGCAATGTTTCGTCAGTTTACAATAGGGACGAGCGGAGAACCGTAGGTCCGGAGAAGATTGCGTTTACTCTGAGACGAGGAGCTCAAAAATTTGTTTCCGTATCATGCATGATATTGTTGAACAAGGCTGTTGTACCTGGACATGTCACATATGACAGGTCAGAGCATTGAGGACTCAGCTGGCAAGGCTGCGTTTGTGGGCAATGAGTTACGATGAACGGGAAATGTCTCAATCCCTTCCAAAACTACAAAAACGATATGTTATAGCGTTCTGCTCATGAAGCCCATCACCCTCTACGCGGGACCACTCTTGAAGATGTCCCTATTTGCAAGGGGCTGGCGAAATACACGCAGGAAATTTCATCACCCTGCAGCTGGTGATATTGAACTTGCCAATGGTAAGACCAGACTTGTTTCATTGCGAACTTGAACTGACTTGCAGAGTAAAATAGGAATTTACGAGGACCTGTCGCAATCGGAACTTCAGTTTTTGTCAGTAGTAACCCAGTCAAAAGGGAATTTAGACCGGGTTACAATCCAACAAAAGACATATGTTGAATTTATTCGGTCGAAAATTATCGACGTCAGAACTGAGCATCTAGCCGAGCTCTGGTTCACGGAGGGAGGACCAGTGGTAGACAGCTCCGAAGTATTTTTCAGACTTCTGGCTGACATAGTTTGCTGCGCTACCTCTGAGGACCATTTCAGCATCGATGGAGCCATCCAGTATGCCCAGAACGCGCACACATTGGTCCAAGATCTCCACTCCAACTCAAGGGTTGATAAAGCCAGAGTACTTCTATTCTTTTTGGCATCCTTTGTCACCATGCTCTATATACCTGTCAGCTTGGGCGAAACTAGCTGGGACTGTCTCAAAGCGGTGAGAGACGGAGAGGTCGACCTTTATGATGATATATCGATATCAGAAGCCGATGGCCTCCTTTCTGTCCTCCTTCATCAATTGGGTTCTGTGCTGCCAGGAAAATTTGAGCTTGAACGAGCCCACCTTGAACAGACGTTTGCCGCAGACTCCCTACACGTCCATTTGCTGAATGCTTCAACCTTGTCAGGTGTCGGCCGTCTCAAATTTGACTGGGTCAATGATATCAGTCAACATTTAATACTTAACCAAGACACAATGACTATAAAACTCTTCCGATTGCCGTCATTTTGCCGTGTCTTCGCTGCCAAAGACTCCGTTTTTGATAGGTTTGTCGCGTCCGTTGCATTCGATATCCTACTTGGTTTTGGCTATTTGTTCGGGAAAGACAAAGTGCTAATATCAACAAACCAGGATCGCGAATGACTATTACGACTCGCTCAGCAAGCCTCCATCGTTCTCCGGGGCTGCGTATCTCAAGGAAGTGAGACATTCGTACCAACTCCTTTTCGCGGACGACTCAAAGTCAAGGTCACGTTTTCAGCGTTATGAGGAGAATCGAGCTAGTCAAGACAATGTATTGGACCCGTACCTCGTCGAGCTGTGTAGCGCTCCTGAGAGAGGTAATTTCCGCAGATCTTATAGTAAACGCAAGGACTTCCCCCTGTTAGCCGGCAGATTGTCAGAGATTCAGGATTTCGTGAGAAGACAAAATCCAACCACATTACCCATGTTTTGGCGAGATAGAAGGGACGGCGTTCAGTGGTAAGTTTCTGTCAACCTGTTATCAATCATTTCCAGGAAACGCCAAGTGGTTGCAGGCGACAGTAATGCGATCAAAGACTGATTCAGCTGTTTTAGGTATACATTCTTGGTTGTGGCCGTTCTTACGATTGTAGGGATTGTTTTTGGTCTGGTGCAGATTGGACTGACCGCTGCTCAAGTTCACTATGTCAAGCATCCACCAAGTTAAGATACCCCGATTGTCTGTATGGCGAAATAAATGTGTATGGTGTAATATGAGGACCTGTGAATTTCCTTTCATGGTTAGTTTCCTGTTTCTGGCATGGCAGCTGATAGCTGTTTGGAAATCTGCACCTGTCGATATATGTTTTGCATTGTTGTTATTCTGCTTCAACTGCTCGGCTTCCGTGCTCTTGAAATGTTGCAAGATAGGGCTCAATTCCGCATCATTCAATTCCCTCATTCTATCCCCTTTCACCTCTTTAGGGACTATCCCTAACTATCACCTGCGATTGCCCATCACAAGTGGAGGGTGTCGTGGCTTCTAGTACATGATGTCGCTCGAGGCCCCTTTCAAAATCGACCCAAACGAAGATACTGTTTTTGATGCTACCCAACAGCTCATCTTGCACCAATTTTCAGGAGAGTTACTACGCTGTCAACGGAAGCACGGCGTGCCACAATACACCGCCGTCCACACTTCATCGCCTGTGGAACAATCCTGGCCTACCGATCCCGTAGAAACGGACAGCAGAAGACTTTGGTACAAATCTAGTCAGCAGAGGCTCGGGACAGGAGGTATATCGGCTCCTCATCATTGGCAATTTCCTTGTTTATTTCTTGTATTGCTCAGAGCTGAATTAAGGTATTTGCGTTTTCAACTCGTTATTCCGCTCCTATCCCGATCTCTCTCAAGTTCATTCAATGCTAAGCAGCCGCATGTTTATCGTTCGAAGTTAATGACAACCTTACCGACTTGCTTACCCTGCCATACGAATTCAATTGCCTCTTCGGACTTCTCAAATGGCCAGACCGAGTCAAGAATATCCTTAAAGGCCATCTGCGTAGCCGATATAGCTTCCATGAGCTCATCCTGATCGTCTTTGGAGCCAGCGTTGATGCCCCTAGCATCAAGGTTAGCTCTTGCAAGGATTGCATATGAACTTGTAAACCGCTACTCACCTGACGTTCAGTCTTCGGTCAATGATGGTGGAAACAAACTCCTTTAGGTGTTCCGGCTGGGCTCCACCGAGGTAGCCTACCTGACTGATGATACCGCCACGTCGGGCGCAAAGCATACTCTTGACTAGAGAACTGCTGCCGCCATTCTCAACAACAAGATCGACACCGATGCCGTTAGTGAGTTTCAAGACCTCCTTATGCCACTCTGGATGCGTCCTATAGTTGATGGTCTGGATTTCAGGCTTTCCAAACGTTTCCTTAATCTTGCTGAGCTTCTGGTCACTTGAGGAGGTTAGGATTATTTTGAGACCTGACGCTCGGGCAAGTTTGAGTGCAAAGGTTGCAACTCCACCAGTACCTTGAAGGGCATCAGCGAATGCACAGGTCTGAATTACTTGGAAATTTACCCTGGATCAGAACGGTTTGGCCGATGCTAACGCCCTTCAGAGCGGACCAGGCAGTCGTTCCAGCGCAAGGAATGATGCTTGCCTGGACCCAGTCGAGATGTGCGGGAAGTTTGATCACAAGCTTCTCATCGAAAACGAGATGCGTTGCTAGGGTTCCGTCCTCGTTTGCAGCGAGCCAGGATCGCCCAGTTGAGCGAGCGGTAACGTATTCGGAATCGGTGATAGGGGATACTCGGTCTCCGACGGACACAAGTGACACCCTGTCGCCCACAGCGATAATTTCGCCAGCTGCATCATTTCCGGGCACGCCATTGGGGATCACCGGCCAAGGGTTTCCACCATTTGCGATATTGGCATCACGATAGTTAAGAGAGACAGCGTGGACCTTGATCAAGACCGCGGTTGGGTGGAGAGGAAGGGGCAATTTCTCACTGACGAGTTTCACTTTGGGGGTGCTAGGAGTGTAATCATCGGTCCTGCGGAACGCTTGGCGGGAAGTGACTTGGGTCATTGCTGCTACTCGAAGTACTTGGAATGTGTTCCCTGTATGTGCTGCTGACTGGGCGGTAGATATAACGATCAAGCTTCAACTACCACGGCCGACCACGATTCTTTATACATTACACTTGATACAGTGCGAATAGTATAAAAAAAACTTTTTTTTTTTCTTTTTTATTTATAATCTGCGGGGTTAGGTTGATTTGTCAGCTGAAGTTCGTGTCGAAGCAAAAACTCTCGGAAACCTACTTTTTTAATTCTTGTTGTCACCGAGCCGGGTCCCCATTGGATGAGGCGAAATTTCCAGGAGATCGGGGTCTTTGGGATGGGTTCTTCGGGACGGGAAAGGTGAATTTCTTACGCTCGGCTCAGGCATCCGATGGGACATCTCGGAACGGAATAAAGCGAACTCATTCGTTACTGAACTACAATCGCATTATTAAAGATCTTACTCGTATCGGTTTCCGAGGACTATGAGCCTGTTCTGGTGGTACCGTTGGGATGTTCACTGATTCTGGTCTAGTTTTCTTTTTGCACTCTAGAGCTCCGTGAAACCAAATGTACCCGTAGAATTGGGGAGAGGATGTCGGGATGAACTGAAGTCATGTCAGTGATGCAGGATTCGGGCCGATTGGACGCTAACCCTAACCCTAATACCGTAAGAGATATATGCGGGGTGGTTGGCACTCAAAAGCTCGGGGCCGAACCGGGGGCCGTAGATTACGAAGGGAAGTTCGAATCGAATGGGAATTCTCGGGGGGTTGGATCAGCTGCTAGGTTCAATTGAATTGAACCAACCTAGCTGGTAGTGTGGTTGATTCCACCGGCAGCTCACCTGGGGGTTCTTTGACTTCTTCTGTCTCTAGATCCATGGTTAGCTGGTCGGTTCTTCAAGAATTGAGTAGACATTTTGAGTGAGAAGAAATTAGTCTTCTTAGTTAGATGGGGTGGAAATGGCAAGATGTATGCTCTCTAAGTTACGAACTGGAAGGCACAGCACAAGGAAGGCGAGGGTGACTGAATCAGATCTGTTAACTCTGCTTTTTATTCAATCATCTCTATAATTTCTTGAATCTCTGCTGTGCCTTTCAGCCTGTAATATTATGTAAGTTAAATATATAAATTAATTAACTTACATAGCTCACGAGATTAACTTGAGCTAGTAGGGGAAGAGATCTACTGACGGGGTCAATTATTCCGCCGGTCCTTATTTTCCAGATTGCCTGCATCCGCGGTTAAAATTAGTATCTTGTTGATCACTCGCGGCCTTCCAAATTTCATTCTGTTCATGGCTGTTCACCTGCACCTGTTATTTAAAGGGGTCCATTTCAGGCACCACATCGCAGAATCATGTAGTAACTTGCATACACCATCTGGTTGGTTTCAAAGTCGAACATGATGAAGAACTGGCTCTCATTCTTTCTTATGCTCTCCACGAGCGCCATTCCAGCGCTCGGGCACTGGAACTATAACCGCCTGATCGTTGACGGGGAGGCTATCGGCGAGCCATACCAGTACGTGCGGCAGACCAACAACTCGAACAACCCGCTCCAGAACGTGAACTCGACCGACATGCGGTGCAACGCGGGTGGAGCGTCAGGCGCCGACACGCAAACATGGACCGTGCCGGCAGGCTCGCAGGTCGGCTTTAGCATCAACGAGACGTTCGGCCACCCAGGCCCGCAACAGGTATACTTGTCGAAAGCCCCCGGGCGTGCAGCTGACTACGACGGGTCGGGGGGCTGGGCACGCGTCTACTCACTGACCACAACCAACTACACCGACGGCGACGATCACGGCAATTTGTATTGGGCCACCGACGATATGCTGGCTTTCCAGTTCACCCTCCCACCTCAGACGCCCTCTGGCGAGTACCTTCTTCGCGCTGAGGGTCTGGCCCTGCATGCTGCCCACAAGAAGGACCAAGCCCAATTCTATGTCGGTTGCGCCCAGATTAACGTCACGGGCGAAGGAACGGGAACCCCGGGCCCGCTGGTTGAGTTTCCCGGTGCCTATAAGTGGGACACGCCTGGTGTATTCCTCGACGAGTTTTGGTCCATCATCACCAACTACACGGCACCGGGTCCGAAGCTGTGGCCCGAGGGAAATAGGGAGTATCACCGTGTGAATGCATCCTGGCCCATGACGTTGGAGCAAGGTTAGGCTACAGCGCCCGGATTAGGTTTACTCCCGAAACGGATAATAGTTGTTCCGCACCCTGACAGACTTCCCCCCTTTTCTCTCTTTTCCTTCTTTCCTCCTTTCTCTTCGGAAGGCGATCAGCTAGTTAGAAAGATAGCTTCGTATATTCATATTCAGCTCGAATACATGAAGCATTAATGAAGTCCTTCTCAAGCACAGACCACTTTCCAATAGGCACCTACGCTCAGAGATAAATTCTGCATGTTAGAGCCTCGAGTGTGAGCGACTGACAAGATAGGCAAAGCAACTATTATCGCCATGGTTGGAAGTGGCTCAAACATGCTGGATAGAACTTTCAATTTAAATGCCATATTCTATATGTTGGCTTGCGTGGGTATTTTAAGGCTTTAAGAATACAGAGAACCAGAGCTATCTATGTCTACGTGAACGTAAAACCCGTCTTTTCCCTGCTGCTACTACGTCAAGCTAGGTCCGCCGTTCGATGACTCTGCAACGGCCGCCAGACGCGACAAGCGCGAGTCCCGGAAGATTGAGCCCACTGTAAGCTCACCAATGGCGTGTTGACGGGCTAATACAACCAGCTGGATCGCGCTGATCGAATTGCCTCCAATCTTCAGAAAGCTATCATCCCGCCCAATTGACTCTGCTGGTACATGAAGCACCGAAGCAAACAGATTCTGTATCTTCTTTTCCATCTCTGTCTCAGGTGGACGCTTCTTTGAATTAACGAGCGAATACTCTATGATCCGATCGTGGCTGAGACTGACTGTTAACTGCCGTAGCTTGGCTCTGTCGAGCTTGGTTGATGTGATGACCGGCATATATCGACAGGCTATGAAAATAGTGGGCACCATATATCGGGGAAGCTTCACGCCGAGCTCCCAGATAAGGTTGGTGATTTGGCTCTTGATTCCGTCGTCGAGGGGCATAAATATTTCTTCTGCCTCGTCACCACCGTCTTCTCGCTGAGAATCAAAAGCGACCCCTTGCCCGGGTCCCTTCGAATTCTGGTTAAAGCAGAGATAAGCCACGAGACTTTTACCCGCTTCCGTTGTAAATACGTCAACGGCTACTTGTTGTGCATTCGGTAAGGCAGCCTGTATTTTGTATTCGATGTCCCCCAGTTCAATCCGAAGACCCCGAATCTTGACCTGCGTATCCGCGCGCCCGGCGAATTCCAAGGTTCCGTCCGCATTATAACACCCCAAATCTCCGGTTCTATAGACACGGTTCCATCCCAATTCGGCGGATCGGGGCATCCACTCGGGCGACGCCGATACAGATTGTGCTGTTCGAGTGGGATTTGAGAGATATTCACGAAGTAGCGTCGGGCCCTGGACGACGATTTCGCCCACGCAGCCTACCGCGGCAGGCTGAAGAGTGTCCTTCTTCGGGTCCACGAGCCAAACAGAACCTCCAACTGGCCGTCCAATGGTGAGCGGCGATTCGTCAGGAGATTTCCACTCATAGAATGTGCTCATAACGCATATTTCTACGGGGCCCCAACAGTTTATGAGGCGAGCTTTTCCAAACCATGTATTGATGATGTCACGTCCAGGTGCCTCGCCTCCTAATAACAGAACATTCAGACTGGGGACATCTTCTGGATTTATCATTCGAGTAAGAGAAGGGGTTAGTAAGGCCCAGGTGATATTCTTATCTCGAATGAAATCCGTCAACCCATTCAGCCGAGCTTGATCTGAGGGAATGCAGACACAACCGCCCGTGAAAAGAGTAGCGAGTGCTTCCGTAATAAAGGCATCGAAGTTGTAAGACGAGAACTGGAGCATTCTCATCTCTGTGTTCATTCCAAGTCTCCTGCTAACAGCAATCTGACTGGTACAGACAGATCCATGTTCGAGCACGACTCCTTTGGGCTTCCCTGTGCTTCCAGAAGTAAACAATATGTACGCTGCATTCCGGGCTGATACTTCGGCATTTGACGGTTGAGACGTCTTGCAAACCCCCTGTTGAGATTGGTCGAAAGCCGCATCGATCGTAACGACGTTCATCCCCAAACTGATGCACCTCTTGGTATTGGTTGGCGATGCAACAGCCAGACCCGATCTCGTTTGATTCACAACCTCTTGTTGATGTTCGATTGGGTGCTCCGGATCCAGCGGAGCCCATGCACCGCCGGCCTTGTTGATGGCTAGGATAGCTATGAAAAACCACACAGATTTTTCGAAACATACGTGTATCACATCTTCCAGAGCAACACCAGAGTTCTTGATGAGATATTGAGCCAATCTATCGGTTGTATTTTCGAGCTCCGCGTAGGTGAATCTTCCATCCCATGCATCAATGGCTATCATATTAGCCCGCTGGTCTGCCTGCTGGGAAATCAGGTGGTGAATGCAATTATCAGAAACCTCAACGTCTGGAACGTCTCTGTTCCAAGAAATAGCTTGTTTGATGTCCCATGACCCACCGAGGGAAATATCGCCCAGTAGTGCCCTCTCGTCATGGGAGCGTAGCTGCTGAATCACGCCGTCAAAGTGGTGAGACAGCGCAGCGATCTGGGTCGCAGCCAGAACGCGCGAGTCGTATGTAGCGTGGAACTCGACATGGTTATCATACACCCACCCTCGCACAACTAGCGGGTAGTTGAAGTATCCCTCAGAAGACTCATCTGTTAAGCTTATGACAGACTCTGAAGCGGCAGTGGGGTTGAGGAGCTTCGCGGGCTGAATGACCAGCAGATTAGAGAAGTCGCATACTTCATGGGCTTCTGGGCTCAATTTTGAGATATTCTGCAGGCCAAACTGCTCATATGCAATCATATCCAGGGCCTGAGCCTGAATGTCTTGCAAGAACCTATCAACTGGTTGTTTGTTGTCGAGACGGACCCGAACGGGAACAGTCGCCAGCACTAGCCCTGTCATGACATCCAGACCCGCGACCGGAGCGTTGCGGCCTGAGATGGAAGTTCCAAAAGAAACGTCATCCGTATCGCAGTAGCGTGAAATTATGATGGCCCAAGCGGCGCGGAGCACCGTGGCCTTGGTAATAGATAAAGCCGGGGCATCGGCGAAAGGAATGACCTTGGTAAATGATTTGCTGGCATGGCCGGCATCAACATCTCTTGCTCCATGCTGGAGACTACGAGGCGGGAGGTCTGTTCGCTTAGCTCCTCGAAGCTGCTTGTTCCAGTAGTCTTTGCAGTTGTCGCGATTCAGGTCCGTAATGTACTTGATAAACCGAGAGTAGGGCTGCAATTCAGGGGCCTCAAGGTCGTAGTAGAAACACTGCAACTGCTGCCTCATAAGATCTCCACACCACCCGTCAAAGATAGAGTGGTGCATAGACCAAGTAAAATATGTGTGGCCGTCAGCTCCCTGTGAAAGGCTGTAATGACAAAGCCGTGAACCGTAGATCGTATTTTCACTCTGCACAGACTGGCCGGCGGATTTTAAATCTGTACCGTCCTCCCAGTAAATATCGTCTTTGATTACCACCTGGGCCGAATACCCATCATGATAAACAATTCTAGTCCGCAGATTGGTGCAACGTTGGACGGTCTGGCACCAAGCCTTCTTGAAGCGAGCCACATCAACATGCTCGGGAATCTTGTAAACATTTCGAGCTGTGTATGATCCTGGCTGAGTAATATTAAGTGCAATCAGACCTTCTTGTAGTGGCGTGCAAGGATAGATATCTTCAATGATCTGGTCGCTCGACAATCCACACTGTTCACGAGCTATTTGAAGTAGGTGATTTCGATCAGTCGGTAGCAGGCTAAAGGGCGTAACGGTCTCCATCTGAACACCGTCCCCATCGATTGACCTAGCGCTGACTGCCATACGGGATAGGCGGGCGTCCTTTAAGATTGATGAGACAGTAAGCTCAATGCCATGTCTACGAGCTAAGGAAACAAGGTGAATGGCACTGAGTGAGTCTCCACCAATCAACAGAAAGCTGTCGTTCTTCCCGATCTTCTCACTCTGGATCTTCAGCACCTCAGCCCACAGATCTCGTAGCTTGAATTCCATCTGTGTCGTTGGCGCCGTCGCATCCTTGCTGGCCAGGGAATAGCTAGCCAGTTCGTCAGCAGACAGGCTACTCGCTAACGCTTGAAGCGTTTTCCTATCAATTTTCATAGATTCCCCAAATGGCATGGCTGGAAGCGGGAGGAAAACCGTGGGAACCATATACGTTGGCATGGAGGCCCGGAGGTCACCTAGAAGTTGGGCGAGCGCTGCCCGCAGTGAATCGTTCAAGGGAATGGGGCAGACACCGAGACTGTCGGTGGTCTCCTCAACAGTGCCCATTTGCTCCTGGGAAAAGGTCAAGAACGCAACAAGCAGGTCGCCCGATTCCCGCCGGAACATTTCAACGGCGACGTTCTCAATGCTAGCTAGTGCCTTTTTTATGCTGTATTCAATCTCTCCTAGCTCCACGCGCTGGCCGCGCAGCTTGACCTGGGTATCTCTGCGGCCACAATACTCCATTGTCCCATCGTGATTATACTTTACCAGATCTCCTGTCTTGTAAAACCTTCGATATTTGTCCAGCCCAGAGCTCGGCAACCACTCCACGCTATCGAGGAAAGCCTTCTTCGTTTTCTCCTCTTCCCCAAAGTATCCGCGGGCCAGTGAGGGCCCTTGGACCAGGAGTTCTCCTACACAGCCAATGGGGGCCAGGCGATGGTGATTTTCTCGCTCGACAATCCAGGAAGTGGCATTGTGTGCAAGGCCAATGTTAGTTGGTGAGTCGTCCTTGGACTTGAAAATGTACGTCGTGCAGTCCACACAGACTTCTGATGGCCCGTAAGCATTGATGAGTTTCACTCGGTCGCACCACATCGCTATCTGATCCTTAGCCATCACCTCGCCGCTAAGAATGAGTGTATTGAGGCTAGCTACATCGTCCGGCCTCAAAGTGTTAGCAAAGGAGGGGGTAAATACGGTCACATTTGCTTGGGTATCTCTGACGGATTTGGCGGTATCTTGCAGGCGCTGTGTATCAGACGGCATGCAGACGGCACCGCCAAACACGAGGGTCGCAAAAATCTCACTGATGGTTCCGTCAGAGGTGAAAGGGGAGAAATTGTACATGCGCGACGCAGGCCCCAGCCCATAGGCTCCGCCGTGACCCACGATACTAGAGCACATAGCAGCCTGCTCTACGACAATGCCCTTGGGCGTTCCAGTTGTCCCTGAAGTAAATGCCACATATGCGGCGTTGTTGGGACTGCAACTAGCGAGTGACAACGCACTATCCTCAAGCTTTAGAAGTGCCAATGCAACATGATCCGAGAGAACAACAGTACGCAATTTCAATCCCGAGCATAATGAAGCTGTTTCTGGCGACACGATGAGCATTTTTGCGTTCACCCTTTCGACCATAGTTCGGTGACGGCTCTCTGGGTGCGCGGGTTCCAGAGGGACAAAAGCGCCGCCAGCCTTCATGATGGCCAGCATAGCAATAACAGCCCATCGGGATTTTTCAAAGCACATTGTAACCATCATCTCAGGGCACACACCTAGGCCGGCTAAGTGGAGGGCGAAACGACTTGATAAGTTGTCCAGCTCGCTATAAGTAAGATTGCCGTCCCAGGCTTGGATGGCCACTTTACCCGCCAAGCGTTGAGCCTGGTCGCTGATGAGATCATGGGCGCAAGCATACACAAGTTGAGGGGGCTTTTGGGCGTTCCATTTCATGATCTGATCGATATCTCGCGGGCTACATAAGTCAACTTCTGAAATTCGACTCGTCGGCTTAGTTGCGAGCTGCAACACAACATGTTCGAATTGGTCGCAGATTGCGTGGATCTGCCGAGGTGCAACAACTCGGGTATCGTAAAGAACATTGACTTCAACCGTCCTCTGGCTTCCTAAGATGCATTGGAGCACCAACGGGTAGGCATCGAACTGCTGGCTGACGTCTGGTAGACTTTCTACAAAGTTGTAACCCAATTCGGGGGTATCTGCTGCGTGAAATATCTCGCCTGGCTGAATGATGAGCTGATTCTTGAAATCACACGCTTCCCAAGCTGCCTCCCCTAGCCGTTTGATATTTTGAAGACCACTGTGTTCATATGGTATCATGTCGTTTGACTGCTGTTGAATCCTCATCAAAAACTTCGCGATTGTGTCCTGATAATTTATCTGCACACGCACCGGAACCGTCGCAATCGTCGGCCCCACTATGTTTTGTATATTAGGGACGGGAGCGCTCCGCCCAGAGACAGTACATGCGAGCACTACATCAGTGCTCTCAACATATCTTGAAAGGACAAGGGCCCAGGCGGCCCGGAGGAGGGTGGACGTAGTAATATCTGTGGCATGACGCTCTGGGATCCGGAAGAAGTGCGTGAAATCTCCGTCTGAGCGTACATCAGACAAATTCGTCGAATTAGGTGGGAAGTTTGTTGTATGCGCTCCCTCGAGCTGAGACTGCCAGTAGTTCCTGAGTTGAATTGTATCGGAGGACTGCACGAATTTGACATAGTTGCTCAGAGGGATGGGGTTGATTACTTCCCCTGGAAGTCCGCAGGCGTTCTGTATGATTTGTATTATTTGACGAAAGGTAAAACCATCGTAAAGGGAGTGGTGAAGATCCCAGACCACACAGGCACGGTCTTCATTCTCTGCAAGTGTGAACAGAGAGAGAGATTTACCATAGTCCACGGCAGGAGGAGCAAGTTTCATAATTTCAGAGAGTGGACGTTTCTGGGCCGATTGCCACTTAATATCATTTTTCAGCACTACTTGAAAACTGCCACCAGGAATAAGAATGATTCGAGTCCGCAGGATGGTACACTTTTCAACCGTAGCTGCCAAAGCTGATAAAAGCTCAGATATCCCCAAGCCATTTGGAGGGTACAAGGCAAACCGAGCCATGTAAGAACCAGGCCGTGAAACGGACAGCGACATGAGGCCTTCCTGTAATGGCGTGCAGGGGTAGACATCCTCAATAACCCGAGTACTTGGTAAATCGCATTGTTCTCGAGCCTGTTCGAGCAGGTCGCTGATATGGTCAGCTGGCACGAGGCTGAAAGGCACTATTGTTATTGGGGCACTCGCGTCGACTATCGTGGCGCTGGCTGCTACGTGAGACAGACGAGCATCCTTGAGAACTGATTCCACAGTGAGGCCAATACCATGTTGGCGAGCCAGGGAGACGAGCCCAATGGTATGGATCGAATCTCCACCAATCTGTAAGAAGCTATCATCTCGGCCGATGGAATCCACAGAGATGTTGAGCACCGAGGCCCAGATCTCTTGTAAAAGTTTTTCCATATCTGTTTCAGGTTTTCTCTTGTCTGAGTTGACCAATGAGTATTCTGCTATCTCGTCTGGGCTCAGCATAGCTGTCAGCTGTTGGAGCTTGTTTCTATCAAGTTTGGTTGAGGTTATGAACGGCAGGTAGCGGCATGGGATAAATATTGACGGTATCATGTAGCGCGGGAGCTTTGTATTTAAGCGCTGGATCAAGGTTTCAATTTGACTCCAGAGTGCATCGGTCAGAGGTAGGAATATATCTGTGTCCTTATTGCCGTGTCCTTGGAAGGATACCTTAGGTTCCCCACCGAAGCACAGATAGGACACAAGACTCATACCAACCTCTGTTTTGAAAACGCCAACGGCCACTTGTTCGACGTCCAAAGCCATTTTGATATTGTATTCAACTTCTCCGAGTTCTACGCGGAGACCCCGAATTTTGATTTGGGTATCTTTTCGACCAACAAATTCCATTGTTCCATCTGGGTTGTAGAATGCCAGGTCTCCAGTTTTATAACATCGGCGCCAGCCTGGTCGAGTCTGTTGAGGCATCCATTCAGGTAGTGAAGATAGAACGGTTTCTTTGGTCTTTTGGCTGTTGGACAGATATTCGCGTAGAATTGTTGGCCCTTGGATTACCACTTCACCTACACACCCTATCGGAGCAAGTTGATTAGGATCCTGAGGATCGACAATCCAGCTAAAACTGCCTACCGGTCGTCCGATCGTTAGCGTCGACTCTTTTGTCGACGTCCATTCGTGAAGGGAACTGATCGGGCAACACTCGGCCGGACCCCATACGTTGATCAACCGAAGCTTCCCGGTCCAGGTCTCGAGTAAATCTCGGCCAAGCGCTTCTCCACCCACGATTAAGGCTTGTAAGCTAGGTACCTGATGTGGCTTTAATGTTTGAAGGAAGGAGGGAATAAGCGAAGCCCAATTTACGTTCTTCTCGCGTATGAATTCAGGCAGCTCATTCATACGGTTGTGATCAGAAGGCACACAAACACAGCCACCAACAACCAGTGTGAAAATCGATTCACATACAGAAGCATCAAATACATGCGACGCAAAGTGAAGCATCCGTGCATTTGAAGTCAGTTTAATTCTTTCGCAAATAGCCCTTTGGCTAGTGCATATAGAGCTATGCTCCATCACGATGCCCTTGGGAGTTCCGGTGCTTCCAGAAGTGAAAAGCACGAAGGCTGCGTTCCGAGGAGACACAATACGATTTGGCGGACGCGATGTGTCGGCGGATGTCGTCTCTTTCAGGGTCTTATCAAAGGCTGCATCTATTGTGATGACTTTGAGGCCAAGGCTTGCACATATTTCAGTGCTGGCTGGTGATGCTACAGCCAGCTTGGCCTCTGTCTGCCGAATGACTTGCTGCTGGCGCTCAATCGGATGTGATGGGTCCATTGGTACCCAGGCAGCGCCTGCTTTATTGACAGCCAGGATGACAATATAGTACCATAAAGACTTCTCAAAGCATACATGGATGAGATCTTCGGTCATGACGCCAGCGTTAATAAGGTAGTGAGCTAATCTATTTACTGCACTTTCCAATTCAGAGTACGTGAGCTGTCCGTCCCATGCGTCGATAGCAACCGCACTTGGTTTATCTTTGATATGTTCTGCAATTAAGAGATGGAGACAGCTATCAACAATTTCGGGAACCTGTCTATAGTTCCAAGCAAGAGCTTGTTGAACGTCCCACGGACCTGCCGGGGATATATGATCAAGGGGGGTCTCATCCTGAGATAGGAGTCGTTGAACCAACTGATCGAGATGGTTACAGAGTGCTGTGACTTGAATCTCGGCAATAACGCGTGGGTCATACCAAGCACATAGCTCCACGGAGTCGCCTAACAAAATGCACTGTAGGAGAAGTGGGTAGTCGAGGTGGCCATCCACGGATCCATGTAATAGTCCGTTCTCGTCCCTTGCATCCTTCAAAATGGGTCCTGTAGCCTCCTCTAGCCTTCGAGCAAGGTCAATCGGCTGGATGACCAGCATACTGGAGAAATTACAGGCATTTTCGGCATCGTGGTTGACCTTTGATATGTTGTCAAGACCGAATTGCTCGTATGGCGCCATTTCAATTGATTGCGTCTGGACGCACTCCAGAAAGCTCTTGATGGTTGAACTTGGATCGACATGGACGCGGATGGGAACTGTGGTGGCAGTCATTGGACTTGTCGTTCTTTTGGGGCCTGAGACTACTGCTTGACGACCGAAAACCTGTGCTCCAAAACAAACATCATCGCTATCACTGTAGCGCGCAAGTAGAAGAGCCCAGGCGGCGCGTAAGATGTTGTCTCTACTTATAATAGTCTGGGCAATGTTTGGAAATGGGATTCTCTTCCTGATCTGGTGCATGTCGTTCGATGTGCGCTGCCTCAACAGGCCGCCTGGATTGAGCCGTGGGAATACTGGGGGCTTCGCATCACGTAACTGCTCATCCCAATACTGATGGGCGTTGGCGACGTCGAGTGTGTGTTTGCCCCCAGATACAACTGGGAGTATATTTCCGTTGGCATGCCGTTTCTCCTTCAAATGCCGACGCAGCGCATTATCATCCACACCACCGACAGCAGAAAAGGGAAGCTGTGCAAGAACCAACCACTGCCAGTCCATCGGGAAGATAGCAGCGACAGACAAATTCTGGACTGCCATATGCAAGATTTGGTTGGCCTTTTGAATAATGAAATCATCCGATTTTTTATCATCACAGTCGCTCCGGAGCACCAGTGCTACTGCCAGGCCCTCCTGCGGACTACCCTCGATCACGTCGAAAATCCAAGCATCGCCAATGGCCCCATCTTCACAAAGACATCGTTGTAGCTCGAATCGCAAGACTTGATCTCCTCGATCCGTGATTGACCCCATTGTCGTTAGTGGCCTCAGACACCGACGGTTACAGCGTAGATGAATAGAACAATTGAATACTTAGCTCTTGATGTCTAGTATCCTCTGGTATTAACCGCCATTGCCTTAAGGTCGACAACGCGATGTCTAACCCCATTTTTGCCATCCTCCTATCCCTCGGCGTTTATTGCAGAGATCGCTGGCTTACTCACCCTTGCAGTTGGCCTGACTTTCCAGAAGGCTGGGACAGTCAGTTGCCCATCGGACACTAATGCATGATTACTATACATGGCAAATTGTTCGAGCGTTTCAGTTGTCAGAGAGAAAAGATGAATTGATTAGAGAGAAGCTGTCTGAGAATCTGACTACCTCCTTTAAAATGAGAAAATGCGAGTCACGTGGTCTATTGAAAGATGACATAAGCTGACGTCGGTTACTATGTAAAAAAATAATTTTGCTTCAAGGAACAGTTCAAGCAATTAATATCACAATAATAGCAACGGCACCATAGAAGAGTGCCCTTTTGTTGGACGGAGAAGCTTGATATTGTTAAGGTAGGTACGAAGAGGTTCACCGCACAAAGATCAGGGTGATGAAGACACAGGATATGTTTTTCCTAAACACATTTTATTTTTATTTCTATGTTGAGTTCGGCTATTTAGCGAGAGTCTAAGCGAAAACCCATATTCATGCATGCAAGTCCTGATGGAAACAGCCGGAAACGGCCGGAAATGTCGAGGAGCGAGGCGAAAGACAGGCTTGGGAGCTGCTAGCACATTTGCCAATGGGGCCATGTTTGAAAGGTGATTGAAATCCGGCCTAGCACAAGGGTAAAGCGAGACTCAGTCCTAGCTTTCAAGACCAAGTGGACTTTACACAGATTTCTAATGCCTGTTGTCCTCCTCTAGGCGTCACTATGCCTTCATGAATAACCCATGTTCATTGTGTCTTCACTAAGGGCACGGTCGGATGCTGTCAAGAATTTCCATCGCTTCATTAAGTTGTGCAGTCAAGCTGGCCATCTAATTTCGCCAATTAGAGACATTGTCTTTAGCGTTGAAACTATTGTGTAGTTGTCTTCTTCCTTCAAGATAATTCAACTTACCTTGGCTTCATCGCCGTGGTCAAAGAGTGTATAGTGTTCAGCAGCAACATCTATCACTGCCTTTATGAAGTCCGGATACGTACCCTCCCATCCAAGAAGCTTCTCATCGCCATGTTGATCTTGAGAGCCAGGCGTTGGCTGCGTACATCGGATAGCGACGGCTGGCGGTGGATTGATAGATTGTCGCGTAGATTCCGACTGGTGGTAAGTTGCCGTGTCTATGGTGGCCCAGGATCCCGCAACTGGTTTGTGGAGGACGATGCCGTGCTCGAGCAAATGACTTCTATCCGCTATACTAACCTGAACTCCTTTGCCTCTGAATGATGGACCATCCCATTTTGGTAGCTCCCAGTTGTCAAGCAGCAATCCGCAAGCCCCAAACGACTTTCTTGTCGCTTCAGATAAACCTTCTGGCAAGAATGTGGAATCCTTATTTCTGGCGATCTCGGGTGAGTTAACTGTTCTCGTTTCGGGCAGCGTTTGATGATAAGTGGTGTCGATGATGAGCAACCCAGCAACGGTGATGTTGGACGATATGTTGTCTGCTAATATGCGTGCCATCGCAAGTGACACGTAGCCGCCGAAGGACCAGCCTTTGTGGGGCGAAATGTGAGCATTCGTTTCTCTTTGACACCAGATTTGGAGACATCGCAGCAAGGAAGAGGAGCACACCTCCCAAGAATATCTGGCCACGTATACCAGCGGCTTGCATCAATTCGATGTAATGGCGCGCCATCTTGTTTATGCCTCCCTCCGAGGGCATTGAACTGCCATGATATGGGTTGTGTATAGCCCATACTTCGCGATGAAGGTCTCCCAGGATGAAGTAACTGAATGTACTTCCGCTCCCATCATGAATCAACACCAACGGCGTTGGCGGGTTCCCGCTCTTCCGTTGGGGTGTGGGCTGCACTCTGATGGGATTCGGGGCATCCTGAAACATTGTTGTATAATAAGTTTGTAAGGGTGCTGGCTGGAGCACAGTGATCACAATCAGAAAGGAGAACAGAATTGCTGGATGATATTCGAGGTCCCCAGACGCCGTATCAGATGCTCATACGGTGAGGGTTACATAGATTTATCATTACTAAAAGCTCATAGCACTACTAACAGGTCATATTGAAGAACAATATCATTTAGCCGACGATTGCATATAGCAATAGGCCAGATACGTGCGACATCTTTCATAATGTGCCTCATAAAAGTGTAACTAAATAGTTACTTTGAAGACTTGAAGAATTCTTCTTCTTCTTTCGTCATTTTATGACAGTAACATTAATTACTAGGTATTAATCAACAAGAGCTGTTAGTAATCTGACATCTGAATTACTGCATTCGGCCAGAGTACAGTTTTTGGGGCCACGCAGCTACTCTCCACCTTAGTACAATCTTGAAGTAAGGGTCTGCTAATTAGCCCCTAATATAATAAGGTCACTCATGCTAGTACGAAGGAATGTACGGAGTATCATTAAAACGATCTCCACTTAGTATTCGATCTGACGTTCCAGATCTTACGCAGACTATTTTAGATCAAACCGCCATCACATCAACCCCCTGGTCGGCATATGCCAAGAGGATCTGCATGACGGGCCGGCAAGGCCCGCCTCACGTCAGTTTCCTGTTTATCGCCCCCACCTTTCGCGATCATTGACAGGGTTTCGTGCTTGTCAAATATATATACGGAGATATATATACTAATATACCCCGGGCGTCTTACTCATAAAGCTGAGTATGAGTTCGTGGTTGTATCTTAGTCGTCGCCCGAAAATGTTTGCAACTGGAGTCAGAAATTGAGGAGTCAGAAAAACACTACTATAAGCTGAAATTTGACAGAATCAGGAAAAGCTACCTCGTTTGCCTTCAAGAAATGGCGGGCCACTCGCCGCCCTGAGCTCTCTCCGGTGTTTCCTTGAAGAAGAAAAAAGTAACTCTTTTTTGATCTCAATCTCTGACTCTATTGCCAACATGTCTGCGTTACCGGCATTTGCGCGTAGTCTTCGATGTCGAAGCAGCTGCTTCAAATTTCATACTTCACGACCGCGAGGTACCACGGCATCGCAATCAACAGTCTTTCGGACCCAGTTGCTAACATGGCGAGTTGTCCGACCCTTCGGTTCGACAGCCCGAAGAACGTACGCCTCGACCCAGAGCGGAAAGTAAGTTTCCGCCATCCTCTTACTACTTTGACCCTTCCCCTATCTGTATCGACTTCAATCCCTTTTTTTTTTTTTTGCCCCTGAAAACGAGAGCTCCTCACTACCCTCTCAATTCAACTATAGTCCCCAAATAACTTTTACCGACCAAAATGGCAAACACCACAAGCTCACCCCCTCCCTGGGCGATAACCTCTTGTGCGTTGCGCAGGCCCACGGCCTGGAGCTAGAGGGTGCGTGTGGGGGATCCTGCGGCTGCAGTACCTGCCACATCATCGTCACGGACCAGAAGTTTTATGACGGCATACCCGAACCCGACGAGGACGAGAAGGACATGCTTGATGAGGCCATAGGCCGGACGGAGCTGAGTCGTCTGGGTTGTCAGGTTAAGGTTACCGAGTCGCTGGACGGCTTGGTTGTTAAACTTTCATCAAGCAGAACCGATCAGAATGTATAATAGAGCTTGTGTGCAATTCTCCAGACGATATGCCAACTCAGGGGGGGTATATAGAATGTGGTAATTTCTGAACGACGCTTTATATAAAATCAGAATGAAAACTCTTTTTCTGCTATTACAAGCAATCATGCCAACTCCGAGGGGAAAGGGGTTGCTTTTAAAATAGCGCGAATTCAAGACAAATATCACTAATAACACAACTATGCGGCTGGCAGGCCAACAATGAATGGTCTGATGGCAGTATCATCTACCAATTGGTGAGAATGTTACACTTTGAAGGCATCTTGTTCTTCTCCAACCCAACATGGTAATACTGCGTACAAAAGCCGGGGAGGGTGGCGGTGGGGGAGTTTTTTTTAATCCCTTCGGAAAATTATGCGGGCTATAAGCAGGCGCCAACAAGGTCAAGGAGCTGTTCCTTCCGTAAGCGGCCTGCGCAGCGCAAGAGCATAATCGCAGCTACGGCCACGTTGGACTGGCCGTTTTGCTTCAGAGCACGGTTCTTAAACGTGGGAGCTAGGACCAACAACCAAAAGTTTGGTAACTATGCATGTCTGCACGTTAGCTTGGCACAGTCGATGAAACAGCGTTGTGTCACATCAACGCCTGATAGAAATCAGATATGCTTATGCTCACATTGTTCTGAATCAACCTACTAATAGATGTCAGGTCTAATTTGGACGGCATCTGGTTCTCCGCGCAAGCGCTAATGAGGGGTTCCAGCTTCTCCTCGAGAACGCTTTGAGACGCGTTGGCTTCGGAGATGAGTAATGACTCTGTCATCCTGACAACCTCCTCAAAAAACCCTCGACGTTCCCACTCGCTCCAGTCGGTCGCTGCTGAAAAGATCTCTTCAAACACCGTGGGGAGGCGCCGGTTTCGGCTCATCCGTTGCTCATTGGCTATGGACGACGAGGCATTTTCAAAGGTGTGCTTATAGTAGTCTTTTGCTAATGTGTCAAAGTTTTCGAACCCCAACTTTGCTGCGCCATCAATGATGGACTCCAGCCGTTCGTCTAACGATAAGCTACTGCCCGAGGTGGCTGTAGGCCCAGCGAAGACGGAGTTGAGATTTAGTGATTCCGCAGTTGCCGTAAAGTCGCTTGAAGTCATCTGTTGTCTTGTCGGTGAGTCACGAGACAATGGTGTTTGGGCTGCATTTAAGATCATGGTGTCCTGTCCCCACGGCTCAACGTCTTTCTGCGTGCCGAATTTCTCGCTGTCGGTGGGAGTAAAGGGGAGCATGTTGTTCGTCAATTCCACCTGACTCGTATTCGGCAGCACTAAAAACACGGTTAACCGCAGGTCGATAAAGCGGGGAAGAAATGCTTAATTGGGTCATTTACGAGAAATGTTCCCGAGAGCTTGGTTGCCGCCGTCCCGACTCTCAGGTTCGAAATGGAGACTCTCCAGCATGTCAAATAGTTGATTTTTAGAACCTAGCATATTCAGGAGCTCTTGCAGCGTTTTCCTGCTGGTTGCTGAATAACTCTGCGGGGGGGTGGTATAAGCCTGGGCTATGAACGCGTCTGGATAGTGTGGCTTCTGTCCCAAAGGGCCACCGTTTGCATAGAAGGAGGTCATATCTTCATTCCCGGGCTGTGGGCGCATGCTCGACTGCGACATATGCATCAATTGAGGAGCTGACTGATCCATATCTCCCGACGACACACGTGGCGGTTCTAAAATGGTCGCAGAGAGGGAACTATCGTGCGAAGTGGCACTTGGGGCACGGGTTCGGGAAGTGCTATTTTTTTCAGAACCTTCTTCGGCCGCTAGCATTGCCTCGAAATGTTCAAGGCGCGCTTTTATGCGGCTTCCTTCTCTCCATTAGCATGAGGCTGTCAAGAGGAGACCAGGACGGTGGGAGGTGGGAGAGTACGGTATGTTCTCTGCGCAAGTCGATTCTGGATCTTCTTCTTCTCCTTGCGATCTTTACTGTGTCTCCAATCATCCTCCTCTGGAGGATTGCTCTTGGATTTTGGGACGAAAGAAGACGGATACTCGTTCTGCGAGGACATGCTGCTTCCTTCGTGATCATGAGGAGACATGGGGCTTACTCAGCCGAGATGAAGAAGGCAATCGTTATCAACGACAATGATCAACGAACATCTTGGAGCCCACTTATAGATCTGGGAGAATTGGCCAAGCGGAGATGACGATTAATGACTACTCTGATACTATATCCTCTCGGCGAGTGCGCCGCCCCACCGTAAGCCTTGATAATACTTCGCGAACCCCGTCAGTATGTTCCCATGTGCGAGTCTGCTTTTGCAATCTTAGCTTAGGAGCGGTCAACGCAAAAGAAAGGCTATGCTCCGCACAAGTTCATTATTCTGAACGCCCAGTAGCCGCAACGGAAAGAGAGTACATGCACAAGAACACGTCAGGCTGTTCCTGTTCCCGGGGACGGAGAGTGAAGGAGAAATCCTGATCTGATCCCTTCTTTCCAGTGATCTTTTCGCAAGGATCCTGCATCAGCAAGAAGGCTTAGATCTCATTGCTTTTGGAAGATATTAATATCCTTAATGTATCAGCTAGGTATGTACCGAGGTGTGTATCTGATTCCTTACTAGTATCAAAGAGACATAGTGGAATATGAAGTTAATGATATCTTCTCGGAGCTTTTTTAGACTAGAAACATTTTCTATCCATGCATCAAGGAGTGAAGAATCCTCGTTTATCTCTGCAGAATGCACAGGACGCCTTGCAATCTCACGTCAGCTGAGATAAGCTGAGCCCCCAAGGTATTGGACCCTCAGAGTGCAGAGTCGTATTGTTCGGTGGCAGATTTAATGAATTCAAGCCTCTGGAGCTCTTCCTTCACTTATTATTCCTTATTTTTGTAGCGAATACGCTTTCTCGGAGATTTGCCTTCGTGGATCCACAGATCAGCTTGCTGATCACCAACGTGGTAATGTTCTTTTCTTTGTATCTGATTTGTCTAGATCTCCTTGCAAGGGCTGCACCTTTCTTCAGACTAAAAGCTCACTGCATCTTCTCCATGTCTCCTCATCTGGCGACCATGCAGGATTAGCGCCGTTTTTCGCCCAGTGTGCCAGAAGCGAGCGTGGCAAGCGCTACAATGCTTGTTTGACGATGTCGTTTTTGATTCTGTTTGTTGAAAATCCGGTTTCGAAATTAGCAATCGAAAGATGATTGTCATCGATTGTCATTTTCATTATTTGAAATTACTGCCAGTGATGAAAGATGTATTCGCCATCATTCCTCCGCAGTCAAGAAACGTTGAACGTAGTAGGTCGAATATAGAAGAAAAGAAGTGTGATTAATTATATCGAGGATACGTGGCGAGCTAAATTTTATATGAGGATCTAGGTCACGTGGAGGAAAAGGGGTAAAAAGAGACGCACGTGACACTTTAGTCCCCCCGGAGCCGCCCACAGGTATTTTCAATCCTCTTGATCTCGCTAATTACCAAGGAAAAAGGCTCTAGTTGCACGTCCACCCCCCGAATTTAATTCACACCCCTAATTACTTAAATAGGCAATTATGAAGTTAGGTGGTTAGACAGTTATTGCGGAATTTTAGATGACTACCTAGGTAATTACTGAGGGGTGTACGTGGAATGAGCAAAATTACCCGATTAGGAAAGGGTGTACGTGCAACGAAGGCCGAGAAAAAGACTAACATCTGAAAATGACCAGATTCAAACGACAGGGAATTCAATCCTTACCGCTTCCCCGTTCAATTATCGTTACTTAAGAGCTCCTACCCCAGAGCCAGCGCTCCAATGCTTGTCAATTTATATCTGTTCTCGCCCCCGACAGAAGCGGCGGAGTGGCAAAGAAACATTCGCGAACGATGCGAGAAATGAGACCATGATTCTGTCTTATTGACTAGATGAAACGTGATGATGCAGACAAGAGACCAATGAAGTATGATGAATGCCTGCTTTCTCGAGTCATCCTTGCTTCAGTCAACCGCTTGTCGTTGAAAGAAACAATATCGCGGATTCACAGGAAGCAGCGCTTTCCCTCCCGCTCAAAATACATGCGGAGTCTGCCGAATCTTGGAAGGCCACGCTTCAGGGATATTCGGGGTCGAGACTCGCAGATGGTTATTCGAGATCTGAATTCTTGCCAACGAAGGGCTGCTTTTTTTCGGGGTCTCTTTCCACAAATCATTTTGTGCTGATCACCGGATTCAAGGAGCATACAATAATAGATCCTTGGTTGTTTCCTTCTAAGCTCAATCTTCATGAACTGCATTTTTCAAGCGCCCGAGCTCCCCCCGAGTTGTAATATGCAGCAGTTGTTGCAGCATGCAGCATGCTTGATGATCAAAGCAGACAGCGATCTCTAATGACATCGATAAGAAGCTACAGCGAGATGAGAGAGCAGAGTATTATTTGACGCTTTGCAATGTGCATACAGTTTATTGAGTAATACCGCTTTCTTCGTGACGTGCGTGTAAAAGTGTGTGTTATTTCGGCCAGGCTCTACTAACCGAGAGCGTGGCCGCAGCAGCCCCCACCTTTAGGGCTGGTGGCTTCCCTGGGCGCGGGTAGAGCCGGATTATTACGACTGCATTACTTGCTCGCACGATTGATCTCTCGTCTCTGCCTCCTACATCAACGCCGCGGTTAGCTATCGAAATTCTTGGTTAGGATACGTTGGGGAAGGGGGCCAGATTTCTTCATCATGCTCTTCTCTACTGCCTGTAGCAACGATGACTCCTTCGGGCCAGGAGTTGTGGGTTGTCGCGATGGGTTTGACTTCACAATTCTCTTTGAGCTTGTCCTCTTCAGCCTACTCCCAGCTTGTCTCTTCATTCCGCTATCCATATGGCGGACCATGCGGCTTGCCCAAAAGCCTATCGTCGTTCGGGCGCCCATGCTCCAAGTCGGCAAATTGGTACTCCCTCCTCCCCTTCCCTGAAGAAAGATGAATCCTGACCTGGATAGCTCGGTACTATCTCATATGTGATGCTACACATAGCCCTGGTGGTTCTGGTAGCCGTGGAATCCCCCAGTATCGGCAGTCTCTTTATAGCTTCAGGCGTCTTACAGCTCCCTGCTGGGCTCTGTGTGATTCTCTTGTCATTATTCGAACACGGGCGTTCTCCTCGGCCGTCGATGCTCTTGAGTGGTTATCTGTCTCTGACTCTCTTGTTTGATGCTGCGACAGCGCGCACCTTCTGGCTATCTTCAACCACAGAGGCCGAGAGGACATATACTATTATATTCACCACGACAGTCGCCGTAAAGGCGATCCTACTACTTCTCGAGTCCCATCCCAAGACGAAGTGGATAAGATGGGATACGAAAGAACCCCACAGTCCTGAAGAGACCTCGGGAATATTTGGTCTGGGAGTGTACCTCTGGCTGAATGGTCTGTTCTTAAAAGGGTACGCGAAAAATCTGACCGTCGAAGACCTTTATCCACTGGATCATGCTCTGAAAGCAAAGGCTCTTGGAGAACGTTTTCAAAAGAATATCGACTATTCCAGACTCAAAGGCGACAAATATGGGCTAATCAAGCTCCTGTGCCGGACGTATGCTGTGCCATTACTTTTGCCAGTTATTCCTCGACTCTTTTACCTTGCATTCACATTGTGCCAGCCATTCTTTATCGAGCGTCTAGTAGACTATCTATCTCAAGATGAATCGCTCGTATCCACCAACTATGGCTACGGACTGATAGGCGCAAGCATCCTCATCTATTCAGGAATCGCCGTTTCGAATGGTGTTTACCAGTACTTGCACTTTCGGTTTGTCCAAATTCTCAGAGGATGTAAGTGATGCAATCTTAAGATCGGTCTTTTTGTCTTTGTCTTCTTCTGTAAAAATGATTCTGCTTCAATTCTTCGGCACTAAATGGTTTTGCTTTCTACAGGCCTGGCAACTGCCATCTACGCGAGAGGAATGGACTTGCAAGCCCCCGCCGACGAAGAGTCCGCATCTGTAACTTTGATGAGCACCGACTTGGAACGTATTCGCCTTGGCTTGCGAACGGTGCACGACATGTGGGCTGGCGTAATACAAGTGGCCATCGCAAGCTGGCTCCTCTACAATCAACTGGGCTTGGCCTTCCTTTCCCCAATTGTGATAGTGCTATTATGCTTCTTCACAACGTTTTATATGGCCCGCTTCATGGGCCCGTCGCAGAAAGCGTGGATGGCTAGAGTGCAACAGCGAGTTGGTCTTACGGGTGCTGTAATTGCCAATATGAAAAACCTTAAGATTACTGGTATGACAGACCCTATGGGTAGCTTTGTGCAGACTCAGCGTCTTGAAGAACTTCAGGCCGGTAGCCGGTTCCGGCGGGTTTTCATTATTACTGCGACGTTGGGATATATCCCTCTCTTCCTGGCCCCTGCTTTTACGTTTGTCGTGTCTCAAAAGTCTCTAGACACGGTACGGATGTTTACCTCATACTCGTGGCTAAATTTGCTCGCGACACCCCTTGCGCTGGTGTTCCAAGGAATACCCCAACTACTAGGTGCCGTGGCGTGCCTGCAGCGGATTCAAAAATTTCTCGAATCCGAACCGCGTGTAGATTTTCGAGAAACCATTCTAGATACAAGGGAAAAGATGCAGGAGCTCGTTTTAGAAAACGCAGATAGCTCTCCCGACCAATCGCCGATTAACTTCGCAATCACTGTCAAAGACGGTGAATTTGGCTGGGAGCCAGCCAAGATGATTCTCAGTGGCATTAACTTCAGTATCCCTCAATCCAGCTTTACCATTGTTTGTGGGCCGATCGCGTGTGGCAAATCGACATTGTGCAAAGCCCTTCTAGGTGAGGTTCCATTCCATCAGGGATCGATCAAGCTGTGGGTACCATCCTCCAGCGTCTCGTATTGTGCCCAAACCCCATTCCTTTCGAACGATACTGTAAGGAAAAATATCGTTGGGTATTCGCCTTTTGATATTGAGAGGTACTCTGAGATCATCAGTGCGACTCGACTCGATGTCGATTTAAAGACAATGCCCTTGAGCGACCAGACGATCATAGGGAGCAACGGCCTCACTCTTTCAGGAGGCCAGAAGCAGCGTGTCGCCTTGGCGCGTGCGCTTTACTTGCAGACTAGTTTACTCATCTTCGACGACGTGCTCAGCGGTCTTGACGCTGACACGGAAGATCAAGTATTTCAACAAGTTTTTGGGCCTGTTGGGCTTTTGAGGCGGCGACGGGTAACGTTCCTGCTCTGCACTCACTCCGTGCGCCACCTTCCCGCTGCCGATCACATTATCGCTCTTGATGCGAATGGTAGAGTAGTCGAACAAGGCGACTTTACCAACTTGATGCAGAGAAAGAGCGGATATGTTAACAGCTTAGGCGTAAAGAAAAAGTTCTCCGAAAGTGACGCCAGTTTGGAGCAACTTGATGACAAAACCCAAGGGCCTGAATCCACATCAGCCTTACTTTCCAACGTTATCGCTGATACGCTCAACATGTTATCCAGTACAGAAGACGACAGCCGCCGGCTAGGCGATCGAAAGGTCTACAGGGCATATTTTAAATCGATAGGATACACCCTCACATTCTTGATGCTCGCATTTGGTGTGCTTGTGGCATTCTCAACAAACTTTTCTACGATCTGGCTTAAGTACTGGTCGGACGACGTGAATACAGCTAACCCGGGGCACAGTTTCAGTTTCTGGGCGGGCATCTATTTCCTGCTTGGATTTGGCGCCATCTTGTCGCTCACCGGCCTCGGAGTCAGTGTACTGCAGTTGTCAGTTTCGAAGGCCGGTGCTAGTTTGCACCACGGCATTCTTTGCACATTAGTTAGAGCACCACTGCGCTTCTTCACGACAACAGATCAGGGAGAAATTCTCAATCTGTTCAGCCAAGATTTAAATCTCATCGACACTGAGTTGCCGCTGGCCTTGATGAACGTGATCTATGCCGTCTTCACAGCACTTGGGCAAGCAGCCGTGCTGGTCACCTCCTCACCATACCTGGCCATCAGCTACCCCTTCCTTGTGGTGCTGCTGTGGCTTGTTGCAAAGTTCTACCTCCGAACATCGCGGCAAATGCGACTGTTGGACCTGGAGACGAAATCCCCGCTCTAGTAAATACTCCATTCTTTTATTTACTCATACTCGCTCTCTTAGGATATCTCTAATGTTGATATTGTCGCCAGTACCCATTTTCTCGACACAACCAAGGGCATCGTCACCGTACGGGCATTCGGCTTTCTTCCCGAAGACCGAGCCAAGAATATCGAGCTCGTTGATACCTCCCAGAGACCTGCCTATTTACTCCAGATGGTTCAGAATTGGCTCAACTTGGTTCTGAACTTCGTAGTTATGGCCATGTCCGCCGTGCTGACCGCACTCGTTATAAAATTACGCTCCAATTCCGGCTTCACAGGTGCATCAATGGTTACTCTAATGAGCTTTGGCACAGAGCTTACCTTTATCGTCCTCGCCCTGACGCAACTTGAAACTAGCCTCGGTTCGTTCTCCCTTCTCCCTTGAAAAAGATTTTTCAGGATGATGCCTTCAACGGTGTGTATCTTGGCTGACAGAACTGTACACCAAAGGCGCAATATCAAGATGTAAAAAATTCAGTGCTACGGTACAGCCCGAAAATAAAGAAGAGGAGGACACAGAGCCACCACAAGATTGGCCTCCTCGAGGAGTCATTACATTAGATGGTGTCTCGGCGAGCTATAGGTATGTCCCGTTGCACATCCATGTACATCTTGCCGCATTGTTGCTCTTCGTTAACAACCGCCTCGTCGAGAGGCTTGCTGCACAGTGGAAATGATTCGAACAATGAGGACCCACCCGAGTTGGCTCTCCGTAATATCAGCCTGAGCATATCGGGCGGGGAGAAAATCGCCGTCTGCGGCAGGACAGGCAGCGGGAAATCCAGTCTGGTCGCCCTGCTCCTCAAGCTTCTCGATCCTACGCCTGAAACATCAGGCAATACCCACATTGACGGCATCTCCCTGCACCAGATAGACCGCCAGGCACTTCGGCGTCGCATCATTGCCATACCGCAAGACACCATGTTTCTCCCTGATGGGACCAGCTTCCGGACGAATCTCGACCCCTTTGGCGTTGCGGATTCTGCGGACTGCCAAGAGGCTTTGGAGTTGGTGCAGCTCTGGAACCTCGTCAAGGAACGGGGTGGCCTGGAAGCCGGCATGAGCGCCGCGGCATTCAGTCAGGGGCAAAAACAGCTATTTTCACTTGCGTGCGCGGTGCTCCGGCGACGTGTCCGCGCCAAGAGCTTGAAGCTGGGAGCCCACGCCCACAGCGTGTTGGAGGGCGGGATTTTGCTCATGGACGAGGTGAGCTCGAGCGTGGACCGAGAAACGGAGCGGTGTATGCAGAGTGTCATCAAAGCCGAATTCAGCGAGTACACGACGGTGGCGATCACGCATCGCCTTGACATGATTCTCGAATTTGACAGGGTCATCGTCATGGATAAAGGCGAGATAGTAGAGACGGGCAATCCCAAGGTCTTATCTGAGGATAGCAACACGAAGTTCGGGGAACTCTGGAGAACAGGGGGGCATTGATGATATTATATATTTAGCACATGATGTTGCTTCAAAGCTGTCAGACACGAACCTACAGACAGTCAACTCCTCCCAATTTGTTGGACAGTCAAGAAACGAAGAGAAGGATAACAGAAACGAGATAACGACATAATGAATTAGTTGGACTGGAAATGGCCCTGCGAAACAGGCCGGGGCAATAGCTCCAAAATCACTACATTATTGCAATTGATATCATTGGGACTAAATAAAAAGTAGATATAAGAAATTGATAATGAAATTTGATTAAGTACTTCTCGAGATATCTAAATCCACACGTATGTACAAATAACTCTCACAATGGATAGTTCAATCCATCACTTTTCCTACCGTATCTGACAATATATGACGGCTTATTATATATCTCACGTGACTTTGTCATCGCCCCAATTCTTACTAAGGGCTGCTCCCGCCCGATACCCATCTCGAAAGCATCAACCTCTCTCCATTACCCAGTGTTTCCGTACACACACTGCTGAAGTATCCACAGTAGCCACATATATATGCTTTACAGGAGTGACTGTGTGACAGATCGTTCCATCTGTCGGCTTGTGTTCAGTCTACTTGATTACGAGTAATTCCCAACGGCGCGTCGAAGCCAGCGGGTACATCGGCATGCAGACGACGGCAATCTTTGAGCGCTAGTACTTGTTGAACTTCTCAGCCGAACCACCGCGATTAACATGGAAGATGGCAGAGAGTTCGACAATGAGCCCGATGTCTGCACAGAGCACACACCCCTCCTCGGTGTCGCGGGTGAGGAACGCGCCCGTGGGCCAGGCGACATCGAGCCGCCAGATTTCCCTTCGCATCAGCCGAGGACGCCCTCGGAGCAGCGGTCTATCGTTCCCACGGTGCACATACCCAAGGTCCACAACAATAAAGCCATCCTGAACATGCTCTGTGCCGTTTACTTCGTGGGAGCCTCCGCCGGCGGTTTTACGAGCGTGCCTCTAACGAGGATTGTCGAGGATGTAGTCTGCCACCGGCACTATGGCCCGCGCCAGCCCTCTGGGGAGCCCATCGGTGAGGAGCTATGCAAAATCGAGCCCGTTCAGTCAAAAGTGGCATTCATCTTTGCTATTACAGGCATGTGTGAAGCCGCTGTTGGCTTTCTCGCTGCGTTTCCCTGGGGAATCGTTGCGGACAAGTAAGCCTTTCCCAGCCTTGCACCCCATGTTCCCCAATTAGGTACGCGTATCGAAATGCCCGCCAGAGATTAATCTCACGTCACAGAGTCGGCCGCAGGCCGGTCTTTTCGACGGCTCTCGTCGGGATGGCCCTCAGCGTGTTGTTCACGATGATGATTTTGTGGTTCCCGGATGTTTTCCCGACCGAATTCATCGCTCTAGATTCCGCATTCCTCCTCATCGGAGGAGGAAATGCGGTGGTATTGGGTATTTTGCTAAGTATGATCTCGGATGTTTTTGCCGAAGACGAAAGGTTTGTTCGCTTTTCGTTTTTGCTTCGTCCTGTTAAGGTCCACCATGTTGACACACCTCATAGAGCCACGGCTTTCATGCGGTTACAGGTAAGCGGCCTGGTTGGGCACCTCGTCTCTCCAGCTCTGTCCTCAGCGATGATGGCTGGCGCTGGCCCCTGGCCTACCATGCTCGTGGCGATTGCTTGTCTGATGATTGCCGCGATTGCTTTCTTGTTTGTACCCGAAACTCTCAGCCACAAAGCAGGCAACGAAGACGAAGCCGAGCAGGAGAACCAACCCTCGAATCCCAAAGGGTTCTTCCCGCGTATCCTAGACGCAATCAGGAAATCACTTTCGATTCTGAAGTCCCCATCGCTCATTCTCCTTCTGATCATCTGTTTGCTCACGGCACCCTTCAACGCTTCGGTTCTCCAGTTCCTTGTGCAGTTTGTCTCTAAGCGCTACGAAGTGCTTATCAGGGATACAGGGTACATCCAGTCGACGTACGGCCTCGCGCAGATCATCCAGGCCCTCCGAGTACTCCCATGGATATCAGCCGTCATGCTCAAAGACACAACACTAAAAGCCTTTAGGATGGCTAATGAGCAGGAACGAGATCTAGCTCTAGCTAAATATTCTTTCTGCTTTGTTCTCCTAGGGTTCTTCGCACTAGGAGCCACTCCCAACCTCGCCATGTTTATCCTAGGTCTCCTGGTCCTGGCGCTTGGCTCGGGTTACAGCGCCCTGGTTCGTAGTCTTGTGAGCCTATATGTGGATCCACTGCATCAATCCCAGCTCTTTTGCCTGGTCGGCATGGCCGAGGTAATCGGCACCCTGTATGGCGCACCGATGCTGGCGGGGCTGTTCACGGTGGGAATACGGCTTGGTGGTGGGTGGATAGGTCTGCCATACTACGGGCTCGCGGTTCTCGCTACGCTTTGCATAGGAGTCATCTCTTTCGTTCGAGTACCAAAGCGTGCAGCAGTATTCGATGCATCCGAGGAGCCTGAGGAGCCTGAGGAGCCTGAGGAGCCTGAGGAGCCTGAGTAAAGGAGTATCAGCCCCAAGCAGAATACGATTCGGTTGATATATGTCTTGCAATTTTATCTACGGATTAGAGGTGATTTTAAAATGCCTCTGTGGCTATAATATGGTCCAATGAAGGACGTTTTACTGATAGACGATCCCACGTCACTGACGTTTGGTAGTATCATTAGGAAGACGCATTTGCCCCCATTTGCGGCTGCGGGTATCCCAAGTTTTATCTGATTTTTTGGAATATTCTTACGAAACCTAAGGACCTTGAGACCGAAGGTGGACTTTTCAGACTGTCATGGATGCATTTCACTTAATTAGACGTTTATGGTGGAATATGTGACATGGACCTACACCGAACCCCGCTGTTAATTGTTCACATGAATATTCTCTTTAAGCTTCTTTCGTCCTTCAAAAGTCTTTTAGATGGCCATTTTTAGTTTATGCTGTCAACGTATTCAGTATTCCTCGAACACGGATCACAAATTCGAGGATAGCTTATTACAGTACCGCCGCGGCCACGGTACAAGCTCGTGCTAGGAAAAGAGTATGAGAAATTACACATGTTTAATTTGATAACGGGCTCTAACTGCCCGGCCAGTCAAAAAAACGCCTTTACCCAATTGCGACTGGACGCTCTCGACATCTCTCTACTACACCCAATCTAGCTTCTATAAGACACCGGACAGGTCATCGAGCTCAGGCTGTGTTGACTAGCTGCTTCAACCAGTCATACACGACGAAAATAAGAGCTGAGGCTGGCGCGGACCTAGCAAGGGTAATACCACACCCCCGGTAGAACCCTCGCAACCCATGCTGGCTCCAGATGGCCTCTGCTTCTTTCCAAAACGTTTTCTTCTCGTGCACTATTGCTCCTGCTGCCCACCGGCTGGGGGCAACCGAAGTCTGCATCCGCGACTTCACCGTGTCGGCGGGGAAGAAGGAGAAATTGTACGCTAACCCCGCCGAGGCGCCTGCGGCTGCTTGTTGCCACAGAGGAAGGGGCTTTTCGCGCAGCACATTTTTTTCCGCCTCCGAACTCAGTCTCCGCTCGTGCCACTGGTAGATGAACTCCGTCGCCGTCTCCTTGCAGCCGAACCATGCGGCGTTTCCGCCAGCCTCACGGATAAAGGTGCCAGTCAGGCCATACCAGAAACCACGGAACCCGCCGTGTTTGTAGATACCCCTTATCACGGATCGTATCGTCGCAGCCTTACGGCTCGCAGCAGCACCCGCAATAGGAGCGAGAGGCACTTGCATGTTGCACTTCACTAGCTCAATCGGCGTCAACACGAACGAGCCACAAGCCCCAGAGAAGGCGCCGCTGTACCACAGTGCCAGCAACGGGAGGGCTCCATCGCCACGAGTGCACCACCCGGACCAGTACACAGTCTCTCTCCCGAGACTTTCGCAGAAAAATGAGCTGCTCATCTCGAACGCCGCACCTCCTACCGGGGCACTGACGCCGCGGTACAGTCCCAAAACGCCATGCTGCCTAACCGATTTGCGGAAGCAGTCGAGCGGGCCGGTGTACCGCGGGGTGACGCCCCGAGAGGAGTCTGGTTGGGACTGTAACCGGACCTTTATGGTGTCGAAGGGGTATTCGATGAATTTGCTGGCTACGCCGGCGGCCTGTGTTTTTGGGTGCGGCTCTGTCAGTGTGGGGAACCAGCTAATAATATTGGGCTGAGTAACCAATTTACCGATCCACAGGCAATGGTCTTCACAAACTCCGGCAACTGCGGCTTAGTCGCCGGTGCAGGGGGCTTTGGGTGTGCAACAGCGTCACTAAGGACATTTGGTCGAGTAGCAATTGCTTGAGTTGTTGCCATTACCCAGGGGAAGCAAATGGAAAGATGGAACTTCAGGATGACGAGAGAGTATTATTATAAATAAAACAGGAAATGCAACAGCAACGATCCATAAAAAGGGCCGAGCGCTATATTAAATGGCAACAAATATAGAACTAGTAGACAGAATAAGTGCACAATACAAAGCCGAAGATCGGGGGATCAATCAAGACGGAATTATTTGCACTTGGCAATGATTCAATAGCAGAAAGTATCCTGATTCCTGAGATCTGGATGATATGGAGAGACTCGATAGTATCCTTAATGGGATTATCAATCAGATAGTTCGGCGAAAGAAAATGATAATACATATATCGCTTATGGAATCCCGTTGTATATCCCTGCCCGCATAAGCCTCGTAGAGAGGTTTGACACAAGCGTCCGAAGAAACCGCAGCTGCATATCTAGGTAGCAAGCACCATCAGCATCATTGCTTCGCACAGAATAGAATAATGCAAAGCTTCTCTAAGACTGGCTGTAATGACTTTGTCGCCACAAGACTAATTTGCAATGCTACTATGCAAAAACGTCGTGAAGTCGATGCGAACGAGTCCGCGCACTCGTCACAATTCTTACTCATCGTTGACTTCAAAATAGGGGACTTTCTTACTCAGTCAGTTTTCTGAGTCATAAACAAACATCGTATGGTCGGTATGGTGAGAGTCCTCAAAGAACCGCTGGATGCATTCACAATATCACGTCAATCTGGTTTACTACAAATCATGGTGCCAACTTCTCATCTGCGCGGCATGCCGAGCTTAGTTAATGCATGGATGCTGCCCTCAACACCTACTCATCGAACCATAGTACGAGATAGCTGATCGGGAAAACCTCATATTGCATAAACTGTGTCATCTCTCTATAGAAAGGCCTTACGTCTAAAATTATTTTGTACACCCACACGGAGACAAAACAAAAATGGGCTCAATCGATACTTACCCAGAGCGCGAAGTCGCGCATATCTTCAACTCGGCCGTTGCTGGCTGGGGAATTGGGGCTGCGTGGGAACTTGGCATCTTGGATGAGGTTCGAGATCACAAGAAGGTACACGCGCAGAGTTTCGCATTGCAGCATGATCTTGACGTTGCCTCTACCGAGGGTCTCGTTACTACCCTTGTTGTTGTCCACATCCTGCAACGAGAAGGAGACCAGGTAGTGGCCGGAAGGTTGTTCGACGAGACCTACCGTGCCAAATCACAGTTTCACTGGCTCAGCCTTGGATCGGGGACCCTATTTTCGCGTATGCAGTATATTTTGCGCAACGAGAACCGCAAGGGAAAGTTTTATACTCGAGACTCTGCCGCCATCGCCTATGCCTGCCGAGACATCGACAACGAGCACTTTGGCCTTGCTTTCCAGGCAGCATTGGACGGGATCGACTTCAAGGTTAACCGTATCGCCGATCTCGGATGCGGTAGCGGCGAGCGGTTGATGCAGATCCTCGGTCGCCACCCCAAGGCGACCGCCATCGGTATCGACCTGGCCTGCCCCGCGCTCAGCTTCGCGGCTGCCGGGGCCGCAAAGCGTGGGTACAGCGACCAGCTGACCTTCCGCGAGGGCAACGCACGCGTGCTGGAAGCCCGAGACGAGTTCGCCGAGGTCGACCTGCTGACTTGCTTCATGATGGGTCACGACTTCTGGCCCCGACCAGATTGTGTCGCTGCGTTGCAGAACCTGCGCGAGGCATTTCCTAAGGTCCGCCGGTTCCTCTTGGGCGATTCTACCAGGACCTTATTGGGAACCAAGGGCTCTCAAAGAGAGGTCGCCGAAGCCAACGTGCCGGTTTTCCCGTTGGGTTTCGAGCTTGGTCACGCCATGATGGACACTTACCTACCAAGCATCGAAGAGTGGGACGGGGTCTTCGAGGAGAGTGGTTGGCGGTGCGTGAAGAAGCATGTCATGCCTAACGGGTTTTCTGTTGTTTTCGAGCTAGAACATGGAGATGGATTGAGTATTGCCAACGGGTTGGCAAATGGGTTGACGAATGGAGCGAATGGAGCGAACGGAGCGAACGGAGCGAACGAAGCCGTATTTTAGCATGCAAGACAATAAAGTTCAGATATCACAACAGTCATGCCTCTAGTTTCCTACTTTTGGTTTCATCCGTACAAGAACCCCAAAGCATGATGTTTCTAACCTGTTAATTCCATCAGAGAGGAAAGATGGATTGATTGGATTGAGATGAGGTATCCAGAGATCTGAACTATTTGACATAGGGCAATAGGTGTCACGTGTGTTAGTGAAAGATGACATAAGCGGATTCATTCAACCGATGACCTTAAGTTTCGACTGTGTTCGAAGTTCTTTTCCCGACTTTTTATCATCAATCAGCTGAAGCCGAAGCTTTCTATCAACATCGTTTAATATGTTATTCTGTACGTGAAATATGAGATGTGCTACAATTTTAAAGCATCATCGTCGAAACCTTTTCTCCTTTACATCCTAGAGTTTTGTATGAAAACAATCTACTGTGCTCCATTGACCCCATTGACCCCATTGACCCCGTTTACTACATCCGGCCCAAGATGACGCCCCAGTTTGGTTCTTACCTTGTATATTGCTTTCGCAACGTGCCGCACATTCTTGCTGTTTACTGAAAACCAGGCCTGTTAGTCTCGGTAGCGAGGAAGAAAACACGTATTAGGAAGATAATACTTACAGCCGCTGATAGAGATGCGTCCCGAGTTAAGCATATAGACGTGCGACTCTTTTCGGAGTACGTCCACCTCTGGGGGTGTAAGGCCTGTGTACGAAAACATGCCGATCTGGAGAATCGCAATCAATATCTCACTTTCTTCATACTTTTCTTCTTCACTTCAAACTTGCAATTCACGACTAGGCTTACCTGATCGATGATATGCTGCCACGAACCAGGCGCGCCTAAGCGGACCAGCTCGTCGTAGAGGGCACGGCGCATGCTCTTAATGCGATTGCTCATGATTTGCAGGTCAACCATCCAGGTTGCCGTCAGCTCCTTGCTGTGCAGGACCGTCTTAACAATTGTGGAGCCATACTTTGGCGCCATTGAGAATTCACACCGCAGCAAATGGCACAAGTTCGCGTCTGCGTTTTCCTTGATCTCGGCCGACGCCTGTGCCAGGACGAGATGCAAAGCTCCCGTTCGGTGGCCGTAGAGGCCAAAGTTCTTGGAGAACGACTGCGCCACAACCATCTCGAGGCGCGGCTGCTGCTCGTAGAAGTAGCGGATCGCCCAGGCGTCTTTGGCCGGGTCACCCGAGGCGAAACCTAGGTAGGCGGCATCAAAAAAGGGGAACAGCTCCTTGCGCTGGCAGAGGTCTGCGATGGCCATCCATTGCTCCTTGGAAGGATCCAGACCAGTAGGGTTGTGCGCGCACGCGTGGAGAACGAGGATATCACGAGGCTGGGCATGAGCTTCGAGAGTCTGCATCATGCCGTGAAAATCAAACGAGCAGTCAGACTTCTTATAGTATGGGTACAGCCGAGGGAATAGGCCGACAGACTCCCATATTGTGTGGTGGTTAGCCCAAGTTGGGTCTGAAAGCCAGACGTGCTGTGGTCGCAGGTGGTCGGTGAGAAACTTGGCTCCTATATGGTTTGCACCAGTGCCGGAAATGGTCTGCACTGAGACGATGCGCAAACCACCCACGCCGGCCGCCCGGGCTGTAGCATCCTTACCAGAGAAGAAGACAAGATCCCGAGCTACCTTGAGAAACTGCTGGTCTCCTGCAATGGGGAGGTAGTCATGTCTGGTGTGATCAGCCTCGTCGTGGAGCTTCTTTTCAACCTGGCAAACAACATTTGGAGGCCAGGACTGGCCCTCGTCCGTGTAGTAAATACCAGGCGCGAGATTGACGCGCTTTGGGTGTGTGTCGGCACGGAATGCGGCGAGGAGGTCAAAAATCTCGTCAGTGACTGCCTCAGGCAGGGAGGAGAAGCAAGAGCCCGCCATTACGGATTGAAGATTGTCATTTTCAATGGTTGATTTGATAGTGAGTGATCTTTTTACACATGAACATGGTTAATAAGCAGTTCGAGGTCACTCCCGGCTACAAGGGGGTCCCCAACTGCATCCTGACTACACGGGCAGAAATCGCAATTAACATGCCCACTATCAAGAGAAGAAAGGAACTTGAATGCATTATTTTAGTCATGGTGAGATGACGGATCTAACGAGTAATAGCTACCAACTTACTAATATACATGACTAAGACTCTTAGGGCTTACACCCACTCCTGTGCTTGCACAATCGCCGAGCTATCTAGGTATCCAGATAGTTGCTTGCAGCTATCCTTTCTGAGTTCGCCGATGATTACGCGTAGTACATTCACCGAACGGCGAATTTGTAGACGAGATGCCTAATAAGAACAGTCAGGACTATGGCTAATGAGACGATCACTGTCCTACGCTTGATGCTGGAACAATTTGCCCGACCTGATATATCAACAGAGCCATCATATAATTTATTCAATTCTCACGTACCCGCCACCGCGAAGTTATTCTAGACCAGGAAGATGGCTTTGTGTGTTAGAGGGAGCCGCATTACTCTCCCAAGGCAGCGGGTTCTATGTGTCAGTGGTCGCCGGCGACAATCCACACATACAACCCGCGTTCAACCTCTGCATACCGAATACTGGCGAAAGATACCAGCCTGGAGCGATACACCCAAGTCACAATTCCTCGACTACAGTTGGCAGGTAGGTATGCAGTGCTTTGCTGGATTGTACTGTTCGAATACTGATAGCCTCCCGAGGAGCGAACAGATGAAAAGTTCGTTACAGAATGCTTCCTCGCTACTACACTTTCTCAACTCTGTGTTACCTTCTACCATTCCAACGGCTTCAGCCGACCGGAGCCATGATAGGCCAGTTATAAGTCGTGAAGATTTCACGGCTGACGTTGCGGAGGGTATGAAGCGGGCTCCCATGGCCACACGCCTGACCCCACATATTCTGTCCTTGGTCAACTGGGGCGAGGCGTATTCTGATCCCATTCGACGACAATTTATCCCTCTTGCCTCTTGCTTTCAACCAGATCACCCACAACTCAGTCTAGACTCGCTGCATGAGAGCCTTGATTCGCCTGTTAAGGGGCTGGTTCATCGATATCCCGATAAAGTGCTGTTTCTAGGTAGGTAGTATTATCCCATAACTTGGTCTACCATCTCTGAAAGGCTAGCAGGAAAGGCTAACATGTAAGTTTCCTGCACCTCCAGCGACATCGGTTTGCCCTGTGTATTGCCGTTTTTGTACCCGCTCGTATTCTGTAGGCACAACAACAGAGACCGTCTCGAAAAAGCGCTTCCTTCCGTTAAAAAAACGCTGGGAGGCCATGTTTGAATATATTGCAAAGACCCCTGCAGTGACGGACGTCGTAGTCTCCGGCGGCGACTCGTTTGTTCTGGAGCCTGAGCAGCTGCGATATATAGGCATGGAGCTACTAGGTATCGAAAACGTGCGACGTATCCGCTTCGCTAGTAAAGGCATATCGGTGTGTCCATCTCGAATTCTCGATCCCGAAGACAAATGGACAAACACTTTGATTGAGATCAGCAACGAAGGTAGAAGGATGGGCAAGAGTATTGCTGTTCATACCCACTTTAATCATCCAAACGAAATTTCCTGGATCACAGCGCTGGCGGCGCAGAAACTGTTCGAAAATGCGGTGACAGTGAGGAATCAGACCGTGCTGCTTAATGGTGTAAATAGCGATGTCGCTACGATGAAGCAGCTCATTCGCAGCCTGGCGGACATTAATATCCAGCCGGTAAGACAACCATTTTCGGCTCATAGTCGTCGTCCCTTGCTGATGAGAAACGTCTAGTACTACGTATATCAGGGCGACATGGTCCAAGGTGTGGAAGATCTGCGAACCCCTCTGCGTGATATACTTCATATCGAATCCCATGTTCGAGGCACTATTGCTGGTTTTATGACCCCGTCGTTTGTAGTCGATCTCCCAGGGGGGGGTGGAAAGCGTCTGGCGGCCACCTTCGAGAGTTATGACCAGACAACTGGTGTGTCGAGATTCGTCGCACCTGGCGTGAAAGGTGACACTGTCCATGAATACCATGATCCACTATGGTCATTGGCGGTATCCAGGGAACCTGCAGAGACTTTGCAGGCGAGTGCAGCGCAAGGAGGGTGACGGGCAACAGAGTTATAGAGACGGTATGCCAATGTCCGTAGTCTGTATTGCCTCGTGCCCTGATTAACCCAACGAAAGTTAACCTTCGCTTTAACCACGAAGATGTATGTGAGTAGCAATTATCCGTACACATTATCCAACCGAAGCGTCCGCATTCTTTGGAGAAACATGCTAACCGTTGCAAATACGCACAGTTAAAAGACTAGAGTTATATGCAGCATATGCAGCACGATTACTGCACTCTCTATAATCGGAGAATAAGTCATAAAGATAAGAAGGAAAACCGCACAACACCGTCGGCTTGACAGAAATGGCGCAGATTGTGAAAACCAGAGGCACACGTCTTCTTTCTTGTCATTCTGGTTTAGTCTGCGAATATCTGTTGAAATAATGAGTTAGAAAATTGCTGAATCAGAAGCACAGCCTTGGCATCACTTCTTATTGAATCGGTGTGCCCTACCTGTTTTTATTAGACAGGGAGGAACCCTCGGAAACAGTACTGTCTGGGGACCTCACGGGAGGTGGCATGATTTTATCTAAGTATCGTCATCTTTTCCAGATTGCTGTGACTCATAAGAACCCTAGTCTTCTGGTTACTCTACGAGATCAAGATCTCCCTTTGCCTGTCGAAGCAGTGCTGTTGTCCCCATGGGTCGACTTACTTCATTCCCCCCTCCCAAGAGTTGAGGCGGATGGGAAACCTGATTATCTTCCATCTCATGACTCATGCAGCGACCTTCAATATCCCTGGTCTTCTCTCAATGCAGACGAACTCGATGCCATTCTTAAGAACACGAAACGGAGACAAGAGTCTACAGACAAATTGACTTTGTGGAGAAATAAGCTGTGAGATAAACTTTTAAACTTTCGGGAAGAATGTGGGTCTCATCCAGGGGTCAAGTATATCGTCGTATTATATATTAAACACTCTCACACCAAGCTCGTTCTGTCTACGAGGACGCTTCACCACAACTCAAGTTGCCTTTCAAATTACCAACGATGAATTCCACGCAGTGTAAGTCGAAATATACAGTACTTATACTTTTTTTCGCTTTTCGCATTGATGTAGCATGAAAGATATGACGTGAGTTGCTACTCATGGCTCAGTACGATAATCAAGTGAAACGATCTTAAAACTCCCACTTTCAAGTTGATGCATCGTTCATGCGACTTTTCCTAATAGCTATACCTGCATTCTCTTAGAAAATAGAATACACTAGGGGTTTATATATCATTCAGAGGATTAAATCATAGCTTATTATATCATATTATTCTTTCCGTGTTCTTTGCTGGAATCCGGAATAGAGCGAGAACTTCTCACGTTGACATGAAATACTAGAAAGGACGCTTCATCCCTAAATCATCCCCATCTTCTCAAGCACTGACGGATAAAAGCAGCAGAGAGTAAACAAGTTCCTTTACTCCGTTATCTACACATGCAAATGAATGACCAGGAAACCCTCAACCTATCAAACAGACCAAAGACACGTCTCCTCTACGTCTCTCTATATGCCAGTATACTGTAACTCACATTCACTTCATACCTTAAAAATATCATTCAGGCCCTCCGTGAACAACACCTGCTTCTTCGGCACCTTCTCAGTCTCGTCCCAAAGCTTCTTCCGCAGCCTAACGCCATTATCGCTGAGCACGAGGTCCGAGGGTCTAGGGTTGGTTAATTAGCGATTGGTGGATTCTTGGTAGGGGAATGTGGAAGAAGAAGAAGAGAGATAATAGAGAACATACGACTTAATATTTCCCTCGCTCATGTACTCCGCATGGCTCTCGGGCCCCTTAACGACGTCGGCGTCTAACACAAGACTAGTGCCCTGTTCGACACTTGCTAGATGATTCATAACAACTTTTCACCCGCACATAAATTCTTTCTTACCAAATATGTCATTATAACCATTCCTCACTGCACCGTCTATTGACCAAAATCAATGCAAATCAATGACCCTGCCCAAAATTCCCCAAGTTGGCCAGATCTCACTCGAAGTATTCTGACATTAATGGTGCGAATAAAGCAGCATCCAAAGATGATATTACATCGTCTGAAAGCATGGGTGTGTTAGACATGATAAATGGATTGCTCTCGATTGGATTAAATGGGTGAAAAGAATGTAGTGAATCGCTGATGTGCTGCTAGTGAATGTCTTCAGAGATATGCGCATTAATAGATGAGGCTGTTAAATTGTCGCCATTGTTTGTGATCTTGGCAATATGTGGCTGGATGGACAATAAGAGTCAATTGATATACTCTAGTAGAGGTGAAAATGGACCCACGTTTAGAAGTTGCAGGACCTGGGGTACTTACTATAGAGCGACTTTGTTGTCCAGAGTTTTCTAAACCTGATAGGGCTTCAGGCACATGAGAATCTTGAGTTGAAGTCTGAGATTTGTCTTGTTTATTATCATATCCATCTCGAGCACGCTTTGCCGGTTTTGTTACTTTGGAATTGGTTTTTTTCGACTAGTTTTCTCGCAACATTGCTCAATTATACGAATAGCCGAGACGCGTTGGCTGTAGATACGCTGACATGGAAGGCGGGTGCCGAAAGTAAGGAAATAACCACCTCCATGAGGTTGATATTTGAGAGGACCTCTGGATCCTGGGGGTTTTGAAGAGTATTGGCGAACAGAGTCAAAAAGCTGGACAGGGGGTAGTGGAGAAGCATCCTATTATCTCGTCAGCACGAAAATTAAATGACAGCATACACGCGTGGATTGAGGTATTGGTTATAATGAGTACTGGTCCAAGAGCTATGGGGTATAGAAACGCGATGAATGATCGTAAGGCAATTTAGATATGTAAAATGGATCAAAATAATTGGCAAGACCAAACCTTCGGGACGCTGTACAGACTTTTCTGGTTGTATTTTCACGAGCAACTACTCTTTCCATTCTATGAGCGTCTTGTCCAATTCACCAACTAGTCTCAGTCGTTTCAAAGGCGGTCTAGTCTGATCTTGAGCTGAGTGTAGCTTTGAGCAGATGCGACTCCCAAGCCTTGCTAGTTGCACACGATATTGAAACATGTCTATCTTAATAGTTGTCCAATCAGGCCGGCGCTCTTGAAGCGGCAGGTCAATACCAATGTCATCGTCATTCATCACAGAAGGGTGTCCTAGTCGTAAAGCAACGGCCTTGTCCATAGGGTAGACAATTCAAACCACTCTTTTTCTTTGGGCAATTTCAGCTTCGCCAATATCCCAGTCATTTAGATTCCGGTGGAGATCAATTTCCATAAGCCAAACGCCCCGCCCGTGCTGCTAGGATATTGACGGTCTGCGGTTCTAGATGTACTTGGTGCACAACAGTCTAGCAAACAATCAGCATATCTCTAAGGGAACAATAATATGAAGTGGCGGTATCTTAGCTATCTTCTTCGAATAATAAATCGAGCAAACAATCACTAGCATTGCGAAGGTACCTTTTCCAGACTTTGCTCTCTGGATTTTCTGACGTATTGTTCTTCGCGCGCGCCTGGAGGAGTAGACAACCAAGACAGAGAACAATATTCAGGGATGCATATCAAGCAAGACCATTCGGTAGATGTCCGGAGTACTGAAATTTGTAGCTTTGGTTGAAAGACATCTTATCGTACAATCGATCGGTCGACTTGATAGAACTTGCTAGAGAGAACTCAGACGCGGCTGGTTGGAACGGCCCACCCGAGTTGCACTGAGTATCCAAATCAGAGACCGTAATAACTGATTTCATGCGCTTGATGCGGTTCTCAATGCCGAGAAGAGAGGTGAACCTGAAAATTCTCACTACTTCTATCGTCAGAGCATAGAATTAAGCGCATCAAGATCTTCGTCAGCTGTCTCTTCTTACGCTCAATCAATATTGTTACACATGGTATCCCGCGATTGAGGCAATAGAGACAGCTGCCTTCTTGCTTTTCACATCTAATTTGTAGAGATCACTGTCTGAACTGATATCCCAGTCACGGCATCCCACAGTCACGGCTTTCTTCTAGGTCACATCGATTCTATCTTCAGTCGTTTGCACGAGTCACATGAGATGCGAATATGTGAATTGAAAATAGTGTGTGAGAGAGCTCCAGCGAGCGAGGCGCTGGAGCCGCTGCGTGAATTGCGTGAGCTGACATGGGGATCCAGGTCCATGTTACACCAGACGTAACAGTCGCTCTCGGTATTTGATAAATGATCTCAGACGAGATAGGGACACAAAGCCTCGTTTTGCATAGAGTCGGGGAATTCTGGATATCCGGTGTCCCGTAGGCGCGAAGTCTATTTTGGGTTGCCTCGGGGTTAGCATTGTCTCCGTACTTAGGAATCTGAAGACGCATACGTGATCCCAAGACGGGATCTCGGGAGCTGGTTAAAGACACGCCTAAAACGGCCACCGAAGTGGCCCTTTCTGGGCGCCTGCTAACCGTACGTAGATAATTGCTCTGGCTTTCTGTACCTGGGTAACCTGGCGGAACATTATTATTAGACACGTTCTTGAACCTCAGCTGGGCTTAATATAGTACCTTGTTGGCACCCGGGTATATGAAGTTTGGGGCACCTTCCTATTCAGAAACCTCGCTTTTCTCTGCCAAGTACTATGAACATCTAAACCAATCAACAGTCACCTCACCGGCACTCGGCTTAAGAATAACAACACAATCTTGGGGGCGAAATTTTGCTGTTGGTTCCGAAGTTGAACTATTGTTGGTCCAAATATTAGCTACACTTGGCAGGACTTGGCAGGACTTGGCGAAAGCTGAAAATGGTTTAGCGTTAAGTTCTCACCTCATCTCTTTATTTTGACCACCTGCCCAGGGTTAAAGAGGTTCCCCATTCCTCGATATCTATTTCCTTCCCTTATTATTCTTCGTACACTCGTATCTTCTTTTCTTCTCTTGATTAGACGAGATACTTATGCTCTTAATGAGACCTTTATATTCATTCTCATTTTGGCTCAATTCGGGCACATTCTACACTTTTCCCCTCCGCGGGGAAGGACTTCTTAAATCGTACTCCATACTAGGTAGATACTACTTTTTTCAAGGTGGTAAAGTTTATGTATTTTCATTCGAGAAGCTCAAACGTATCTCTGAAAGTATCTATGATCCGTGATGTTGTCTTCGCTGTTTGTTCCCTGTCTTCTTTGCAGTATCTCCTTCCTAGCGCCGCATCTGCCTTGGTCCTCGCGTCTTTTGGCGCCAACTGTCAGCCCTTCTCCGAGAAAGACTGCAATATAGAGTCAGCTTCGTCTCTTCACAAGCTGATATGGGTTCTCACATGTCTGAAATACTCATCACAGTATGGCCGAAAGCTCTTGTTTGATACTTAGACCTTACATTGGCCCCTGAAGTAGGTGCCATCAAGATTAAACATGTTGCAAGTACCGCTCACTTGACCGCTAAACAAAAGAGTTAGTCGATAGTCAATGTTGGTTGAGATCTGGTCTTACTCTGCTCTAGGTCTGATGATTCCCTTATCATTCATAAGACACCGATCCAAGTTCAGTCTTGTTTCAGGGGCGCCCCCCTTCCCATCACCACAATTGCATATCAGAATAGCTGACTTGTCATCACCAGAGAAGGGTGCAGAATCCTGATCCCCCAGTTTGCAGTTTTCGCAGGTGGATGCGTAACTCGCTGATACCGAGACAATCGCTGAGGCCACAGTGATAATTGTAGTGAAGATAGAGGCCTTCATGATGTACAATTGCAACGAAGCTTCTGAGGGAGAATAAGAGGGGAGGAGAAAAGAGAATGGCTGTGAAAAATATGGATGATGACTCTCGAATTATCAAGTTAAGCCCATCTTCAAGTACAGAGAGAGGGCACCATCAGATCATTTATGCTTCATTGGAAACAGCGACTCTCTAAATATAAAGAACAGGGGATGGCACTTAATTACCTAGATCCCTGGCGTTAAGAATTCAGACTGTTTTGGGGTCCTTTAAATCACCCATGTAGCCAAGCTATTCACAAGTATTACCTTCCCACACCGCCCTTTGCCGCCTCTATTTCGGCGGAAGAACTTTCGCAATTCCTCTCCTCCACGAGCGACCTTCCATAGTGGGCTAGTGGCCTGAGCTGCCCGCCGGACTGGTGAGAGACCGATGCCAAACCGGCCGGTAGTGGTTGGGTTTAGCAAGGATTAAATTTGACCCGGCAAACTAACAGGTACTAAAGGGGCAGACTAAGACCCCAGTAGCAACAACAGCAAACACCGAACAATAGCAACCAACATCCAACAACATCCTACAACAACATCCTCCATCGTTGCAAAAGTCCGCATGAACGGCTGACAGCCAGGAGCAGGTGGGACTTCGAGCCGTGTTCCGTCGGGAAAACAAACTCAGTTAACAGCTCTCCACGCCAAGTTCAAGGGCCATGCCAATTACTCGCTTTTATTAAGCACCAATTGCAGCGTATTCCGTATTTAGCAACTGTGGGTTATCAGCCAAATCCCGGTGCAGGCTTTGATGATGCTCGTACATAATACTTCAGGGGTATCTGTCAAGCGGATTCCCGTCCACGACGATGGAGCGTCGAGGTGCTGATGTATATAAAGATACCACCGTTCTGGCAAAACACACGTTCTAGCAGCTCCCCATATTGAAAAACAACCCCCCATTACCCCCGCACCGACTACAAAATTTTCTGAATACCTTCGCATTTTCTTCAAGGTATAAGTCTTTGAAAGTCTTTGACATATCAGAATGCAGCTCATCAACATCCTTTTTTCTGTATCTCTCTTCGCGGCTGTCGCTGTCTCAAAAGATCCTGAAGAAGTAAGTTTCCCACACAAATGCTTAGGGATGAAAAAGCTGACTTAAATTTTAGATATGGGTAAGGCCTCTTCAGAGGCACGCTGCCGTTGGTGTTTGGAGTAAACATCAGTCAAGCTGATCAGCCCATTCTCACAACAGGATTGCTACAATGATTGCATAGACGCCTGTAACGCTCCCGCGGGTGGAAGTTGCCCTGCAACGTGCCTCATCTCATGCTCCATCCCGTATGACGGTGGAAGCGCGACCTCTTCGATTGATCTCGGTAGGTGAAACCCTAATGCTCATGCTAAATCATTTCAGTCACAGTCTAAACGTTTTCTCTTAGACACCATCGTTGACAACGTGAATGGCCGCCTTGTATGTTGGTAAAGAGGCCTTCATGACCTTGTAGGGGGATGGAGGGTGGGATAGAAGAGAATCATCCAATAGTGCCAGCTGTGGCGCTATCTGTTTCTTCAGGCTTTGTCAAGGTAGTGCTGGGTTCAGCTGCAGGACTGCTGGTGTTTTCCGGCCAACCTCCATACTACAGTAGAACCTCAATATAATGAGCGCGTCACATTAACCATCCCAAATCCTCATACAAAATTCGTTAAATAGTACACAGTAAGGGAAAAATTCAACACTTTTCGACAAAACTGATCAGCCCTAGAAGTGCTGAATGCTGAATGCGGTCAACGACATAAAGGTCAGCTGGCAACAATAACCCTCGAGAAAAGTAGAAGACGCTGAATTTATACACTGTCAAGAGAAGATGAAGAGATCTACCATCCCAAGAGAATAAATACCCTGTCGTCCGAAGAGGCTTTTCGTTGATTTTCCCAACGCGCAAAACACCTGGCGCTAATTATTCAGCAAACCAAACAATGCAATATTGACGCGCGGCTGTCCTGGCCATCCAACTTCACTTCATCTCCGCTCTCAGACACAATTTAGTGATTTTAAATTCTCACTCCCTGATCAATTCCTTTGACGCTGGGCTGTTTTTCGCTTGATGCACCGAAGAAGTCATGATGCTGTTTGAAGCTAATTACTATGATATAATTAGTGGCACGCGTCTGGAGTTCTCTTACTCTCGACTTCAATCTCCTCGCCATCCCCATCCATCGATGCTGAGCTTAGTCTTTTCCTTTCCTGATACGGCAGAATACAAGAGACTGTGTTTGATCTATCATGAGAAGACTGCTAGCAATTTTGTTGGAAAGGCCGCGCGATTTATCTGAACATTCCTCGAGCGCTGGCAAGGCCTACTGGCATTGGCTTCCTCTCCGTGATCGCCACCAAGATCTTAGCCTTCGAAATTTCTTCTCGCCGTTGATTTGCAGCCGTGGAGATGAACTAAATAACCTTCTTTCTATCTCAAAAATTACATCCAGTCACCGACAACTGTGTGAACGGGCCAAAATCCAAATCCCGTGCCTCTCAGACGGAAAGGGGTCTGGCGATATTGTTCAAGACTGCCAAGCAGGATTTCAACTTACATACACATCCGAGAATGTGCTTGTCACGATTGCTCAACTCAACTGGACGAAGACTGATGTCCTCCTAGTTGCAACAGGGCACAGTGGACTGGATCCTGAATCAATCCCGAGAAATGCTAACAAGCGAAGACAACAAAATTGACCAGAAACAAATTGCGATGAACTGAGTGAATTCTTCTAGTTCAATCCCCGTCTGAGGCTTATATAAGAACCCTAGTCACTGTTTTGTCTAAATGCGCATCCACGACAATACCTGGCGTTTCACCCATCCTAACAGGGCATCCCATTATTCTCTTCCAACTCCAGCCACATCGTCCACGTCTCCCAATCTGCGTCGTACGAAGCAGATATCCTTTTTACCCGTTTATATCCTATACCCTTGGGGTAGTTCTCAAGGATTTTGGCTAGTCCAAGGCCATTGGGGCTTTGAAGAATAGCGTAGAACGCATCATCCTTTGGGGTCCACCGGCTAATAATACGGTCTCCTTTCGCATCTTTCCCTTTTTCTCTCACACTTTCGTTCAGGATTTTGTCCGTCACGAAGTTGGTGATAGTGTCTTGAATAACATATCTCAGATCTGAAGGCGCTACATTCTCCGTGTCGCATTGCCCGTTCCAAAGCGACCAGACGACGTCATACCAAAAGTCTGGCGCAATTCTCTTGTTATCCCGGAAAGCTGCGTTACGCGCTGCCACCAATACACCCTTTTTGGGGCCGTAGAGGTTCCTAAAGTGTATGTCCGCATCTGTCTTAAGAATAGCATTAACGTCTTTGAAGTCACCGGGGGATGCGTCGATACCAATATCCTTTAGGGCAGCTTTGGTAGAGTCGGTGGGGTGTGCGTTTGTCTTTTCCACTTCCCAATTTTTCTGAACGTTGATCTTATCCTTGTCCTCATCCGGTACATCTTCAATAACACTTTCTATCTTCTCGTAGGTCCTTTTCCCATCAGCGCTATATTCTTGTACAAGATTGTCCCCGGCGCGAGTTTCAAGTCCAGCCAGGCGAGAACGTGTCGAATGTGAGATCTTTGAAGCGTTTTCATCAGACGGCAGAAAACGAAAGGCAAGAGGATTTTCCAAGTGTGATCTTGCCTCTTTTTTATCGAATTTTTGAAACGTCGCGGTCCCGTCTTGAGGTTTAATGAGGGCTGCGTTGGCTAAAGAGGTGAGATGAGAGGGTAGGAGATTGCCGGCAGAAAAGCTGAATATGCTTGCCAGTAACAAGAGCATTCTAAGAGACAAGTTGAAGAACGCCATTATGTTGCTTATTGGCGACTCCTTTTCCCTTCTAGTTTTCGGCGAGTTGAAGGAATGTGCTGAATCACAACAAGGGGAGAGCCTCGGATATTTTATATTGACCATTACACCAGCAGCAGTGAGTTGGTGTCTAATCGATTGAATGGTCTCCCACCTTTCGGCCCCTATAGTTATGGACCATGAAATGCGAATGCAGGGCCTAGGCCCTTTCTTCGCCGCCGGAGTCACGAGTCAAACTAAATGGAGACGAAATATCGCATCCTATTCATTCTGAAAGGGTGGTGTTTCACAACCAGGAGCCAGTGAAACATTGTTCTTTCGAATATCTTGAGCTCCTTGCCTATTCCTTTTTGCCAGATGACCGCTTTCGATTCACCGACCCAAAGGCTGAGGTCTAATTCCAGATATGGGGCTCTTACAGGGTGAACCCCCCCCATTTGAAACAATTCAGTAAGGGCGACCACTTTCTTCAATTGAATGAAACTACATAACTCCTATCTAGGTAGTCTGTACGACTACCTCCAATTTGCTCCAAAGAATTGCTGGCTTTCTAATTTGGTGTCTTGAATGGGCCGGTGACGAAATGAGCGGCTTCATGTGGCCTGCCCTCGTTCTAAACGCATGGCATGGCATGCATAGTAAGTTAAGCTCGAGAACACGTTGGGGAATATCATGGGACCCTACGGTTTCACATTTCATGCATGAACCATAAGCCAGTGCTTACAACAACGGCTCTTTGCGTGGTACTTCCCTTTTCCAACGGGTGGTGTCCTAGCACCCTGTTGAAGTAAGGTATGTAATGGTTCCGCGGTTCCGGGCCAAGCCATCCTCTGACAGCGACTCAAGCTCGAACACGTGAATATGGAGGCATTACTTAGGTATTGTCATCAAATGAGCAATTAGGGGCACTTTTTTGCGAAGTGTCTGGATAACACAGGACTGTATAATCGCCGGCAACTTGCCTATTATAAATCGAAAGGGATTGATGTCTTTCTTTTGGAGGACCCTACCAATACGTTGACTGGGTTGCTTATGCGAGGGTTCTTTCAAGAGCTTTAGAGCTTCAGATTCTGGTATATAACACGCGAGCTGCTCGAATCTATTAAGGCCCAACCAAGCCCACACAAACAGCCACAGTTAGTACCAGCACTTTCAAGGGTGTTGTGACAGGAAATTGACCCATTTGGTATGTTCTACCTCTCACCCACTGTCTTCAAATTTGACATTTGCTCTCACAGCTTGTGTTCCTTAGTTTCAACCGCGGTAGTCATCTTTTCACTAAATTGTATGAACTGCCGGTTAATCTCTGTGTCAGAAAGGAAGGTTGGTTAATATTGGAAACTGGTTTCTAGATCTGACTTCTTATAGGGGATCTAAGTCACCCAGGCCCTTTGAAGACTGTAAATGGCCACTAAGCCGGGTGGGGACCCTTTGTGAGCCGTGACCGGTCTTCGTCCGGAAGCGGATTCCAACACTCTGATGCTTCTTTTATTGGACCTTACGTACTATTGAGCCTAAACACGGACGTTATACTACGTACAATGGGAGTGCTGCTGGTGATAACCGCTTTGTCATGCTTCAATGCTTCTAAGCCCCCGAACACATTGTTCATCACCCTCTTTGTTTAATCCGCTTCCCCAGGGCCGGCATAGCACGGGCAACAATGCGGGTGCTGGTGGTGATAACCGCTCTGCCACGCTTCAGTCCGAATAATGCTTCTAAACCCCCGAACAGATCGTTCACCACCCTCTTTGTTTAATTCGCTTCCCCTGGGGCGGCATATCACCAGCAACAGTGCGAGTGCTAGGTTCCTATACTCGTTAGGAGACACCACCACAAATATAAATTTCACCTGATTCCCTCCCTACCAGAGGACCATTTTAATCTCAACCAGTCTACTCTCAAGAATCCATTCCACCATATTGGAATATATTTTATATATTCAAAAAGCTTTTCTTATACCGTTTTCCCCTGCCGCCTCCCTAGTTCTAGCCAAACCTTCAAAGGCAGACATTCGACACTCTTAGCATTTTTACACCCATCTACAAAGTCATGGGTTCCTCATCTCTCGGAGACTCTATCCTCTACCTTATTCCGGTTAGCAGTGCGGCCAGAAAAGTCCCAAGTTTGAGAGAGAACCGCAATCGCCAGGCCATGGACCCGAACTACTCGGATGACAAGATCATTCTACTAAGCCTTACTGTTCCTCCAAAAGCTGGTGATATGAAATTTAACTTTGGCGCTGATTATGATAGATGCGATGTATCCTTGCCCGGGAGAAATATTTCCGGTCGCCAATTTATAATCGGATTGTGTCCTTCCTCGGGAATACCAGTGTTGATTAATAAGTCTTCATCGGGTACCAAAGTAGGAACAAAGACGCTTTCAGTAAATGAGACGCTGGTACTCGAGCAAAACGTCGCCATTTCCTGCGGAGATTACAGATTTATGGTCGTGGCTCCCAGCCGTGGAAGTTATCAGAAGAAATACGAAGAAAGGTTGAGGAAATTTCTTGGCCGATTCCAGGAACCAGGTGATAACCCCTGCGTTTATGCGAACCCAATTCAGATCCGCAGGCGTGTTGGGCAATTTCTAGAGCTCCAAAAGCTTGGAAGTGGTGGCTTCGGGGACGTTCTTCTCTTCGCGCATTCCGAAAATGGGGAAGTTTATGCCGCCAAAAGATTCCAAGATAAGAGAAATTATAGTGCAATGACGAAAGAGATCAAAACTCTCCAGAGCTTGTCTCATGTAAGATACCCCAAGGCTGCACTAGTTTGATCCCACTGACGAATATATTTTTTTTAAAAAAAAAAGGAAAACATTGTTGAGTTCTCAGGTTGGGTCGAGGATGACGAGGGATGTCTCTCTTTGCTTATGGAGTATCTTCCCCACGGGGACTTACTTGGCTACGGCAAGCTGGAGATCCCAGTAGTTCTCACAGTACTTTCTCAATGCCTTGACGGTCTTGCATATCTCCGTAAGCACCATATTATGCACCGAGATATCAAACCCAACAACATTGCCGTGCAATCTATAAACCCCGTTCGCGTCAAACTAATTGATTTTGGGCTAGCCAGAGAAGGCTCCGTAGCTGCTACCTTCTGCGGAACCGTATGTTTCATTGCACCGGAAATATTGCGCGGGGAGTCATACAGCCACCTTGTTGACATATGGGCCCTAGGGCTGTCCGCTTTGCAATTACTTACTGGCCTGCCGGAGAGGGAGCTTGAGAAGTTTCACAGGTCTAAGAATCCAGAGCACTTCATGGAGTATTTCAAAGCTATACACCGGAAACGGGAAACTCTCCCAGAACCACTTTCCAGGTTCCTGAAAGGCATGCTCGAATACGATCAAAGAGATCGATGGTCTGCGAAGGAGTGTCTCTCGAGACTGAAAACAGTTGAGGAGGCCTTTCGCGGCAGACAAGACCCCAGGAACCAACGTCGCAATCCTCCTCCTAGATATTATTATTAGGCTAACCAAATTTCCGGCGGAATGAGGGTGGCGGAGCCAGCATGTCCCCAGAGATAGACAATAGTGTTATGAAGATAGGTACCTACATGTACCTACATACCACCAAATCAGCTGTCAGGTTTCTGACTGATACGAGGTAGAAAAGAACCAAGCCTATACATCATCGCTCGAGTACTAATATCCATATCATATCAGCATTATTTTACCACAGAGAGTATAAATTCTTGCAGTAGCACTTAGGTACTAGTAGGAAGGGGAAATACCGAAGACAAACAAGACGAAGAAAATAAAATCCAAATTCAAATATCAATTTTGTTCAAGTGTACTTACTGTGTTTAATGGAGGACGCATTATGAATTCGACGAGCGGTATCCTTTACTTCCATAGTCAAGAAGCTGTATTTTCCCCTTATCGACTGTATTTAACGAACTTTTCACCCAGATTCTACCTACAGAGTAAGGACACCTAAATCGAGATATCTTTATTATGACTTTTAAACACATGGCTCTTTTCTCTCGATGTTGATTCATCTCACCAGGCCGTCATACAAAAAAATAGAATCGGAGGGGCCTCGGTATCGTTTGCCAGAACATCTTTGACAAATATACTTAAGATCGACGGGAGGGTTGCAAGAACGACCGGCAGCCGGCAGTGGGACTCTCCGCCAGTACCGCGGAGAGTTTGCTCAGACCAAGGTCAAGAAGCTCCAGGAGGATGAATGAATTCAGTCTTTGGAGGTAAAAAAAGTCAATATGAGGCATGATTGAATGAACGGGTGGAATAGGTACCTAGGTACTTATCGATGATCTCGACCGAGAGTAAGTGCTCGCATATCTCCAATCCCCTCGTCCCACTCTTCACTTGTCTGGATCCTGATGAACCCTTTTTGCAGCCCTTTCAGTGACAGGAAGATCCAAGGAGTTCAGCCAAGCAAAAGCTGGATACTTATGGATATAACCGCGTGAGGTGATGTTTCTTCATCGAAACTCCTGAAGTTTTCGCAAGCGCTCTTACAATTGTTTCTTTCCTATATTTTCAGCGAGATACTCTCTTGCCCCTGATTTTCTTGTCCTGTCTCTGTTTCAAGTAGTTATGTAATAATTGAGCGAGCAATATTGAGTGCAGGTAGGGAATTGGTCTCGTTCCTGGATTACACATCCAGCTGGATCTAGAATCATTCTCATCTCTTCGCTTTCTATTTGGTCATCGATCTCTTCGTGTGATCAGTAAGCTCGGTTCCTAAACGAGCTTCGGTTCCTGCGTTGTGTTTCGTGATAGATGAGGCATTTTGATGCATGATGATAGACGATGTACTTCATCAGATGCCTGAATTTCCCGTTCGGGTATAGAACATCTAATCCAGAAGATAAGCATAACCAACTCTCTCAGTATTGTCATTTGTCAAGACGAATTGGGCTCCCCTCAACTTTGAACTTGGAACTTGTTCTTATTTTTCGCTCCTCAAACCAGGCGTCAAACTTCATACTGATCAGTTCGCATATTTTTTCATCGCCGTGTCGGAGCGGATTAACTGTTAACCCTGGAGGACACGAGAAACAAGAAGGAGAAACAAATGCAGCCAATCGCCACGTGTTTCAGCTCCACTCCTTCCTAAAATAGACGACATATCGGGATCCGCCGACAAGCGACAAACAGCTAATCTTGGCGTGTTTCTGCGGCAAACCAGAGACACCGCAAACGACAAACCCAAACAGCACGCCATCGCGAAGATGGAGCACAAGAAGAAAAAAGGAAGAGAAAAAAAAACAGATGCCAATGCTGACTACAGCGAAGGAAGCAGAAAAGGAGAAGGGAAAAAATCATCTGATGAAATGATGATTCTAACTCCCAAAATAACGAAATCGAAGAAATTGAATTCTCCTGAGAAGTCTAGAGCTCCTTCGGCAAGTACATAAGCTCGAGCCCCTTGGCCGTGGCTGGGAATTCAAATTGTCGATCTACCATCTGCTTTCAAATCATCAGTTTCCTTCTCTAACAGCTTCCCCGGATGGTCAAGGAGACGAGAGGATAGCTGATAGTCTCGCCCGAGAATTCTCAAGCCGAGATACCCCAGATTTGCTTTAAAAAAGTAAACGTTGTAGGGGTTAAAAGAAAACCTGGGGAAGCTATAACGTCCCGAGGTTCCATAGCAACGAGACGGAGAAATAGAACCAGCATCAAACCAAAAACATGGCAATTCTCGAACCCTCCCCAAGTAACGATGGCGGCCATGACGAAAAGAAGGGCATCCCCCCGTTCCCACAGGAGCAGTCGCAAGATCAGGACGATGAGGGCGTACCCCGCAGGATCGTTGCCGACAGGCTTGCCCGCAAGCTCTCCGCACGGCAGGTGCAGATGATCGCTATCGGAGGCACTATCGGCACGGGTTTGTTTCTCGGGACGGGCGAGTCTCTATCCACCGGCGGGCCGGGTTCCATGTTGCTGTCATATGCAATTGTCGGTGCAATCGTCTTCATTACGATGTTATCGTTGGGAGAAATGGCCGCGTTCATGCCGGTTGCCGGGTCGTTTTGTACATTTTCTGGGTATGTACTCTGTGCTTCTTTATTTGATTTGATTCTCTGTTTTACGACTGAGATCCCCTCAATTTTTTGTTGTTGTTTCTTCATGAACCCCGGCCGACTCCGTCCCTGGAAAGCTACCTGAAATATATGGTCTCTTTTTTTTCTTGATAGATGACTCCTCCATCTACATCTCTTAATTTTCATATCCGCTATATTCCTCAACTCTAAGAGAAAATACTTGGCCGTACACTCTCTAACTTCTATAGACGATTTGTGGACGACGCTTTCGGATTCGCTCTTACTTGGAATTACTTTGTCAACGATGCTGTTTCGACAGCAGCAGATCTGGTGGCTTTGCAGCTAATCCTGCAGTACTGGACAGACAATTTCCCCGGTTGGGGGATAAGTTTGATCTTCTTCTTCATTCTGATAGCACTGAACATCGTAACTGTCCGGGCTTATGGTGAAGTATGATGCTCCCTCTTCATGTTTTCATGCACCAAACACTTGACTCTCAAACTAATATCCTCTTAACAGATGGAATACTGGCTTTCGTTGCTAAAAGTAGTGACCATTGTTGTAAGTTTTGATACCCATCTCCTTCCTATCAACGATTTCCTAATATGTGATAGGTGTTTATCATTCTTGGAATTGCCGTCAACTGTGGCGGAAATAGAGACCACAAGTATATCGGTGGCAGTATTTGGAACATGGGCGAGGCCCCATTTGTAGGTGGAGCAGGCGGCTTTGCTTCCGTTTTCGTAACTGCTTCATTCGCATAGTAAGCACTTTACTCTTCCTCCCATTTTTCAACACACTACTAACCTGATTCATAGCGGAGGGACTGAGTCTATCGCTGTAACCGCCGGCGAGACCAAAAACCCAGCGAAGAACCTACCCCGTGTAGTACGCAACGTCTTCTGGCGTATTTTAATTTTCTACCTCCTCTCCATCCTAGTCATCGGCCTCAACGTCCCCTATAACACTCCCGATCTTGACGAGGGCGACACCCGCACCAGTCCCTTCACCATCGTCTTCCAACAGGCGGGAAGTCAAGTGGCCGGTAGTTTCATCAATGCAGTTATCATGACGAGTGTCATCTCCGCGGGTAATCACGCGTTATTCGCCGGCTCCAGGATTCTCTACACCCTCGCGACGGACGGGTATGCTCCGAGTTTCTTCGCCAAATTAACCAAGCGCAAGATCCCATGGGTAGCTGTTCTCACGACCTCGTTTATAAGCGGTCTCTGCTTCGGTGCCAGCTTCATCGGCGCCGGACAGCTCTGGTCGTGGCTGCAGAAGTATGTTTCACCCCCACTACCATCTTTCAAAAAAACAAGAACACCCCAATAACTAACGAAATAAAAAGCATCGTCGGCGTCTCCAACCAACTCACCTGGATCGCCATAAACATATGCTCCCTCCGCTTCCGCCGCGCCATCTCCCACCAGAAACTAGACCACCTCCTCCCCTTCAAAAACTTCACCTACCCTTACGGTCCCGCCATCGCCGTAGTTCTCAACTGCGTCTTCGTCCTCGTTCAGGGCTGGCAAAGCTTCAGCCCCGTATTCAAACCCGTCGATTTCGTAAGTTATTACATCGAACTACCGATTATGTTGGTCATGTTTCTCGGATGGAAATTCTTGAAGGGAACGAAATTTGTGAAGATTGAAGAGATGGATCTTGTTACGGATCGATACGATCCCGGATCCGAGGGAGATGGTGGGGATGGTGATTATATGAGGAACAAGAGGATTCTTGGGGATACGGATCATGGGTGGAAGGGGAAGTTGAAGAAGGCCGGGATGTGGTTGTTTCTCTGATTTTCTTCGAGCTCCTTTTCGGTTGTTTGGCATATTTCCGTCTCACCAACCTGTCCTGTATTTTCTCGCTGTACTTTTTCTCTCATGCATTGACTCTAATAACTATCGTCCGGCGAGATTATGTTCAAACTCGTCTTGTGCGGGGATGGATGCTTCCCACCACGCTGATCGCTTGAGAAATAGCGATGCAAGCAAAGGAATAAGACCATTTACCGCCCTCAGAAAGATCTCCTCGTACAAATATTAGAACCTTTTTATGTTCTTGGAGTAACGACATATCCAGGTCCGGAAATATAGAATGAGGGAAATTTTTCCAAGGAAACAAAATGCAAACGAATATGTTGTGGTCATCAAGCAACAACGGCTCTTAACATGAACCCGAATTACTACCAGAGAGATATATATATATGCAACCAATACCTCTAAAACAACTTATTAGAGAGTAGAAAACTTTCTATCGAACATGCCATCCAGATCTCATTCCTCAAAATAAGTCAGCTGTCAAATTTGACATACCAGATCGGAGACTATATCTGACATTACATCTCGCATCTCGCATCTTGCATCTTGCGTCTTACATCTGCCAACCCCCAAGGGAACCACTTTTTAGAGGGGCGTGTGGCTTACAGGTGATCCCTCTTAAACATGCAAGCCATCTTTTCTTGCCCACCCTTTTCATTCAGCCCTATCATGCCATGTCGTTTGTGGGTCCCGTCGAGCTTTTTTTTTTTTTTTTTCCTGCAAGAAACCGGTGGGTGTGTGAGTGTACCTATCCGTCGTCCGACTCCATCAAGGGAGATGGATCCATCTATCCAGCCCAGAATCCACAATATGGAGATTATGGGGTAGGGATATATATTGAGAGCCTGGGCATCGGGTCGAGTGGATACCTGCTTAAATTCCTTTATGTTCTCAAAGTTTTCCTTCCGCGTGGTCCTAGCGCTGTTGCCGTATATTCGGTTTTTATATATATCCGCTGTTCCTCACCACCTACCATTCACTGTCACCTTCACCTTCACACATATCACAACTATAAAACTATCAAAGATCTTGATCTCATCAAGTGTTTTGCTATTTTTCTCTCAAATACGGTCCTAGTGCATCTAAGCTGCTTTCAAGATGTAATCACGATCAGTTCTATCCTCTTAAAAACCAAACATGATGTGCCTTGAATATATATGCTATCTTCCTGCCCACTAGGAACCACGAGTCTGGTCAGACAATCCAGTGGGAATTAAACTGATGGTTATCTAACAACCAACCATTCACTCGCTCGCCTTCTATCACTTCTAGGGAAAAAACCGAGTTTGGGACGTATATATATATATGAATGACGAACTACTTCACCTCCATAAACCGATGGAGTCACCGGAAGATTCCAAATTAATAGTAGAAATGAACCTACTAAGATAGAGCGGTTCGCCACGGGGGCGCGAAAGAGGAAACTTTACGTCGATTAAATCAACTCTTCATGGTCTACTTTGTCGAGATATTGTTACCGTTCATTCTGATGACTCCCGAGAATCTCGTCTCGAATAACCACAGGGAACGTTTAAACGTCTCATCACACAAACTATTCGAGATTCTCACCATGGGAGAACCGACTCCCGAAGTCATGAGCACGATCCTAGAACCTCTCATCCAAGATGGGAAAAAGGTTTCAAAATTGGCGTGTACTGGCCGGCACCTGGCTATCACCTTAAACCGGGAATACATCCCTCAGCAAAACCCCAAGACCACACATTGGGACCCGATTCAATATCTCTAGCTCTAGAAAGTAAGTCCCTCAGCTATCACTCCCAGCCATACCACTGACGACATAATAGAGAATACGTATAAAAAAAGCGAGTTCCCTTTAATAAGAAGCCAGAGTCATCGATTGTCTCGCCATAGAGATCTAGTTGGTGACGCTGGTATTTGCTATATTTATGATTTGATATTGGGCACCATCGCCGCAGCAATGAGTTAATGTGTTTCGAGATAGTAGAGAAGAGTGTGCAGAATTCCCGAATCTCTGCATTGCAATTGTGAAACTCTGGCAAGACGCCGTCCCGTTTTTCTCTTGCTGAGGAGAAAAAGCTCTATGGAAAAGGCCGTGGCTAAGAAGCCACTGAAGGTCTGGAGATTTTGAGTCTTTCGACCAATTTGGGGGCCAGGCGGGGAACACGATGACCGCATATTGAAGTTTTCCGCGGAAACGGATGCGAATCATCAGCAGCTGGGAACCCAGCGGATTTAGGGATACCTCGAGATACGTGATTGAAATTCCCTCTACAGGCGCCTATCGCATTTCTCGAGGTATAGCAGCAAGAATTAGACTGCGCGATGCAGTCCACGGCGTCAAGTGCTCTGTGAGTATTACTAAACCTGTCTCCCTTGAATTACTTTACCTACCGGAAGCCCAAGAGAGGAAAAGAAGGAGCAACCGAGCAGCGTGGGTAGTCGTGAAGCTGAGAAAGGTAAGGTCTCAAGGACAACTCAAGACGAAGGCGACATATATTCGGGATAGATCTCAAAACCGGCGCTGAGACAGACGTGTCCGGACACGTTCTCTACCCCACCACCTCCTCGTATGTGGCATTTCAATTTTTCTACATATCTGGATGGCGCGCAAAAACAATCCTGAGCTCTTGGCTGCTTTGATGACTTCAGCGCCGGGGACGAAAGAAGTACATGGTGAGAAGCTCCACTGCTGACCGAAGAGCTTGAGTCATGAAGGCGATGGAGGAGATTGGGCGTGGGAATGGTTTATTAAGGAATTGAGATCGAGAGAGACAACTGAAAATTTGAGAGCTCTTGTTAACACAGCTACAATGAAAAGAAAAATCTACTACTATCTATTTCGTCGACAACGCCAAAAAAGCACCAGGCTACTATATCTCGTACTTCGTAACTTGAAACACTTAAAAGAAAGAAGTAAGCCTATTATTCTAGAATCTCTCTTACCTGCCCCTCCATCCCCACACGCAAGATAACGGGGCGATATGGAGATGGAGATGGAGACAGAGATGGGAAATGGGGAACATGACATGGTTCAAGGTCTTTCGATTCAAGAGTAAGCTCGTATTATTCAGTCGCAGCTCTAAAAAAAAAAAAGCGGAAACATATCGCTTCCAGTATGAAACGATTATTCTATCCAACCTTTCAACACATTCTCGACAAAAAAAAAAAAGAATAGCAAGAAAGTGGTCGTCTGCTCGAAAGTTCAAAAGTCTTCGCTTCGAAGTTCGGAATAAGGGGGTGCTGGATAAGACGGCAATCACGAGCCTCTCTTTGAATCTACCGAGGCCGTCTGCCGAACGAAACTCGTTATACCTGAATATACCCCTGAATTGAAGGGGGAAGGATCATATCATAGCCACAGCGATCACGATAATGAAGTGATGATATACTTTCTCCAAGCGATTGATCTGTATCCGTCCAACTTTCTGATATCGTCGTCAACATCTCGCTTAATACATGACGACGCTTTTAATACCGAATTGGTATATATAGGCGAGATGCGATGGGCACAAGCCAGCCAACTTCCAAGGTGAGGAAGCTCTTCGGAAGAAATCCCTACAGGGAGGGACTTGATACAGACGGAACCGAGAAAAAAGATCCTGGGGTAATAACCTGTGACCTCTTATTTAAGCGGTAGACGAGGATATGGGTATGGATAATATCATATGTCACTGAACGTGGGGGATATGTCTGCTGCTGGTGTTGTTTGATATGTCCATGTTTGGAGTATGCATCTATGCCCATGATGTGATCGGGTTTTTAGCATATCCCTTGAACCATGAAGGATGTTTCAAAGCTGCCGTGTCGACCTTCAGGAAATAAGATTCTCTGTCTCATGTACTTGGTACCTAATATCTCAGGAAGGAATCCGCCGCGTCCCAGAATACAAATCCCCTGTCCAAGAATTGTATTATCAAGGAAATGGCAGGCGAAATCTTCGCAAAAAAGTTCCTTTCATCCGATACAAAAGTGAAATTATGAGTAATATTCTGTCAAAGCCTCCGATAGGAAGGGAAAACAACATTCAATAACAACACTAAAAAGACTCGCTCCGAGATCAGATCAGCTATCAATCATCATTTGATAATCGCGGTCAAGAAAACGATCATCCAACAACCCAAGTCTTAAGTCCGAGTGTTCTTTTTCGGAATCAGTATCGGGGTGTTTCTCGGGAGAGTTTTTCTCCGTGTGACCAATCAGGTGTGTGAGTTTGAGGAATTAATCAGAAGCGTCGGAAATAAGAAGCGTCGGAACTTCCTGTTTGGTATTAGTTTTTCATGGGTTCTTGGCGAGAGAGAGAGAGAGAGCAGAATAAATGCAGGAAAGATGCAAGATGTGTGCCGCGCGAGACGAGGAAGAAAGATAGATAGATAAACAAATAAAATGATACTTTATTGAACTCTTTCTTTCATTCAAATCTTTGTTATTATATGCATATACATATGTATGTAGGCAAAGCAATAAAGTAAGATTTAAACTTGTCTATACAAACAAATCAAAGAAAGAAAGAAAGATAAACTTTACTCTCCTTGTATTTATCGGCTATTGTTTAAAAAAAAAACAAAGTTTCCACTAAACATGAGCTTGGCAAGCACGTGGATGAAAAGGGAGATCGTTCTTGTCAAAGAAGAGTTGTATCATACGAGAAAGAGGTCAAAACTACAGTAGTAACTAGTTTCTTCGCGAATCGACCATCCTTTTTTAAACATATTAAATGCTTCGCTTCAGGCGGGAGATCTTCTTGCCAATCTATTATTCAATTGATTGAGTTTTTTTTAAAAAAAGCTGCAAGAATAATAATGAATGAGTGAGTAAAAAGCCAAGAGCCGTCGAAGTTCACCCCAAAGTTTAAAAAAATTAAACAACATGTCTCAATCGTCATGATCATCATCGAGCGGTTAAAAGGGAAAATATCTCGACAAGTAAAGTGGGACACGCTACGGATATGCGACGTCGAGGTTACAAAAGAGAGGCAGCTTCGAGAAGGAAAGCTCACAGCCTCCTCTTTCGGCCAATCGTTATATTATGTTCGGGAGCTCGGGCCCGAGACAAGATCAGACATGCCATGCCATGACAAGACATGAAGGATTTGTTGGTCTGGATGGACTTTCTCTTTTTTGTTACTGCGCCGTGAAAGGAAGATGAAGAAGATGAGACTCGAGATTACAAATTATCAGGACATGACACGCGTTCAGAGCATGGCCCTGAGAGAAAAGCGGCAGTGAGAAGGCGATGAGAACATTTGATTGATTGAATCGAATTGAATTGGCCGAACGTTTTGTTCGGGATGGCTGTGTCAATGTGATTGGGGTTGAGGGATTGGGATGATTTGAAACCGGATCGGAATAAAACACCTCGTCGAAATGATAAGATAAATAATTTAAACAAAAAAAATCTGAGAGATCAGGTGAGAAGTAGAAAGAAAGAAGATCCTGGAATTCCTTGATCCTGACACCCCTTCACCCTTCACCTCTCTTTGCCTTCCATCGTGAACATTTTTTTTTTCGAAGGCGGTCAAGGACCTCGAAGAAACAACACATCAAAAAAGAAACATCGTGAGAACCCAAACCCCTGTTGAGGGGTGTGCCCCCCCTTGGCGGTTAGAGCTTAAACTAATCCATATCTGGTCATTGGGAAGAGAGAGGATCAAAGGTAATTCCGCCCCCGGGTCATAATAAATCATAAACTTGAGTATTATCAAAACCCGAGGGCCGGAAAAGCTCCGGTTGTAGTGTCGTGTATGTATGGGTATTGTAACGAGATCATGGGATCTATCTTGCACGGTTCGGTTCACAGGGACCGACCATCGGTCAGGGACGGCAGTTCCACTTTGTGCCCACTTAAGTTGTTTCCCTGTGTATGTTGTTGTCACTGTCAGTGTCAGTTGAGATTCTCTCCCATAACTACAACTACCAAGGATACTGCACATTCGGCTCGTTATCGAGGACGACAGGGGATGCAGGTAACGGTTGTGATTCAAAGAGTGGTTGGTCTGCGTGGTTTTCTTGAAGAAATCCTCTTTTTTCTAGACGCCTTCCTATTCAAGTTTAGTGATCCCTGAAGGTGTGATGTCGAGAGACAGGGGTAATGGGTTGTTCGCTGATAAATTCTTTGAATCTCGATGATTCTTGGTGATCAGGACAACAGGCTATCCAAGAGCACGCTTCCCTATCATCTTCCCTCAGACTCTCACGACTTAAGAGAGATCTTTTGTGGGTAACTGCTGTACAGTACCTTCTTTACCTTCTTTAAATTGACTCCACTTATGGACCCATCTGGTCGCCATGATCTCGGGACCCTGTCAAACCCACTCCTCCACTTACAAACCAAAAATAAAAAAGAAAGAAGGCAAGAAGTGGGCACACCACACCTGGCACACCACCTGCCGGGCTGTCTACCGATGACAAGAGCCGCCAGAGAACGCCACCACGCGCGGCGACCCACGGAACCAGGCCACGCTACTGAAAACCTAATCCTTCTAGTGTTTTTCTATGAGAGGGTTCTCTAGAGCTTTTTGTCTCTGAGGAGTATCAACGACTCGCGCAAGCGATGGGAATCAGCAAGATATGGTGGATCCTGGAGAAAGGGAAGGGAAACGTTGATCATTATTGATGTGAGAACCGTCATACCCTATTTTGTTTGATAGATTTGTCATTTTTGCAAACCTGTCAGTTGTTGCTTCGTTCGTATATTTTTTTGATTGACCGCCATGGCAAAGTTTAAAAAGTCATGAAAAACTCATGGATGATTAAAAACGTGCGTGTTTGTGGGACTAAAAGGAGAAGGTTTGTCGAGTTGTCTTGACGCTTTGAGGCTTGCGCACGGTTGGTTATTTTCTTGAGATCGTCGCTGTTTACACAGCGACAGGTCAGCGTAGCGAGACATGACTGGATAGAGCTTCCGAAGTCGGGGATGACGTCGAAGGAAGGAAAGAACTTTGTTGAAAATAATGATAAGTGTCAGTTCACGACGGGAAATTTGTTGTTTCCTCGAGGATTCGAGGAAAGCTGAACAATGCCACGGGTGACGATATCGTGACAATTGGTTTTCCGGGATCAGGAGAAATCCCTGCCAATGACATGATCGCATGCTCATGTTTCAAACCTGCAAGAATCCCCAGCCCTGCTTGCTTGCCGAAGCTGTAACCGGTGCCGAACCTTTTAACACAGCCCTGAAGGATCAGAAAGGTTTGTTCTTCGCATCGCCACTCGTGCAAAAAAGTTAATACGTTTTTTATTTCTCTCACAGTCAACAGATTAATTAAATGATCTCTTCTTTGGCTCTTGTCGAGTCTCCGGGGAAGCGTCATGACCATGGATCAGACCGGCATCATGTTCCTGGAAAATTATGGAAACCACCGTCGAATCGAGGAATCGTCGAAACAAGGCAAACCATGGATCCGAGTAAGCTCCATGCTCCATGGTTCTTTGTCTTTGGTAGAAGAGAGGCGTCATTATTATTTTTTCCCAACAATTCTCTTTTTCAAAAGTCAGAATTAGGTTGTTCCGCCGAGAGAGATGTACATCAGAGGTACATGTACATCGGCTTTCTCACCGTCGGAATTAAAGACTCGGGGATATAGACAAGCTTCATATCCCGAATAAATAGTCAGGAGTTAAAGAACCGGATTATCGAACCCCGCGGGCATGAGGCTGCACTTTATATTCTTTTTCGTAAAAAAGAAAAGGAAATATGCTATGCGCTGCAGCAGTGCTGCGGACAGCTGTTGTGCTGTTCATGTTGTCAATAGTCTGGTCGTTGCCTTCCACATCACAGCGTTGACATCTATTAGGCATTATTGCTGCAGAATATTTTAAAAACATCCCCCCTGCACGCGATGACGAAGGGGCGTTTTAAACCTTTTGCGTTTCGTTCCAGACTTTTTCTTTTTGGTGTGGATAACAATAAAATGGGATCGTGGCGTCTGCAAGGCGAGGGTTGGCAAGGGTATGGGTTTTTTTAACTGTTCAACGTGCATGACCCATACCGCCTTTGTTGATGATGTCTTTCCTTTTTTCTCTCCCTGAGAGTATATATGTTTTCAAAAAACATTATGCTGCGAGGGAGGTCGGATGTGAAATAATATGCTGTAGGTAGTTACTGTCACTCTTAGTGATGATAGAGAGAGAGAAAAAGCATTAAAAGCATCAGCTGTTGTTGTTGTTTTGCTGTATCTGCCATCGCACCTGCATGCATTCTGCAGACGGGAAGGCAAGTTCTCCTTCCCGCCTTGAAGAAGTGCAGAAAAATAAGGACTTTTGTAGAAGCACGATGACGATCAGCATGTGATCTCTTCGAGACCGCAACTACCGCGAGAGCTGACAGAGAACTGGTTGGCTCGTCGGTATCTGGCGAGTCGCGAAGGGCAAGAAGAAGCGGAAAGGCATGGCTCGACTCGAGGTCTGGACACAGACCATCTTTATGATGAGTTTGTTTTTTTTTTCCTTTGTCAAAGTTGAGAGAGACGAGCTATGCGCGCCTCCCTTTGCGTGTTGTTTTTTTCGTCATGTTACGAATGTATTTATACATGACTAATCCCGGTTTCCCGCTCTGGCTTTGGGCGGCGGATGGTATTCTCTCTCGGTTGAATATCGGGACGCTGCTATTCTTCGAGATGTGTGCTGTCGGATAGATATTAATTGCCCTCCCTCTCGTGAGCTTTTTGATGAGAAAGTGAAACTCGATTCCTTGAGAGTTGATATCAAATGTTGTGACATTCTCAAAATTACATATGGTACCATACATACCAAACATACCTGATCATACGGTAAAAAAAGAAAACATGCTGATGAAGAAATCGATAATCACGCCTCAAGAACTGTCAAATGATGGGTTGACCTTCCTTTCTGGGCGTGATGATCGACGAGAATTGATAGAAATGTCCAGCCGATATGCGGTATCATAGAATTATTTACTCGAGTCTGCAGAAGTGTTCTGATAGCATCTTTATGAAGACGTTGACTGTTTTTCTCGGCCGTGATGTTGGTAAGAGAGATTCAAAATACGAAATGGTCACATCGTACTGTGAAGTATTTCGGTATTTGAAAGAGTCTCGCATCGCATTAACCGAGCCCTAATTCAAACCGTTTCAGCCTCCAAGGCATGGCATTGACAATGAGGCGGCTGACGTACGTGTCTATCAACCACCATTGATTCTCGAACCGGCAATCGCTTCTCCTTTCTCTGCCGTGTTTGAGGTTCATCAATCACAAAACTAAAAAGAAGGCAGAATACTCCGAGGTTTCCACGAGAAATCACCACAAGGGAGATCTCCCCAGGAGAAAAGGAAAAAGGGGGTGCCGTTCGGCAGAATCTTTGATGAGCGACTAATGTGACATGTCAAAGGGCTGATCCGATCGTCGAAAGGAAGCTGTGATCTATGGTTCCTCAACCCGAACTGGTGTTTCTCCCGAAGCTCCCAGCTCTTTTGGCCTTGGGACTCGGGAGAGAAGAGAGAAAGATAGAGAGTTAATAATCACGAAATCATTCGAGAACTGCTCGTCTTTTTTAGATGTATTGTCTGTGTATTGTCTGTGTAATAGAATACCAAACAACCCCGTCTCACCTTCCTAGCCAGCTGCCACGGTATGACCGGACTGCGGAACGACGTCCACGGGAAGATCAGCCAACCACGTCACCGTTGAGAGTCGAGGAGAGAAAAAGAAAAAGGAAGAGACACTACCTGACACTGATATTGTGTCTCTGGTTCTGCTTTTCGACATGTCGATTCCCCTGAGTATCTTTAAACTCGTTATTGTCCTTTGAGAGATATCTCTTGTTATGACTCTTCTTGTTTGGGAACGGAGGGAGAGGCGTTGAAAGAGAGCTCGAGTCACGGTTGTTGACAGAGAAACGAGTCAGCCAGAAGCAGAGGTACCAGATCACACATCAAGGTAGTATCGTGTCTCTGTTTAGGCGCTCGAATTTCGTTTAAACTACCCAACGACGTCAGTTAGCTCTTATCACAGACAAAGGTAAACAGGCAAAAAGGCAACAGGCACAGGGATGAGACCAGGTACCTCGGTTCCCTCCATGCACTGGACCTTGGCCTTGGATCTCGTTTCTCTCCCTCTCTGTCTGGGATGTCTAACGGCGTCGCACTCGCTTCAAAGCTGAAGAGGATCAGATAATTAGAAAGAAAGCACTGATCACTACTGTTCCTAACACGGTAACAGGTGCGAGATGTCGAGCGGCAACGGTGGAGGGAAGGAGGGAAAGGGCAAGGGGGCGGGATCCAAGCTGTGCGGTTGAGGAAAAAAGCACGCGATACGGAGGATTGGTACAGGATACGGGGATAACAGGTAAAATAAAGTTATGCTATTCGTCAGCCCGGCGGCCTTTTTTTTAATTTTTCACTCACAAGGTGCGTAATGCGTTTTGTCAGTAAAAAGAGAGAAACGGACGTGGTACCATTTTTGGACAACGAAAATACAATACATGTTTTCTTTTCTTTCTTTTCTTTTCCAAAATACATCGTGACTTTTCTGATACTTTTTCACACAAGCGACGCAATTCTTTCCGCCCATCCCACTCTCTCTCTTCTTATTTTGTTGTCTCTTTCTCACATCTCTCTCTTGCATCTTTTTTCTCTGTCTTTCCCATCTGACATATCTCGACGTCCTCGGTCGGTTTCCCCCCCTCCATCGACATCTCCTTCCTCCCACTTTTGTTCCCACTCCGACTTTTCTCTTTCCTCTCCGCCTTCAACAGAGACAGTCTCTCTCTCTCTCTCTGTCCCCGGTCTCGGATCTGATCTTGGTACGGTTGAACCTTTCTTACCACTTTTACCCTTAATTCCTGTCGCTTATCCTGAATTTTCATGTTATTTGCCCTTAATTGATTTTATTTCTCTCGTTTCACATTCTTATCTCATTTTCTCTTTTCGGAACAAGATTTGATCTCCATCTCTGGTTGACTTTCCGCCACTCAAAAGTCTCTCGAGTCTTTTTTTCTTCTTGATAAACCCTTCACCCTTTTGTCTTTCCATCATCCCAACAACCAACATCAACCATCTTTTTTCTCTCCACCTTTGAAACTTCCAGATCTTCTTCTTTTCCTTCTTCCGTCTTTTCTTTTTCTTCTTTCTTTCCCATTCTTTCTCATATCACATATCACATTCCCATCTCACACTGAACAATCGTAGAAAAGATATCAACTCTTCCCCATCCCCGACACACCCGCGTGACACGAATTGATCCTGGTTAGAAAGAAGAAGAAGAAGAAAAAAAAAAGAAGTACTTCTTATTCCGTTTCAACGTCCCTCCATCCCCCCGCCGTTGCTTTCTTGTCAGAGAAAGAAAGCAAAGACCCACTCCAACGCGGCTCACGGTGGATACAACAACGACCTAAATCTGACCCTGTGGGAATTTCATCCAGGTACGAGCAACGAAAAGAAAAAAAAGAAGCTTCCACAGAACATCCAGAGAGGTGGGCGTCGTGGAGACCTTCCTTCATCTTTTTTTTCCTTCTACGTCTTTTTTTCTTTCTTCACAACAACAACATTCTCATAGCCACTTCCCTCACACATACTTGTCTGCATTCACACAAATATCACCCCTCCTTCCTCGTTCTTCTTTACCCGCTTGGTGGAGACCTTGCCCTCCTCTTTTTTTCCCACTCTCACCCCTCTTCCCCCCATCCTTCTCATCAACCCATCGTCAACTTTCATCTCATCTTCGCGCATATTGGGCCAATTGATCTTGACCCTTCTTGTCATCCGAAGAAAGAGACCTCGTCGATCGCTTGGTTTTACCCGCTCCAAGTCTCCCGATCCCGAGTCTTACCGTCGCGCTCCGGTGCATCTGTTGTGGTACGCTTGGTTGGAGATAGATGATTGCTGTGCATGGTGGAGATAAGAGACCCGTTGCTGACTCCAATGATCCAACTGTTTAGGTCTCCATACCACCAACGTCCAAAAGAAAAGAAAGAGAAGGGAATCTGTGGAGATTGAGGAGCATTCCTTCGATCGATAATTGGGATACCAGCTTGAACCACTACTCCAAACTACAATCTTTTACAACTCCCCCATCATCATGGATCCGAACATGAGAGCCCACGTCTCCAGGCCTCCTTCAACCAACATGCAGCCTCAGGGCTCGGCGCCGATGTCAAATATGCCTCAGTACCCAATGCATTACCCCGTCTCCCAACCGCATACCTTGCCTCCGCTCCAGCAGCATCAGAGTCACTCTCCCGCACCTCCATACCTCGGTCAGCCGTACCGACCAGACATGTCGCGGTATCCGACGACATCCGCCGGTGATGTTTACGCGACAACAGGTCCAATGACTCCTCACACTGGTGTCGGCAGCTTGCCTCCTTCCTCCTTCTTGACCCACCCGCATCAACAACAATTCCACCCACATCCAGGAATGCTTCCACCCAATACCTCGTCGCAGAGCTACCCTCAACCCATCGCACCGGCTCCTCCGCGTGATAGGAGGCCAGACCTAGGCACAATGCCTTCGGGAGCCTTCAGTCATGCGGAGAACAAAGGTCCGGTCTGGGCGAACGCGGAAGGGATGCCTAACGCGACAGGTACATTCCCACCAAAGGAACAGCCACGGACTCAAGTCGTTGGTTCGCAGGGTCGGAGAGGTATCCTTCCCAGCGTTCCGGGACGCGCTGCTGCGATCACCAACGGCGCCAATGGTACGACGAAGAGCACAACCATCCCTGCCAAGGACGCGGACGGGAAATTCCCGTGTCCCCATTGCAACAAGACCTATCTACACGCAAAGCATCTGAAGCGCCATCTACTGAGACGTGAGTTCCCACTTTTTCTTGTTTGTTTTGATCTGCGCGTCACGCTAAACAACGACCGTCCGTCACGCGTTTCTAGACACCGGAGATCGTCCTTACATGTGTGTCCTCTGCAAAGACACGTTCTCGCGCAGTGATATCTTGAAACGTCATTTCCAGAAATGCTCGTTACGTCGAGGGAACCCCACGGGGGCGAGCCACTTGTCACATCCTCAGGCACACCTGAAGAGGTCACAGGCACAGAATGTTGTGAAGCCGGTGCAGGATGATGTCAGTAATTCCATCCCGAGTTCTAATGGTATTGTCGGCACGGCGTTTGGTGATGGGTCCGTGAACGCGGGTTCGTTGGCTGCCCCCAACCAGCCCAGATTCACGGAACAGCAGCCACTGGGGTTTTCGATGTCCTCTGTTCACGGGATGGCCCGTCATCCTGACGACGGGTTCACTCCGGGCCAGACGCACCAGCGAGGCTCCTGGATGGCTGCTCCCAAGCAGAATCCGTATCTCCTACAGTCTGGAACTGACGCTCCTGGCCAGTTGAACGTTGATCTTCCACCGATCGAGCATACTAAGCCTCCTCTCGTACAGGATAATAAACGGCCCGCCATGGCGGGGGGAAACCCTAACCATCCCGGTGACATTGACTGGACGTCCATGTTCCAGCCCGGTGCCCACGATGGCTACATGAACACGGTCTTCCCGTCCTCGATGGGACACGGCCACGAACCTGTCAACGCCCACGTTGATCAAGAAAGAAAATATTACCCCGTTTCGACCGGCGCACATCAGCAGGAAGGAGGCATGAATGGACTGTACTTGGCTTCGACCAGTTTGGGCGGTGACGGTACGCTCGGCTCCCATCCTTTTTGGAATTTTGACGTGACGCAGAATGATCCCTCGCAACTCAAAACGGATCGGCTGGTTGACTTTTGCTTCCCTACTGGAATACAGGAACCGTCCAACCTGCCCGACAGCAGTAATCTGGAGTTGAAGGAATGCCTGACGGCCGATAATGTGAAACATTTTCTTGAACTTTATACGAATTACCAAGGCCATTGGCCTTATTTGCACATGCCTACTTTTGATTTCTTAGAAGCCTACGATGGCCTGATTATGGCGGTCTGTTGTGTTGGAGCCGTTTATTCCGATCGTATTGCCTCATCCCGCGTTCGCAAACTTGTCAAGTTAACTAAAGCCGCCATCCGGCGGACATCACGGATTCAGCGGTTGTTGGAGAAGGAGCTCGCGTCAGATGCGGAGGCCACGTATGATGGTGATCGAACTTTGTCTTGCTCAGATATTGAGGAGATTCAAGCCATCTACACGCTGCAAACTCTCGAAGTTTGGCACGGACACCCTGAACAACGGACTGCTGCCCGTTCCCAATGTGCTATTTTTGCTCGTTTTGCTCGGCGTTTTAATCTTCTTCACCCCCTCGGACCTGAATACCCTTCCCACTACAGTGCGCTGCACAACCTCCGGTCCAAGGAATCCTTTGATATCTCAAACTGGGATTGGTTGGTCTGGGTGGAGCAGGAGAAGCGATCACGGTTGATGTTTATGCTGTACCTTTCTGATTCCGCCATGGTTATATACTTTAATTGCCTGCCTCATTTCAATCCTCAGGAGATTAAGTTACCTCTTCCTGCGGATGACGCTGCCTGGGAGGCCAAGGATGCTCAATCGTGCGCGGAGGCACTGGGACTCTTTGGACCCGATGCTCAGGATGCTGTCAATGTAACCGGTAGTCGTCGGACGAAGCAGTTCGAGATGCACCACGTCCTATCTGCCCTCCAGAGCCCAAGTATCGACTTCCAGCCGAGGATGACCAATGTCTATTCCAAGTTTATCCTGATCCATGCCTTGCACGTGCAAATTTCCCTTGTCCAGCGGCAGCTCGCCGGTTCGTCTTCGACTCCCAAAGATCCCGACACTTCCAACCGGGTTACCGCGACAAAGATATTTAATCCACTTCCCACAAACTCCTCGCCTGCCATATCCATCAACGCTTCCAACAGTACCCCTAATAGCAATCCGTCCACTCCCATCGACAATGATCCAACTTCCAACCCCTCTTCCAGCATGACACAAGCTCAGGTTATCCTGAAATCTACGACTAAAGCGCTGGCCAAATGGAAACGGATGTGGGATACGGATATGGCCCTTCAATATCCACCTGCCACTACGTCTAGCCGGCGCTTTGGTTTCTGCAGAGACGCGGTGAACTTTTACTGGCTTGCAGTCGCTTTGCTATGTGCGAACCACATGGACGATTGGAAGTTGACACCGGATACCCGTTTTGTACATATAATGTCGCTCTTTAAACAAGTACGGACACACGTTCAAACGGATTCGGCGCAACGAGGGGAGTGGATGGGCTCCGTCAGCGATCTTCACGAGGAATACGACGCTCAGAATCTGACGCTGGATATGAAAAAGCTGTTTCTGCCAATCGATGAGCAGTACGGTAATATAAACTCGGCACATAGCGTGTAACCTTCTCCCCGGCGAGCGACGATCACTTAACGAGCAAAACGACGGAGTATCTCGGGATTATTTGGCTTCAATTTCTCCATTTCAACCTTTTTTTTCGTACTTCTAGCAGGTCATCAACACGGCGGATAATGTCTTTTTATTCATCAACTTTTCTATACACGGGAACAGGTGGGGTTTTGAAGGAAACGGGTTGTGCATAGCATCGGCATCGGTATTTCTTCTCGTCTTCGACTTATAGATTTCCGTTCGGCTTTTTTCTTCTTTATCTTCTTTTCTTCACATTCACATATCCCGTCAGGCTTTTCTTCACTCCATTTCGCTTTAGTTTTACGTTTTTCCCTTGTTTAATTTTCCGTCTTCATTTCTCTGGGTCTAAAAGCATTATAAAAGGGGAGGGATTTTTTCATGTTGCGTTTTGTTTTCAGTTTGGTTCATATATCTCGAGCCATGGTTTTTCTTCTCTCTATTTTCCTTACTCTGGCTTTTTTTGTTTTCTTTCCTACTTTATTATCGGATCATGCGACGTCCCGTAACGGCTATTAAATCGGCTTCCCCCCTTTTTTCCCACTCCCCGGCCGAAGTTTTAGATCTCTCTCGTCTCTTCTTCATTGCATGCATGTATCATTACCGGTGACGTATTTCCTTTTATTCTCTCGTTTCAATGGGTGGTGGGCTGTTTGCGTTTTTATGGTTTTTTAGTTCTCTTGCGTGTTATTGTTGTTTTTTTTTTCGCAGATACGTTTCGTGAGCCGTTTCGCTCAATATATATGGACCTTGATCAGTTCGCCTGCCCTTTCTTGACACATACAACGTTAGTTCGGATTTCCAACGAATGCGCACTCGAAAGAGAGTTATGGATGGAGAATGGGGGCCACGAACAGGAAACAAAAAGAAAGAAGGAAAAAGGATATGGAAAGGCGAAAGGGAAAAGAAAAAAAAGTCTATAAAAACATATGACAGGAAAGGAAGGGAGCAAAAAAAATTGTCGAGAAAAGAAAGAAAGAAAGAGAGAAAAAAAGCATTTCTATTCTTGTTCTTGTTGGTTTGGTATTTTGCTTTTATTGCTCCTTTTTTCCCGTCTCTTTTCTCCTCGCATCGCTTCGCTTCGCCTTTTCTTTCCTCTTTCTTTGTTTTTCTCACTTATAGATTTTAATGAGGGATACATAGAGATACCTTTATAGATCTTTTTTACTCTGCTTCTTTCTTGTTTCCTCGTTCGATTTTCTCTTTCTTGTTTTTTGATGTTAATAGCAGAAATTTGAACATATTCAGAATTCAATTCCTTGGTCTTGAAATGATTCTGTGAGTCGGTTTTTTTGACCTCCCGATTCTCTCGGGACTGCTTGCTGGCAGGCTCTACTTTGTTATTATGTACAGTGAGTAACTACTAGTAGTAGCGGAGCCGAAGTAGACGTCTTCTCTAATCCAGTCCATTTTGCTCTGTACGATGCCGGCCGAAAATGTTTACGACTTGACGAACCCCTAATAGGGGATGGGATATATGCGACAAGATCCAACTGCATTTGCCTAGGCTAGCTCCCTTGCTTGGAAGTTATATACCTGCTCCAAAGTACGCTTCCATCGGCGAGTGCTCCTTGTTGGCCTCTTCCGATGCGTACTCCTGGGGTGTTTTCCCTTCTTCATCTGTGTCATCTACGGACAGACGAAGGCGATCATTATTTTCCTGGACAAAGTTTAGGATCTCCTCGCTCAATGAACCGTGAATCGCTCCATGATGTAGAATGGTTTTCCCACTATTGTCCTTCGCCGTCAAGTCGACGCCATGGTCTCGGAGGGCAGCTAGAATTCCGGGTTCGGCCTTGTGGTTGCACATTGTCAAATGTGCTAGATTTTCGCCTTTTGGGCTTGTCCAGAGAGCGTCGGCACCGTTTTCTAGAAGAAACTGACAGACTTCCGTTCGGTCTATCAATGTAGAACTCTGAAGGTATAGGCTGAGTGGAGTGTTCCCGTCTTGATCGGTACTATTTAAACTTGCTCCATGACCCAACAGGGCAACGATCATGTCAATAGAGAAAAAGATGCTGGTTTCCAAATGGTGATGCAATAAGGTTTTACCCCCAGCGTCCGCCTCACGGCAAAGATCTTGAGCTATCTGTTGGTCCCTTTCCAAGATTATCCTGACAGTGTCATATTGATCAGCGCTAAAAGCATAATGTAGAGCATTTAGGCCTTCTAGATCTGCAGACTTAATACAGCAGCCTCTATCAAGAAAGTCACAAGCAATAGCTGAAGCGCCTGCTTTGCAGGCAAAGTGAAGAGCTGTCTGGCCTTTACTATTGCGCAAAAAAGGGTCGGCTCCTAATGCAAGTAACTTGTGAACGATATAATTTGCGTTGGCATCATCATATCTAACAGTATGAATGGGAGAATCAAGCTCAATGTTCGGGATGTTCACTTCGATGGAGGTACTCGCGAGGAGGGCATTGACTACTGCCAACCGTTCTTCCTCGATGTACTGGTATATTTCAGTCGCTTCTTCTCCTCCGTAGTCAGTAATGAAGTCGGCAGAAAGTTCAATTCGCCAACTGTCATCTGTCCACCCATCGTTATCGGGCAGTACATATCCCAACTTTTGGCGCTCTCTTTGCGTTTCCAGAAGGCATCTTCGAAGGGCGATATGCAATGGTGTATCCCCATCTTGGCAGCGTGCGTTTGGGTTGGCACCCTTGCTCAGAAGATACTCCGTCATTGCCTTATCGCCAATGCAAGCCCCAAAATGCAGCGGTGTAAGGCCGACGGCATCTTTGATTTTCTGTTTTTCCGCCTCAGGTACCCGACATTCGTAGAGTGGTCGCCCAGATTCTATAGATTTGGTCCAATGTTTCCTTTCAACACCAAAGTTGATGTCAGCGCCCGCCTTAAGAAGGGAGTCGATAATTTGACGGCTACGGTTGGCAACTGCGTAGTGTAGTGGGGTCATGTTTTCGACATCACATGCGCTTAAATCAATACCCCAAGATAAAAGCAAGTCTGTTAATGAAGTGCTCCCTGTCTTTGCGGAAACTATCGCCAAATGTAATGCATTTCGGTTCATTATATCCAATGCATTGATTTCGGCCCCGTGGGAGAGAAGTTCTTTCGCAGCCTCAACTCCCAAAACGTCTGCAGCAACTAGCAGAGGCGCCTGCCCATACAGATCGCCAGCCTCGATCAGTGCTCCGTACTTCAGAAGGAGCTGTATCAGGGTTCTGTTATCCTGACTCGCTGCATAATGCAGCGCGGACTTCTTCTCAGTATCAGTCGCGTTCACGCCGAGTCCTTCACGTAGCAGAAAGTCAACTGTCTTTATTTGACAGTTTCTCGCGGCCCAATGTAACGGGGTCCGCCCATAGCTATCCGCCACGTCACGATATACGATGCCTCGTAGAAAATCCACGACTTCGTCGTTAATTCCATGGTATGCGGCAATGTGCAGTCCTGTGATCCCTTCCCATATCTTCAATGGATTAAACGAAAACACCCTCTCGAGAAGAACCTGTGTGGCGCTGGCAAGAGTTGAGTCGTTTCGGAGGAATCTAGCAGTTAAATCTTTGACTTCCGTATATGATTCACTTGCGTAGTAACCCCAATGCTGCGCAGCGTATTCATAAAGGCAGTTTTCTTGCAGTCGCTTCCTGTATTCCCCGAAACCACGAGCCGGGCCAGCAGAAAACTGTTCAAATGCTAAATATGTGAGACAAACAGTGGCTATATGTTGATTTGCATCAGGGAACCATGTCATCCAGGATTGTTCGAAGTACTCCTGGGTCGTGTAGTGAACTAATCGGATTACGCCTCTTTCTTTGTCAAGAGTAACCAACCCGGCACAAACATCAACAAAATATCGGGGATCCGTCAAGTTACGTAGATTGAGCTCTAATGAGCCGGGTATAACAGCCAGTGCATGTTGTAGTTCTAGGGTTCTCATTGGCCTCCGGGATCGAGTGATCCAAGAAAGAACTCGAACAGCAAGGTCACTGAAGCCCTTCCGCTGGCCTTTAATTCTCCACATGGCCTGTTCATATGCTTCTGAATAAGCGTCAGATCCTTTGGGAAGCCTTTTCAAAGACTCGTCAATTTTCATGGCGCTGTCCTTGTCGTTTAATGAGTCAAGATGAAGCCTCGCTAGAAGAAACCTGATATTGCCATTAGTGATAGTGGGTGTTAGATTCAAATTTCGTTCGCTTACATGCCATCAGTTGCTCTGACAATCGCATTTATTATTTCCCGTCCCAGCCCAGGGGTATCAAAAGGTGGCGAGTCTGGTATGTGGTTTTCGACATATTTTTGTATATCTTCATCTCTAGCGCGGATTTCCACAATGGTGCTTCCTCCATTCTCGAACACTTCCGTTATTTTAGATATATGTCGTGCAGTTACAAAGATATTAGCTGCGCTTTCTGCCTGGAGCGTGAAAAGTTCAGTAGCGATCTTCAAGCGAGCGTTGTCAGAAGTACTGTATTCATCTAGAGCATCAATGATTATGAAAACCCTTGAGTAATTGGAAATAGCAGACTTCAAGGTATGGAAAACCTCCTCAGAGGAAGGGCGTGTTCTCCGTGTTGTATGGGAATCATAAAGCCGCTGAATAGACTTGCGAATGGGAGGACGTGTCAGTTGCCCGAGTAAACTTGAATAAAGATCTGCCGCCGTCGTTTGTGGCTGTTGGTAATTGTAGAATACGAAGGCGATAGCGACATTTTTATCTTTCTGAAAATTTCCACAAAGATGATCGACCACAATAGACGCGGCGATGGTCTTTCCGGCACCTGGGATACCAGGACAGAATAGTGTCCCTCCAGCCCTATCTAGCCAACTGTGGAATTCATTCGACCTGAGAAGCCATTCACAAGTTCCCTTTTGCCGTTTTTCTAAGTAATCACGCTGCTGGGGGGAGTAATCTGTGGCCGCAAGCCACTCAAAGATGGCCCGGCATTTTTGATCCTCTCGGGCATGGAGGAGGCTGTCAACATTCTTGGACATGTGGCCTATCACCGTTGTTAATACCTCAACGCTACGAAATAGTTTCGTAGTCCGGTTAAACCCACCTAAGATGTCACTGATCTTTCTCTGGGCGTCTATCTGAGTTGGCGAGATTTCCGAGAGAAGATCTTTAGCATATGCAGCAGCTGCCATGGCTGCATATCCTTTCCACTCTTCATTTTTGTGGGTGTCGGAGTAGTCGCATATACCCCGAATTACCAGGCAATGAATGTGGTCCATCAGACCCGCGGCTTCCATCTCGAAACACAAAACATCGTTCTCTGCTGCAAGCTGATCACGAATCAAGGCATTCTTCCTCAGTAGATTGGACGATACGATCAATCCATAATGTATCATCGGATTATCCTCATGTTCGGTTCTCTGTGGGCGTAGAAATAGAGCTGAAGAGTCATTATTACATACTTTCGCGCAACTTGCTTTGGATCCAAAAGGATGAACAACGCTAGATTTGTATAGTCTGTCAGTGTTCGAGTCGGGTCTTCGATAGTTCTTTCGCAACCTTGGCTTCGTTTCTAGTACACCGGAAATTGTCTCCTCAAGCTGATGGCCATCGATCTCGTATTTTGTCTTAAGTCCATTCACAGCGGTTAGCAGAACGGGTGAGGGCTTGCTCCAAAGGGGGGTGAGATTAATATCCTGATCTTGAATTTCCTTTCCGGAGTCAAGCTGGATTACCCCTCCTGCGTTATGACTAGGTTCACTGACGACAATATCGCCTAGACGGATATCGTGATCTTCACTAGGCGTGCCACCACCTACTCCCACCATTAAACAGATTCTGATGCTGGGAAAGTCGTGCAATAGGTCTTTTGCAACGCTTGTTGCAGAGCATGTCCCATATCCTCCAGCTGGTAAGACAACCGTGACAACATGGTGTTTCCCAAGTCTACCGAGGGTGTAATGATTGATGTTACTCAAAGAGACAGAGTCTGGGCCATCGTGGATTTCATCGAGAAACGCTCGCGCAGCAGTATACTCTTGTCGAATGGCACATATCCAACCCACTGTGTACCTGTTAGGGTCGAACATTCCGGCTAGCGGAGTGCGATGAAGGTTAGCATAGATAGCTGTATTTTCCTCAAGATAGGTCTATCTAGGTCCTGTTAGAAGATCTCCACTGAGAAGATACCAGGAGGTGAAATGTTAAAAGAACAAAGGGAGGAGATGGTAATATATAGCTGAGGGCAACTCAGCCTTGCGCCTTCTCAGGCAAATTAAAATCAGCCACGTTCACCGGCCGCAAGTCTGTTCACAAATTTTCATTATTACTCCGTATATGATTAGTTTTGCGTGTACTTGGACACTCATCAGCGTAACATACCCAGAGGATTCTTTTAAAAACCAGCCCAGATAGGACTGACTGGTCTTTGAGGTCCTAGGCTTGCCAAAGTCTTGAGAATCACAGGCATATTCTGATTCACCGGTGATCACGTGCCCAGTATCACGCGTCGTGAAGTGATGATAATCAATAGCACGTATGTAGATTGAAGATTGATCGAGAAGATGCCTGTTACCTTCTCTTCATCTTTTCTTCTTTTTGTATTCCGGATGAATGGATGTGAGAAGTGAATGTTGATGCAAGAAGGATAGAAAGGAAGGAGGGAATGTATGTTGCTGAGTCACTGACTTTCCCCTCATGCTGAGTGGTTGATATGACTTCATGCATTCTTGTCGAAAGTCACGACAGTGAGGTTCTCTAATTCTGATAGATAGTAGAATAGGGGTTATCACTGCTATTTCACATAGCTATCTAGTCCTAGACAGTGGTAGAGTTCTCGAATCAAGGAGTCTGTTCACATTCCAGATACTGTCCCCCGCATGTTCCGCAGAGAAAGATCTTCAACTATCGACCGTGAAGTTTGGAGAGAGAAACTTTCGCCTCTGAACTCATCACATTCTTAACTTCAGCACTTCCTCTTCTTCTCCTCATCTTTGTCTTCACACTCATCTTCATAAGAACGACTTCTTGCACTCTTCTTTCCCCTCAATATCATATTGGAGATACTATACAGAGTGCACACAGTTTTCCCCCACCACGTGAAAAACGGTCTGGCCCCCTCGGAAGATCCCGGGCCGAAGATTCTCTGACATAGTTGGAACTTTTTGCATGGATCTCCGGTAACCCCAGATTTATTTTAAACGTTCTCTCTCCTTTGCCGTCACTCCACATATCTTGACGCATTACACATCACCCATATATAACTCTGCGACACATATAGCTGAGAGCGGGGAGCTTTCTGGAAAGGATAGGAAGACTTACAGGAAGAATAGCGAAGGAAGGGAAACAAACCCCATGGTTATCGACGGGACAGCTGCAACCATGTCGACCAACCGCCCGTTCTTCGCAAACCTCTTTGCCGCCTTCAGAGTCCAATCCGCATATAAAGCCTCAACTGCTGGGCCACCGTCTCCGGGCCCATCACTCTCCTCCGGAGGTAGCTCGCATGTCACATCTTCATCATCCGCCAGTTCCATATCCTCTTCGAATGCGAGGACGATAACCACAAAACCAAACTCCTCGTCATCGGGGAATACCAGCAACAACAATAACACATCAACCAGCCCGTCCCAGTCAACAGGAACAACGACTACATCCTCCACCTCCACAACAGCAGCCGTCCAAGCCGCAGCCGCCGCCTCAGGCCATCTCCACCATCATCACAGCGCTCACCACCACAACCACCACAGTGCAACCCCTTCCCCGCGACCCCACTCCCACACCCGCCCCCAACTAAGCGCCTCCGCAACAACCAACGACTCCTCTTCTTCCTCTTCCACTTCAGCCGGCGCTACCGCTCCTCAATACCCACCCTCAACATCCTCCTCACCCCCACCATCTCCCTACCACCCTCTCTCCCAACCGATCCCCCTCTCAAACTCATCCCGCAACCGCAGAGGAAGCGACAGTAGTAACGGGAGCGGAATCAATAGCAGCAGTGCCAGTGGGAGCGGTGGGTTTAGAGATGCGTTGGGTGCGGAGAAGTGGTATATTGGTGGGAGGACGGGGGCTGGGGAGGAGAGGTTTTATCGGTTGGGGATGGTTACGGGTGGTGGGGGAAGGTTGGGTGGGAGAGGGAGGGTAGGGAGTATGGACCAGTTGAGTTTATGAGAAGGAGGTTTTAGGGTCGAAGTGGGAAAAAAAGAAGGGAAGGGAGGAGAGATATACGATATACGATTTACGATCATTTTTGCGGGTTCATAAGTCTCTTTCTTTTCCTTTTTGTTCTGCAAGGGACGGAGTATAGCCTGGTTCATATGAGGGGTTGTATATGGGAGTTGAATTAATTTGATATTCGACATGATATATAGATGAGACAAAAGATGCAAATGAAAACGATGTTTCTATTCTTTTTAAATCCATCCGTTGTATTATACTCTGTACTCTCAGCGTTTCTTCGGTAGGGAATCATAGGTACGCGTACTCCGTAGTATGGGGAGAATTAGATGAAATCAAGTCTGGAAACCTGTAGCGTCGGAACCGTCGACGGGTGACCTATTGATGAAGGGATACATATCTCTCCTCTAAATGGATTCCCGGAATCCCGGGAATTTGAGAATTCGCAGAAACTAAAAGGAAACGGAATAAACGATTCTCATAGCTTGAGCTTCAAGTATAAGATGAAAAGACCTCTTTTCACGTAGGTAAACCATGGGTAGGAGTGATATTGCTCTTTCGTAGGGATTTGGGTGTTGGTGACTGGAAGATAAGAGAGAGGAAATGTCTTGTCTAGACTAACAAGATACCATGCTTCATTGACATGAGGCCTAACGACGCTCTTCTCATACATCTTGAGCGACGATAGATGGAGAAAGATTAAATTGATGTCGAAGTATTCACCAAGCTGGAGCCGGATCCAGCCAACCACGTGATACCAATAAATAATCATCGGCCCGACTTCATCCGTAGGGAACATCAATCGACCAAAAAACCAACATCTTGAAAGAATTGACTTCCACCAGCTAAACCCGCGACAATTCATTCCCTCATTTCCTAGCAAGTTATCTCTTTAGTGATCGGTGGATCGATTGGAGAAAAATGGTATGTGCCCTCGATTCTCTTTTTCCGGCTTCAATTGGGGGTTCATAGCGCTCTGGAAGCTTCATTCTTTCGTTGGAAATGGGCTTCCTCCGGTGCTTGCGACTCGGGCTCCCGTATTTCTCGCCGGGTGATGGTGGATATAAAATCGTTGCTAACAATTCAATTGTGGAATTGTAGGTTAAGCCAACTTCCTTCCGTGCGGCAGCCAATCTACGGCCTTCATACGGCACTTATAAGTCGCCATATGGCCCCAGGTGAGAACTACTTTCCTTTTTTTTGTTACGCCATTCCGGGAGAGACAATCGAAGTTGCAAGAGAGGGATGCGAGAGGGATGTGTTTTGTGGATGATGTGGGGGGTTGGAATATATCGGGACTGGGAACAATAATTGTGGAATGGATATCGGGGAAGGTTATGGGCTAAGGATGCGGATGGGTCGTTTGGATATGAGATTCCTGAGGACGGATACGTGACCGGCGCCAAAGAGACCGACTGCGGGACGGGTGATTTTGAATGGAGATCATTGGAACGGGATATCAGATCGATCGCTAACTTTTGTCGATTACCCGCAGCTACTCTACACCATTGAACTTCAAGGGCATCCCCGTCAACAAGGGAATAAAATTGTGAGTTTATGAACACTACATCGTTCCACGGATATTATATACCGGAGCTGACTATCCTCGCAGCGGCGCAATCGCAGGTAGTTTCGGAGCCGCCGCGGGCTTGTTCGCCGTGTTCTTCTTCGGCGAGGTCCCTCGTGTCAGGAATGATATCTTGATCAACGTTCCGCTGGTTGGCGGTCTTTTTGAGAAGCCCGGCGTACCACCAGAGGATAACGTAGGTCTTTCCCTCCTTTTTTCCTACCTGCATTGGAACTAACCGGTAATATAGCCCTTTTAAACTTGTTCTTTTTTCGAAGATCCATCTTCGCTATTTTCCGCGGTTGCAGGGCTTGGGGAATTCTGGAGATGGTGGACTTTTATTGATATCAAACTAGACATCAGGGGTGGGGGAGGCGTGGTATGTAGAATAGAGATGAACGTTGCCCACATCTAGAGATGCCAGATAATCTCCATGTATTACATTATCTACCTATCCTTTGAAAGCCGTTAGTTAGGAACCTAACGGAAAGTTCTGACAACGGATGAAGATGAATTCAGTGCCTTGTCCCTGGAGGCATACTTGCCTTTTATGGCAGCAAGTAGTCTGCACTCTCACTGGTTTATTCAGGATCAGGTGATTTCTTAGGGTGGGAAATTCAGACCTCACAGTTTGTGCATTTTTTACATTCATTTATCAAAGGACTGATTATTTCCCACTCCCAATAAACCTCATCCTGCGAATTTTGAAAACATGGCCTATACCTTTCGTCCACCCTGCATGGTCTGTGGGGTGGTTGTTGGTGTGATTGCCGAGCAATCCTCCGCCCAAATTTGGTGTCCTGAATATCGAGCGAGTAAGTCCGTACTCCCCACATCATCGATATATGGAAAGCTATATCCGCTCCTGCATTTAGCTGAAATTTGGCACAGTTATTTGCGATACAAGTGACAAAATACCACCATACCTTTCAGGGGTTGGCCTCAATAACAAGGACTTGGTCCATCCCAGTCCTCCATGCGACAGGAACGCCCACTATGCTGAAGCGCCACCCCCCGAAAACATTGAGCTACGTCGAGTTCAGCCCGATGTGATTTTCACCGACGTTGCTGAAGTTCCAGCGTTCGGGTATCTGTTCCATGAACTCTGTTGGGACTTGCTCGAGAAGTGGCTAGGTCCCATTCCGAATGAGCACCTCACTCCCCTAGGCAATGTGCTCAAAGCTCGATGGCTTGATGATGATTTCGGAGGCGCAAAGAAATTCATTGGCGCTCACTGGGGTGGGAGACATCCAAGTCTACCCCCTTCGCCTAGCTTTGTAGCCAATCCTTGGGACGTGCCGGAGGTGAATGCGATGATAGAATCTTGCCAGAAGCAGAAAGTAGATCGGAAGATCTCCTTAGATGATGTACGGGGTTTGCGTATTTCGGACAGCAGATGCCCGCTAAATGGCCTCCCTCAAGAGCTCCGATATCTCGTTCTAGACCATTTGGAATTGGACGATATTCGCAATGTCTTATCTGTCCTGAATTGGCCGATTCCGGATGGCTATTGGAAAGGACGAGTTCGTAGCGATCTCTTCTTTGAGGTCCAGAAAATCCAAACCTCCCAAAGCGTCGACTGGCATGACCTCTGGCTGAAATCCGAAACCCTTTTGAAAGCGGGCTCGAGCGATGGCCTCAAGAATAGAAAACGAATTTATCAAATTATAAAGCGCATTCGAACAGAGCTGGAGCAATACCAAGGACTTTACATCGCGGAGCCCTTGGTCAAAAATTCTCTAGATGACTGGAGCGTTTACTTTGCATCCACTCGGGGAGATACGGTGGTCAACACTCTTCAGACTATGGAAATACCGAACACTTCCCTACCAGCTTCGTTGCATATCTGTTTCTATTTCGCTGGTAAAGATCTATCTAGATCTTTTTTATCCGGGATCAAGACTCTTCCTAGCTGCTCGAAGCTAGGATACGTTGACATCCCATCTTCTTCCTCGATCATGGTCGATATAAAATCTCCGATTCATAGCTGTCTTGTCAAAATGGATGAGAATGGCATACGTGATATCAAGCTTACGTATGCCGAAGGCGATTCCGACTGGATCAGGGGGTACAAGGGCGATTGTTCGGTGGGAATTCTATTTGAGAACGATGGGCTAGAAGCAACCATATGCGCAATGCTGGATGTAAGCTATGAATCCCAACGAAAAAAAAGAAAAGCTTATATAATGACTGAAGAAATGCTAACTGTCACTGCAGTCACGCCAACTAACCGCAATCGGGTCAATCAGAAAGAAGCCACGGGTAGGGCTATGTAACCACAATTCAGTCGTCCAGAGATGCCTCAGGTCTTCAGCACTTTGGAGCCCGGACTTACCTCCCGTCAACATCGATCTCAATGAGGACCAATACACTGATAGCGGCCCAGAACCCCCTCCGACACTAAGGACAAGCGTTAACTATACAAGTTCAGACCAACCATTGAGATACATTTTGTTTGGAGGTGCTCGTGGCGAACTCCTTGGCTCCTTGAAGACGATCAAGAGTTATCAGAGAAGGTTTACGGGTAGGGTATTTGGTTTGGAATTTCTCTACCGCGGGCATGATAGTATCATGTGGGGTTCAAAGTGTGAATATATGCATAGTATTAACATACACGAAGGGGAATTTGTGGATAAAGTCCGAGTAGATGACAAGTTCAAGTTTTTGAAGGTATGTTACTACCATCTCTACGCGAAAGGGCAGATACTAAGAGTTATGTCTACAAGATTGGAACCAACCGCCGGAGAACGTTTAGTGTAGGAGATCACCGCCGTGAGAAAAGAGAAAAACTTCCTCTGATTGCTGGAGTAAGGGAGAGGATCGTTGGCTTTTATTCTGGTCCTTACGCGTTCCTGAATCATCGGGTTTGTTTTCTGTTTCCTATCCCCCTGGTGTTGACTCGCCCTTTTGAAAAGCTAACTGTTGATTACGCCCAATGTAGTCATACGAGGATGATTACTATGGTACACATCCCGAATTTGATTTTGGTGTTATGACGATTGATCTTGATTCCTAGGAATAGATTTTATCATAGAATAAACACGTCATAGATGGGCATATAAGGAAAGAGTTATCCCCTATTTCCATCCAACTCAGACAAGGCAGGCAACCGTCAATATTCGTGCTAAAGTAGCATTTCTAGCACTTCTCTTCTTTAGCGAAGCTCTACAAAATGCACCAGTTTCATCCATTCTGCTATGTCTGTGGCGTGGTTATAGATGCAAAGCTCTGGGAAGATAATCGCCGGGCGTTCCTGATGCCGCTCTATGAGACCTCCCTTCTTTCATCCCAAAGCCTGAAATGGAGTAGCGATTTTCGTGCAGGTATGGCTGTCCCTTCTCTTAACTTTTCCTTTTCCATACTTGAGCTGATGGCATATAGTTATTTTCGATAATAGGACCTCGAAGAAACCACCATGCCTTTCAGGCGTTGGCCGCATCGGCAATGGTTATGATGAACCTTGCCCGCCATATGACAGAGAAGGCCATTATAACGACATACCACCTCCTAAAACTCTTAAATTACATACCTTTAATCCGTTATCGAGTGCTCGTTACGCCCAATTAGACCCAGTATATGGATATCTAATCCACGACCACTGCTGGACGTTCCTCGAAAAACATCTGGGCCCCATTCCTGACGCGGAGTTGAAGCCTCTGTGTAACGTCCTCGAAATTCGATTGAAAAAAGAAAATTCTGGGGGTGTTGAAGCGTTTCAAAAGTTTATATGGTCTGGCGGTCGAAATTCTCCTGCTTCTGCCGCTTTCGTGATAGATCCATGGGATATTCCGGAACTGAACACAATGATAAAAGGGTGCCTGAAGAAAGGCGAAGAGCGGGAATCTTTATTCCATAATTTTCAGGGAAATAGAACTAGGAATCTCGAGTTTCGATATGCACAAAAGGTTCTCCCGCAGGAAATCAGGTACCTCATTTTGGACTACCTGGGAGCTCGTGCTGTTCTTAATGCGCTGGCTGCCTTTGGATGGCAGATAGACGAGAGCTATTGCCGAAAACGATTTCAAAATCACCTGTTCTTTGAAGCACAGAAATTCCCGCCTTCGCAGATTGATTGGTATGCCCTTTGGCTCAAATCTGACTGGCTGCTTGAGATGGGCTCTAGCAACGGTCTTTTTAATCTGGATCGGATCTTTCGAATCTTCAATTCTCTCAGGTTGGAATTTAATCAGTATCGGAAAATTTACGATCCGGACCCCACGATCAAAGGCGTGCCGCTGGGGGATTGGAGTGTGGCCTTTCGATCCTCTAGTGCAGATGAGTCGAGCCACACTATTCAAACTATAGAGGTCCCGGATACCGTACAGCAAATCTATTTCTCGTTCGTGAGAATGGGTTCTGCTGGTTTTGTCTTATGCGGCATCAAAATCTTCCCAGGTTGCTTCACACTCGGATATGTTGACGATAAGTTCTCTGTTTCTACCGTACTCAATGTAATGTCTTCGATCGATTGCTGTTTTGTGAAACTAGACCAATATGGGATACGCGATTTTAAGTTTGTGTGTATGAGAATGGCAGCTCAGACTGGATCCGGGGGTTTAAAAGTGAGGACTCCTCAGTCGGCGTTTTGTTTCAAACTAAAGGGGACAAAACCTTTATATGTGGAATGATAGATGTGAGTATCGACTAGATAAACAATGATTGCATTACGCTGACCTTCTTGGTTTTATTTAGACACTTGGATTGACAGCAATCGGTTCAATTACTACAGAGGAGCAAAGGGCTTTATGTGGTGATAAACCAGTCGCGCGCAAGTGCTTTAGATATTCAAAGCTTTGGAGACCAGGCGTGCCACCACCATCCGTTAACCTCAATGAGGATCAATATACCGGGAATGGTCGCCACAGACGGGTTATCATAAAACGTGAGCCATTTAGACACACAATATTTGGCGGTGTACATGGCGAGCTTCTTGGATCGTTGCGATGTATCAAAGGGTACCAAGCGCATTCTCCGCACGGGCCATGCGGTCTCGAATTTGTTTACAAAGAGCATGATACCTTGCTGTGGGGCACAAGAAGCGAGTATATGCGTAGCATTGACGTGGGTTCACATGAGCGCATTCGTCTAATTCAAGTCGAGGATACGAGTTGGCCATCCAGACTCTGCGCGTTGAAGGTATGCTACCATCTTGCTATATATTGGGAAGAAGCGAGGCAAGATACGTGCGATTTCTACTAACATTCTCCCGAATTCTAGATTACAACTAATTTTGGCCAGATGCTGTCAATTGGGAATCTAGATAAATATCATGACGTAGGAGCGTCATATCTGACACCAAGTCTTGGAGAAGAGATCGTGGGCTTCTATTCTGGGCCTCTAGACTTTCTACCCCCCCGGGTTCGTCTTATCTGCCTCATCACACAGCAGGTTTTCTTGATACTAACTCATATTTCTCGAGTCAGAGTGTCGAATATTTCAATGAATTTGGCATTATCACGGCTCGCACAGCGCCCCTACACAGTTGAGCTTTATGGATTTGACCGGGATGTTGATTATCTCCACAGTCTCTGCAGTGATGAAGCAAACATGTGCTCTAAACTAGGCCTTCGGCTACTTAAGGAAACTAGCATACTGCACTCTCACATTGAGATTTACAGGAAAGACAAGAGTGTAAATGTAAGGATATTGAGCTGAAAGCCATGTGTGTAAAAAGGATAATATACTGCCATATTGCGGAATGAGGAATGAACAGAGAGAGACGAGCAGACAAACAAGCAGTAACGTTGAACAAGTACACAGAAATATTTCCTAACTGTGGCATGAACATGCACTCGAAACAAACAACAATCCAGGCTCAAGTTCAGTACCAGAATCAACAGTCACTAATTTCATACCAGTCCCAAACGAATTGAGGAGGGATACAGGTATCCTCGTTCATAGCATCGTATTCTTGCTGCCAATTAAGGGTATTGCAGTCATCCTCCGTTTCATACAGCGTGAGTACACAGTTGCCCATGTCACTAATCTCAAATCCCCGGTGACTAGTCGGGTTTTCGGTACATAGCTGATTGTCGTCTCCACTGTAGTGCGCCGATGGAGTGGTTTCGCATTCGCCGTCAGCATAGACGACAAAGTCCCATGCTCTAGCGGCTGTCCCGAGCATCGCCAGTGCCGGAAGGAAGATCTTGGGATTCCAGATCATCGTGTTGGTTGTCGGCTTCTTGAGCTTGTCTTTCTTTGAAAGACACACGCGCTCTAACGGAGATGTTCTCGTCTTGATAAGCCGGGTCAGACTCAAGGCGTTTTGCGCGGACAAAGGTCAAGACGGAGCGACGGTAGGTTGAGACGGGGATTTTAGTTGGAGTCTCGATAAAGATATCTTTGTTCCACTCAGGGGTGTGGATGAGATAGCGAACCGGGAATGGAACGTCGGCGTTAAAATCAGCCGCGTACTGATCAAAGACAACGTCTCGCCAGGTTTTATTGAGGTTTCTGGATGTCATGGCGAGAATCCAGCTTGACCATGGGCTCTTAACTGATATTTATGTGTTTCTGCGTCTTTGAAAAAAAGGCAAGGCAAGAGCAAGGAAACTAGAAGTCTTGCGTGTTGGGACGGCATCAAGATGATGGTGGCAGTTCAAGCCGCCATGCGGCAGGGTCATATTCGGCCCCGCGCCCAACGCTTAGCCTAATACCGACCACCTTGATCTCGCCGTATGAACTCTTGTAACTCCCACTCTCAAACTGTTGGAGTCTATAATTAGTAGCCCATCTTAACGCACCTTGTTAATCAGTCTGTGGCAGCGTCGGCCAGAAAACTTGTAATTATCCTCGTTGAATTCTGACTAACCAAAGTGTTGGTTCTAGGATGGCTCTGTTGGTCCGCATCATCTTCTTATCCAGCATCAGCTCGTGGCCTTATTTGGAGGCTGTCTTTTAAGGTTCTCCCCGCGCTTATCAGGGATCTCATGTCAGCCTTACTAGACAGAATCCAGGTACCTGAAAATGAATATTGCTCGGGAAAATAAGAGCATGCGTTCGACAACGTCACCGTCTTACATCTGTCTTGGCCGCCTGACTGGCAGCTACCCAATGACGCCATTTATCGATCCCGACACTGGGTTGGGGAAATCAAACGGGCGGCGATCTCATTCCCTTTGAAGCAGGTGTTGGCCATGGCCTTGAGAATTTTGCATAGCCCATCCGACGAAGGGAATGGGAAGCTTGAAAGAAGTAGACCTTTTGGATTTGGCCTTTTGGTTGGATCCAGAACGCAGTGACGACTTAGATCTTGATATTAATGTCAGATATTGAGCCGAGAACCCATCCACGGCTGTTATTATTAGACTCTCTGTCTCATGATCTACCAAGGCAAATGCGGTCTATCCAAGGACTTTACGGGCGAGGCAATTGGATGCTTCTCAACCCTGGAAAAGGGGAGAGGTGCTGACTAGGGTCCGGGAAATGCCCTCCCTATTCTAGATACCCTAAGGTGTCTCGGTTGCTGGAGGTGACCTACAATTTTGATCCTATGCTGAACGCAGATATCGATTGGCGCGTGACATGGGTGATTGTTCAAGTTTTGAGGCATCCGAACATGGCGAAGGGGATATCATCCGAAATACTTGCGGTAACCCGACACAATTCAACGAGGAAGCATTCAGATTTGGAAGCCGGTGTCATTCATTGACTTTGAATTTTAACCCTATTCCCTCTTCTGAGTACCGCTTCCTTGGACACAATGAAGAGCTAGTAGTCGACCCGCAAGTCGGTAGCTAAATCTCCAAGTTACATAGATTTCTGGAATAGAAGTAAACCGTTCAAAACGATAAAAAACCAACCCTATTATTCTTTATTCAGGTATTTCCGTTGTCCCTTAAGAGAAGTGTCCCAAACCGAAGTCCGTTAAGTACAGACTCCTCGAGAAAGCTAAATATAACCAAAATAAAACGTCACACAGGTAGATGTGTGAATGCAGTTCTGGGGTTTTGACGTTCAAAGCAGGGGGTCGTGGTCATGGGGAGGGAATCGACATGTAGAACGGCAGCAAAAGCTATCATTTTGGGCATCAATTCCCCCTACCTGCGGACTATGGAGGTATGAATGATACGGAGTAGAAAGATCTAGTATATGGCTCTCACGAACGCTTTGATGACAATCATCGCCCTAGCACTTAAAAAGGCTCTCTCGGGGAAGAGTAAGTGGTGATAAAAGTAGAGCTGAGATTATGGGGATGTGGTTTACCTGCGCAGCCTTCACATAGTGTTCCGAACCTTCACGAAGCTAAGGCTTGTAGAAATTAACAGTTCTCTGGAAGGAGAACTTCAGAACGACGTGGAGGTGAGATTGGGCTGGCCACGACCTCTTGACGAAGCATAGATTTTATGCTCCAAGCCCACTGATATCTCCATGTACCAGCATAAATCCCTCTTATCTTTCGCAAGAGGATTCCCCTTTTGTATCCGCTAATGACGAGAACTATCTCGGAGTCTCAAGCTTCGTTTGGACTTTCGTGAAGGAGAAGAAACAGAGATAGAGATAGAGAGAAACAAGGGGTGAGGTCAGTCTAAGCTTATCACTCGCCTATTCCTAATCCGGAAACTCCAACCGAAACGTGGAGATGCAGCAAAAATACCCGCGAGTTATGCTTATTTCCCCGTGTGTATTGTATTCTTTTTTTTTTCTCGCGATGCTTCAGAAGCTTTGTTGCATGCGGTCAGATATTCCCGTTTACTATAATTGGGAGGAGAGACAGGTGGCGGTAGAAGCATTCTGAAACCTAGACGTTGCTCTTGTCGCACACAATGGCTATCTGTTCAACTCGGTCGGGAAGGTGTCTCCAGCTTGTGATAGGCAAACCAAAGTTCTCGAAAGGAGCCCGCTATTCTACGAAAAGAAGATAGCTATAGATAAACAGATAAACAGATAGCAGAGGATGAGAAGATAAGTTACACGTTCTGCAGAGTGCTATCAGCCCTGTCAGAAGGCTTCAGCGCCATTTTTTTCACTGGACGTAACTGGACCCTTTTAAGCTCGGAATACTTTGTGCTCCCCCTCGTCGGTTATCGAGTCAACCTTCCAGAGGTCTCCCCGCAATTCAACCACTCAAGGTTACTGCAGATCCTTGTCGACCTCCCATGTTTGATAGGTATTGCTCGGGAGCGTCATTGACTCGCGATAGAAAGGAGAGAATTGTCGATCAACAGATAGAAGACGGGCTGTCCTCTGCCCGATAAGAGACGGCTTGCGCTGTACTATACTTCCGTCAGACACACAGCAAAGATTATATACATTCCTACTTCCCGGCTTATATGGTCCTCGTTGAATTCTTGAATTATCCTTTACAGATACAGACCCTGAGGTAGAAACAAGAAATTCCTATCTATCACGCTCGAATTCACTCTATGCCCACATATCTCATCTATCTATCAACCTATACTAGTCCATGGAACAGGAAAAATGCCCTCATTCCGGCCCACAAAACCACGAGAGAGCCAGGAGCATGATATTGCGCGGGACCAAGTCACGTCTGTGCTTCCAGACGGCGATGTGCCCATTAGCAAGCATGAGATGAGCGCGGACGAAGAAATCATCGTCTCTTTAGGTTACAAACAAGAATTTAAACGCGAATTCTCCCTATGGACAACGTTCTGCGTCAGTTTTGCGGTGCTTGGGCTTCTGCCGTCGTTTGCAAGTACTCTCTATTATGGTATGTTTATTAACACTTGCTATGGACCGAATCTATTTTATTCTAACGCGTATCAGGTATGGGGTACGCGGGACGGGCGGGAATGGCCTGGGGTTGGATCGTTGCGATGATTTTCATCCAATGCGTTGCTGCGGGTATGGCAGAGCTTTGCTCCGCTATGCCAACCAGGTAAATACCCTCTAGCCAAAGATGGGAGCATGTGGACAAGAAGAAGAAGAAGAAGAAGAAGAAACAAGCTGCTGATATTATATTAGTGGAGGACTGTATTATGCAGCAGCCGTCCTAGCACCACCCGGATACGGCCCTCTCGCAGCTTGGATAACGGGCTGGTCAAATTGGATCGCTCAAGTAACTGCTGCTCCCTCGGTGAATTACGGAACGGCAGCCATGACGCTTGCTGCAGCTTCAATCAACAACCCGTCCTACGTTCCAACGAGCTACCAGACCTTCCTACTGACTGCTTTCATAATGCTGGTCCATGGTGTCATCAGCAGCATGCCAACCAAGTGGATTGCGAACGTAAATTCATACGGTTCAGTCTTTAATATAATCTGCCTCGTGATCGTTTTGATAGCGATCCCTGCTGCTGTCGAGAATACTCCCAAATTTACTCCCCCAGCTGATGTTTGGGGGAATATCTCCAACGAAACCGCCTTCCCAGATGGTGTTGCGATTCTCATGTCCTTTGTGAGCGTCATCTGGACGATGTCAGGCTACGACTCTCCATTCCATCTAAGCGAGGAATGCTCCAACGCGAATGTGGCATCCCCGCGAGCGATTGTCCTCACTTCAGGTGTTGGGGGTTTGATGGGCTGGTTCCTACAAATCGTCGTCGCATACACCGTCATCGATATCGATGCGGTCATAAACTCCGATCTCGGCCAACCCTGGGCATCTTACCTTCTGCAGGTCTTGCCCAAGAAAACGGCTGTTGCTATCTTAGCTCTAACAATCATCTGCGGCTTCTCCATGGGCCAGGGATGTATGGTAGCAGCTTCACGAGTCACGTACGCTTACGCTCGTGACGATTGCTTCCCCCTCTCCCGGATATGGAAGAAAGTCAACACACATACCCAAACACCAGTGAACGCAGTCTGGTTCAATTGCGTCCTGGGAATCCTCATGTGCCTCCTTATGTTGGCGGGTGATGTTGCGGTGGGTGCATTATTCTCCGTTGGCGGAATCTCCGCCTTCATTGCATTTACTATACCGATCACCATTCGAGTCTTCTTCGTTGGAAACAGATTCCGGCCCGGACCTTGGCATCTAGGCCGATTCTCACGCCCGATTGGGATTGCTGCAGTTTCGTTTGTGCTTCTCATGCTACCGATTTTGTGCCTACCTGCTGATGTAGGATCTGATTTAACGTAAGTTTTCCCATTCTTAAATTAAGAGCGAGTTTAGTTCAATTGCTAACGATGCTATAGACCGGATCTCATGAATTGGACCTGCGTAGTCTACGGGGGATCCATGCTTGCCGTAATAATCTGGTGGATCGTTGATGCACGGAAGTGGTTCAAGGGTCCGAAGGTCAACGTTGAGCACCAGTTAGTTGCGCACGATGTTCCGACCGTGGAGGGGATTGATGATAAGAGCTCCGACTCCGCCTTGGGGGGTGAAACTAAGCCTACGGCGTCTTTGAGAGAAGATGTCCAGGTTTCATCGGGAGTTAAGGCACCGACATGAAGATATGAGGGGAGAACTATAGTCATTTTGTCATGGCCCGCATCACGGCGCCTGCTGTTTTATGGTTCGTTTAGCAATAAGATTCTTCTGCTATGTAAGGAAATTAAAAGTTTCAGTCAACTAAATTATGGTGAAACACCTCAGGTAGCCGTGATAACACTCTAATAAACGGGATTTACATGATACTGGGTGAAAATATATTTTCTAGATGATGATAGAACAGTAGTGGCAGCAGTGCCGGCTTGATGAATGCAGCAGTTTTATTTTACTTTCTGTGACGAACTAGACGAAGCAGGGCTTAGAGACGAAAGCCAACAAAGAAGATCAAAACTGAACAATCTACCTAGGAAAAAGAGACAAACACGTTGTTCTTGAGGAAAAAGAGAATACTAAAAAGAGGTTTAACTAAACATTCATTGTTCCCGGTTCACGTTACACGCCCTTTTCTTGATCTTCTTTTTGTCTTTCTTCATATTTCTTCTCGTTTACTCATCATCATCCTCCCCTGACTCATCGTCCCCGTTTACATCGATCAAAGCAGCAGCGGGTGCAGAGACGCCCTCCTTCTCTAATCGAATATACTCATCCCATTCTGGGAACAAGTCATCATCGACCTGTGGCTGGTCGGCATCTTCACCATCCGCTACTTCCTCAGTGGTGGGTGGGACACCAATGATCCGAGCAACCTTTGGCTTTCCGGCCTTCTCGAGACTTTCCTTCCATTTCAAGACTGATGAATGTGCGCGACTCGGTCGGTAAGTCTGTGCGAAGAGCGCTGATTCTGGGATACGGTTTGTCTGCAGGAGGAGATCAGTGCAGGCATTCACATCGGCAAGTTGCCAAAGGGCGGAGAAAGCGACGTTGTGGGAACCGCTGAGTTCGGCCTGCTGGGCTAAACGTCGGAGTCCATCTGTGTTTCCACTTGCAGAGAGTAGGAGGAGTAAAGAGCCGAGATCTTTGCCCTTGGTGAAACATTCCTCGGCGAGGTTAAGGTCCCAACCTGCAAGAGCGGCGTCCCCGACTGTCTTCCATTTGTGCTCAACGTCGGCTTCACGGGCAAGGTCCAGGGCGATGTCGAGCTTATTTAGGCTTAAAGAGAGCTCGAAGCGGTGTTCCGGGTCCGTAGCCACGTCGAGCGCGAGATCGCGGTAACCCTGACCCTCAAGGAATCGTGCGATCTTGTTCATTTGGTCGCTGGGCACGTTCTCGAGAAGTTCGCTTGCGGCATCCATGTCCCCTCGAAGTACAAGGGTTTGGTATTCGACAACAGACAAGGAGAGGGCAAAGGACACAACGCCAACATCCTTGTCAGCAAGGTACATACGGCCGTCACGCGGGAGATAACCCAGGAGATACATCGGTTGGTCGAAGTGTGAGATTGTGTAAGTCTGATCACCGACCAGGTAGTTGAGTCGGTTTGTCGAGTTAGTGTAGACAAAGCAATCTCCGACCCACTCTCCGGTGCGGACAGTTTCGTTGATATCGGTAACCACCTCAAAGGCGGCTTCAACGCCATCTTCATCCGCTTCACCAGCATTGAGTCCTGCAATGTAGTTCTCACGAGAGTAGCGAAGGACGTAGAAAGAGTCATCACATGCCAAAGCAACCAACTCGCCAGATTCTGACCAATATACCTACAGCAAATTCATCGTGAGTTTCAAGCCTTGTATATAATAGGGTTTTCTGGGCATAGAGTCTGCAGGGATATTTCATACCTCTCTGGGGTCAACCTCAATTCTTCGTACCAATCCACCAGTCTCCCAGTCAAACAGACCGATTCCTCCTTGGCCTTTTACTCCAAGAAGAATACCGCCGCTCAGTCCCTCAGCTTGGAATCCAACATCAAGGCCGCCACTCTTTTCCTTAAAGTTTTTGAAAATCTTGACGCTTGTTGTTGACTCGCGGATGGCATAGTCATTGCTGTTATCCTTGGAACCCCATGCGAAATCAAGAGCCTGTCCAAAGGCTTTGTTTCTCCATGCAAGGGCGGTATAAATAATGTACTCGCCGTCTCCGCACACTGATACGAATCTGCCGTTCGGAGAATGCGATAGTGTTTGCGGATATATCTCACAGGATCCAAGCTCTTTCGTTGGGAGGGAGAGAGGAGCACCATCTTTCAGAGTAGCATCTCCACCCTTGATAACAGTAGATACTACTTCATTATGTCTCGCCCAGACCATCTTTCCAGACCCATCCATAGATACAGCTGGCTCTTCGCGGCCCATCTTGACAACCACCGCACCGTCGTCAAAACCCATGGCGATTCCCTGTCTCCCACGCTGGTAGCTGATACACCACGCTCTCTCCAAGCCGTAGCCTAGAGATTGCTCTAACCTATACGTATTGGCGTGCCAGATTTTGACGGTCCCATCCTCGGACCCGGAGATTATGACGGGGAGTTCGGGGTGATAGCATGCGAAGGAGACATTGCTGGTGTGGCCCTCCAACGTTGCAATCAATGCTTTTGTTGTGTAATCCCACACCTTCACCGTCTTATCATCAGAGGTAGTCAAGAGATAGGGCTTGTCGGCTTGTGGATAGTAATCGACATGGTTGACACCCTTCGTCTCGTGCGCATCCAGGGTATAATTCGCATGGCCAGATCCAAGGCTCCATATCTTTACCGTGCGGTCAAGACACGCGGAGGCAAATGTATTAGTGTCCTTAGGGTTTATAGCTAAACCCATAACATAGTGACTGTGACCTTCGAACACCTGTACACATCTCCAGGCTTTATCCCAATCCCAGAGTTTAATCGTCATGTCATCGGACGCGGTGAGCACGAAGGGCTGGGTTGGGTGGACCACGATCGCACGGATATAATCTGGGTGCGCTTCGAAAGAGGTAATCTTCTCGGATGTATTGTAGTTATACACGCGCAGCTGGAAATCGTCGGAACCACAGACGATCCAGTTCTTTCGAGCAACGAAACGCCCCGCTCGGATAGGTACATCGGTGAGTTCAAACGTCTTAATGATAGACTATAACGGACAATGGGTCAGTATCATACGAAAACAAAGTAATTTGTTGCTGATGAGCTCCATACCTGTGTCTCGTATGACCATATGTAGACATGGCCTACAACTTCACATCAGCGCAGCCCTCAACTGATTGCCTGTGCTTCTATTGAAGGGGAGTGATATACCGCTATAAAGAGTTGTCAAAATCTGAGAAGAAGCGAACATCAGCATTGAGTCACACAGATATATAAAGGGAACCATAGCTTACCCATGGCTCAGTCGGGTGAAAGTCAATGCCTTTCACTCTCTCTGACCGGGCAAAGAGTTGTCTCTGTAGTATCAACATCCGCGTCAGCACAGGTTCAAACAAACTCCCAAGCGACAACTATGCCCACACTCGTTATCCGAGAGGGATTGTAATGCTGTTATTTCCGCACCTTAACGTCCAACCTCATCTTGGGTAGATCTGTATTCGCGAATAAGGCCGGACTCAAACTTGGCTGTGTGCGGCCGATGGAAGGCCTGGGTGAATTGGGTTAAGCGCCAGGCTCTGGCGGTGACGTTTTAAATTATTGCCTGGATAATGATTTCGCTTTCTATTATTTGTTTCCGATAAGCGAATCGAATCCGTTGCTGTTCGTTAATCGTGAGATTCGTGGTTGAACTGCAAGCTGTCCATACTGACTTTTTGGTGAGGGCGAACACAATTGCGGTGATGTTCCCACCAGCTCTCCCAACTTGGTTAGCGCGTACGATAAAGCGAACCGCCCTGATATGCGGCGAACAGAACAAATTCTACAAAGTCCAATAACACGAATTACGAGTCGCAACCGTAACATATTTTGCTGTAGCTATGTTTATGAATTTACCTGTTTACACATAAAAACAACGATCAAGTAATACCTGATGATACTAATCTCCACAAGCCTCACAATCGGACAATTTATGGCAAACCGGACCACTCTATCAGGTTACCAATTGCAGCTCATTATCCTACTAGACCTTATGACAAAGCCTAGAATGAATTGCGGCCGTAATAATAAAGGCCTCCGTAAACCCAGTCTTTTGGGCGAGAAGAACGACTTGATTGAGAGGGAGATAAGAGGCAACGTAGTCTTAAGAGTTACGTTAAATGCTCCATTCTATCTCCTGATACAGTTAAGGAAATAAATGTACAAGAAAACCGCGCTTGGGAAACAGCTTTAAGCCTTGTTCTCCCCTCGTTCGAAATATGTCCATTGACCTGGACTGGGTTTCTCGACCAGACCCTCCCACCTTCAGAGTATATCAGTCAGGAGGTCATATAGCATTCGGATATTCAAGGATAACTTACACCTCTGATTTGGCCATCTCATCCACGAGCTTAAGCTCTCCTTCGGCGACTTGAATGACTTCCTCAATGAGGCCAGCACCAATTTTGTGTTCTATTTCGGACACTCTATTCGAGAAATATATATTAGTACCCATCCCAACGGCACCAGGGCAAATTAATCGACTTACTGGGAAGATTCCAAGGCCGGCTCAGCTTCCCAATGCAGGTCCTGCTTTTCAGCCCGTTCCATATCCTCATTGATCTCGTGTTCTAATTCTGCCATCTCCTCCTCGGTGCGGTAGGGGCCTTCGGTCTTCGGGTCGAAAGGTTCTCCATCCCATTCCACACTCCCTCGACCCTCTACCTCCTTCTCCTGAACGGCAGCATAACTCCCATCGGGTCGCATAGCTCCCTGGTATCGCTCCGGGTCTTCGGCAATTAATTTTTTAACTCTTTCTAGCCAGGCATCGTAACCGGGTGGACGGGTAGATTCAATAATTTTCAGCCGTTGCTGGGTAACGGCCTCTGTAGATTTACGGTAAACCGATGATTCGGGGAAGCTCTGGAGCTTCTCGAGCGTGGACTTGTAGAGGAAAATGAGAGTCGGCCGAGGGCTTGGATGGGTGACCAAGCCAGCTAAACCGGTGGGGGTAAACGGCTCGAGGTATTTGCTCGGTTTAACTTTGGCGAGCAGGCGAATTGTCGGCCTCATATTGTCGAGATATATAAGGACAGCGATTATCGGGTGTGATGAGAGGTCAATGGTAGTTTAGAACGAATGCTGCTTGCAAGAACGGCGTTGGCGAGTTGCTGTTTTGCTTGAAGATGGAACGATTATTCAGCCGTGAAATGATTGGCTAACTGTAATCGGAACGGAAATATAAAGATGCGGTCCAGAATTGGCCAATTTCTTGAGCACGACAGTTTGACGATCAAAAACTGAGACAAGCAGGATCACCACCACAATCTTTTGCGAGAACAGGAGGCGACAAATTCAACTGACACAGTCAAAGGGTTCTACGAGGGAACTACAATCCGCATCTATATTACTCGCGACTCGAGGACCTCACCAAAAGTGTATCAATAGGAGTGGCCTCCGTCAACTTGACTCCCATTCCCGAACAAGGAGAAGCCACGATAGGAGAAACGACCATTTCCTCAAACCCCGAAAGAACTGCCATCGCAAACCACACCGTTGATCTTCCGCGTCGACCTCGTAGTCGGCTGGCGATATCTACGAGTTCCCAGCGGCCATCCTGGCCTTAATTCGCCCAGTATGAAGTCGTCTCTGCTGGTGTGGTCGCTATTGTCCTTGGTGACCGTCCCAGTCCTTGCATCGCCTTTCAAGGATGCCGTACCCGATCCAGAAACTCATCTGAATGCTAGGGGTGCAGCTAAGGACAGCGATGAACTTACCGCCCCTGGCCTCTCGCCAACGCTCTTCAATGGAGTCGAAGTTCCACCTCAGAAGCAACTAACCGCGGATAATTTCGACGAAACCATAAAAGATGGATATTGGTAAGTCTACTCACTTCATTCGGCTTCATCGTGATATCGCTTGCGACGCCTAACATGGGCTAACGTGATCCCAAAGGTTTGTAAAACATTTCTCTCCAAGTTGTCCTCACTGTATTCAAGTTGCCCCGACATGGCAGACGCTCTACGAATTCTACGATGTGAGTATATTTTTTCTTTGCTCGCGTAGTATTTTGGCTAACAATAACTAGACATCAAATCCTATCGAGGCGTCCTCTGCGAAGAAACCATCCGATTCGAAGCCTTCTCTAAACTCTTTCCAGGGGTTCTATAACTTTCACTTCGCTTCAATGGACTGTCAGGCTTATGGGGACAAATGTCGCAAACTTAAGGCGGACCGGTTCCCGACGTTCTCTTTGTACCATAATGGCGAAGTTGTGGACAGGTTCATCGGGACTAGATCGATGAAAGAGCTAGCCACCGTCATTGAACAACAACTGGACATCATCAAGCCAGGCTCCCGACCGCTTGATGGTCTGCAACTACCGGAGCCCGGAGCCAAACGCATCACTCCGGATACGCCTCGGACAAAACTGCAGTCGGACGAGAATGATGATTCCGGCGCAAAAGAAAATGAAAAATCCACCGACAAATCAACCAAAACGAAGTCTGACAAGGAAGAAGGGACTAAGACTAAACCCAAGGCGAATCCAAACCCCCAAGGGACTTCAATACCTCTTACGGCAGAGAGTTTCCAACGACTTGTTACCACGACCCAAGACCCTTGGTTTATCAAATTTTATGCGCCGTGGTGCAGCCACTGCCAGGCCCTAGCTCCGAACTGGCGACAGATGTCGAAAGATATGCAAGGAATATTGAATATCGGAGAGGTTAATTGTGAAACTGAGTCGAGGCTCTGCAAGGATGCGCGTGTCAAGGGCTACCCGACTATTCATTTCTTCCGTGGCGGAGAAAGGGTTGAGTATGAAGGACTTCGAGGACTAGGAGACTTGGTTAACTACGCGAAGAAAGCGGTTGAAGTTGGTTCCGGCGTCGAATATGTTGATGCCGAAACCTTCAAGGAGATGGAAGAAACCGAAGAGGTTATCTTTTTGTATTTCTACGACCACGCCACGACCGTTGAAGACTTTGACGCACTCGAGAGATTGACGTTGAGCTTAGTCGGCCATGCCAGGCTCGTAAAGACGAATAGCACCGAACTCGCCGAACGATTCAAGATCTCAACTTGGCCACGCTTGCTTGTCTCGAGAGACGGCAGAGCGAACTATTACAACGCCCTTGCACCTAAAGATATGAGAGACTTCCGTCAAGTTCTTAGCTGGATGCAGACTGTATGGTTACCAATTGTTCCCGAACTCACAGTTTCCAACGCACGCGAAATCATGGACGGGAAATTCGTTGTATTAGGTATTCTTAGTCGGGAACGCCCGGATGAGTTCATTCTAGATAAGCGCGAACTAAAGAATGCCGCACTCGAATGGATGGATAAGCAGACGCAGCTATTCCAACTCGAAAGAAAGGAACTTCGAGACGCTAAGCAACTGCGAATCGAGGAAGCCGAGGACCGGAATGATCAACGGGCACTCCGAAATGCGAAGAGCAGGCAGATCACCATTCGCGAGGATGACAAGAAACAAGTTGGCTTCGCTTGGGTTGATGGGATCTTCTGGGACCGTTGGATTAGGACTACGTACGGCATTGATGTGAAACATGGGGAACGTGTTATCATTAATGATCAGGATGTAAGTTTGATATCACCCTTTTCTCATTTTCTTTTTTCCTTTTAATTCATCCAACCGTGCCGCTATACATCTTCCAAAAGACTTTGATATGTGAAATAGCTTACTGACTGGCTACTTTCCACTCAACAGAACCGCCGGTACTGGGAAACTACATCGAGTGGCGCCTTCATCATGCCTTCCCGCACTTCTATCTTGGAGACTCTCCCATTAGTGATTACTTCACCTCCAAGCCTAACGCCAAAATCAACAGTTGGATCCCTGGAAAGCATTTTCTTCTCTACTCGGGCTTTCGCTTTTGCCCACCCGTTCATCGCATCGGCAGCACTTTTCGTCTGCATGATCATGTCGTTGTTCTGGGCTAGAGGAAAATTCCGACGATCCAGAGTAGGCAATGGCCCCGGAGGAATCATTGGCGCCGGCCCCACAACCGGTGGAGGTGGTTTCTTCCATTTGGACGGTAAAGAAGGCTTACTTAACGGAGATGGAGGCAATGGGAACGGCAAGGTGGATTAGTAAATTTCTTGCTGTTATGTCTCTTATGTTCGTCCGCTCTGTTATCTCGACTGGCCCTAGCTAGAAAGGCCGGGGGAGGTCAGGAAAGGAGATACGATCTTGTTTAAAAAAGATCTCTATAGAGGAGATCTGACGATATTTCCCCATAAACAGAAAAAGAGTTATGGGAAAGCAGATCGTGGAGTTGGTGTAATGAGCGTTTGCTTGTTTACTTGGGCTTTTTTGTATTTTCTCCTTTGTCTGAACTTGGCTGGTTGAATTGGGATTTTTCCTCTTTCTCTTCTCTTATTTTTATTTTAACTCATGTATTCCATCCTGTTCTTCTATTTCTGTGTGTTGTTCCCCTTGCCGACCTTCGAGCCTTAATACTTGATTTTCTCATGATCTCCTACGTTGTTTAATCTCCTTCCTTCTTTTTGCCGGAGTTTTCTCCCTTGCTATTAGATCATATGAACCAGAGAGTGGTCGAGGGTGGGTACGGTAAATGTATATTTCTTTTAACTCGTATTCATCAAAGACCCATGTTCCTTCCATATTGCTGTGCACTTCAATCTCATAGAAAACCTCCAGGCTTGTTGTATTCCAAGTGTGCGCCGACGCAGTGGTGGAAGCTTTCCCATAAAAGTCTGCTGCCAAAATTTATATTTCAGTTTCTACAATAGCTTATATTGTTCTAACAGAGTTAGGTTCCTTAAACATCCTGATTTCTCTGCCCAGCCCCGAGAATTCCCCAGCGACGAAGTCTATAGCAAGCAAAATATACCGTCGAAGGGAGTCACGCAATCCAGATGTATAAAGACGTCAAACTGATCCGATTTCGGCGCATGTTCTTGTGCCATCACTTGCTGGGGACGAGATAAGCCCCTGACCCCTATTCAGAATTAAAATGTGGTTCGTGCACCCTATTGAACCAGGTAGCAAGAGGCCATTTCAATCGATCTACTCTCGAATAATGCTGAAGGATGCTTGGTGGGTTGGCCAAGCTGCACGGAGAGAGCTGCTCGCAATTCAAAATGACATGCATTCGGCTATACGCTACGAGTCCTATAATGTGGACTGATGCAATTAACTGGACACAGGTCTTGTTGTCTAGCTCTGATTGCCGTAGGCAGGTTGCTGCCGAAACTCGATATGCATGAATAAGCCCTACTGACTTCCAACCCACCATCGCTTAGTACTATATAAAGACATTGCTGTCTCTACCGCCACCACTATGTACTAATCGACACGCTCATAGTGGAACACCGTGGTATACACATCCACGCCCACGCTAGGTGACGTCCATCCAAAGTGGCGCTCCTCGAGAGCTAACTTCCATCCACGGGGAACCCCAAAGTCGCGAATCTCGTGGATATGGTTGGTACTGATCAGGAAAGAAGCGGGAGGCTTCAACTCGCGAACCCGCGTATTTAACTCATCGGGGGTTTCGTCAACGCCAATGGTGACCGACTTCAAAGCCATCTGGAAACATCGAGAGAGAACAAGGGAGAGTTCAAACCTGTTGACGAAGTGGATGGCCTGGTAACAGACGATATGGTCAAATTGCTCCGAGATTCTGGGGAAGACTTCTTGCATCGGTCCAACGAGGCATTCATCGTAGCCGGCGGCTTGTTCACAGGCATGTGCCATTTCGGGTGAAATGTCGACGCCGACATGGCGGCTACGTGTGCCATTTCTAGTTCCATTCACTGCACTGTGTTCATGATGCTCCCGAATCAATCGACCAATGATACCAGTTCCACAAGCGAGATCCAGGAGACTGCCGCTGAAATCCAACCGGGAGACAAGACTGGAAATGACCCTTTCCACCGTACTTTTTGGTAAATAAGCCGAGTCATATTTAGGAGCGATCTGATCATATTCGGCAGCGATGCCTCGCGCCCGATCCTTCTCGTCGTTCTTTTGCATGTAATATGAAGCCAGAAGGATATTCAACAAGGCGCGATGACCGCCGGGGAGACTCTCGGAGATGACGGGATCCTCGAATTGAATGTTCGGAGGAAGGAATATGGCCGGCATAGGGTTGACCTCGATCACGACGGGCTCGCCATTGGGTTGGATTCGGATGTCGACATTCCCCCAGGATCCGCCAATGCTCCCATTGACAGTGTATGCCACGACGGCCAGTTTCTGTAGTTTGTCAAAGAGGACGGGGTCGTCATTTCGGTTGATGAGATGCTCGGACAGTTGAGGAGAGAATTTGATATCGAAGGTGAGGAAGCGGTTAGGGTTGCTCGAGTCCGCGGGAGGATAGTTGTATATCGTCGGGTTGAGTGCGATAGGAGTATCTCCGAACTCAATTATGACGATCGAATAGTCGACTCCCTGAACAAACTGCTGGACAATAATATCGCTAGGCAGATTGTCAATCGAAGGAGGGGTCGCAGACGGTGGGCTATTCCCGGCGCGGCTGCGTTCACGACCCGGTTTTAACTGTGTATCAAGAGCAGCAATGGCCGCATCTCTCTCCTCGGGCGTAAAACAGATGGACTTCGAGGTGAGGAACATGCTTCCACAATTTCGAGCAGCCTTGACAATCACCGGGAAGGAATTCGCATTATTCCCCGGAACGGGAGGATGCCCATGAGCCCGAGCAGCCTCATAGAAATCCGTCTTTGACTTGAGCAACATGCGACTGGGTATGCCGACGAAAGGGACATTGAGAGATTCGAGATACTCGACTGCGTCTGCTCCGGCGACATCATCCTCGGGCGTTCCCTACATGAAACTGATGTAGAAGTCGAAATCCTCCGCCACGGCCGCGTCAATCTGGGCTTTGGCATCGGATTTGTCAACCATACGGTGTTCATAGGTGTGGTCTTTGATGAAGCGAGAGGGATCTGGGTACTCATCATGGTCTTTGAGGATGTTCTCGTCGGTATATTTGGATTGAAGAAGACAGAAACGCATGGTGAGACGTAGTATAAGACAGTACAGGTATTTAATGGGCTCAAGTATCTCAGTAAACAATGAAGGATGGGCGTTTACTCCGTATATATATACCTATTGCTGTATGATCACACATATTTAGCTGCTCCATATCTCAAGAGCAACTGCACTGATCAACAAAAAGCGCCAATCGTGACCTGAAGCGTAGTCACTCGAATCAAGATTATGTATACACTGTCACACTGTCGATCTAGATGCAGGTGCTTTCACAATCTCAATTTTAAGACATGAGCTTGACGAATCATATTGGCATCTTCAACATCATGAATGAATCTTGCTAATATCTATGAGATATTCAGCATAAATTATTATGTGCAAAAACCTCAATACCTATTCAGTGAATATACTGAAACAAGGCGCAAGCAAAGCAAAGCAATTCAAGATGCTTAAAATGGATTTTAGCATTCACACCCCTACGAACTGAACGAGCTACAGGGGCGAATCGCTTCTTTACCGATCTCATTTTTATTTAGTGCTCTTATGTCGATGACTCTTCAATGTGAAGATATATTTCTCCTATATTCAGAGAAACTATGCTTCCTGCGTCTTGCCGCTCTTGGGGCCTGTCATTTGTCAATTGCAGCGTTAAAGCTTTCAATTCTTTCACGTTGATTCCCCTTTGGAGCTACCTCAACGTGGACGTCTATTGGTTTCTTGAATATCTTGTTGTTTTATAAAATGACGTTGAATTCAAAGCTATGATAAACGAAGCTGTCTTAAAAGCCGAGTCATATATTAACGGCTTCCGGCCCAGACATAACGGCAAATTGTCATTTCACCACTTCATGTCGCTTTCTCATGAGAATCCTGATATTACTTTTTCTAACTACTCAGCACTCTAATGTTCACCTGGGTTTCGTGCTCTAGCCCGGGTTCTAACATCAAACTGTTGAAAGAAGCATTATTATGCCTATAGAGAGAGGTGGCAGGTCAACATGTCGTCTGAGATTATCGAATGATTCTTCAGAAGTAGAACCGCGAGATGTCGTAAATTGATAAATTGAATATGGAACACAAAAAAAAAAAAAAAAACTCTCTTGCTAACTTGACCTTATACCTAAAACAGTAAAGCTAACTGGAAGCGGGAATTCACAGGTCCTCGCTTTCCGTTGGGAACATCTTTATTCAGATACAAACTTCCGTCCTGCAGAACCGCCAAAAGACTAGACCTGCCGGCTAACCCAGAGCTTTACATCGTCCCAGACCATGAGTGTCTCCAACTCTGGGAAAGCTTTGTTCAAAGCGTTTTCCATCGGCAAATTCATTTCACTGATGGCTGCTCGGGCAATTCAATTAGACCATTCCCCAGAGCGGCCTTGGAAGCATATCCCCATGCTGGGTATTGGCTCCATATCGACAGCTGACAGTTGAGGAAGACGAGGTTGTTCTGAGGTGCTGTGAGCCGGAAAATTTCCTAGTCGAACCTGGTGGAGGCTGGTTGTTGCTAATGCCGACGTACGCAACACGGATGACAGGAAGAAGATTAGGAGCCGGACTTTCAAAGAACAGATCTGCGGCAAACTTGTGAGGAAGTAAAGCATTTCGAATACCGTAGCAAGCCTTAGCTAAGGGTATTATCCATCTATCTTATTCCGTGAATGTGTATTTGTTCAAGTCATATAAAATACCAACGAATATGTCGTCAGGTTCCTGATCCAGGTCTCTGCATTCAAAATATCACGTGACCCAAAACCTCCAACTTTCTACCTTGTCACCTCCAGTAGTTTCTATCCACCCCCCTTTCGGACATATGTACCCCGTAGTATATCCATGGATGGGAAATTCAGGACTTTGCTTATTCTAAGTGATCTCTCTTAAAGTGCCTACTAATATACGAGATAATAAGAAACTCCTTTTTTTGAGGTATTTTGATCTTCATTTGCTTTATCTGACTCCGCTAAAGAATTGGAAAAAAGACAGAAATCTGGTTTGAAAAAGAGAACCTTGAAAGAGAAGTGGAGATGGTTTTGTAGGAAAAAGACAGAAACCATGATATGCATGCATAACACCGCGTATACTCGCTCGCAAACTAAATAAGGGCGAACACTCTGACAGGAAAATGAAAAGACGGGGAAAATGGTGGTAAAGAAAGAAGAATAAGAGGCAGAAAGCACTGTAAGAAGGTAGAGGTGGTTGGGTAAGGCTAGGAACGGAGTGCGCGTTCGTCGTTGAGGATTCACTAGCCAAAGCACTGGTATTCCCTGTTCATGTCCCCTCACGAGATCACAAGGCAAACACGAAAAATAGGACAAGACGAACAGAGAAGCAGGACTTGGAAGTGTGTTGGAAGCAGAGGCACAGAATATGTAGCCAGATCTTGTAGAGTGGGGAGAAGGTTTGGTACTTCTGACATAGGAGTGAGGTTCTGGATGAATCAAAGGAGTAGCACGTGCATAAAAATATTGGGTTCAGGGTCATTCAAATCGCCATCTCGTGAATCTCTAGAAGAGAGAAGAAAGAGAAGAAACATGCTGCTACTGCGCCAGTACCGCAACCACAAGAAAATCGGGATCGGAAAAGAGGAAAACAAGAGGGACAAACTGGAAAAATCCGTGAATCACACAAACAGGAACCAGATGAGCCAGTAAAAGAAAGGAAGATAGGAGACTCGTTTTAGGGGTTCGGACTTTGAATGACAGTGAGGCAGAAAGGGACACTAGTTCACTGTTCTGAATCCCATCACTCTCTGTCATATTTGCAGGAGATTGCATTTATTCAGTAATGCTGCCAAACGCAGGATCCTTGACACTGCCACCAGCATCTCCCAGACCTGCGACGGGGCGGTTGTAGGACCAACCGACGAACTGCTTTTGCATTGTCTGTGAAAGCACTGGGCCTTCAACATAGGAGTCAGTGGGAACCTCAGAGGTAAACTCCCGATCGAAATTAGCAGTGTCACGAGCATCGACCTAATAATCAAGTTAGAATCATATGAATAACATAACGGATCCTGTTTATATGTGAAACATACCACATTGGGTTTAAAGCTGGGTTCATATTTTCTCTGGAGCAGTTTACGCCAATCAATGTTCGAGAAAAAGTGATGGGCCTTGATTTCGGCAGCACCATTCGCACCTAGACGACGCTGTGGGTCACGGTCGAGAAGACGAGTGAGAAGATCCTTGGCCGCACCGGGCACGATATCTTGGCTTGGGAAAGTAAGCGGCTCCTGGAGAATTTTGCGGTACATCTCATTCGTGTTTTCATCGTAGAACGGTGGAAGCCCAGTCAACATTTCGTAGAGAAGCACACCGAGTGTCCACCAGTCAACCGCCTTGGTATATCCGTTTCCAAGGAGAAGCTCGGGGGCAAGGTATTCGGGAGTGCCACAGAAAGCTTTTGCTTATTAGTAAGGAGTCACATAAGTATTTGGTGAAAGAAAACTCACTGTTGGTGCGATCCTCATCCTTCATGTCAAGCTTGCAAAGGCCAAAGTCACAAAGCGCGATATGGCCAGAATAATCCAGGAGAATATTCTCTGGCTTAAGGTCACGATAGATGACCTTGAAGCCGTGCAAACACTCTAGAGCGCAGAGAAGCTCCGCGGTATAAAATCGGGACCTGTTAATGTCGAAACGCTGTTCTTTCTGAAGATGGTGGAATAATTCACCACCGTTCACAAAGGCCAAAACCAAATAGAGCTTCTCAGGTGTCTGGAAAGAAAACTTCAATGGAACAATAAAAGGGTTATTGATTTGGGACAACACCGATCTCTCTGCCAAAGTGTGAGTGACTTCAGACCGTGAGATGATATGTGCTTTGCGAAGTGTCTTTAGAGCGTAGATACGAGAGGTATCGCGTTTTCTGAAGGTATGAACTGTAAGCAGATCAAATTTAACGTGTCGGTGTAGATAACACTTACAGAACTTGCATGACCTTTCCGAAACTACCCTTACCAACAACCTTCAAAAGATCAAAGTCTTCCAGTTTGAGGCTTCTCTGTTTGTTCTCCACAAAGTCCACGCCGACCTTGATTGAGCCTGAGGCGAACTGCATATCATGCCATTCAGCACCCATTTGGCCCAGCTGACGCTCTTGCTGAGCATGTGCTGCTGCTGCCTTTTCACGATCCTTCTTGCTTGCTTTGGGATCCTCAACGAAAGGCTGAGGTTCTTCGAATCTTGGTTGGACTTTGCAGGCTCCAAGGAAAATGTCTTCGCTTCTTCCCGCACCTGGTCTCGCTGCAGGGTTTCGCAAATATAGCTGAACACTCAAGTCCGTCTCACGAGAGACGTCAAACTTAAAGGACGTGTTGTCGCCCGCCCAGAGAGGGTTCTCGGGAGTTCCGGATACTGCATCGACAAACACCTGGAGCTTATCGAAGTCTAGAAGTGCGTATGGAAGATACTTGGTGGAGTAACGACCGTGGACGGTTGGGGCAGCGTTGATGCCACTACTAGTGGATTGAGGTCTCGAGTGGGAGTATGAAGCTGCGGGTGGATGATTTGAATGGGAGGATGACGAACTCGGGCGAACCGAAGAAGCATTCTGGAAATGAGCATTGAAAATCTGCTGGTGTTGAGGAGACAGGGCGAACCCTTTTCCTTCGTGGAGGGTGACTATGAGAATTCCCGGCTTCACCTCCCCGGGTGGAGGATTGACAAGGGCCTCAGATGCAGCTGTGTTAGAGACGCGGAATTAGCATTATAGTAAAATAATATGACAGAAGGTCGTTCATGTAGGACGCATACCGATTCCATTTGAGTTTGTTGAGCTGACGCTTGGGTGAGGGGCAGCTGGGGTCTCTTCAGCAGGCTCAGGCTTGATTGTCGATGTTGACGAGGAGCGACCGAACGAGTTGGCCAAGGGAGCCAGGTGTGTATCCTTGAGCTCTAGAGAAGAGAAGACAAGTTAGAACTCGTGTAGAATAACAATGAGGTCTCATCGCGACGGAAGGCCTAGATCGACAGCACTTACTTTTGGTGAGCTTCCACGACATCTTGAAGTTCGCGACCGTTGATGTAGTGTCTGAAAGACGTAACAAAGAACGGGTTGGCTCGCGAGAGATAAAGAAAGGAAGGTTCAAAGGAGGTGAATGTCAATGCCGCGTTCAGAGGGATTGATATATTTGACTATCACATTCACCGTCAGTTTGAATTATTTCTTGTTTAACACAAAAGTGAGAGGAACACTGAGGAAGTGAGAGGTTACAGGAACGTCCGATCTTAAAACTGGCTTCTCACGTCAGAATCAAAATAACACAACCAGCTAATCGAGGGAAAGAGATCGTTAACTAACGAACAACAGGGGTCGACAACGAGCTGAGACGACCCGGAGTTGTATATCTTGTTATCGGGGCAGGTTGTTGAGTCCGGAACTTGTTGGCGGGACAAGAGAGAGAGAGAGTGAGAACCGATAAGTTTCATTAGGTAAGGTTGATAACAGGGACTGATTGGCAGTGAAGCCTCAGGGAAAAAGGGAAAAGGGACGAGGGTTGAGATACACCGCCACCTAAGAGACAACGTGACGTCACATGATAGTACTCAGCCACGGGTTAAATCCCTCGAACCGCGCCACATATCACGTACAAATTAGAGTTTAGCCAAGACCCGGTGCCCCACACTTTCCACCAATGGAACCTCCTGCTAAACGGAGAAAGGCGACAACCCGTCAAGGGCCAGGTTACGCGCGGGATAGCCGCGCCCGACGATCAACCTCCTCCTCGCAAGTTCAGGAACGACAGACCACTCCCCCGAGACAGAGCAGGACTGCTACCGAGGTTGTTGAGGATCTTGAAGATCTTGAAGTACAGCAGACTATAGGGAAAAGCCCTTCAACTCGAGTTGCTTTTGGTGGTTATCGCAGACTTCGCCAAACAACACTACTGCAAAGATACGTTCCAGGTCGCTTTGCAGACAATAATTCCCTCTGTACCTCGTCTGGCGAGTCGCAACTTTCTGAAACAGACTCGGACGCCGAGGAGGATGCGAGAATTGAGAGATCTATGGGTGTCATAAGGAAGAAGACCGCTACGCGCGGCACGGAAGGGGGCACCAAGTACCATTGCGACGTCTGCTCCGTTGACGTAACCTCAACGGTTAGTGATTTCTGGTCTAGCAATGCGATATTCGTCCCAATTGCTGTATCCGTCTCAATTCGTACTGACATTGGCTTTGCTTTAGGTCCGGATATCTTGCGCCCACAGTGCCTGCCATGAATATGATCTCTGTGTCCCATGCTTCTCCGCCGGAGAAAGCTCGAAGAACCATGACCCGCGAACTCATCCATACTCTGTAATTGAACAGAATTCGGTCCCCATTTACACGGAAGATTGGGGTGCGGACGAAGAACTCCTGCTTTTAGAGGGTGCTGAAATCTACGGGTTGGGATCATGGGCCGATATCGCAGACCACATCGGTGGATTCCGCAATAAGGATGAAGTTCGGGACCACTATATCGATACCTACATAAACAGCCCCAATTTCCCGCTCCCTGAGCGTGCAGACCCCAACGACAAAACCCTCTCCGATAGCATACCCAAGGAAGAGTTCCAGGCTAGGAAGAAGAGACGTATCGAGGAACGCAAGGAGGCCGCTAAGGCAGCACCGCCCGCAACTCCCAAACAGAAGCCTACAGCCAGTGTTCCCGCTTGTCATGAGGTCCAAGGTTACATGCCCGGCCGTTTGGAGTTCGAGACGGAATTCGCGAATGAGGCTGAAGAGGCTGTACAGCATATGCAGTTCGAACCTGGTAACGGGCTAAACGCAAACGGCGAGATGGAGCCAGAGATGGAACTTAAGATGACGGTCATAGATATATACAATGCACGACTGACCGCGAGAACAGAGCGGAAACGCGTAATCTTCGAACACAACCTACTGGACTATCGAAAGAACGCTGCCCAGGATAAGAAGCGTACGAAAGAAGAGCGTGATCTTCTGAACAAAGTGAAGCCGTTCGCACGCATGATGAATCGGGAAGACCTTGAGGACTTCGGGAAAGGTCTGGAGTCGGAGCACAATCTTCGACTTGCAATTAACCAGCTCCATGAATGGAGGACCATGGGAATCACCGATTTGAAGAGCGGAGAAAAATACGAACAGGAGAAGCAACAAAGGGCCCAGCGAGCTGTTCCACAGGGTGCATTTGATCGTTTAGCAAGTGCACGCCCCAAGCAATCGCAAATTGCAGAGACTCCGACCGCAGCCAGTCAGCTAACCACGCCTGAGTTGCCTTTGCGACTTCAGAAAAGTGGTCCCTCCAAAGCTGCGCCTGTGGAACCTCAGCCTCTCAACGATTTCGATAAGGTATTTGAGAGCAGCAATATCAACGGGACGGCGCCTCCACCTCCAGCGAAGACCAAATATACGGTGCAACCACTAAATGGTGTGGTGCCTTGGGAATTAGAGAACGAAGGAGCGCCCGATTTACATCTCTTGTCGAAGGAGGAGATCGAGCTTTGTAATATACTGAGGGTCCAACCCAAGCCGTACCTAGTCATCAAGGAGCATTTGATCAAGGAAGCCATGAAGCAGGGCGGGAACCTAAAGAAGAAAGATGCCAGGACAATTTGCAAGGTAAGAGACTTATCATATACGGTTTTCCGTTTGTCGAGTCCGACTAACAAACAAATCTAGATCGACGTCAGCAAAGCTAGCCGCATCTACGATTTCATGGTCCATAGCGGCTGGATCATGAAAGCATAGCTTCTGCCCTAGCCCTCCGATCGATTAATATCTCGATGTACCTACACCTCCCGATTTTATTCTTATGTGTGGTCGAACCAACCCTTGTTTGGTTAGGCTGTTTGATTCCCCTTTCTTCCTTTCTTTTAATATGGCGTTTTACTCTGATGGTTTTATTGGAACTTGCATTTGAGGGACCGGATGGGGGTGATAAGATGATTGATGATTGCGGAAGTTTTGGTGCCTCTTATTATTTCCCTTATATGATTAGAAGAAACACTCACGTCAATATTTGATCCCCGTCCTTTGTAGCAGATGTAGTAGTGTGGTTGCATATAAATATTTTGGGTAGTTCTATTTCCTATAAGTATTGCGTCTGCCTTTTGAGTTGTAGTTTAGAAACACTCGCATCAATATTCTCGATCCCCCATATTTGTTAACCACTATAATCATAGCATAAAGCATCTGGCAATTATTATATTTCTTTCCCATCACTCCAATGTCTTTAGATAACGAGCTTGTTGAGAAAAGGCGTTCGGGCCTCGGCTTGTTCGGCGACCGGTATATCTACAGCGGCAACAACAAGAAATACCCCGACTTCTCCACAACATCACTGATCATCTATCCCCAGATTGCGGGATGATTCCACCATATAGATTCAATAATTGGCAGCTTTCTGAGACATCTAGATAACTATTTATTTTCCATTTACAACTGCAAGACCCTCTTAATCCCGTCCAGTCAGCTTTCAAATTCATTGTCGTGCTTCTTGTTTACGGGTAGCTGCTGGTGCCGTTTACAAAGCCATCTTCCTTTTTTGAGGAAACTATAGTTACCTTCTCGTCATAAAAGACCAAAAGGATCTAAGATCTTGATTGTATCCATCTCACACATCTCAATCAACAAATCTCCCACTCCGCAAACCTCTTTCAAAGACAAACAGACGCCATGGCTCCCCAATTCACAACCCCTCCACCACAGCTGCAACACTCTCTCATTAGCTTCCCATCCGAAAATATCTTACTCGTGACATTAAACCGGCCAGAGTCCCTCAATTGCATCAACTCACAAGGTCACGCCGAGCTACATGAGCTATGGGAGTGGATGGATGCCGAGCCCACACTTAGGGTGGGAATCTTGACGGGGAAAGGGAGAGCTTTTTGCGCCGGAGCTGATCTGAAAGGTAGGCGTTATTTTTCTTTTTTTATGGATCATGCCTCTTCCAACAAAAGGGTGCTGTCGCACATCAAACCCGTTACCCCTCCAATCTTCCCCGGAACATTGCTATTTCCTTGGACGTCATATCGAAGAGGAAAATCTGGGGAATTATCTGTCCTGGCGGCGATTTTATATCTAGCTACAAATTCGTGAGACCGACAAAGCTAACACATACCATAGAATGGAACAACTCCCAGCAGGGAGGCAACCAACCAAAACGTGAACCAATGCCAGCACCCGGATTTGGCGGGATATCCAGACGAACCGGAAAGAAGCCCATCATCTGTGCCGTAAACGGCCTCGCCTTCGGAGGCGGATGCGAAATCATCATCAACGCAGACATGGTCGTCGCCTGCGCCACAAACGCTCGATTCGCTCTCCCGGAAGTGAAGCGAGGCGTCGTCGCGATCGCCGGCGGTCTACCGCGATTAACCAGGATCATCGGAAGGCAGCGGGCGATGGAGATGTCGCTCACGGGACGTGTTGTTAGTGCCCAAGAGGCACAGTCGTGGGGTCTTGTGAATGCGGTTGTTGAGGGTGGGGTGGAGAAGGTGGTTGCTAAGGCTGTTGAGATGGCGGAGGCGATTGCGGAAAATAGTCCCGATGCGGTTATTATAACCCGGGAAGGAGTCAAGTTGGGTTGGGAAGGGGTTGGTGCAGAGGAAGGGAGCAGGTTACTCGTTGATGGCTGGGCGAGGAAGTTGAATGAGGGGGAGAACGTTAAGGAAGGGGTGAGGGCTTTTGTTGAGAAGAGGAAGCCGAAATGGGTACCGAGCAAGCTGTAGGAGCTATGTCTTCGCGCTCTGAATTCTGCTTTTCGGAACCGATATCAGCGCAACTTACTTGCGTTGAGGAATTGTAACTATTTTTTTTTTCTATATTCTGAAATGATGATCTATATTTCCAAGCGTATCTACATTATCCTAGCTGAGCTAGATGGTAAAACAATCCCATAACCCTCCCAAGTGCCAACACACACATATCAACATATGATACTCCCTCAGGCCTCAAAAATTTCAACATCGCCTTAGAAATAACCAACCCATCATGCCGATTACCTATCCTCGACATCGCATCCTCATAAACATCATCACTCAGCAACCCATCTCCGTGTTTCTTAACAAGAACCTCCCGTTCAATCTCCTCGTCGAACTCCGGATGCCCCTGAAGACACAGAACCCTATCGGGGATATAAAATCCCTGGAACGCACAACTATCCGTCCATCCTAGATTGACAGTCCCCGGTGGGAGAGTATATATAATATCCTGATGCATCTGCTGTATCGCCTATATCGCCACAAACATCAATACCCATATATACCAGCAATCTCTTCCTAAAGGTGGCGGGGAACCTACAAGTTTATCCCCACTTATCCCAAGCACAGCCTTCCCCTCTTCCGTCAGATTCACGTCTACAACACCAAGCTCCCAGACCCCATTATTCCTCCCAGGTTGCGCACCCAACGCTCGCGCGACGATTTGGTGGCCGAAGCAGATACCGATTATGCGAACGCGCCGCTGCGAGAGTAACGTGTTCACGAATTCCACCAGCTGCAATATCCAAGGTTCGTCCTCGAAGGAGTCAGAGTCTGGAGATCGCTCGAAATTAGACGTCTTCTCTATAGCATGCTCGAGAAACGAGGGAAGGCGGAAAACTCCGTTTCTTTCATATAAAAAAATACACTTACGACTCCCCGACAAAAGCACTGCATCAATATCCTCTATCTTGGGATACTCCCTAGCCTTAACAACATCCCACTTCGTCACCACCAGATCCTCCCTCGATATGTTATCCAGCAGCTTCGCACCGGCAATGAGACGGTCTTCAAATAATCCTCCGTACCCACCGTACTTCGCTTTGACGTTGGGCGCTGCCTCGTCGCATTCTAAGACTGCGATTCGCAATGGGTTTCCCATTTTCTTTCCACGGTTGGGATGTGTAGCAAGATACCCGGAGAGAGTGATAGAAGAGATGCAAAGGCTTCCCTTCCCAGTCCTCAGATAAGCACGACCAGAAATCCTTCTGCCTGAAAATTAGGTAGTAAAGAATACGTTAAGATCTCCAATAATCTCCAGACGATAAACCTCCTCCTTCGTCGGCCTTCCCAGAGAACCTCTTCTTCTGACCCGTCCAACTCGTGACTCGAAAGTATATCATTGGACTTTATTTGAGAGGGAACCAATCATGTGGCGGACTTCCCCGGAAATATAATCCAAAAGTAGTTAGGGTCCAGTGCACTGTCTTCGGCATCGTTCGGCTAACCCCACGTTTTTTCTTTTCGGTCCGATAATCGGCTTTTTCGGCAATGTCGGATAGTTCATTTCTCGTAGAATGCTGAAATATATTGATTGATCTATTTTCATTTTGGGCTTTCGTCATATTGTTATCAGTATGTTGGCAGGAGCTTAAAGATAGAAATATAGCTATCCATCGTCCTCTTCATTTTTGACGATGAATTTGAACCCATCCTCCCCCCCCCCCCGGAAGTATGAAAAATTGACTCTATCACACATCTCGCTTCACCGTAGTTAAAAAGTACATCTGAGAACTCAACCTACGTAGCGAATAAAATCAACCCCACCCCTGCAAACTCAACCAGACATCACAAATTGTATCTTCCTCCCCAGGCTTACTCGAATCCACCACCAAAAAGTAACTATACCCCGAAAGCGCAATGCACGCGTGATTAGGAAAGATGCGAACCTTCTGCCCAACGGAGAGCGGACGATCATTAACGGCTTTACCCTCACCACCCTTGAGCGTCAAAATCCCATGTTCCTGGCTGATCCGACCGACCTGCCACCCGCAATGTTTCTCGATGGAGTCTCCCCATTCGGATAGCGCTGCAGTAGCAGCAGTCCTATTTGTATCACCATTCATATTCCAGGGCGTGAGAATACCCCATCCGGAATACGCCTTGCAAGGTTCACGACCTAACGCCAACGTACCGCCGGCGATAAGCGCTTCCGTTGAACCCCCCTCACCCCGGCCCGGGTAGACACTAGCGACCTCAGCGATGACAGTCACGGCGATATTTGACCAGGAGAAAGATGTGGGTGGAACAGCGTGGACGGCTAGTTGCTGTAGATCGAGAATCGGATAGACACCAGCGTGTACTTCAATCGACAAGGATTTTTGACGGATCTTATCGATCGTAGTTTGGAGGTTCTTCGCCGCGGAAATGGTTTCTGCGTCTCTGGACTCGTTGTTATTTCCGATGCCGAGATTACCTAGTGACATAGCTGTAGGAGATGCTCCGACAGAAAGGATGAGTGGATTCTTAAATTTCTCAAACAACGACAACCCATCGATCAAAGCATCAAGTTCTCGACGAAGCATATCCAATGCCGCAGGTGCACCTTGTCCATAGTAACTATGCCCGGCATGAGAATACAACCCCAATAACTCAACGAATCCTGATCCCTGATACTCAAGAATCTTCTCAGCTAGGGACTTGAGAGCCTCACTATCTGCAGTGACACCAGCCCGGCGACCACCCATATCAACCTTGACGAATAACTTGGGAACGATCCCACCGGATAAAGTCAGGAACTTTTGAAGCGCTTCGAGTTGAGCGAGGTTGTCGACCATTAGTGAGATACTTCCCGGACCAAGCTCTTTCGCGAGTGCAGCCAGACGGGGCACTTGTGATGGGGCCACTGGGAGGCCATAGAGAACCTAGATTAGAGTGATGAGAAAAGATTATTTTCTTATAGGGGAAATGGTGGGATTTGCTAACATTGATACGCCGACCTTGACTTTTGCAATCAAGGAGATAGTCGACAAGACGTTCAGCTTCAGCAACGGTTGAGACGATTATATTCACGGGATTCCGATCACCGACTTGAAATCGAGTAATCTCAACGGTCTTAAAGAGCCGATAGAATAATATGAGTTATAAACGTCAGCTATGTCCCTGATCCTAGTTCTTATATGGAACGTGGGACATACCTTATGAGTCTTAACATGAGCTCTGAACCCAAAGCCCAATTCCTGACACGCATCCAGCATCCGCTGACAGTTCCGCTTCACGATCGAGACATCGATAACCGCCGCGGGGCACGACACATCTTGCAGATCCACCCCGAGGAACCGGTCCCGGAGCTCAGCCCTTGTGACTTCTAGCGTCGGCGACATGCTGAATTGAGATTAAGTATAACAATCACAGATCCAGCTAGTGCTAAGGGGGTTACTGTCAAGGAGCTCGGCTAATTGTTCCTGGGAAATAGATACTGGATCCGGTTAATGATGTTTGGCCGGAACTTCGGCGGTTAACTAACTCAGTTCGCTGTGGGGCGACACACCACGACGGCTACCATCGCACCTTTCTTCTCTTTTACACCTTCATCGTGAGACAACATGACTCCCGCTGAAAGAGATACGATGTTACTTTCGAAAACACAGTTTCTAGAGATTCAAACAGGTGACTTGATTTATTCTCACTCTTTGAGAAATCGTTTTCAACTTACCCCTATCCTTACCTCCTCGGAATATATTGTATCTACGTAGTTATCGATATCTACAGATAACATCTTCCAAACATATCCCTCTAGATCTCAGATCTCACCGACTTATCTTCAACTGCAGGAACAACCAACACCTCTTTTAAAGGAGGGGACGCCCAGAACCGAAAAAAAAAAAAAAACCACCAACTGCGGGGAGAACTCGGCCATAACTTTCACGTATTCGAAATTCAAAACCAAAATTACAGTACAAGAAACCCTTAAAAATACAACGATCCACGTGGCTATCGACACTAAGCTGCAATTAATTTACAATAAAAAAAGCTGGTTGGTTGAACGCTCGGTCTCAGCAAAGAACACGTCCTCAAGTTCCTGCTTTTTGTCTTTGTGGCCCATTCAGGACGCCCCCTCCATTTCTCTCTCTCTCTCTCTCTCTCTCTCATCCGGCCCAATTTTTCAGGTCTCGGCCCGGAGTCTTGAGGCACAACAAAAAAATATCTGTGAGTTGAAAAGAATTAGTAAGTTGAGGCTTCGGTAGTCACCTGACCGGATGATGGCTGGGCTGGGCTGGCTGATGGAAACGGTGGGACAAAAAGAAATAAGTTGTGAATGGTGAATGGACGATGTGGTGCCGGGCCGGTCGGAGAGGGAAGGAGAGGGAGAGAATCGATGACGGTGAAAAAGAAAAAGAAAAAAGGATAGGAGTGAGAGGGAGAGAGGAATAAAAGAAAGGCGTTATCATTGTTGAATAGCTGGCTGTACGAAAGAAGAAGAAACTGTAGAAAGAAGAAGAGATAAAGGTATAAAAACGAAGCAGAAAGAACAAAGGAAAAAGGCATTTCGACAACACTAAATCAAACCTATTTATTATTAAACACGCAACATGCACCGGAGTGTGTGTTGGTATCATTGTTCATTCATGGGGGGCCCAATTTCTCTTTTGTGATCAGTTTCCTCCTTCCCCCAACGTCCCTCATAGCGTTTTTTCCTTCCTTCCTTGGAGATGGCACACTCAGCCAACACACGCTGTTTCATCATCAATTATCATTATTATAGTCATCACTGTCTTTCTTAACAGGCATTATCGAGCCCAGATGGCGGAAGGGTTTCCTCCCCTTACCAGGCCCCCTACCCTCTTCGCAAAAGGTTACGTTAGGCTAGTATTATAATCCATCCACAGTTTACTTTCACCATTCGCGTTGGTGCCGTCAATCTCGCTAAAGGGGTTCTGGATCTCGTTCTCGAAACCGGGGATGGCCGTGAACTCTCCCAGTTCCTGCGGGAAGGTCGAGACGAAGCTGTCGAACCCGAGAGGCGACACCTGAGACGAGTTCGGGAATTCACCATCGTTGGTTCGAAGTCCGGGACAGACGGGGATGGGTGTGTTGACTCCTCCCTGCTGTAACGGTGCCGGGGAACTTGGACCGATTTTCCAAAGCATCTCCCAGTTCTTAAACCGTTCGTATCCGGAGTCGACGTCGTTGCTATTACTGCTCTTTGGCATCTGTGTCTCGCCCCAACTCTCCAGCCGACGGATCGCTCTTTCGAGTGCCTCGATCACGGATACCGCAGACCGCGCCGAGTCCGCCCCGATCGACATAATCCGGATCAATCCCATCCCCTGGGTTAACGCGTTCCGCAGTCGCTCTGTCCGTTGATTCAGGCTTTGCGCAAGGATGACCAACAAAGCTGCCCGGCAGGAGCAGAATTCAGTATACGAAGCTCGGGCTAGTCCAGTCTCATCTCGAAGAAGCTGGCATAGGTCGACGGTTTCGAGAGCGGCTTGGACGCAGTCACCAACCAGGTTCGTGCGGCTGGCAGATAAAGTAGGCTTTCGCGATCCGTTCGATCCGTTTGGCTGGTTCCCCGCTGCGGTACTTCTTCTCTTTTGGGAGCAGAACAGGAACGGTCGGCCAATAAAAATTCGAGTTAGGAGGTAGTCCATTTTGAGATGAACGTTTGAGCGGAAGTGGCTTCCAAGTGGGTTCAGATCCCGACAATAAGTCTGGTCGGGGAGGGTACCCCACCACTCTGCGAGTTGCTTCCGGCGCAAAAGAAATTTTTCAAGGTAGCCTTGTTGCTGGCCCTTCGAGCATTTTCTCAGCGATGATCTAGAGAGAATCAGTTAGACTAAATCATAGGTCCAGCGTTTAGGCTTAACAGCGTGGCTGCAAGGTGTCTTACATGTCTTCTGCAATGTCTCCCAACTTTGACGTCAAGGTTATTAAAGCCACCATGTTCGGGTAGTTGGAGGCTTGACCATGTGGCCGCAAGCTGGGGAGGTCAGACGGAAACGCAGTGTCCACTTCATTCGGTGACATCGATGTAGGTCGGCCGTGAAGTATGCTGACGCGCCTGTCGAATCGTCAGCAAATCGTAAACCACATTTTAAAGTGAACGGGGTACTCATGCATACTTCTCTATCGTGTAGGCCGTCCACCATACTCGATTTCTTACTTCCACCATCTCCGGGTCGAGGTTATCTCCGCAGTAGCGTCTATGCATACCATTCTGTATGGCCATCTTCAGTGCCAGACCGAAGTACGTGTAACAGAGACCCGATGTGTCGAGCGGGAGGAGGTACGTCCCCATGAGGAGGCACGCCTGTACGCAACGGACCGAAGCGACGGCGATAATATCGGGGAGAAGTTTGCAAGAATATTGGTAGAACGTGAGGCCGATGTCGTCCTCAGAAAATCGAATGTTATCGCCAGAGCCACTGACCAGGAGCCGATCGATCGGTGTCCCGGACTCCATGTGGGCAAACTGGGTCCCAATCGCCAGTACCATCAGGATGGAGCAGACAGATCCTGCGTCGTGCGCTGATAGGGTATCTGGCTGGGTATAACAAGAATTCAGCCGGTCACGAAGCCAATCTTCTTCGACATAGTAGTTGTTCGTCTGGGCATACTTGAAGAATATCTGAACCAGAAAATCGGCCACATATCGTGGAGGCAAGCAAGCCACAGAGTCAGAGACGACAGAAGGTGTCGATTGGAGGCGCGTGGCTCTCCGGAATGCTTCACCTTCTGCGTTCTCTTGAGAGTCCTTTAATCCAACGTTAATCAATAAATCCGAAATACAGTCGAGAGAAGTTACCTCGGGTGATGTCGTCTGCACCCATTCTCCGATCTTGCGTCTTATCTTATCAGAAAAGTTCAAGTAGGAAAATTCGCCAGAATAATCTGCATAGCGGCATCGAGGAAAAGCCGGCGGTATCAAGTCAGCTTCAATTGGTCTCACATATGGGGGTGGTGGTGGGGGATATGTTAAAACTGACGTGTAGAGTTGTCTGGTAGAGTTTTGATAGTGAAATCCTCATCATCTATCACGAGATCTTCTTCTTCGCCATCGGCGTGAGAAGTAGAAGTCTGATTTTCCGATTGCTCGTAATCACTCCGGAGGGAGCCCGCCACTTTTCGCAGCGTGGGGATGTCGAAAGTGATGCCGGGGACGAAGTGAGACAGGATGCGCTCCATGTACTTCACCCTGTCGGATTCGGGGACGTCGTTGCGGGTCAGCACGGCGCTGCGATCACTCTCCCTGGCGTCGTCGCGATAGTAACTGTTGAATTCACATCGCCGGCTGTGGTGACGGCATCTTCGGCAGGGGACGCCACCCTCGCATTTTTCCTTCTGTCGGCGGCAGCCATCGCAACTGTTCATGCCGTATACAACATCAACAATTCTCATTCCCATATCTCACAGAGAACAGACAAAAACTCCATGATGGTTAAAACCTACGCGCGAGCAGCTCTTTTGCGGTTCTCATCCGCTACCCGAGGTCGTTTTGGCCTCACGGTGCATGCAACCTGGGCTTCCATTACCCTCCCACAAAATCAAATGGGGGCAATTTTATGTCGATGCACACAAAAGGTAGAGTGGAAGTTGATTCCCGACCATAAGGCACATGTATATTTTTAAGGAATTTTAATGTTTCTATGCAAAGAGGTTCAATGTTCTCTTCTCTTTCTTTTCGTTGTCGGTCGCCACACGTTCCAGAGAGATGTCGTAGATAAAGAGTTGTTCAAAGTCAGGTGAGTGAGGGATCCTCTTTCGATAAGCAACGTGGAGGAATATCTTGGCGACGCACAGACCGTCGGCCCGTACTTGTGCGTAAAGGAAATTTCCGTTTTCGCAACTTCGAAGTTCAACACAAGGGGAGGGTTTGATGAGACTTGGGAGGAAAAGAATTTAACAGCTACGAAAGTCTGGAGCGAACGCAAGCCCAGATTTTTTTCAAGTCATAAAAAAAATTATATGTACGTGTGTGGGTGTGACCACATAACTCCACCTTATTACGGAGACACTTAACAAGGTACGAAACGTGGGTCAATCGGCAAAGAGTCAAGGACAGACAGAGACAGACGGGCTGATTTCAGTTCTTTTCTATTTCTCCACCCCGTAAACCCCATCATGCTCAGGAATATCGAATCGCTTATTTAACACTATTAAGTCTAACGGGGAACGGGAAATGAGTTAGTTCGGTTGCCATAATATAAATCACCTGCTTGAAGAGGAGAAGAGGCGAGGCGGGAAACCCCATCTTCCAAAAAACGCGGAATAGTCATGTCCACCCCCGAAAGAATGCAGAATGCTACGTATCACGGGACTACCGGATATATTATTCGAAACCGGTATGGCTGCTTTCGAATCGATATATTAAAAAATAAAAGAAAGACTAAAACCCCTCAATCGGAGTTCCGATACCCAAGTCCTTAGCTATTTGAATAAGCGTTTTTCCAACCACCAGGTCCATGACTCCCATACCCACACACTTGAACACCACATTCGACCCGTCTGGAACGTGGACTTGCTGAACCTCCTTCCCAGGGTAGAATAGCTCCCCAACCTCGATCAGCTGGTCCGACTTCACCTTAGCGCTGATGAGCTCACCAGATTCCTCCAGACAGGCCTCCTTCGAATCAACCCAGATCTTCTTCCCGCCGGAAAGAAGTGTCTCGGCGTCGATTTCCTGCATGTGAGGTTTGTAGGATCCGATGAGCGAGATGAATCGCTGTTTTGGCGCCTGCCGCAGGTAAGAATGTGGGAACAATGGTTCCGTGGAAGGAGTGCAGCAGAAGATGACATCGCTTTCGGCCAATTCTGATCGTAGCTGTGCGTCAAAATCCGGTGTCCCTTCCTTGGCTAAAGCTTTCATGGTGACAGCGGGATGACTTTGGCGGAGCGGTGACAAGACGTTCTCATCGACCTGCTCTAGCCGTTGGCGTCCCCGATTGATGACCGTAATTTTTTGAATCTCCTCGGGAACGAGTTTCAAAGCTAGTCGTAAATGCCACTCGGCCTGTTTCCCTGAGCCAAAGACCACGATGTTCTTTTTCTTGAGGCTTGTACAGCGAGTGAACAAGGTCATGGTCGCAAGAGCGGTCCTGAAGGCCGTGATTTCTGCAGCGCTTAACATGCCTGTCAGCTGACCCTCGGGCGCGAAGATCGTGATCACCCCCTCTATTGGACCCCCACGACTCGGGACTGTGACGACTTTGATTCCGGTGCAGCTAGAATCTGACGCCGGCATGAAAAGAGTCGTATTTTGTTCCTTCGTGGTGATATGATTCCTGAGAGGTTGGTGGATGGTCTTCTCCTCTGATTGCCCTTCTTGCGCAACAAGACTCCCTAGGGTCGCGGAGAGAGCGTCGAGGAGTAGTCGACATTGTTCCGCGGTTAGACCCCGAAGCATCGGGGAGAGCTCTTTCCCCGAAACCAACATATTTTCAGATTTCGATAGATAATATATAGGGATCTCTTGTTGATAGACTTATGGCAAAACGCCTTCGATCCTCGCTGGTGCTGGTAGAGGTTAGTCGCGTCGGTGATATTATTTATCGAGAACGGCATCTGCACCCATCGCCCGGTCTCGCTGGTGAAGTGGAGTCGAACAAACCCCCGTGTATCCCGAGTTCGGTTGTCCAAGGGCACTTTGTATCATCCGGGTTAGTCTCGACTCTCTTGACTCTTTCCCCCCTCGAACCCCGCCGGAACGGTAGCCGGCGAAAGAAAGAGCGGGTCTCCACCACAGAATCTCGTCGAAAGCATTATTATTCATAAAAATCACAACCCTGCCCCTTTTTGCCACAAACAAAGAACAAAGAACGTCGAGATGGGTGATTTCATCATAAAAACACGTCCAACGCCACTCTTGCCAACTCCTGACCCTTGCAGAAGGCAAATCTGACACTTCGTCAATGTCGTCGATAATGACATACTCGTTCTCCATTTTGGAAGGAAACAAGAATTTCGCGGTAAATGAGTTTATTGTACCTGGATGACAGGTAGGCATCGAATGGACTCGGCTTCGTCTTCCAAGCAAATGGATCTTAGGCCAGGGATGCCAACTACGGATTTATGGAGTCCCAGGGAAGAAACAAGACATTGCCAAAATAATTCGGGCACCAGCAAACGACGACATCTATGTACAAATTTCATGTTCTCAGAATTCCGGGCAGTGATTGATCGATTTGATGTTATTCTCTTTGCAAGTTGATGTACTAATGGGCTATAGAACATGCTAATTCCAAATTTCTACGACAGTTTCCCAGGAACCTGATCATGGTTGAATATCCTGAACACATATCTAGCCCTGGATGGATATGAATTGAGCAACAAACTCCCATATCTCTTCTCCCTTGGCGCATACTTCAATTCTCTACCCCGACAACTCTCACTCCCCCTTTGTTCCCTGACCCGTATGTCCAGCAATCTAACTAGGCACGGCATTAGAGCCATTCGTCGAAGTCTTGACAGCTAGCGGATATCGAGGTGACCATTGAGGCCAGAACGAGGAGGATAGCGGGTTGGAGTTGCATGTTACTTGGACTGAGTGTTATTTATGCCTTTGCTAGTCAGCGGAGACCCGGTCGTCTTGATGAGAGAGATATGGAAATATATGTTGGTGAAGTGAAGTGTCAAACAGTAAGTATGGAGGAAACGATTGGGTTTTTTATATATATGTAGGAACTCATTCCAACCTGCACGCCCCTTGGGAAGAGAAGAACTCATTGCAATACATCAGAATCAGAGATCTCAAATATTAGGGAAAAGGAGATGGAACCCCTGAAAGTATACATAACATATCAATATGAACAAGTCGATTCTGTCCTCCGCTTTAAAACAGGGGACCTCTTCTAGTTTTTTCTCGGGTGTCCGAAAACATCACGTAGACCACCTTATGGAATGAACAACCTATATAAACAATTAATATGAGATAATCAACCGAGCATGCGATAGTCGCTACAGTACATGATGTATACGACTGTTGACGTCGTCAATATTTCATGATATGGGTAGTCAGTCTCCCCTTTTCATTCCTATAAAAAAATGCCTTGGATTCTACCTCGTAAAGGACATGATTAGAAAAATTCTAAGAGATTATTAGGAAGATATCGAGGGAATTCAAATTCTTTCTTCTTGCCTCCTTTATTAGCTCGCAACTTTAGTACGGGCAATACCTCCTAGCTTCAGCTCCCCATACATACTATTCACTAATGATATCAGGATCTCTCTCAACTTTCCGCCAAATCAATCCTGATATCTATCAATTCGCTACCCAGGTGACTTCCCAGTTAGCCAGAAACCAAGCTTCCGAATAACTATAGCTTTTATAAGGGGCTATTCGTCAATATTCTCAAGGGATACCGACGTCGATATTCGGAGGACCCATCGTCTGTTCTGAAGAAGTGAAGATTCTCCCGCTAGAAACGGTGATATATTATCTTTAAGAAGATAGTATTCATTTCCCTCGAATCCACTGAGGTTTGGTGAATGGCCGAGTATTATAGAAGAAATAGTATATTTCGAAATTTGGACACCGGGGAGTGAATGAACGAATGCGGCTTTCTGGAGGAGAAACCCAGGTCCAAACGCCTATCTTCAAGGTGAGATAAGCCAGCAACGAGAAACTCTTCTCTGGCCAAGCGTAGCTGTATATAGAAAAGGCCCGGGAATTATCTGGTAGATTGCAACATTCGATGACACCACGACGGGAAGTTTGGAAAGCTATAATTCGAAAGATCCTGTCGAAAGTGGGATTTCCCGTCTCCTATGTAAACAGACAGGCAAAGAAGGAATTGGTTAATTCCGTGAGCGTACAAAATTATAGATGTCTCATATATCCTTTGCGTGATAGAACGTCCCACTCATCAAACCGGCCAAGAATAGCAATTTCTCGGTAAATTTTCAGAGTGACATCCTCCTTTTCGTATTCTCTCCCTCTTACCCTTGTCTCCTTCCTTCATTCTATTTTTATAAACGTCAACGTGTGCCAGGAACAAATAATCCCTCTTCTCTCATCCCGGATTTCATCCTTCTCCCTAGTTTCCCTTCCCTTCCCGTCTTTTGGAGCGATATGCCTTGCCCTAGCCCCTTGTCCGACTGTACAGTACCTTACTTACAAAAAGCCCTGGAACCTTCCTTCCCCTCACGTGACACCCCCATCCACCTTGGAACCCCACACTCCCTTCCCACGGTCCAATCACCACCATCCCCGTCCCCCGGCCCGGTGATCATTCCCAAGCCAAAATTTTTTATTTCAACCTCCCCTCTTCATTCATTCATCCTTTTTAAACAAAACACAAACACAACTTCGCCCCCGTACCACCGGCTGTGTCCTTCCGGATTGCATGTATTACGTGGCAAGGCTACCTACCGGACTTGAGAAACGGTGCCGAAAATTATTATTACATTAATGTTTTTTTAATGCTGTTAGTTGTTTCCCCCTCTCCGGGTTCCGATCCGAGGGTCTGGAAGATTCTATCTCGTTCTACGAGGGGACGTGGGGGAGAGAGAGGCTGGATCTGTGAAATGTGTTGCAGAGATGGGGTGGGTTTAAGGTACCGGACGAGGTATTACTATTACTATCACTCTATTCAGAGATAGAGGGAAAATGGTCGCTGCCGCCGTCGAGAAGAAATGTGTGTAAGGTCGTCGTCGTCGTCGTGGAAAGCATCACGGTAAACTAGGTATCATCAAATCCTTTTTTTATAAAAAATTGAAGTTATTAATTAATATTTCTATCTCCTTGCTTTTGTCCCTCACTCGCTTTCTATTTAAGCTAAAAGAGAAACATTATTCATATGGGAATTAATCATGTCGTCGTTCTTCGGCTTCCCGGATCGCTTGATCGCTTGATCGCTCGCTCGCTTGTTTGGCCCAAACTCCATGCATACATAGGAAAGGGTATAAAAGCAAAAGTAATAACAAAGGAAAAGAAAAAGGAAGAAAATGTCGATGCCGCTCCGTTTAGCCGATGCCAATGTAAGACTTGAATCGTCTCCGAAGCTCGTTCGCCATCGCCTCCTGTGAATGCTGGGTTCGAGTCATCGCCTCAGTGTTCTCCATTGCGCGCCTCATCAAGAATCCCATGCACTCCTTGGTCGAACCCCAGGTCAAAAGCTTGTATGCAAGAGGAGTCTCGATTGGAGATACAGTGTTAGGACCGTCGACACCACTATTCCTGTACTGAGCCAACTCGCAGCTGACTTCATCAGCCATTCCTTGCAGCTGGGCGTAGGAAAGCTCGATGCGGGGCTGGCCGTTTTCTGCCTGCTGGAGACGGATAGCGTGTGCCTTGCGGACGGACTCTTGGCTGTGTGTGGCGATGATGAGGTTCACCGAGGGGAATGGCTTCCACTTCTCAGAGGGTGCGGGACGGAGGGTTGCACCGTATTGCTGGTTCAAGAGGTCCTTGACCACACCATCGTAGCATGCGTCGGTTTCCTCCTTGGTAGCCCAGATGATGTGGCGGGGTTCGGTCTTCATGTATGCGCCTCGAACCATCTTGACACCGAGGGTGTACCCTTCTTCACGGGCGATGGCGAGGTGACGGGAGATTGTGGACGCGGTGGAGCGAAGGTAGGCTTGGTAGGTGCAGTACATGGTTGCATGATTGGGTGTGCGTTTGTTGCAGTACTTCTGGTACATGAGGTTCCATTTTTCGATGCCGGGCTGGACGGCTTGCTCTTCGGCGTCGACGAGGAGGCGGACGTTACGGGCCATGGCGGCGTCGCAGACTTCTTTGATCGCTTCGGCGATATCCTCGGATGGTGGCTTGTTCTGCTTGAGCAGCTCGCAGGCTTGTCTTCCTAGACCGGTGACCCTATTGACGACGGTTAGCTTTTGTTCTTTGTTTGGATGCAAGTTGTTGTGAATGAATGAAAACTTACTTCATGGCCACAAAGTCACCCTCCGACGCCATCTCGACGGTCTCGAGAGTACCCTTCTTCCAGGTCTCGATGTCCAGCTTGCCAGTCATTGCCGCGTGCTCATCTTTCTCGCTGAGCGGGCCTTCGCTGTCAAGCATCTCACGGGCATAGCCCAGGATCACGCCTTTGCATCCTATGTCCTTGATCTGTTTAATGGATTGTTGGACTTCAGTTCGGTTTTCACCAGCGTTGAATTGCGCGTATAATGTGCGCTTGACCAACCAGTTCAAAATAGGGTTTTTTGCCACATCAAAAAAGGGCAGCTTCGGGGTTGCGAGAAGCTGCAGCGTGGCGATGCTGGGCTTCAAGAGGATGGGGGTGGAGGAGACGGTCAGTAGGAGCAACGATCGGACCACGGAGGTCAGCGGCAGCAAGGAGAGCGGAGGAGGAGCTTTGCCTTGCTGGGTCGGGAGGTCGGTTGGTGGATAGTAAGGTGTGGTTTTGCCTCCAGCGGTCACCAGGGAGGCATCGCCATCCCGTCGGTTCCCTGTGGAACTCACACACCTCACCTGAAGACGATTCGTAAAGGCCCGGAGGCTCAAAGGATGGAAGACACGAGGCCTGATTTGCATTGCAGGGTGGTATGCTGTATGTGTGCAAGCAAGTGAAGTGTTGGTGTTGGTTGTTGTTGTTGTTGTTGTTCAAGTTGTTTGTTGTGTGGGAAAGGAAGTGTTATTTAACGGGCAGGTGGGAAATGGTGAATGAATTGAGTTTATGATAAGAAGTGAGATTAGTTATCTATGATGTGATGTGATATATGATAGTTGGGGGAAAGAAGAAGAGATAAGAGGGAACAAAGAAAAGAGGAGGGAAGGTCCTCTAATATAGGGAGGGTGGGAAAAAAGAAAAGTGAATCACATCTCCGACCCCGGATTTGGTTTGTTATCTCCGGATATCTACAAGTTTCTACACAGGAGCGAGAGCGGAGGGAGAGAGAGAGAGTGAGTAACCAGTGGCCCGGGGTTCGGGATCGGGTTGGCAGCCGGTCTGGAAGGAGAGAGAAAAGCCCACGGCCCACGTTCTTGTTAATCATGCTACGAGTCTCACATCACGAGGATAGAAAAAGAATGAACGTTGTTGGCTCGAACCGGCTTTTGCCATGGATATCCGTGGATCCAGATAGGCCAGGAAAGAGGGAATGGTTCTCCATATCAGGCCAAGTCACAGCCAAGTCCGGCCAAGTCGGATCACCGAATCCGCTATCAAGATCCAGCTTATCCCACTCTTCTCGTCCAGCAAATGTTTGCTTATCAGACGTCGAGGGGGACTCCATGGGACTCCAGTTTATGATTACTAGGCGGGAGACTTGGTTGGGCAGGAGTCACTGGGCATCCAAGATTTGCAAGCTGATAAATTCGATCATTATGACTCTGGACTGATAAGAAGAGAGAAAGCTCACGTGGGGCCGGCTATTTGCCGGTGTTGGGTGGTGACGATTCTGTTTTGGTGGCAACTACGATTTTCGGGCCCGGTCACGAGCCGGGAAAGGCTGGTTTGATAAGATAAGGGGGCTCCCGAGAGTCCAGATTTGGGAACCAGGTCGATCTTTCCGGTTCCGTGAATTATGACGGTATTCATTACCGGTATCTTGGATGATGACGGTATGTTACGTCGATACCATAACAGGTCATGTGACTGATGACTAACAGCGGGTTTCCCCGGAGAAAGAGGGAAAGATAAGCGTGGTGTTGGTTCGCTTATGAGCCGTGGATCATGGATACTTCCCGTTTTGGTCCCTCTTAGGCTAATCTTTGGCGAAGGGTGACCCCAACCCCAAGTATCCCAGTGGCCAAGCCCACCCCTTACCTGGACTAACCCCATTCCGTCCCCTAGCATGCCTAGCACGCCTAGCACGCCCTGTTTCCCGTGTTATTGCTTGTTGTTGCTTGTGTTTCTTCCTCCAAAGGCCAAAATAGAAATAAACGCGCATTCTTCCCTTCTCCGGCTAAACCCCTTTGGACCTCCCCGCAAGCTGACACTCCAACCAAACCCCTTGTAACCCCAGCTCTCCCCACTTTAACTGTTTCTTTCCTTCCTAGCGCCTTCTAGGTGACATTGCTCCCCCCCAAAAAAAGACTCTCTGGGCATGCAAGGCTTTTTTCAGCCTTTCTCTCCCTCGTTAAAAGACCCTTGGGTGGCCACTCATTTCTGAAGTAACCGTTGGTAGTCACTGGATCATTGATTTTAATGGTTGATGACAGTCCCTGAACCTCTTCTTTTCTTTTCCTTCTCTTCCTCTTCTCCTCCTCTTCTCTTCTCTCCTCCTCCATCTTTCTTCAGACCTGAACATCCCCGTCTGAACACACTCTCCACGTCGCAAACATGGCCGACATAGAGAGCTCAAAACATTACGATGAGAAGGTGTCGCCTCAGGAATCGCGATTTGGAGATGAAGGTGTCGGCGAGATCCACTCAGAAACCCATCGCGGGTTGAACAGTCGACATATTCAGTTCCTGGCCTTAGGTACGCAACTTGTTTCTATCTTCGGCTTAATGTTTCACGAAACTAACTACCAATCTGAATCGCAATAGGAGGATGTATCGGTACCGGACTCTTCGTCGGCGCGGGCGCGGTTTTGGCTGAAGTTGGCCCTGGTGAGCCTTCCCCACACGTACACTCGATGCGCATAAGCGATTTCAAAACGACTAACGAACCACCTCTACTTGAGCTCCGTTGCTCATGAGTTACATTGTTATGTCGATGGTCGTCTGGGTGATCATGAATACTCTTGGAGAAATGACTACCTACCTTCCCGTCCAAGGTGTCTCGATTCCTTACTTCGTCAACCGTTTCGCCGAGCCCAGCCTTGCTTTCGCTGTTGGTATGATTACTTCTTCAATTACCCCGCAATTTTTTTAAACACTTTATCTAACGGTCATTCATAGGGTATAACTACTGGTAAGAACTGCGCGTCGTGGTGAATCATACGTCGGTCGTCTAACCTGCGCGTCATAGGTATTCCTTCTCCATGTTAATCGCTACCGAGGCCACCGCAGCTGCACTCATCATAGAGTACTGGACCAAAGCCGTTCCCGTCGGAGTCTGGATCGCGATCGTTCTCGTCGGTGTGTATTCCTTCAATTGCGTATTTTGCGTAACTCTCTAAGCTATTTGATGCTTCACTTGCTGACCGGAAAACACCTGGAGTTATTCTCTTACTCAACATCATTGCGGTCTCCTTTTTCGGAGAGGCTGAGTTCTGGTTCGCCTCTGTCAAGATCCTGACGATTATCGGTTTGATCATTCTCGGAGTTGTCCTCTTCTTCGGAGGTGGACCGAACCATGACCGTCTCGGCTTCCGCTACTGGGAACGACCTGGAGCTTTCAATCCTTTCATGGCTAGTGGAGATACTGGCAGGTTCCTTGGGTTCTGGTATGCCTTTATCAAATCCGGCTTCTCGTTCATCTTCTCTCCGGAACTCATCACCATGGCCGCTGGTGAAGCCGAAGCTCCTCGCCGTAACATCCCCAAAGCAGCCAGCCGATTCATCTATCGCCTGCTTTTCTTCTACATCCTCGGCTCCTGGGCCATGGGTATCATGGTTTCCCACAAGGATCCGGACTTGCTCAACGCCGTCGACAGCGGCGGAGAGGGCGCCAATGCCAGTCCCTTCGTCGTCGGTATCCAGAACGCGGGTATCACCGGCCTAAACCACGTGATCAACGCCGCGATTCTCACCTCGGCCTGGTCCTCTGGAAACTCTTGGCTGTTCGCAGGCTCTCGAGCTCTCTATTCGCTAGCGTGTACCGGCCAAGCACCCAAGATCTTTAGAACATGTAACAAGCGCGGTATCCCCTGGGTTGCGGTCTTGGCCACATTCGCCATTGGCTGTCTGTCCTTCCTGAACTTGTCCAACTCGGGAGCAACAGTCTTCACCTGGTTCACCAGCATCACCACAGTCGGTGGTTTCGTCTCCTGGACCGTCGTCCTGATCACCCACATCGTACGTTCCCCCCTCATTACCCCTCCTAACAACCTACTAACCAACCGTCACAGCAATTCCGCCGCGCCATGAACTTCAACAACCTCCTCCACACCCTCCCCTACAAAACCCCCCTCCAACCCTACGCAACCTACTTCGCCCTCTTCATGATCGTCATCCTCGCCATAACAAACGGCTTCTACGTCTTCTTCCCGGGCGAATTCTCCGCCGCGAACTTCTTCGTCAACTACATCACCTTCCCGATCTTCTTCGCCCTGTACTTTGGGCATAAACTCTGGTTCAAGACGCCGTGGATGACAAAGTTGTCTGAGGTGGATGTTTTGACGGGGAAGGAGGAGATTGATCGGTTGACGGAGAATGATGTTGAGAGGATTCCGAGGAATTGGTTGGAGAAGGTTTGGTTTTGGATTGTATAATTTTCCTTACTCTTTTTTTTTTTTTTTTTCTTGATTATGTATTCACCTTTTACTTACTATCTTGGATATATATACATATACCTAGAGTAGAGTACATAGGGTCTTTTTTCTTTTCTGTTACATTTCCTTATTCTTAGTTAAAACAGGACAATTGTCATCATAGACGAATATATGTTCATTTTGCTCAGATATCACTCTGGTTACCTAACTTGGAACTAACCTATGTACAGAGAGTACCGTAGAACATTTATGCGTGGCTGCTTGCTTCGTGTTGAAACTTAAGATAAAAATATAATAATGAAAGGAGAGCAGCACCGATATGTATACACACAAATGCAATGCCTAAAAAAGCTAGCTGCCCCTGTAGGAAAGATGAATGAGTGAGGGTCAAAGACAGAAAAGTAGTAACAATAAAAATGAGCGTGTCATGTTGTATGCTCCAGGTTAACCTCCCATGCATTCGATGAAGAAGAAGCAAAAAAACGCCCTAAACATGCAAAGCAATTGATTCAAGAACGGAGATGATTGACGCAAGGGTGTGCGCCAAAGCCGACTCACCTTTTTTCCACGTCTTGATTTGTTCCTTTCTTCCTTCCTCATAGTTCTTTACGAGACATGGCGAAACCGACCTTGCTCATCCATTTTCTCCCACCTCCTCCTCCTCCACCACCAGCAGCAGCAGGATCGCCGCTCTGAGTCTTCCTCAACTTCCCCTTCCCACCACCTCCAAGGCCAAATCTCAATCCCTGGCCTCGAAGAGCACCAGCACCAATTCTCTTATCCACTTCTTCTTTGAACCTCTTCCAGCTACGTTCACGCTCCTCCCAATCGGCCATCTGCGCCAACATGAAGTCCCATGTTTTAGATTCCTGGGCACGCAGGGCTTCCTCTTCTTCCGCCGTGGTTGCGGATCGATGGCGTTCGTGGGTGCGTGTGCCGGGCGTAGCTGCGGACTGAGGTGGCACCCAGCCGGTAAATGGGTTAGGAGATGTGCTTGGACGGGTTAATTGGTCTGTGGATTGCGTCGGGGTCGGTGTGCCATTTTCTCGAGGCAAAAGTGAGCTGTACGGCGCTGGGCGAGTTGGACCAGCTGAGATCGCCGGCTGCTGGTACAGGTTCTGTTGCTGTTGAGCGGTCATATACAGACGCTGAGAGCGGAACCTGGCAGCGGCAGCTTCGCCGACGAGATCAGGATCCTCATGTGGGGAAACCGGGAGCATTTCCGGGAGTCCATGCTGTGAAGTTTCTTCCTCAATGTTGTTCGTCGTGCTTGGTCCGGCAACAGGCTCCGTTTCAACTCCTAGAGTGGGTGTCGATGAGCTGTAACTATTTGTATTGGCTGGCAAACCCCTTCCGTGACCATAAACAGGGGAAGGGGATGGCCTCTGTGACGTAGTGGATATGACGTCATTCGATCCAGATCCCCCACCATGCGAATACAGCGAGGAACTCCCAATTCCACTTGTCAGAGGCTCAGAGGTTGTTGGAGCTGGCATTGGGAACATAGGTCTTGTCCCGTTTGAAGCTTCGGTGACTCTTCTCTTCGCGACATTGCGGTAGTGACGTGCTTGGAGACCTTCGGTGACAGGAACCCATTCGGAGATATTGTAGAGCGAATGCAGGTGGGCGCTGGTCAATTTATTCGTGGATGAAAAGGAGCCGGAGCTACTGTTATGGCGAGACGAATCTCTCCTGTATCCCTGGAAGCCCGGTGCGCATCCTCCCGAGGACAGCATCCCCGATTGTTGTGAAGAAGGAGCGGCCAACCGAGAACCACCGCTTGGGTTTTGGTTCCCGCTTGACGACGCACTCGAGAAGTCATTGCTTCTGCGATGGGATGGTGGGACGGCGGAGTGGTATGAAGGTGCTGCAGAGGTATAGGAGGGTGCGCTCGAGTTGATGGAGGATGTCTCGGGATCGGTCGCTGTCGGATGGCGTGGAGTATATAGGGGAAGTGGCTCTTCGGCGGCGTACGGGTGAAGGAGAGATCTCGCAGCGGGAACAGCCATCACGGTGGGTGACTCGGGGATAGCTACAGCAGCTGCAGTGAAAGAAGTATCATCCCACGTGCTCTCACAGTCGTAGAACTTGATGAGTCGACAGCCTCGTCTGCTGACCAACACCAAGATGTAAATCCCTCAAGTGAAGGAAGAAGTCGCTCTACAATAGTGGTCGTCATTAGCACCGCATCATGAGAGGAACGAAAGAAAGAGAGGTGGTTTCCGACAGAGAAAAGAGGGGGATAGAGCAGATCCGATAAAATCAACGCTGGATGGAGTTTTTCTGGACCTTCTAAGAAACAGTCGGTAACCTTCTATTCCCCTAGAACGGCAGGGGGTCAGTGTACACGCACTCAAGACCGTGTGACATTGCAGGACAAGACCTTCTAGCCCTGTCTCTCACTGCACGTCGGAAGGAATCAGTCCACACAGAGTGTTTTAAGAGGATGGATCCAGCTGTTAGTATGAATGTGGCTGTGCATGTATAGAAGAGTTCGAGACATCGACTTAGACATTCTCCCCGCACCTGTTAACTCTTATCTAAAGTTATCTCGCTTTAACCTTTTCTATTTATGACTTTACCCCTGCATCCCTTCGTCTATGTCTTTTGCTCATAAAAACAGCTTCAACAGTTGAATAGATAAGGGATAAGGGATATGAAATCAATGTATCCGTATTTCCCCTGAATTTATCTTCGTACCTATCTTTCGATTCAATTATCACGATAAAGTCTACGGGGATTACCCGCCTCAAAGCGTTTGCGTGCTTACCGGCCAACGCATGGGTTATCCCTTATCACGGTTACTTTTCGTCTTATCAATAAGCATCTGCTTACAGGTCCCACCACCGCCAAGTCTGGCCTCCGATACCCGGATAGCATCTGACTGAACTGCGATGAGTGCGAAGAACGAAACAATTAGAGCGAGAGAGTTCTGTGAGACCAAGAGAGCCCTGCGAGACCAAGGCGGGTGCGAGTAATTTCCGAAACCAGCACGCAGTTACTAGTTTGGCTTCGACACAACTTGGACGTTTTCCTCCACGGATGGCACAAGTGAAATATGAGAGAAGTGAAAACAAATTGTCAAGTGTAAGTATCACTTCTCCAGCCTCTTTTGCGTCCTGGAATGCCACTGAAAGTCCCAATTTAATCCCCTAACTAAGGCACGTGACCGTAAGCTGAAGAATGACTAAGCTAAGTTTATCTCCGATTCTTTCTAGGGTTCCCCAGTCACATGATCCAGTCTTACCTACATAAAGCTTGAAAAAGCTTGAATTATCTGATTAATATCAACAATCTCACCGTCGACTGGGACTGCATTTTGAATGAATACAGAGCTGAATCTCTCTTACTCTTTTAAAGAAAAGCCTCGTCACAGCAAGCATGCTGCTGCCTGTCCTGCTGCGCACCCTGGATATCGTTTAAGAGTTGATTCTCATTTCAATCGGCGACGTGAGAGTGAGACTTGGATTGCAAAGCAAGGCTGCGAATTTCTCTTCATGCTGTGATTAGCCAAACTCGTGCCTCGCTACGCACCCTGGATACGATTCAAGAGTTGGTTCCCATTTCATTTGGCGAGGTGAGATTTTGGTTATCATTTCAGTCGGCGAGGTGAGAGTAAGCCGCGTAGCCGTCTTCATTGCAACAACAGTACTTACAACAGGCTGCTGATTTGATGCGCGGCAACACATGGAACGGAACATGGACAATTCTAACTAGATATGGAAATCTATCCTGAGGACTGAAAGGGGCTGAACCATAGACTCAACACCACAGGAGATGTATAAAAGGGTAGAAAGTAGCAGCTCAATCTGCTCGTCTTGTTTGTTTCTTATTCACTTTCTTCTATATCAACCCTCTCCTCAATCCAAGTTTAAACCTTCATCATGTTGTTTACATCAAAATTCAATGCCTCCGCCGCCACAGTGCTTGCACTCCTCGTCTCCCCAAGCATAGCCTGGCAAGTTACCTTCTATTCATCCTCGCCCTGAAACGACGTAGACGGAAACTTCGACTACTGGTATTACGAAGGAACCGGAGTGTCCCCCTGCATTGAAGTTGGAACCGTAGCTGATGGCGTGTCATGCTTCCACTATCTCAACGGCGGCGCGTCCAACGTACCCTGTGAAGGAAACGCTGTTTCATCGGAATCATTCTACATTCACAGTGGAAGTTGCTCCTTATCGACGGTGAATGGGCAGTGCGCCACACCCTATGGCAGCGACGAGCAGGATTGTCAGACAATTAGCAATAAGTCCTTTAAATGCTGGAGCTAGATATTGGCTTGATCCAGACATGGCTTTGAATGCAGTCAAGGTTAGTGCTTCAAACTACCACTCAATTCTAGGAAGCAACTGACCAGATATTAGTAAGGACGGAAGAGAGTTCCTTCAGGAACTAGCCAAAAGAATTTCTTTGTCTCGACTGAATGGGTTGATTTGAGGTGTTACGACGGACTATAGTGGCTGCTGGGAAAATGTTTTTCTTCTATCTGTCATGAGATGTTCCATCAAGTATTCTCATCTAGCTATACAAGACCTATAAAATGGGATATAAGTTTCATGTCAGCTCCAGAACGCCTCAATGTGTTGCTCTCACAGCTCATAGGATGATAGTTGAGATTATCTTCGAGAAGCGAGAACAAAGTTACCATGAAATAGCACACAATCATTTGCGTGGAATATAGGTAAGAGGAATAAAAAGAGAGTGAAGTAATGTGTAGTAGCATTGAAGGACAAGAGTAGGTATCCAGCCCTATCTCTCACAGCATGTACTCTCAGAGCTAAAAATAAAAAGAGCTAAAAATCCGCGTAATAGCAAATATAGAAGAGTAATTTGCTACCCGCTTTTATTGAGAATCCGGAGTTCTCGAGGCAAGGCTGATTTGAAAGCAGATCTCGATGACCTCGTATAGAAATGTGACAGGTGACAGGGGGTTTTGACACTTGCGCCAGCGACAAGAACAAGGATTATAAGCGAGTTCCCCAGGCTCCCAGATCTCTTCATGCCTGATCTTCTTTACGAGGCTGTGTCGATTCGACACTCCAAAATCACCCGCTTATAAACAGCTCCAGAAGGCGTGTAAAGATAATAATAATCACCCACTTCGTCAATTAACATTATCGTTGAATGCAAATGGATGAGCGTGCTCAAGCAGGCAGTCGGCGAGACATCTCGCCCGAACAAGATGCAAACAAGCAGGGCAACGAAGCTCGATCGGGGGTCGCATTCGACCCTTCTATAATGTATTTCGAAGTCGACGACGTGATCATTGAAGGAGAGTCGAGAAAGGCTCATGAGGCAGAGAAGGTATATCAACAGGCGCTGGAAGAAGAGAAGAAGGTACCGCCCTCGCGCATATGATCATTGCAATGTGGCTCGACGAAGTCACCAAACTGAGACACGTCTAACAGAGATAGAACAACGCGGATGAAGCAGAAAGGTTGTTCAAGCACGCATTGGAAACATTTAAAGCAGCACCCAAGTCCGGAGATACAGATGTCCTAAAAACAATGTGTTCGTTAGGGAATCTCTATCGAAAGCAAGATAAGCTAGATAAAGCTGACGACATGCTCCAACGTGCATTAACGGGATGTGAAAACGAATTGGGGTCTGACCACGAATTGACTCTAGCCGTCGTTTACAGCTTAAGTGCACTATATCGATTACAGGATAAGCGGGATGAGGCAGAGAAGATGTGTGCACGCGCACTGAAGGGGTACGAAAATATCCCTGCGAAGGGTGAGACGACTTATTCTTCGATGCTCGCTGCCATGAATACTCTGGGCCTTATACGCTCAGAACAAGGCCGGGAGGCGGACGCTGAGAAGTTGTACTTGCGCGCATTAGAATTGTACGAGCAGTTTCTCGGTCCCGAGGACCCAGCAACTCTGAGTACAGTCAACAACTTGGGTCTCCTTTATCGTGACCAGGATAAGCTTGGTGAGGCCGAGAAAATGTTCCGCCGTGCTCTGAGAGGAAATGAGATTATGGTTGGACCGGATCATACGTCTACCCTCAATGCTGTTTCTAATCTAGGCCTGGTCTGCAAGGATCAAGGCAAGCTAGCTGAAGCCGAGGAAATGCAGCAGCGTGCGTTAAAAGGATTCGAGAATTTGTTCGGTGCTAGCCACACATTTACTCTCCAAGCCGCTGGGGGCCTTGGAGATATATATAAGGAGCAAGGCAGGCTTGTGGAGGCAGAAAAGTTGCTCCTGTCTGCGCTACATGGATGCGAAAAGACTCTGGGACCTGACAACATTCGCACCGTTAACGCAGCTGAGCTCTTAGGCAACACCTATCTCGAGCAAAGGAAACTGGACAAGGCAGAGAGCATGCTCCGGCGCGCATTGACCGGGTTCGAGAACAAGCGCGGTCCTACGGACAGAGGTACCCTCCGTATCATCAACCCCCTGGCAATGGTCTACGAACAACAAGGCAAATTAGCCGAGGCAGGAAATATGCTTCAGCGTGCGGTGGAGGGATCTAAGATGGTTCTTGGCCCGGACAATATCTCGACACTCGGCACGATGAGCAATCTAGGAAGCAACTACGCGAGACGGGGAAGGGTGGGGGAAGCGCAAGCCATATTTAAACAATGTCTGGCTGGATATCTGAAGACTCTTGGTGCTTCTCACCCAATGACGCAGCAGATGAGGGATGTCGTCCAGGCCTGGTGTAATTAACTAGTTTTGTCAACATCTACGATATCAATATGGTGCTGTAGGCTTTCTTGTGTGATGATGTCTAGGTTGAGCTTGTTTGAAGTAATAGAAAGATATATCTTTTTTTCATTCGCCAGATTCGTATAGTTAGTTGCAATGAAAGGGGTGGAACACGTCAATATACGCATTCGAATAGAGAAAGACGTACCCCATGAACCCCCTCGTCATATCAAAGATTACTCCAGACGGACCGGTTGCAATGGGAACGAAAAGAAAGGCCGGATATCGTTCAGATGAGGCACTTGGATAGTCATCATGCCACAACGGCGTGCCACATGATCGGACAGGTTTACTATCAGAAGGAACATGTTCGCCTTGGGTTTCAACCCCAGTCGGTTGTCCATCCCAAGAAGTATGCCGTGGTATTCCTCCTCTTGGCGTAGTGCAGAAAGAAGACTCGATGGAGATGATGGGCCGTCGCTTAAATTCAAGGAGGCAGGAAAGCCGGCAACCCTCCACTGATGGTTCTGGTCGCTATCGTCTTCGAGGCTAGGAATAAGCTCGATGAGTTCGGAGGGCACTACGTAAGCATCGAACAACAGTGACTTTGGGTAGCTAAATTTTGGACGCAAGGGGGGTATATCTGTAAGCCCCTCGCTAAAGGGGTGGTCATGATATTCAATCCGTAGCGAGGACAGTAAATTGCCAAATGGAGATAACGGATGTGTGTGAGGTTCTCTGTCGTGCTGAATGGCACCAGCCCACCCAGCCCATGACCACGATGGGATATTATTTGGGCGCCGCCTCGGCCGTAGGTCCTTGTCCTCTTCCCAGCAGCTGTGAACGTGTCTCCAGCAGAGGCCATCCAGTAGGTAGGCTTCTATATGCATAGGATAGTGCTTGAGCATGGCATCGTGCAAAATGTATGGCACACCCCAGAGATGACGGACCTGATCTTCTTGATATTCAAAGTAGCGAAGTATGCCTTGAAATGCGTTGAGCGAGTCGTCGTCGTAGCTCAATTTTCTCGTGGTATATTGCTCAAGAAGTTCTCGAATCTTTAGGAAAGATTCATGATGCGAGACATAGTCCAGGTTAGCGCCAAACACCGTTCCTCTCATGGACGTGATGAATCCGGTTTTATCGGGAGTATGGAAGTTGCTCACGCTGCCTTCTATAGCCTCGTGGGAATTCATGCCACTGCACTCATAATAAATCTGATCGTCTGTAAAGATGAGCCTGCGCCGAGACAGTAGTCCCTCCTGAAACGTCCATGCCCTTGTGAACCATTTTGAGCCACGTATCTGGTAGTGAGGATCGGTCATAGTTTCTATTATCTCATACTTGCCGACCCTTGCTGCTCTCTGAACAGTGCGTGAGCGGGAACTGACGCCAGGCAACCCATAGCTCTGACCGGTTCCGGCAGCTGCAACAATAGTGAGCTCTGCGTTGTGATATACCAAGTCCATCTGGGCAATTTGCTCGCTCTTTGATGTAGGATCGTCCTGATCAATGCAGAGTTGGTCAACCCACAGGTATTGAAATCCGAGAGCTGTTGTGACCTGAATGGCATCGGATACCACAGGGGACAGCGTGGATGCAAGAATTTTCGAGGTCCCTTTCTCAACTTGTGCGGCATTACCCTGGCCCCAGACATAGCTCAGAGCTACATATTGAAGCTCCGGTGATACAGGAACGAGGGAATATGTCTTGCAGTCAATCAACTTTAGTCCATAAACATGCTTCGAGCGCGGCGAGCAAGATTTATGATTCTTTCGACAGAACTCAAGCCATGTCTTGGCCAACGCAGGATCAAATTTTTGCTTCATAGATCGTGGGAATAAAATATTAAATTCGGTTGAGCGGGGATCGTAGCAAAAAGAGTGTCCATGGTTCCGGAAGTGCGCTGTCATTCTCTCGGCAGGCTGGCCAAATCCGAGAGACCTGGGAACCACGCATAGAGAAAGGCCCGGATCTGGAATGATAAAGGCTTTCTTAACCCCTTCATACCCCGAAATGAACGAAAAGGCTCGAATCTCGTCTCCAATTTGAGTCTCGGCTCCGTTCTGGGGCTTGAGACGACTAGAGAAGAGCATCTGGCAGAGCGGACACTCATTTTCTGGCTTCTCTTTAAATCGATTGCCGACATCCGCGACCAAGAGCCCATACTGGTACCTGCATACTACTTTCAGGTAGGACATGGCCTTTTGCAGATCCAAATCACGGCACTCCTGGCAGAGCTCATTCTGGGCCTGGGTCCCGGTAGGACTGATGAAAAGCGAGCGAAGCGCTGTTTGCACAGATGAGACAAGGCCAGTGTCTGAGTTTTGGGACATGTCTCCTTCATTCTTGGAATCCATAATAAAATTGGCAACAGATATCGGTCTCGGCCAGATGAAAGGATTCTGGTAGGGTTAAGAAGAGCGGGGTCAGTTCTTGATATATACGATCGTGCCAAGGGCATCAGTTGTTGGCTATCTCAGCACCATAGTCGCACGAAGCTTACCACCCAGTCACGATACATTGCACTGCCGCCTTTAGAATTCCACGTCTGCACTGCACTTTGTCTCCCATACAAATAATATATAATTATTCGAAATGCAAATAAATAGCAAGGTTTAAAGAAAGACATTTCTCACATGAAGACATTGTGTGATTCAGCGGACTCACTAGGGAAACCCGGTAGGGAGGTGGGATATATGTGGTGCTGTGTTGGCGGTGCGTAGCAGGTCAGTACTCACAGTGATATCAAAACTCCATATGGGGTCCCTTTGTGTGGCAAATTTTGTGAAGGAACAATCGGAGTCTTTGTAGATTTCGAGGCCGTTGTCACTGATCTACAATTATTGATTCTCGAATGTAGCCCGGAGGTTCGAAGAGGTACGATTATATTTATTGAAATAGATAGGTAAACTCGAAAATCACCTTTTCGCCTAATCTATATATACAAATCCCTACTCCCCTAGCTACCTAACCCGCCTACGAAGGGCTAGCTAGGAACGACCTTAGTCTCAGACACCCCGGCTGCCGTAGAAGTAATCGTCCCAACACCTCCGTCCCGCCCATAAATCGGACTAGAACAATACGCCGAGCCGCCAACAATACCGGCCACACAGTTCTCCCTCCCTAACGACGGGTTCACAGAAAGGAACAAGTCAAACGTAATCGGTTCCTCGACACAAATCGACGTACACGTATCTCCCTCCTTCGCAACATGCCAACGGCCGCATTTCAGCGTCGTGTTTGGTGCCACGGTGGAGTTTGCGGGCGGTGCTACGACGACGTCTGTGTACTCGCTTCCTCCGCCGTTGCCGGGTGTTCCTGTTACGCCCGGAACGGGAGCTGTTTCTGTGAATTGCCCGCCTTGCGGGGAGAGGCAGAGGATGTGGCCGTACGTGGCTGTTGCGATTTGAAGGTTTGTACAGTCGAAGGATAACCAGGGGTTTAAGGAGCGGATTGTGCCAAATTTGAGACCTTTGGCTACTTCGATTGAGGTGTATGTGTCAGTAGAGTTTAGGGTGTACGTATTTTGACACGGGAGAGGAAGGCAGAGCTCTAGGTTTGCGGAGATCGAAGTGCAGTCTAGGATTACGCCTTGGTTGTCCAGGTATAGGGAGGCGGAGGAGAGGTTTTCTTTCAGCGCGATAGAGTCAGATGTTCCGTTCGCGGGGGTGGTGTACGTGTTTCCTGTTGCGCATATTGAGGGTTTGGTTGGGGCTCAATGGGGACTAACGGGGGGGGGTTTCGGTTGGGCCTGAGATGCCGCAGGTGGAGTGGACGACTTCCAGGTTCTTTGCATCATTTCGAGTCTTTCGACGTAGCAGAACGAACACATTACTTCTTTGGTCATGTCCCCGATGCTGGGGACAAGTGTGAAGTCAGAAATAATATCTGGAAATTGTCAGTTTCGATGAAGCAAGGCTTGGAAAGCCTTGGGAGCTTACCGTTACAATATTTCCCTGAGTCAGGATCTGTCACGCAAGTTTCGTTCCGAATTGGTGTCGCTGACATTGAGCGCGTGTTTGGTGCGTACCCGAGTCGCGATAGAAGTATGTTTCCCAATTGACTTGGACGGCTGTTTGGATTCAGCGACAATCCTTGCGGCCTCTACTAATTCCGGCGGAATTGAATAAATGTGGTGTCCTGCAGAATTATCGGGTGTTGTAGAATCAGAAGTTCGAGATAAGACCGCATGCTTTGAACTGGTCTGTTCCAGCACGTAAGCGTCGCTGTAGTTAAGAGGTGCTGGAATTCTTGGGGGCCTAATTTCCTCTGGGTCAGCAAACTCAAGTTTATTAAACTGGGCATTCTCTATTTGCTGTCTATTGACGACAGCTAGAACTTCCAGGGCCTAGGAAACTGTCGATGCGTGACCCGTTACATTTTGAGCTACGGGAAGGAGGGTCTCATTTGAGAGATCTGGACCAGTTCTAGACGAAGATATATCGCGGTGGGGATGTTTGTACTGATGACCACCAACTAAACCCGAGTTCTGAAGGAGAAGTAAGAGAAGTAAGAGATAGGAAAGGGGGCAAAGGACCCGGGAAAGTAAACGCATTGTAAGTCGACCTGCGGTTGTCAACTGACTGAATTTGTTTGCTGATTCCCTCGAAAACGAAAGAGCAGCAAGGGCCAATGCTTGATATCAACATTTCATGGCTTTCTGCTCAGCCTCCTAGCGGAGGCCCTCCCATTGACTGCCGCCATGGGGGTGTACCCATAATAAACTCGGATAATGAAACCGTCCATTTAATCGCAGAGGAAGAAGCCATTGCTGTTGCCTCAATTTACAATCCTAGAAAATGACCATGGATGTTGAAATGTTGAACTGCGGCTATTGATAGGGTTTCTCTATCAACCTGGCATGGTGGATGTACTCTGGGCAATAAAGATAGGAGGTGCAAATGGGAAGGTAGCAGAAAGAGCTGCGCCGTAGGGTTATCTCCTTATGGTTAATAATAGGAGGCACATGTGTGCCGGTTGTTTTTAGTGATGCTAGCAAGTCGACGAGTCTCAGGGAGTCACCTCCCCATCCCCATTCCCCCAAAACAGCCCATATAGGGAGCAAGCATCGCCGTCTCATCAGTCGAGCAATTGAGATTATATGCATGACGATGAACCTGTCGGGGGAGGATATATGTTTGTCATTGATGACCGTGAGGTTCCAGGTGGTGTTGAGAGATGCGGGAACGAGAACGCCAATCCATTTTGTCGATCTGAGATCTCGGCTAATGCCAGGAACAACATCAACTGAGCACACCTATATAACTCAACCCACGACCTTTTATCATGCCTCACACGATCCCCGTATTCGTATTCAGCTCATAGTGTAGTAGGTGGCCTCAAACACTTGCTTCCTACCTGACACAACCTCACTCATTTCATGCACAACCACATCTTGTACATAATAGTATATAAAATTACTCTTTCTTTAGAAAACTGGCGAGTCAATATCCTATTCAAGACATACCCCCTTCTTCCCACCTATTCTCAGTGCTGTAAACCTTTGCACTACCTTACACTCTTTCAAGCCCATCGCATCATCGCCATTTTACCTGATACTTCCAGGCACAGACACACCCTCTATTTTCCCCCTCCGCCTCAGCGTCCAACCCAGAAACCGGTGTCCAGCGGCTCAGAATGGCCAAACGGTTGTCAATCGATTTCCTCGTCACCGGCGTCATGCTCATCATTATCGGAGGTGTACTAATTCACCAATCAGAGCCTGACACCACCAACAACTGCATCAGTCCTGATGACCCTTACGGCGATAGAATATATATCAATCCTTCGTTATGCGATGATAGCAACAGCAGTGATGGTCATTTGTTCAGCATCGCGATCGCATGCGTTCTCATCGGTGGTCTCATCAAGTCTGTCGGCTGGATTCTCCTCGTCGTTGAATGCTTAAAACCCTATCCCTACCTTTTCTCCTATATTGCGCATGCTATTCTATTCTGTTTTATAGCAGTTTTGGTTGCTGCAGGTGTCACTTTACTTGGTGCCTTCGGGTGAGAAGGGCCCAGGGGCTGTGTTCTATAGTGTACTCATATACTCTGATAGAGAGCTTGTAAATTACAGCTGATTATGAATGCAGTGATATATCCACTGGGTTTAAGACAAATTTAGTTTGCTGAAAGGGTTTTGTGGCATTCAAATATTGCATTTGCATCTTCAGCTCTGTGTGACAGGAATATCACTCATAACCCGTAAGCTTCAAAAGTACATATCAGAGTTCGTAGACCCTAATATCATGATGTACCTTGCACCGAATGGCCACGGAGGCCATCGAAAACAGGAATCAGGCCAGGGTCAGCATGAGGACATTGAGCTTCCATACCTAGCTCGCACCAAGACGAGTTATAAAGGAAGAAGAGGACGTCCACCTCTGCCCTCATCCATCCTGGGTAGGTTTCATCATCGTAGCTTCCATCAGGTGTATACAAATGATCCACAACCAATACATATCCCCGTGTAAAGTCCAAATCTAAATTCGGGGGCGGAGGATGCGCAGTAATCGATCGAAGACTCCCCTCATCAATAACTAAACAGAACGGAGGAAAGGACACCCCCTCGGAAACCCACTGTCGGAAATTCTCCCGAATATCATCCACTGACGCCCCGTCATACCGCTCCTTGTCATCCATTATAATATTCCGATTCCCTTCCCGAACCAGCATCTCCGGATAATCGTCCGGTAATTCATCAAGATTTTTACGCTTCTGATACCCTTCCCGCTCATCTTCAAGCTCCTGATCGATCAGCGCATCGATCTTCGCCAAGGCAGGTGCCCACAATTCGTCGGACTCGGGAGTGTAGACTGTTCGATAGATCACGTATCCCCACGGCCACCGCCCGGATTGGTTCTTGCGCATGAAGTTCACGGAGGTCCGGCTCTCGTCGAACCAGGGTTCTTTTTGAAATCGTCGTGCCCGGTCCAAGCGCCGCTCGCTCTTTGGGAAATGGGGAGAGTCGAATTCGTTGAGGGCTGCTGTGTCGCCCAGCGACCGCCCGGGAGATCTACTGCGGGAAACCATGTCGTCTTCACTCGCCATTCCCGAAGCTGGATTTTTTTAGGTGGGTTTCGTTGTTATTGTTTGTTATCTGTCAAGTGTTTTTCTAACTCGACATTACAAGCAGGACCCGGAACTTGTAATGTTGCCAGGTTGTAACAAAAATGCGCAGCAAAGACCACCATGGCCGCAGCCGGAACCATTATTTCCTCGTTGGGGGGGTTGGTTGGCTTTCGGTAAATGGAGGGGTGGGAGTGGAGGTGAGACTCGTGGGGGATCCGGGGGTGCCTGCTGCCCTAAATTTTCAAAACTTTTCGGCTGTCGGAGAAATCAAATGCTACCGATTTGGAAGACATCGCCTTGAAGGTATGGTAGTATAGTAGTACTGTAGTATTCGCTGAGTGTTGAGTTCACGAAGAGAAGAGGAGAGAAGAGAATAACAAAAAACAAAACATTAAATAGATAAATAGCTCATATCACAGTAGGGGAAAGTTTTGAGAAGTTGCAACTTGCCTTTGTACAACTTCATGGCAGGCACATTCCTATGTCTATCCATTCTAACAGAGTCACAGACCACTAGGAAAAAAGAAAAGATCAATCCTAATGGCTTCAGGTCATATGAACCTAAAGGCAGGCAGGTTCCAACACATTCGATTACTTGGTCTTCCGACCCTGCTTGTGATTAGGGGGATCAGTGTATACTGAGTCGTAAGATGGAGGAGGCTTATCGGTAGGTCCTTTTCCCATTCTGTTTGAGCAGGCCGGGTATATATACGGGAGAGTGAATATAAATAAACAAGAGCGATGGCATCTGTAACGACAATACCTCGTCAAGCCAACATCTTCCTCACCCTCTTCTCCAAGCTGCGCTCAAATTGCTCAACCCCATCTTTCTGTTCATTCAACTTCCCACCTTTCAAGACATAAACAACCCTTTTTCTCGAGTGGTCTTCTTCCAGATCCTCGTCTACCCCAGCACCTTCCCCTCCGGCATCTAGATCCTTCTTCCCTTCGATGACACTCCGGATGAGGTATCGATCGTGAGAAACTAGTAAGATCGCACCGCTGAAAGAGGAGAGAGCGCTGGAGAGAGCTATGACGGTGTGGAAATCCAGATGGGTAGTTACTTCATCCAGAACCATGAGATGGGGAGGATTCCAGAGGAGTCTGGCGAGTGCGAGACGAACCTAAATGGTGGTATTCTGAGATTAGAACACTGCGCGATTGTTACTTATAAGGGGTATATAATCAGGTTTAACTCACAAGCTGACCACCAGACAACTGCGTTATTAGAACATCAGATGCAGTCCGTCCCGGAAGCCCTAGTGACCCTAGTAGCCCTCGAATCTCGCCTTCTGTAAGCTTTCCCTCGACATCCCGTGATAGCAACGCCAGGGCAGTCAACCCCGGATCCGCTCTCCCAGCAGCCTGAAGTTCTTCAACTGAATGCTGGGAATAATAGGCAATTTTCAGCCTTGGATGACGTGAAACCGTGCCCTGTGATGGTTCGGTCGTACCAACAAGCATTTTCAGCAACGTCGATTTACCACATCCGTTCAACCCCATGACACCGACTCGGTCACCGATATGCATAACCAAATCGATGCCATTAAGGACCGGAGCATCCCTCGGTTTATATCGGAAAATAGCCCCTTCTAGCGAAATTAAAGGTCCCGGAAATCTTAAGTCTGGAGAATCGGGAAAGATCATTGATACACCTTTCTCATCCGCGGGAACTTCTATCTCTGCGCGCGCCGAATCGTGCCATCCAGCGTGGTCGCGATTGAGTTTGAACCGTCCTCCCGTAGCGCTCACCTGTACCCCCATCCTCTCATCAACTTTCTTTTGGCGGGATTTGGCCATCCGTAACTTATTGTCGTCGCCGGTTTTGTTTCCTAGCTTGATATTATCTTTGATAGTATTCTCCATATGTGCTATTTGCCGGTCCTGGGCCTCTTTCATTCGTCCCCAGTAGAGTTTCTGGGATTCAAGGTCATTTTCATAAGCCGATATATTCCCTTTGAAATAAGATAAAGACTGGTTTTTCAGAATGACAATCTCCTCACAGACAGCATTCATGAAATCTCTATCGTGAGAAACAATGACGATAGTCGTTTCGGACGTATCGCGAAATTGTTTGAGGTAATTCTCCAACCAGATAACTCCTAAAAGGTCGAGGAAGTTCGTTGGTTCGTCGAGAATCATAATATCAGGATTCTGAGTGAGTACTCCAGCGAGCATGCAACGCATACGCCAGCCACCAGAAAGTGTATTGTATGGCTTGTCGAAGGATGTTTCGCTAAAACCGAGACCACGAAGAATTCGACGGGCTTCTTGCTCTATGTCTACCACGCTCATCTACCGACAACCCTTATTCAGCTAGTTGTCCACATCCTTGGGGTGAAAGAACTTACGGATTCAAGTTGGGATTGTAATTCATGTAGAAAATCCACAGCTGACTGCGTTTCCTCTTGGATAGCCGATGTTTCAATATCCTCTTTCTTTTGATTCGTTCTATAGAGAATTAGTTGCTGAACAAAACTGAGCGTCAATGCACAAGGACAGGAGCACGAACAGCTCCTCCGAAGCAGTAACTTTATTTTCGAGAGACTTGAGTTCTTTCCGTGCTTGTAAGCCTCTGCTACCACTTCGTAGACTAGCATTCTTCTGTGCCAGGAAGAGCTGCTTGCCAAGTTGCTCATGTCGAAGCTGTCGAATAGCACGAACAGGTTCAAGCGGGTCCTCTGTCTCTTCAAGCGCTTTTGACAGGACTTTTTGATGAAGGGCCAGCATCGTCAGCAAAAAAATATCCCACTGTATGCACCTCCGCCCCTACTTACTGCTGACGTTGCGGACTATCTGGTTCCTAGCTTCGTTACTTCCCATAACATGCTGCAAAACAGTTTGCTGTTCCGAAGAAACGCTCTGGGATGTCTTGTCCTCTTCAGCATCTGTCTGTTGCAGAATAGAAATCCGAGTCGAATAGGAAATCCCCGGGATTAGTTTGTCCGCCATTGCACGAAGAATCGCTAGAAGAATGTTAGCACCAACATTCGTTCATCTACAAGGGAACCAGGCATATACTTGATTTTCCGGTCCCATTTCTGCCAACTAACCCATAATGGTAACCGGCTTTCAGTCTCAGATCCGCCCCAGAGATAAGCTCAACTCCATCACTTTTGGATTTGGACTTGGCTTTTCCCTTCGACTTGGCAGTAGATGCGGCCTGCAGGTTGCTCGATGCAGTATTTTCACTCTCGCGAGAAGAGATTATGATGCTAAGGCCTTGGATATCCACCTGCACAGCGCTATCAGCATATTTTTGCAGTTTGTTCGGGCTATTCAGGCCGATGAGAAGGGCTCCTTACTTCTCGGGAAGGCTTATCATCAAGAAGGTGAAACCGAGTTTGTTTGCAAGTAGCAGCAATAGCTGGAGGGCCTCGGGTCGTCATGATCTCGCCTTATTGCTATTGTTATCTTCGTCCCGCAAGTGACCTTCCGGCTCTTTAAAGACTTTGACGAAGAGAAGAGATTTAATTGTGGATGATCAATTATTCCCAGCCCAAGATGGTATCCCACAATATCTCGTTTAGTCTCAACATTCAGGGATCGATAGGACCCTGAGATCCCTGGTGGTTGTCAACTTTGACTCTCAAACATCTTCCTATAGCCAGTCACAAATCAAGATTTAATATTACTGAGATATCTCGACGCAACTTCTGACTCATAATGAACAATATTGGGTCTTGTGAGCCTCCAATTAGCAACTTGCGGTTATCAAATTTGTAAAAAGAAGAATTTGAGAATTGCTTTTCGCTGCTCGGTTCAATTGATCAGAAAAGCAACCATTTTTGCTAAATATATGTCGTTGATTCCTTCGGCGACGACAATATCAAGAGCTTTATTTAAGGTTTGCACTAACCTGTTTTTATGCCTAGTGGGACTTGGCATTTGGCGGATGTTCTGAGACAGACATCAGGCGCCTGACGACAACCCAAGGGTGTCTACAACTTTAAACCATTCCCTTCGACGCCGCAGAAAAGCTTCCGAAGCCCAAATTGAAGCTAAATGGCTAAGTGCCAGCATAATTCATCCCGCCCAATGTCCTGTTTTACGGAGTATCTCCCTCGTTCTAAGTCCTAGCGGCCAAACAACTAAGACCATGCCCTGATCAGGGTATTCCCTCTATTGGAAAGCGCTTAGGCGTTTAGGTCAAACATTGTCAAGAAACAGTAGCACAGAGGCCCATGCTGCTATAAGAGAACTTTCCTGAGATGTATAGAGTTACGGCAAGTAGCTCCGTCTCTAGTTTTGCTTTCATTTTCTGGAAGCGAAGACCCTCTCGGCCAGTCATGGCATGGCCTCACACTCGCTTAACCCTTTCACCTGGCCGCCTCTAGAGCTTATATCACGAGACATTAAAACTGGCTTTAGAGGATTGCCAGAAGGAGGAGGGTTTGCATGGATTCATGGTAAACAGTTTCGTCATTGTTGGGTATGAGGTCATACCCAATACTTCCGATATATCAGTATCTTCCGCCCTGGACCGGAAGCAACCAAGATTCTCTGCTCTGTGTATTTTCAATTGCTATTATTCTCTCCAAAAAGAATCAAACGCAATTGCACCCCTAGGCTCTGATCCCACATAGACCCAGTTCACAATGGAAGTGGAGAGCCCGCAATCACGCTTCCGGCATTCCCACCCGTCAATGGCCGCAGTCGCACATATGGCAGTGGGGGCACTTGCCTTTGAGCGACGGTCATCCGTTTACCAGAAACGGCGTGCCAGCGAGCAGGCAGTTCAGGAAACCTGGTTAGGACCGCCATTGGATGTACGTCGCTGTTCAACACTCATATCTCTCAGGAGAGCATGGTAGCAGGCGCTGACACTTTGGACTATCAATCTAGACAGTCTATGCTGGTATCTCAGTCGTATTTACGGGAACCTCGAAGGCCGAAATCGCGGTTACTGTCCGCGACAGTACGTACCTATTGGAATTTCTCAGGCACGAGTTTAGCTCGGAGAGCCCTGAAGCTCTGGAAGAGTCTATTATTGACTGCATTACCTCTGGTTTGCGCGATTATGAATCCAAATATATCGAAAAGTTTCTTGGAATTGCTTTCCCAAAAGAGTTGACGGATAGGTGTCCAAGACTTTGCCCCAAAATATGGAGAGATCTTGATATTGTGCCGTTTATTCTGCATGATAGCGGGGAACGTAGTTGGGGCGATCTTCGCCAGGACAATATGGATAGCTTTAATCTAGACGAACAGTCTGAATCGGTGGCGAGGACGTGCATCAGGTTTATCTCCCTCTTCTCTCATTGCGTTGGGCATGAAATAAACCATGGATATTAATGAAGACAGGTTTTTCGCTCCAAATCGCAACCCGCTTCTCGAAGTTGGATTCCGAGGGAATGTTGAGGTTGATGCCGCTTTTCACGCCCGACTAGCAACGGTTGAAGATTATCAACACACCGTTAGCCCTGAGACTTGGGACGGCGTGACAAAGTACGCCGCCGACCTCAAAAAACGAAAGGTCAAGATTGCGTTTTTCAGCAGCACTCCTCAGGGAGGCGGCGTTGCTCTCATGAGGCATTCCCTGGTGAGATTCGCAAATTCAATTGGAGTAGACATTAAATGGTTAGTAATCATGATGGGAAGACTTCAACTTCTCGGATCTCCTTGCCCTCTCAAACTTCTAAATAGCTAATTATGCGGTAAATAGGTTCGTACCGAAGCCAAGACGTGGTGTCTTTCGTATCACAAAAACATGTCACAATATTCTTCAAGGCGTTGCCAAGCCGGATGAGCGCTTGACCCCCGAGAATAAGCAAATTCTCTTGGATTGGCTCACCGAAAACGCCGAACGGTATTGGCTCTGTAAAGGCGGCCCGTTGGTCCCCCCTTCGGAGGGAGGTGCGGATGTCATTATTATTGATGATCCGCAGATGCCTGGTTTAATCCCACTCATCAAGAAGGTGACTCCCGACAGACCAGTGATATATCGAAGCCATATACAAATTCGAAGTGACCTAGTTGCCAAGCCTGGCAGCCCTCAAGAAGATACATGGAACTACTTCTGGGGGAGCATACAGGCTGCTTCATTATTCATCAGCCACCCTGTTAGTTCCTTTGTGCCGTTTAATGTACCACCTGAGAAAGTTGGATATCTCCCCGCATCAACTGACTGGTAAGTGGTTGGGCGATCCCTAGCCCGACGAAATACCAAGATAGTCTGACACTTAGCAGGCTCGACGGTTTGAACAAACCCTTACGTGATTGGGACATGGGCTACTACGGAGCCATTTTCAACGCGAAATGCAAGGAGGTTGGAATGCCGACCATTGACTATCCTTCCGGTAAATATATCTCCTCCCTTCCGTTACCAAGCGTTCTCCTACTTACCATATCGTCTTTCATTAGAGGATTACATTGTCCAGATCGCACGTTTCGACCCATCCAAAGGTATTTTCGATGTTTTGAAGTCGTACGCGCTGTTCCATAAACATTTGACGGAAACCGATCCGGATGCAAAGCCACCGAAGCTACTCATCTGTGGTCACGGCTCAGTCGACGACCCGGACGGATCCATAATCTATGACGCTGTAATTGAGTTCGTAGAATCTGCGCTCTCGTCCCTCACCCGGTCTATCTGTGTGATGCGACTCGGCCCCTCGGATCAGATGCTCAACACGCTTCTCTCCAATGCCAAGATCGCACTCCAACTTTCCACCCGAGAAGGTTTCGAGGTTAAAGTCTCCGAGGCACTGCACAAGGGTAAGCCCGTAATCGCGACACGGGCCGGCGGTATTCCCTTACAAGTTCAAGACGGCAAGAACGGCTTCTTAGTCACACCAGGCGACCACCAGGCCGTCGCGCGCCGTCTACATGAGCTCTGGACGGATCATGACTTGTATAAACGGATGAGCGAGTATGCTGCGACAAGCGTCAGCGATGAGGTGAGCACTGCTGGCCAGTCATTATCCTGGCTGTACCTCGCGTCGAAACTATCCAAGGGCGAGGAATGTATGCCTCGCGGGCGGTGGCTCCATGACATGGCACGAGAGGACGCACGTATCCCGTACAACGCGAAGGAGAATAAGCTGAAGAGGAATCTGGTTGTCGAGATTTAGACGGCGTTGTTTGCAAATGCTACCACTCAGCTCAGTTCCTATGTCCGGTTACCCCTTCTTGTTTCAACCAGCCTGTATTAGAACTTCCTTCCTTACTGGGTCGTTCCTCCTGTTCTCCATGTATAAGAAGTCTTAATTTGAATCCGGTTTCCGTTTCCCTCCCTTACTCCTTCTCCGTATATCTCGTGGATTAGAAGTAATTCACATGTGGTCTCTCCTCTCTTTCCTCCTTTCTTTTCACTCGTTTCAGCTATGTCGATATAGCTTCTTACCTCTTGTCTTCTACAACTTCTCAATAAGTTGTTCCTTCTCCTTCAGTCACCGAGGTCTCAGTCTTGGTACAATGTCGTTTCCACGAGGAGTCAGGAGGTAACATACCGTGGTTTCTATCGACCCCATTTCCCTCAAACTCTTTCCTTCTTTTCACAGGAAGGAGTAGAGTTGGTTCTGTTGACGTTTGAAATTAGTGGCCCAGTTTAGTAGGGATACCCTCCAGATTCGGATGAAGGAAGGAGAGACATGCCGTCACTCCTTCGTACTGTTGCTTCTTGAACTCAGCGTTTTCTTCTTTTTCTTCTTCTTTTTCTTTTTTTTTTTTTTTTGTCCTCGGCAAAACATCACAACAGCACTATATCCACCTTTCAAACAGGCCAGGAAACTGTATATCAAAAAAAGAAGAAGAAAAGAAAAGAAAAGAAACAAAAAAAAGATCAGTATTTTCCGGGAGCAAAAGTTCACCTTGGAGGACGTCGACGAAATTCGTCCAAGGTTATGAAAACCCTCTCCAAGGAGGAGGATTTTACGCCGGGTTTTGTCGTCCACCGCAACCGATATTTTTTTACTTCCCCTCGAGCAAATTCCCGACGAGAAGCCCCGGGGTTCGAACTAACGACCCACCCCGTTCTAACAATCAGCTAACAGGATCAGGGGTTTTAGGCAGGCTGGGTAGCCAACTATGCCACGGGACCCTGCTAGTGATGCTATAGTTTAGTCTCTTGTTCTATATATACCCTCCTACCTCTTCGTTTAGTTGATTCTGGGATTTTGAGGTGCAGCTAGGTGGTTCCTCTCTGATCTCATCTCAACGCCCATATCTCATCTTATGAAGCTATACCCAACTGACATCTTTAGCCTCATAACAAGCAACACAGCAATATCCTCATCTTTTCTACACCAACACCTCACTGTCGCCAGCATCCCGTTCTCTCAAAACAACCACCCATCACGTTATATCCCCTGTATTTACACCAACCACCAACAACAAAAGCAGTCTTACACCATTATCGAATACATATGCCAACCCCATTTCTATATACTTCTTCTGAGCATCCACAAAAGAGAATACCTACCATATTTCCCATCCCAATCTCCTATGTCCCATTTCCGGACCTCAACGTTAGTGACTATCCCACAGCTCCTTATCCCAACACTCAAAACTGAAGAGTATAAATAAGTATATATAAGTTTAACAACGTACCTAAACATGCTCAGAGCATTCTACTATAGCTATCAAATCATTACGTAGAATTCCGCCGGTTGTTATCCTGACATTCGCTGCTGCACTACTTCGTTCTGAAAAGGGATGTGGTCAATTGTGCAATCTGATTGGTTCGGGACAAATATGCGATCTTCGGCAGGGATGCCAAGCCAAGAACAACCTTAATGAGAGAAAATGCCTTTGAGCGACTGCGAGGTAGAAGATAGGAACATTTTCTTTCCATAGACGGATTCTCATAAGAAATATGTAACAAGGTCATCTCGATTCTGGGAATTGTTACATTCGTATCTGCATTTCTATTCATTTCTCATGCTTAATGCTTAATGCTTAATGCTTACTAGGTATTTTTTGTCTGTTTTCTGAAGAATGCGTAAAATAAAAACATCGCTAGAAGTGAAAAAAGGGGAGAGAGGAGCTCAACAAGGAGAGAGTGTCCATCTGTTAGCTTGAACTGGTGCTGCCTTTGCTGACTCCTTGTACACTGAAAAGAAAGAGCCCGACCACAGCTCCCATTACACCTTGTCTCCACCCGTCCCATAATTTGCATCCGAAATCCTGATCACGCCCTTCCTTAATCTGAAGTGTCTCTTGCGGCTCGCCTACTTGGTCTCGTTCTGAACCTTCTCGACAACTTTGACAACTCTCTCGTAGAGCGGGTGATCCTTCTCAAGGCCGGTCAACGTGGTGGTAGCCTCGGGAGCGGACTGATCCTTCAAGATCTTTGCAAGCTCAACACTCTCATCATCGCCTTCAATGTTCTGGAACTTCAACGCCTGCTCCACAGCGCCTAGCAGGCCATCGACCTTCTCGCCACGTTCGGCGAGCTGAGATGCAGGTCCGATGAAGCGCTCCTTGCGAGATAGCTTGCGAAGGGGAGCACGCCCAATGCGCTCGACGACATCCTCGAGGTAAGGGTTCGAGATACGGGTGATGATCTGCTGGACGTAATCCTTCTGTTCGTTTTCAGAAATACCGTGCTTGTTCACAATGAGGGTAGTCGTCTCAGATAGGACATCGTTGACAATGCCACTGATACGAGAGTCGTTCATGACATCCTGGATGGTGCGTTTTCCGGCATTGTGTCCGTAGTATGCGGCAGTAGCATGGGCTGTGTTGACGGTGAACAGCTTTCGCTCAATGTAGGGCTCAAGGTTGTCGACCCAATGGATGGCCTTTATTTCCGGGTGGCCCACATCGCCGAAGGGAGTCTTCTCGACAGCCCACTCGTAAAACTTCTCAATGCGGACACTAAGGCCTGCATCAGGTGCCTGTGTGGGCACGATACGATCAATGGCGGAGTTGGCGAACTGCGCGCGTGAGGAGAGGGTTGCCAAGCGACCTTCCTCAGTATTGTCCTTGATATATCCGTGTAGTGTGTCGGTAGCGCCGATGGCATTCTCGCAGGCAATGACGGCTAGGGGCTTGGAGGCAGTACGGGCATCGATACCCTTGGCAATTGGTGAGGCGATAAACTTGAGGATGTTGGGACCAACAGCACAAGTGACGACGTCGGCAGTGGATATCTCCTTGATGACATCATCGAGGTTGTGCTTCGAGTTGATGGCGCGGTAGTTATCGATCTTCTTGACGTTCTCGCCGTCCACACCGACTTCGATGACGTTGTAGGTCGGGGTAGCGTTCAACTGGTCGATGATGCTGTCGACAACATCGATGAAGACGACTTCATAGCCAGATTCGTGGAGGAATTCGGCAACGAAGCCACGGCCAATGTTGCCGCCACCAAAGTGAATAGCCTTCGATCCCATGATGACTGTAGTGACTTGTGTTAGACGGTATGAGCTCAAGTGACGTGGTAGCTAGTTCGCAGAGAGTAGGTATCAGTATCAGATCCAATTGAAGCTATTAACGGAGAGATCGTGGTAACACACTCAATTGTTTCTTTTATCTCAAGCTGCGCAGTGTTTATATCTTCTTATGAAGCTGAGCAATAGAAGGTGTTAGAAGATGAAAGAATGAGAGAGTGAGAAGTCGAGAGAAGACTGGTGGGGTGAAAAGAACAGAACTAGAAGAGGAAAGAAGTGAAGGAACAGGAAGAGTACCTCCTATTTGTTTGTTTTGGAGGGGCAGTGGGGTGAGTAAGTCTAGGCCAGGCATGTGCGACTGACATACATGACATGTACCCCAAAGGTACTACTGTATCACGCGTCAGGGAATGATAATTGGAACAAGTGCCAGCACATCCTGCGTCTCTTTCTTCGAGTCTCACTCTCTCACCAAACCATGTCCATGCCAGTTCGTTGATGAGCTTGTCGTCGGATAATTACTATTGCTCTTGTTCTCCTTATCTTGACGTTATCTTAGGGCATTACTGAGCCACTTTATTAAAACGCTATGATATCATACCCTTGCCCTCGAGTCCACTCCATGGCTCTTCCCTGTTGAAAAAAATTTGATCCTTAACATCACCCCATGGAAAAGCCGCTTGGACCGAGTCAGTCAAAGCATTGCCGGGCCATCTACACTTACGATCCGGGGGAATCAACAGCACACTCGGTTCTTAGCACGCCGGGAGGCAGATCTTACAGAGTATGAATGCAGTAAGGGAGTTCGCAGTTGGCCGCCTTGACAGGCAGTGGTTTCTACGAGCAAACCTGCTCTCCCCGATCCAATCATGTCAACCAGAGAAATCAGGGTCCGGGCAGTTGCTCTGTCCCTGAAGCAATAGTTTGAGCGATTTCTTTTGAGTGATTTCTTTGTTCGCAGATAGGAAAATCTCGATATACACCCCAGCCCTTGGCAGTCCGAAAACCTCGCAGCCTGATTCGCAAGGATGGGTGACTATGAGATTCTCACCGAAAACCCGGACGGTCTTATTCTCTTCTCGCATCATGAAAAGGAGATGGACTAATGAGATGCTTCTATTGGCTCGGGCAGTCGCAGAGAATTAATATGTCCAGTCTCGAAACAACTTGTGACACCAACCATGCAGTGCAGTCCACGATAATACCGCAACGAGTGAGTCTTCAAGATGAGCCATTCGTTTCATCCCGACAGTCCTGGATACCAGGGGAAGTAGGCGAAGAATCTGTATCCCAGCTTTTCATATCGCAAAATATCGCAGCGTTGTGGCTGTGCGAGTCACTTCGCTGTCACCGATATGTAGAGACGTCCGATTCGAAAAGGGAATCCCGCCGACGGGTCCATCCGAGTTTGTTGAAGTCTCAGTTACGAACCTCCCATCCGTTTCCGTCCATTCATGCGCAAGTCCTTTCGTCAGGTATCTCAAACTTATCGATATCCCCCAGCTTCCAAAGAACATTGCGGCCTCAAAGACAGCGAGTTATTATCTCTAGTCCATTCTATTTTGTTTGAATTATAGACAACACCCAACGTGATAAGCAACATCCTTCAGCCCATTGTACGTTAACACCCCTCTGTCCAGTGTCTCAAGGTCACCATGAAACCATCGACCCCTCGTATACGGAAATGATCGAAAGACTCGCCGGGCAAGGGACGGAACCCTTGGCAACATCTGCAAAGTAATACGACTGTGCGGGAACGGAAAACTCTCGGATGCAACAGCATACAGGGGCCAGGGTGGGTAAAAAAAATAATATCTGGCCGGCATTCCGGTGAAATAACGACATATGCCGATGAGAGAAGGGATAAGTCAACACCTTCAATATTTTCTAGTTGATTCCAGTTGCTTCGTCAACTCATAACACTCATACGAAATTCCTTGAGTATGCCCAAGAAAGGTAAAAGCACGTGCAAATCATTAATTATTATGGTACCCGAAGCTACCTGCTATGAAAGCTATTATTTGGAAAGGAAAAAATGCCGCTTATCCTAAGAATTTCGTTTGTTCACATGGCTTTCATCAAATCCGAGGCCGGCGTTCATCCACGAACCAAGGATACTCTATCTTCATGGCTTAGGCGCCATTCACCTGCCTTCCTCTCAATCTGGAACCCCTTGGGCGTAACCTCACTTCTCGACAAATATTTGGTGTCTCCGTCTGGCCGCAATACAAAGAAAGATGCTCGATAGCGTCGCGATTAACATGGCCGCGACAGCCGCCCAAGTCATCCCAAGGAACCTCTGGCCTCTGGTTGCAGAAACACCGATATCATTTCCGTATTTGTTGACTGCTTCCACGGCCTTGACGCTCAGTACGGTGGCGATGGCTGACGCGATTCCCAACAATATGAATGCAATCTAAGGTCCGTTGTCAGTCCGGTCCATATTCTAATAAGGGAGATAGCAGTATAAAATAAAGGTTTCTTACTCCAGACAAGGTAAAACCAAGGATCATGGCGATTCTACCGTCCGTGAAGATGGTGAAAAGGGTCGTGATCAAGGCCAACCCCGTTATAGCGATTCCAGCAACGTAAAACACAAACATCGCCTTGCTCGCAGACTCCAGCACAAGAATCCCATCGTTGATTTCGTCAGGCCACTTCAGTTCCCCCAGGGTCCAATCGTCCTTCAGCTCCGACTGAATAATCTTCTTCGGGTTGAAGTGGAACATGGTAGTCTGGTTTGAGCACCCGGTGACGTTCTCCGATGGCGAGGATCCATCTGCCTGTACGGTCCCGTTGGGCTCGTAGAATCCCTCACAGTAGGTCATGAGATGCACGGAGTAGAAGTCGTGGATCCCCACTTTCTGCGCGACAAGGTCGGCCACATCGCCGACTTTATCGTTTACCGAGGACTGGATTCCGTCTTTGATGTCGTCGAATAGGCCGCCGTCGCCGTCTGAGGTATCGAAGATAGGGGTTTGTCCGATCATGGAGGTGTTGAGCTATGTACGTACGAACATGTCAGTTATCTTTCGGCAGCAAAGAGGTAGTTCAATACGAGATGTTCAGCTTACCGTCATGAGATCCACGTTGGTCAGGAAACTGGGGTTAGAGCCCGCGAACAGGCAGAGCATGGATAGAATGAAGGCCACAACGGCGAAAACGAACGGGACTATGCCCACCAAATGCATTTTGCCGGCTTGGTTTCGTATATCGTGGGAAAGAAGAGGAAGATCAGTATGATTTTGAGATTGGTTAGATGTGAAAGTGAGAGGATTTGTATCGAGACTGGTTTTTGCGTTGAGGTTCTGATGTTTGACAGGTAAAAGGAATATTAAAAGAGAAAGCAAACGCGCAACAAAGATCACCACCAACAAAAGGAAATCGTCAATATAATTATTTCTGAGCTGTGAAGTTCAGTGAAGAAAGAACAAGAGAAAGAAAGGAAATGGACATGAAATATGAAGGAAACTCCCAAAGACTCTTTTTTGTGCCTTCAACAAAAAATATTCACTGCCTAACAATTCTATTTATTGAATTGATCGTCTCAAGCTTCCAATCAGATTCAAGATAGACCAAGCTCGCTACATGATCCGCAAAAGCAAAGAAAAGGAAGCCCAGAGCCAAAACAAACATCATAGGCCTGTGAAGCTGCGACCCAAAACACTAACCGCCCAAGTCCCAGGAACAAGCAAGCTATCCACACATCCACACAAGAAAATGCCTTCAGCCTTCAGGTCGCACACCTTTTTTTAAATAGTAAGGATACCCATAATTCTTAAACGCCCAAGGGACAAGTAGTTGGTTGGACAGGAGAATATCATGAACTCCTGCACCAGTGTTTCTGTTGGCGCCATCTATCCTTGGCCTTGTGGGGAAACTAGATGAAGTGTCTCTATTTTAGTTGGGAACCATCGAGACGACCATTTTTTAGGTTTTCTGGGAAAACAAGTCATCGCTTTTTGAGAAAGATAAACCCTTTGTTACTTTTGGAAAGTTTGATAGAATAGTCACCAAGCGTGCGACAAAGAGATAAAGTAGTAATTTATCAATTGATTGTTTGATTGTTGTTGATTGCAAGTTCTTTTGAAGATTTCAAAGTGAGGAGTTCTAATTTTAGATTATGAACTCTGATGTCATTTAAAGAAAGCACAGGCCATGGTCACTTTAGTCATCTGCTTTAGTGTTTCCTTTGTTTTGACGACTTGATGGAAGCGACGACAACCTCTTGGAGTTGTTCGCTCTCGCTCTCCTTCCTCTCATAATCAAGCCTGAGAATGGTGGGAAGGAGCGGTTTGCCTCTACGGTTAGCTACCTTTGTTTACTATCCCTTTAAGGGCTCATTAGCGTCACAAATCTTGAGGTAATCGAAAATCAAGAACACAAGAGATCTTCCTCAACCCCGTCCATAACCCATGGAACCGTTGTTAATATGAAGGAAGGCCTTCACCGAAGACTTGATGGTCCTCTCACTATTTCATACTGAATGTGCATTGAATACATCATACTACTTGAAAGGCGGAGGCGGGAGTGTTTGGAAAAGATCGAAGAACTTTTTGCCTTGCAACGCCGGAGAGCCTTTTTCTCTACGGCTGCCGGTGCCGCAAATATTCTCTCAGCTCAAGGGAAGCCATCTACAAGTCCCCAAAACGGCGAGCTGTTTCCAACCCCGAAAAAATACTGACCGAAATATATTGTTGGGCCTTCGCATATATCCAAATCACTCCAGGCGATGTTGAATGATTGCGGGATATCGGTTGTCGATAGGAACTGGCAACACCCATTTCGACTTCCTATCACAGCGAATGCGAATTGTTCATGTTCCCTAGCGAGATAAGGTGCTAACCCACACATGCCCTAAGAGCAGACGCGAAAATCTCGGGCGGCTAATGGGAATGGGGGGTATTTCCTTCCGCTTTCATTAGCTGGCTTTTCTTTCCAGGCACGGAAGGAGAACCTCTTCGATGACATTTTAAGTATTTCAGCAATTCTCTTCATTCTACCCCACCAGTGAGAATACCACCGTTTATTGCCTGTATCTATATAGATAATCATCTTGTTCAATAAATTCCTCTTTATTGTTCATAACCCGATTTTCCAGACGTTCGTTATAGCTATCCCCTCATCAAGGTGGGTTTATATCGGCAGAACCCTCTCCAAGCTTTGAGCTAACAGCAGTACCTATAAGGAAGTCTTTAATGTTGCTAATAGGGGCTTTGTACAGCGTTCCTTCATTATACGTTATTATCGAGAAACCCAGTCATGGGTAGCGAAGGAAGACAAGTCGGCCAGGAACCCTCCTACGAGTTGTACATAGCCGTCTACGAATGCGTTGGTCAGAGCGTTTCCATATTTGGCCGCCAATTCATGCGACAGTGCAGCATCCTTGTACTTCAGGATAATGGCATGTTCGACGTCTATAACGCGAAAGGCACCCCTGGACTTTCCATGTATCTTATCCACCAGCGCAGAGTCGAAGATCCGCGGTACTCCCAGCCACAACTTCTCGACATGTTTATTTTTGCATCTATAGGTGTAAGCCGCCTCCACGAGTTGCCTTTTATTCTGGGACGCCAACCAGACAAGAAGTGGAACTCCCAGCAGTGGGTTACGGACGCCTTGGAGAAGCTTGTGAAGGCCGGCTTGATTGGCAATGATGCTCTAAATCGGGCTTTAAATCGCCTGAAGGCAGCTGTTTCCAAATCAGTCATGGACGAAGAGACTCCGAATGTGTATTTACAAATGTTGGGAATGTGATAGGAAACATTGGTTCTACGAGTGTAGTGTAGGAGGACTAGTTTCATCCCCCTTCCTACGTTTATTATATTGGATTGTCTTCCTGTGAACCACCATCCTCTATGCTAGGTACCGATATTCCCTACCATCCCCCATCTTCTTTGCTGGGTTCGATTTGGCCTTAATAAATGACGTTTTTCTCTTCATTCATATTACGTAGTAGAATAAATAAATGACAGGTATTTCTGAAAGGTCGAAGCACTCTGATTGGTACCAGGTAGGTATTTCCGGAGTAGATAAATTTTGTCAATACGTTGCAAGGCTAGAGCAATTGCAGGGAGAACCCTGATTGAAGACAACACTTTGCTACCTTTCTTATTGAAGCGTAATAGATTATATATCCTCCAAGCTTATACTTAGGGCTCCAGGCGATTTTCTCCACCTCGTTGTTGATGAGCACCTATCAGTATTCATGTTCTGCCAAGCTGTGTACTAAATTAGAAAAGGTCGGCTATATCCAAGCTCTGACGACATCAACATCACAATCAACAAGAACAACCACCAAAATACAACGACAAATGTCGCAATCAACCAGAACAGGCATCATGCCTCTTTACGCCTTTGGCTCTAACGGCTCCGGCCAGCTAGGAATTGGCCATGTGGATGATACATCCACCCCAACAAGATGCGTCTTCGTCTCCGGCGCCGAAGAATCAGAACCTGAACCCCGCCGCGGGGAAAACGAACCGGTACAAATCGTCGCAGGAGGAAACCATACATTAGTTCTGTTTAAATCCGGAGCTGTATATGCCGCGGGATCAAATGCGCATGGTCGATGCGGACATGATCCAGTTGCGGAACCATCTCTGCTTAGCTTTAGGAGGATATCTATCGTGGGCGATGGTGAGGGGGGATATGATGGTGGGGAGCAGCGTAAGAGGGTTGATCGCTTCAGTGCGGTTTCGGCTACTTGGGAGGCATCTCTTGTTGTTGCGGCGGATACAGGATACGTCTATGCTTTTGGGATGGGGATGAAAGGAGAATTGGGTCTTGAGGCAGGTTGTCCGCAGGCCAACTTACCTGTTCGGATGAAGAACTTTCCACCACCTGGGACAAATATTGTTTCCCTATCAAGTGGTATGGGGCATACGGCGGCTGTATTATCGAATGGTGAAGTCTACGGTTGGGGTGGTGCAAGAAAAGGACAACTTGGAAAACATGGTGTGGAGAATAAACTATTTTGGTCACCGCATAAGGTTGCAGATATTCCTTTCTCTGCGAAGCGCGTTTCCTGTGGGCGGGAGTTTACGATTATTACGGGAAGTGAAGAGGATGGTAGGTTTGTTATTCTTGGGTCTGATAAGTGGAAGGTTATATCTACTGCGCCTCAAGATTTGAGAAATTACTCGACGGTAGCCACTAGCTGGCATGGCATATATGTCCAATTTGCGGACAGAACTATCAAAGCTTGGGGACGGGACGATCGAGGCCAATTGCCGCCTGCCGATATTTCCAAGCCAGTTAAGCTAGCTGTTAAGCTAGCTGTTGGTAGTGAACATGGTCTGGTCCTATTTGACGATGGGAAATTGGCTGCGTTCGGATGGGGTGAGCATGGCAATTGTGGACCAGACACCGATGCTCAAGGGGACGTAAAGCAGGGATGGAGTGAAATCGAGACTAGCATCGATCGAGGCTCCCGGGTTATTGACATTGGTGCTGGCTGCGCCACGAGCTGGATCGTCGTATCCCCTGAATCTGGTCCATGATGGAAGTTCTGTGAGAAAGAGAAAGAGACGGTAGAGCTGAAAGCCGAACCCTTACAACATACCGCTCCGCAACGATCATTTCAGTTTTATACTGAGGCATATAGAGACAATACTCCATGTCTTCTTCGCCCGGTTTTATAAACAGTGGTTATATCAGAGGAGTTCCCTCAATCAAAAAGGCCGCGAATCTATAAAAGGTCAGCTTTCGTGGCTACATATTACTCCGTTGGTGGTGGATATCTTACCTGGGATATGCGTTGCGTCGGTGGGATGGCTTCTTGATTTCCTTCCTGGTTATTTTCCGCGCCATCAGCTGCCACGGGAGGCTCATTGTCCTGAATCCGCCGACTAAAGCTGTCGTTTAAAGCAGCCTAAGACAGAACTATCAGTACTCATGCCGCTGGAAAATATAGGCGTGGCCACATACCTGGTCCACACTTGCATCCCAACCAAGCATATCTTCATCCTCATCTCCATAGTTTTGTTCGTCCCACTGTTGATCATCATCGGCTGGCACAAACAAGCTATCAGGATCGATAGATGCTGAAGGGCGTGGGGTCTCAGTGTCGTTATTATCCTGGCGAGCGGAGCCCTGGAAAGGAGGCTGCACAGTTCGATGTCTCGAGTGTAGCCTTGGATTTGCGGGTGGTCCCATTTCGCCACGCCTTGTTGAATCTCCATTTCTAGCGGTTGACGACGCGGATGCAGATGGTCTTGCGTGTATTTCAGTATTTGCAGACGATGGCATGACGGAACTCTCCCGCTCCCCACGCTCACCCCGAGTCATCAACGTGAATTCGCAAGCAATTCCTTCAACTCCATAGGCTAACTGTAGAGGGTAACATGGTCGGGAGTATCGCGCAGTGACTTTAGCCTGTAATGAACCTGCATGCATTACAATAGCTTTAAAGTCTTTCACTGTTATAACCACGTGGAGTTTGTCCTCGACGATAAAGTCCTCGAAGTCTTTTGTATCTAGTGCTACCGACGTATGAACAGGCTGTTTGAGAATTTCTAAGAAACCCAATTAGCTTAGTTAAATAGATAGATGCATGTATATCATCGTTGAGTATCAACACACCATTCCCACGGCTAACTTTTGCTGTGAAACTTGTAAATACCGCCTTTCCGTTGTCGGCTGATATGTCTAATTGCTCAGCTGCAGATGCGAAGTGCTCAGTTATTTGCCGTAGGAATTTCGCATCAGCAATCCATTGATTCTGCGTCCTCGTGTTATCGAAGAGCGCATGCTGAGCCATTACAGACTCGTATGTCAATTTAGAAGTTTTTATGACCCCTGACAAGTATTTATTTCATCAGTATGGTACCCTCCACCAGCGACAGGGGATGGAAACTGATACCGTGTCGACATATCATCTTGATAATGAATCTACACATAGTCTCATCCGGACTATCTTGCAGCTCGACTTCGCATCGCTCAATTGCGGTATCCTTGTCTTTGAAATCCTGGAACCTGCCCTTAAAGACGGATAGGAGAGCCTGCTCAATTGTAAGAAGCGTACGGGACTGGGGATATAAAAACCGGAATTTACCCGAATATATATCTGGCAGGAGAACTTGTCATCATCTTTCTGCCTGATGCTCGTAGAAGCTTGCCCCGGAATAAATAAATACTCGGAGAAGAAACCAGGGCAATCGAAAGTAAAGGAGGCATATGCAGATTTGGTAGAATTCAAAGTCGTAAAGCGGAGCTAGTTCTCTATCATCAGCCTCCATACATGCGTCCTTCCATTCTCAACCCCAAGGACGTACCGTATCATATTCAGCTTCAATAGAAACGCTCTCGCTGAATTTTGCTAGGCATAGTAGCACATCGTGGAGCCGAAGCAGAGATTCTGGTAAAAGGGTGAAAGAGAGTGAAGCCATGGCCAGGGCTATTACTCTGGGCTTAAGAGATACCTGGAGGTAGCTATTATTATAGGTAAGTAATAGTGCTACTCCTTAACTTCTATCCCCTCCAGTCTTACTTACTGTTCCTGATGCCCTAGATCACACTGAGTCCCCAGCAAATCCAGTGGGATATAGGGTTTTTAGACGTTAGCATAGAAAAATGAACAAGAGCGGGCCAACTTTTGCCAAGACCACCCTCTTAGCCAATCAGAGTCTTAGATTTTGCTCTTTTTGCTCTAGACCGCCTTCAAAAGGCGGTGTCATCAACGCTTATGTCATCTTCTCGCATAAGCTTATGTAATTCTGCCGGCAGAAAATAGTTGTTCCCTATTTGACCCCAATCCAACCCCTATTCCATTCCAATTCAATTCTAATCCGCTATTTCTATTCCAATCCACCCCCTAATTCCCCCCCTAATCGACTCCCTACTACACCCCCCATTCCAATTCTAATCTGACCCCAACAACCCCTTATTCCTATTCCAATCTGACCCTAATCCACCCCCTATTTCATTCCCTATTCCATTCCAATTTGAATGCCAGCTAGGTTGATTGAATTCAATCAACTCTAGGTGCTAGTAGAATCAACCACGCTGCCAGCTAGATCAGTTCAATTCCATTGAACCTAGCTGCTGCTGAAACCAACCCTAGATGCTAGTATAATCAACCACGCTGCCAGCTAGGTGGGTTCAATTCCATTAAACCTAGGTGCTAGTAGAATCAACCACGCTGCCAGCTAGATTGGTTCAATTCCATTGAACCTAGCAGCTACTGGAACCAACCCTAGGTGCTAGTAGAATCAACCGCGCTGCCAGCTATGTTGGTTCAATTCCATTGAATCTGGCTGCTAATACAACCAGCTTTAGCTGATGCTGCTGAAACCAACCCTAGATGCTAGTAGAATCGACCACGCTGCCAGCTAGGTTGATTCAATTCCATTGAACCTAGCTGCTAGTAGAATCAACCACGCTGCCAGCTATGTTGATTCAATTCCATTGAACCTAGCAGCTACTGGAACCAACCCTAGGTGCTAGTAGAATCAACCGCGCTGCCAGCTATGTTGATTCAATTCAGTTAAATCTAGATGCTAATACAACCAGCTTTAGCTGCTGCTGCTGAAACCAACCCTAGATGCTAGTAGAATCAACCGCGCTGCCAGCTAGGTGGGTTCAATTCCATTAAATCTAGGTGCTAGTAGAATCAACCGGGCTGCCAGCTAGGTTGGTTCAATTTCATTGAACCTAGCAGCTGCTGGAACCAACCCTAGATGCTAGTAGAATCAACCGCGCTGCCAGCTAGATTGATTCAATTTCATTGAATCTAGCTGCTGCTGAAACCAATCCTAGGTGCTAGTGGAATCAACCGCGCTGCCAGCTAGATTGATTCAATTCAGTTAAATCTAGATGCTAATACAACCAGCTTTAGCTGCTGCTGCTGGAACCAACTCTAGATGCTAGTAGAATCGACCACGCTGCCAACTAGGTTGATTTTCGTTCGATTCAATTCAACTCTCCATATCTCACGTGATCTAGGGCCCCCCGGGACCGGTCGGAGACCGGACCCCCCCAGTGTCGACTGCTGAGGTCGACGCAAACGGAAATGAGGTTCATGATTATGTAACGCAATCCAACTCTATCAGAGCGCGTTTTTGATATGAGCTGTCGCGTCTTCTTCTTTCTATTTATCTCACCACCAACAAACAACAAACCATATGGACAAATCCATCAGGGAGTAACTATCTCACCAATAGGTAATCCGGGCTTTTTGACCCTTCTATTTATAAGCCAAAATGGTGAGAAATCTGCCTGATGAGATCTTGTATCTCATTTGCGATCAGCTAGCGCAGGGGAGGTTTGGTTTCAACACACTTTATCAATGTGCGATTTCGAGTCCCAGTCTCGTAGTACCGGCCCTAAAGTCTCTCTATGGGTAAGCCTTGAAGATTTAATGACCCTTCACTTTTGATCCATGCTAACTTATCCCCCAAGCTCGAGCCACGTATGGGCCTCTCTCAACAGCTTCAGATCTGGGGAAGCAGAGCTCGAGAAGACTAAAACCTGCAAATGGGGTCTAATGTGGCATTCTATTATTGCCTCAACCTCTGATCGGACTTACTTGCCATATTACCGATTTCTTCGCGTTCTAGACGTTGGAGAACTCGAGGATTATCTGATTAAGATCGACTTCAGGGGAGACAAAGAGTAAAACCCCGTTCTTTTCTGAATTTAGCGAAAAGACACTAACACCCTTTAGCATTTTTTTCTCTGAAGGGGTCGATGTTATGGATTCTTGGCATAAGTACTCCGAGCAGCGAAAGATGATTATATTTTCCTGTCCCCTAGACGTCAGGGAAATAGTCGAAGCAATCGGAGATGGTATGTGGGCTCTTGGGACTATACAAGTCACCTTACCTAACAATGTTCAGCGATTACCAGCAAAGACCATTTGTTGAAAGCACTGAAGGGTGATAGTAAGGAAGAACATATCTCATGCTCTATAGCTTTGATTCTGACATAGACAGTGTACCCGGAGTCTCTCTCGCGGTGGATAGCCCGATCACCTCAACTACAATGCTTGGCTCTGCGGCAAAGCAGTTCCTTGCCGAGTGACGCAGCAATTTCTATCGGCAAGCATTGTCCTAACTTTCAGGAGTTTATCATTAGCCATTGGTATGATTGCCTATTGTCTTCCAGTTTCCCGGCTTAGCCGCTCACATGTATATGAGCAGGTCTTCGTGCCGGCCTATGCCGCCAAACACACATCTTAAAAATTTTATGCGAGATTTGCCTCCCAACACCCTAAAATACCTCTTTATAGGGTATCCAAATTACGAATCTTTCCCAATTGGCTCTCTGAGTTCTCATGCAGAGTCACTCGTTGAGATCAGGCTTTCTAGTGTTCGATGGGACTCCATCACCTCGTTCGCAACACTTAAATCTTGTCCCAATTTGAAAGTTTTGAAAATTGAGGATTCAAGATATCCCTCGTTGAAAAAAGCACCTGATATAGCGGTCGAACTCGCTCGGTGGGTATGCAGCTGCAAGAACCTTACAGAGCTCGACCTTGTAAACTTTCACAATGTCTTAGATGTTTCGACTACCGTGGTACTCGATGGGAGTATCAAACTAACTAAATTGACTGTCGCGGGTTATTCAATGAAGGATGCACGAGCCTTCCATCAAGGGCTAAGAAATCAGCCTTGGCTAGACGAGCTGGAGCTTAAAGCTCAATCAACTGACTTACCAAGCGACCAGGCCATTCTCATCCAGTCTCTTTGCCGGTTGAGCAATCTTCAACTCGTCGTATTAGAGGGTGTATCGGATAACTTCACTCCCGAAGACCTATCTTCCCTCGCAACCCACCTCCTAGATTTAAGACTTCTTGTAACAGGTGGCACTTCATTCGACGATTCGTCCTTGGAGAGTCTTTCGACCTTCCCAAAGCTACATAATGTATCGATTATGGGGCGCAGCTGGTTCACTGTTAATGGCCTGCTCGATTTCGCCTCCAGAGTTCAAGGGCGTAGCTTCGTGCTAGAGATCATGAAACAAGATGAAGAACTCGACATAAGTGAGGAGGATCAAGACCGAATTTTTGATGCCCTTCAACATAATGGACGGGGTTGTTTTTCACTATCTCTATTTCGTAAGTATACTTCCCACGTCAATATCTTCCCGAATGTTGCATTTTTGCTAATTTCAAACAGAGGATTACATCTCGAGCGACGAAGAACTGCCCTATTCTGACTCGAACTCTGATGATGATGATGATGATGATGATGATGACGATGGCGATTCCCTGGACTTTCCTTCAGACGATTCTTTACATGGTTACTGGGATGAGGACAGTGAGGACGATTATCTTATGGGGTTCAACCCTTGGGATCTCCTCGATGATGGGGGACCCTTTCCTGGCGTTGGTGATTCACATCCCATTCCAGGTACTGATTCCGAATTCGATGAAAACGATCCCTGGCTCAATCCTGAACCCCATTCTGAACCCCATTCTGAATCTGAATCTGAGTCTGATGATGAATCTGGGGTCTCGGAACCGGAACAAGTAATATGGAGTCTCAATCCTACCTAATCCTACTCGACGTTGTATGGCCCGTGATTTTTCGTTCCTAATCGATCAAGGCCGCTATTTTGAGAGAGATCGTGGCGGGAATACCCGTGCCGCATCATAGAGCTGATACTCCCACAAGACTCACGGTTATCGAGGATCCATATTGTCCCTCAAATTTGTCCAGCCCATTCTTTTCAATCCTTCCCAGCCATATTATGAAAGAGAGTGTTATACTCAAAAGTTCTCCGGCCCATTATTGTTCTCCATTTTTCGTATGTTCACTAGATCCCTTGCTATTCAAGACCCGATCATCTGTCAAAGTACCAAGCCTCGATCAATATCCTTCATTTCGGCTTTTTCCCCCCCCCTTCTTAATATGCTGTTTAGACCACCTAAAAGCAGTCATACTTTCATTTGTTCCCCCTCGTGTATTATTATACGTATCTTCAATAGATAATTAATTATTCCTTGACCTCAGCCTCCTAGGTTTCTTACAGTTAACAGCCCAAAATTTGCTGGCACTACGGGCAGACCAAGCGCTTTCCGGCGAGCAATTAATTCAAACCGCCGCTCTTTCCGGATTCTACGTAAAGAAAGGGTATATATGTTTAGTATATAGTATTGTTTCCAAGTGGGCTATGTTTTCCTGATTTCCCTATCGTACAGTAAGTAGTGTCTATATAGTATATGACATGGATATATGAACAAACGCCAACAACATGCCAATCCGATAAAAAGATATCTATTCATACAAGAAGGGGAAAGACGCAAGGAAATGAATGGAGAGGTAAGGTGAGATGGTAAATATGCGTCGGATAAACATGCAAGGCGTAGGTGGGTATGAAGAGCTATGTGGAAATCTAGCATAGGGGAAGTCGCAGTGGAAAGTAGAGCAAATTCTCTTCGTCGCACCATCACCTATTCCCCTCCCGTACTCTTAGCAGTCGACCTCCTCTCCTGCCGCTGTTTCTTCTTCCTATCCACAGTCCGCCTAACCTCCTGCCACTTCCGAACCTCCGCCGTCTTCTTTCTATCAACCGCAAACACGAACTTATCCCAAATATCCTTCTTCTTCTGCGCCTCCGTGAACGCCTCCAGCGCACTACTCTCCTTACGATACAATTCAACGTCCGTCTGCGAGAGCTGCTTACGGATCTCAGGGCCTAGGATACGCTTATATACAAAGAGTGCGGAATGTAAAAATGACATGGCGTGGTTGACATCGATGGGATGACCGCCGCCATAGAGGCCTCGAAATCGTCTCGGTTCTCCGTCTATCTCTTCTCCGAAGAGATACTTCGTGCTTCGTCTGGCGTATTTTGCAATATCACCATTTTCAAGCGCATCCTTCAGCCTCTCAATATGGGGCTTGATATTTCGCAATGCTTTGGTGAGAATTGCCTTCTGGACTTCAGGGCCGGTCTTCTTCGTTACATCGAAACGAGCAGCACTTTTCGGGTCGCTGCTACCTGGCACTTGGCCGGTGAACAAGCGGATCAGCTCTATGTATTTGTCCAGTGTCTTGGGGTCTGATTCTGCCCGAGTTGAAGCCATGAGGTCGATCATTCCATTCGCATTGGATATGACGTTCGGATTATTCCGGTCACGCAGGCAGGTACTCATGGCGACTAAATAAGTTTTGTTCGCCAGCATTCGAAATTGCGGTACCATGGCACGTAAGACTCGTAACGATTCAGCACTAGCACGGCCAACCCTTAAAAGTCGTAGGTATGCAAGATAAGAGTTTTGGTCTGGGATGATCTTATAACCCTCAGTTTCAGAAGTTAGGAGGTGCCAATAGCTTCGGCCCGGGCCAATACCATTGTGCATCTTCGTGCAGGCTTCCATAAGAAGGGTGAGTTCGCTGTTTGTCGGTGCCGGGAATTCAAGATCTGGAAGAGACTTGACGCCCGCTTTCAGCTCAGCGTTTCTCCGAACTTGAGTGAGAGGTACAGGCTCAAAAAGCCCCTTAAATTCCTTATCTTCACTCAGCTCAGGCTGTTCCTCTGGTTCTGGTGCCTTTCTCTCCTCCGAAGCTCCCGGTTCCTTCACAATATCCGCAAATTCTGCATTCTCTTGTGTGCGAACACCCTGATCAGCAGCCTTGTACTGCTCAATCCTTAGGCGACGCTCTTCTCCCCGTCTCGGTCCAACAACTTGTATTCCCATTGTCTGGTGTATAAGAGAGAGTGTGTCCCGATAGTCCCCTTCACGCTCACCAAAAACCAGTAGACGACCCATGGCATTGACAAGATGTGCGTCGATGAACAATTTACCATTACGCCACTGACCAACGATATCGGTCCACATCCGTTTGCCCTCCCGCACGGCAAGGGCTTTCGTTGCCAGAATCCCATCCAACTGGCTCTTCCGGTCCAGGTCCTTGATCTCATGCGTAGTACTCGCTCTGATAGCGTTCAAGATTATTGTGTACGTTCTGGCGTCCGGTGCACCGTAGCCTTCCACCGGTAGTTTCCCAGCAAGCTCCCATAGGGCCTCCATATTTCCATGGCGAGCGCAAACATTTAATGCCGCATTGGCGTGGATGGTCGATGGCTTGACCTCGGAGGAAGGAGAACATAATGATTCGTAGATAGACAGGGCGGTTGGGACAGACTTCGAGCTTACAGCGCCCGAAGCAAGACCCCTAAACATGATCGTGTAGGTATGGGCATCCGGTTTCCGGCCTCTTTTCTTCATCTATAATTTAAAAGCGTCAGTAACAAAGAAGTCGTCTCCCCAAAGGCCGAGGAATCAAGGAAAAAAACTCACATCATTATAAAACTTAAACGCGGATTCCGACCTCCCCTTCCCCATCTCATAATCCATGATATGATTCCAAGCCACAATACAACTCGATCCATCCTTCTGCGCCTGCCGCACCAACATTGCCGCCTTCTCAACTTCTCCCTTCGTCAACATAGCCTTCACCCGATTCGCCAACTCGGCAGGATCCTTCAACCAACGCATCTCCTCCTCAAGCGCTCTAGACGACATGGCAGGTTTCGGCCGTCTCTCGGGCAGTTTATTATTATTATAACCATCATCATGATCTTCGTCCTTTTTCTTCCTCCTTATTTCCTTCATCTGTTCCTTCATCGATATCTGAGTCCGTAACTCGTCGATTTCTTCCTCCGATATCCCTCTCGCCGTGGTCGTTGAAAATTTCCCCTTCTGAAACTCTCCCGCCGCAAGAACGGCTGCCCGTGAACGCTGACCGTGTATTTTCAATCCAGTCTGTGTACTTCTTCGCAAATATCTAGCACCCACATGCGCATGTGAAGCAATTCCCCGAACAGCAGCTGGCCTCACGCTCAGCAACCCCATCGTCGTCCTCCCGCCCGCGCACCGAACGCAGACATCTCTGCACCTGAGCATTTAAAAATGCCGTGCGTGCTTGTTCAACACTCCTTCCTTCCCCTTATCTTCGGTTTCCGGCTCTCAATCGTTCTCTTTATTCTCGGTCCTCCGCAATTCGAAGTATTCTGAACTCGGAGACGGTATAGAAGTATATATCGAAAGCGGGAATCTCGCAGGGAAGCAGAAAACTCGTAATCGATTAATCAATCGTCCGAAACGGGAGTGAGCGAGAGATGGTTGTCGCAGAAGAGAGCGATGCAGCGAAAGCGAAAATAACAGCTTGCTTTTAAGAATAAAACCCCGAAAAGCACACGGATATTAAAAGATAATAGGAATCAAAAAATATAAGTCTAAAAGAAACACAATTCGTAACTCAGCAAACAAAATATTTGCGGTCCATGGGTCTTCAAGCTTCAGAGCTCAACTTTTTTTTGAAAATATCTCTTGGCGCATATGACCTATTCAGGAAAGAAACTCCGTTCCGATATCTACACTTATAACAATAACACTCGAGGGATCTATCTGCTTCCATATATGAAGGACTCGATGAAATTATAGATAATAAGAAAGATCCTTTATTAAAAAAGCTAACAACACAGGTAGGTATCAAGATGCGAACCAGGAACAAAAGACGACACAAAAACCACGCCCGGGAACCGAAACCGCCCTCCAACCACCAGTAATCACCACATAACATACAAATGAGAAGAGAGTTGTAAACACCAGATGTAGCAAGACCAGATAATGCCCGGGAACCCGAAGTGGATGGTGAGAAAGGCACCCAGGGGCAAGGCAACCTGAAATCGAAAGGAAAAGAAAAAAAAGGGGGGAGAACAAGGAATAAAATACAAAATAAACCTCCAACAGAGAAAGGATCCTGATACTTGGGCACCCTCGAATTCAAGACCCTACCACCCGCCTAGACACCGAAAAAAAAGAACCAGAGAGAGATCTCCATCATTATTAATCTTGAGTTTGCACATTTCCATTCTGATCTTCTCTTCCTACCGGGACGCAATTGTTGCTGGTATATTGGGGGGGAACCGTACACAATTTCGAAAAAGCTTTGCTATAAAATGGAAAATGATGCTGGTGATGCCGATGACAGAGAGGCGTGGGTAAAATAAAAAGAAGAGGAAGAGTAAATTAATGAAATAGGGAGAAAAACCGACAACCTGAAAGGAATTTGATCGTTTAAACAAGAGGGGGGGAGAGTAGGGGAAAAACGTATTGGGTGTAAAAAAGTATGCCGACAAGAAAGGAAAAGGGGAATAAAAGGAGATCACACAGGTGGACAAAAAGGAATTGGAGATGAGGAAAAGAGACTATTACTGCAAAAAATCACACCACCCAAACTCATTGGATCATCCATCTTGCCCTATTTTTTGTCTTCTCCCCGATAAAACCCCACAAGGAAAGAAAGCAGACGTCTCACCCTAGTCATATATAGAATGACGGATGGGATTCATCGTGGAAGAAACTTGCAAGAAATAAAGGCCGAGCAGGATATATGAAGTATCTCTCACGTAAACACCACAAACCTCCCAAGTAAACATGGGAAAATAAAAAAATTAAAAGGGAGAGGGCGAGGTCGGGTAGAGGGGAGGAAGTTGAGCTCGCCACGTCGGATTGTAATCGAACATACTATTTCCCACGCAACTGAAGCGTCTTATTGGTAATTGTTGCTGGGTTGGTTATCTGGGGCTAATGGATCAGCCGTCAGCACCACCTTGCCATGCGATTCTATTCGGATCCATGCGATGGAGTAACTTTCCAGTCCAAACTCAAGCGTTTTGAGAGAGGATGGTAAACGAATGCGATGCGACATTACTCACGTGGTTGATAAACGGGATTTGCTTGTCCATAAGGTGAGTGTGGATAGTTGGCAGGATAAGCGATCTGGCCATTACCTTGAGGGTAGACCATGCCACCGCCGGGCGACGCGCTGTACTGGCTGGGTACCTGACCATCCGCAGGTTGGTAACCTATCGGAGGCAGTTGCGGGCGGACACCGGCGGGGTATGGAGGTGGCTGAGCGGCTTGTGAAGGATCAGCTGGAGGGGGACCTTCAACCTGTTGCTGGTTTGCCTGAGCGGCAGCACGCTCCCGATCCTCAGCCGCCTTGCGCTGATTCTCTTCTTCCTTCTTGCGAGCCTTCCATTCTTTTCGAATTTCCTTAAATTCTAAGCAGTGACACAACGGAAGGGAAGTAAAATAGTCAGCAATGTTTTCTTCTTCGTCAAGATAAGGTGTGGTGCAAAGAATGAACAACGTCAACGTGGGACCAGGATGGTGGTGATGTTAAGTGTGGTTAAGCTTCCACGCCGTCGCGCGCTACTGCGGGCCCCGCGCGTCCCCAGGACCAGTGCTGTGTAACGGGACTAGTATGCAAGGGCCAAGCTAACCCATTTAGGGTCTTTGCGACTAAAACACCACAGAAAGCCGAAAAAAACTTATCAACACTCTTTTTTAACTTACCTTCAGGCGTTCGCTTTGCACCGTGAGATTGCATGGTGACATGTGCGTTCAGGTGATTAAGTGTGCCATAGGCCTTTTCACAACCATTCCATCCACACTTGTACATCCTTTCAATCTCTTCATAACGACGACGAGGACGTTTGTGTTGCTGGGCACCGGGGATCGGAACGAAGGAGTAGACCTGAGAAAGAGAATGAGTCTGTGCAGACAGATATCAGATGAGATGTTTTTTATCGTTTTATGCTCTAACAAAAAAACAAGAAGAGACGAGCGCCAAGCCACCCATACAAAGGCGACTGGCAAGGAAGGGTTAGAAAGTAAAAAAGGAACATACCTGTCCTGGACGGGGGCCCGCCGTGGCCGCGGGAGATGCAGAACTAACCGTTGTGGCGGGAGAACTGTAAGGTCCTGGCAAACCATGCTGATGCTGTCCATACTGATGCGCCCATTCCGGGCGCGCATACATCTGTGGTGGAGGAGGATGTCCTTGATACTGAGCCATCTCGTGACCCTGCGGGTTGTACGGCGAGTAGGGGGGAGGGTAGGTGGGGCTGGAGGCAGCAATCGACGGATCTATAGGAACCTCCGGGTCAGATTTCATTTGCGACGGATTGCGATGGTCATCTTGCTGTCCACCATTGAGAGTGATTGACGGACTTGTTGCTTGAGCCATACCTGGCGGACCGCCGGGCTGGGAGTTAGGGGGATGGTGGTATTGAGGCTGACGAGGCAGATACTCAGGAAACCCAGCAGAACGCGCAGAGGGTGGATTCAGACCGTAGTCCGACTGCGGTGTGTTCGACGCGGGAATGGTGACGGGTCGAACCTCGGATTGGGGAGGGTATTGGGTCGCGGGGCGGACTTCTTGTTGCGGTGGGTACTGGGCGGCGGTGGCAGCGGCGGCAGCAGCAGCAGAAGTCTGTTCTGCAGCTGGAGGTTCAGAGTGTGGTTTGGCTAATGCCGGATCTGGAGAGTGCAAACCTGACTGCGCGTAATCAGATGCAGGTCTGTCCATAAAAATGAGCGTCGCGTCCACAAGTCGCGTGTCTGTTTTGAAATATCCCGAGTTTCCTCCCTTCCAACGCTCGCAAATTCTGTGAAATGGAAATGATCCCGCGATGAGTGTGTTGTTTTGACGACGCGTGTGTGAAAACCCGTGAAGATAAGAATGCGACAACGACAGTAACACAGCGAACTTGGAACGTACTAGAGGCAAAAGGAAAAAGCAGTGACCAAGACGCTGACCAGTTGATAGTTTTCCAGGTGACTAAGGAAAAATAAAATTGTGTTCGTGCCTGGAGTGAGTTCGTCCTACAAGACTTAACTAGTCCCTTCCAAGCGTGGGCTTCTGAACGGACGAGGCGTCGGGATGATGGTTGGAAAGAAGGCTGGCACCGAAAGATGGGGAGGATATTCTTGGAATATGTGTGGAAGGGGTGGGTGGTCTAAGATGGGGTGGTGGTTCAGGATGCTTAATTGCCTTAGTCGAATAATTTAGGGTGAACAGACGATTTTAATGTCGTGGTCTGAAGAAAGTCGGGGGTTGATTGAGAACCAAACGGCTGAAAGATGAACGGACCAGTCTAAGAAAGTGGGAGGGATCTGATGGTGTGAAGAAAGAAACCTGTGAGGGAGAGAGGAGAAAAGAACGGAGCGATTCTGTACAGGGCAAGTTCCAGTATGAGTTCCCAGCTTGACGGACTGTAGCGCAGAAAAAAGTGAAGTAGTCGACTTTAGTTTCCGATCGTGGCGACGCGGTTGGTTTTGACCGAAATCGAGACGGAGGGATAAGGGGACAAGAGAGAGATCTGGGACGAGTGGGTGTCCTAAAAGTCTTCGAGTTCTGTTGACTTTTGGGGAACAGCTCCCTTTCGACACCGCACGCTGTCTGGCTGTAGGGGAACCTCGTGGGATCCGTGGGAGTTGTGGGTCTCGTGGAGACCGTATTTGATGGATTGGTTTGAGTTATCTTTGCTGCGAAGGCGAGAAAAAAGTGTCCACCCCCCAAAAAAGACGGGAATATCAAATCAGAACTCGCTGTATTTCCTTTTTTTCCTTTTTCCCTGGTTCTGAATCCTTGCTGCTCTTTGCTTTTTTTTCGTGTCGTTTTTTGATTATTTTTTCCCCTTTGCTTCTTCCGCGTTGACAGTGTTGTGGTGGAAAGCCCGTGATGATTTTTTTTTTGGCGTGAGAACCGAAGCTGTGGACCCTTGGAAGACCCACGATGAATGAAAATAGTGGTTGTTTTGATTAAAGGGTTTCCCTCCACGCGTTTGGTCACTGTTGCTCGTTCCTCCTTTGCCACCAGTTGACCGAAGACTCCTTTTGCCTTCTCGGTTGTCGCCTTCTGTGTGTGTGATCGTGCTTGAGAGCGACGAGAAGCCCTCGAGAGGAGGACCCGAGAGAGTGACTCGACGACCGACGACGGGTCTCTGTCAAACAGGGATAAGAAGCAAGACGCAGTCGAAGGTTGTTTGGCCCTTGCTAGGCTGGGGTTGGATGATGGCAGTAGCGTAAAGGTAGCGTCGAGTAGCGTGAAGTAGTGTAAGGTACTAAGATGAGATGGGGTTTAGCGGTGTCTTTAGTGAACCATCAGAGAGGTTGAAGAAGTTCTTGAGGTTCTTTGGGGTTTGGGCGTGTTTAGCTCGAACTCTTGTCAGTTGAGTTCTTTCTTAGTGCAAAAAACGAGTCCTTTGGTCTGAGAAAGAATCGGGGTGAAAAAAGAGAGAGAAAAGTGTGTGGACAGTGGTTCTTTCTTTCTTTCTTTGCTTTTTCTTCTTTTTGCGCCTGGTCGGAGAAAAGAAGGTCACGTGTGTCTATGGACCCCACTCTCGGACTATTCCTAATCAAGAAGCTGCTATTTTCAACTCCTTCAACATCTCTTCTTCTACTTCGACTCCTATACTTCGACTCCATCCCCGTCAAAGAAGAGACCAGGAACACTCTCGACTCTTCCCCAGGCTTCTTGACATCGACGGAAGACAAAGAATAAGGAATCGACCACACTTTGAAGAAAAGAACGTTCTAGCAGAGGTCACATTCTCCCTGTTTCCGCAGTCAGTCAGCGGAATGTGCTGACCCCAAACTTCTTCTTTCCACTCAACCAACCAGCCAAGCAGCTGTCATCGGAGGAGACATGGAATACCCGTCCCCAAGAGCGGAACATGGTTGAAGAACCCAGCACCACACGAGTCAGCGTGATTATCTGAGTGAACAGAACACCACCACACAACAAACAACCATCAGAGATCCCTCCAGGATGGGACTGTCATGTCAAAAGAACAGAGCGGGGGGAGCTGGATAAGGGGCCGAAGTCTACGACGATGGCAAAAATAAAAGAACTCTAACCGAAAGTCATAAACCGCAAAGCCTCCTGAGAGAGCACCAACAACATGGTGATCCAAACAGGTATGTACCGGTACGTATCTGTGGCTCAGGCTGACCGCAAGATCGCAGGTACCTGTGACATAAAATACACCACGCTGTGAGCCTTGAGGAGACAAAAAAATATTCTTCGTGTGAGCGTGATCTCTTTTCTCACAAAAAGAGTTTGTCGATCCGGCAGAAGGAAATGAAGAACCAGCCAACCATGCAGGTGGTGAATCCAAACCTTGCGCAGGAGACCCAATCACTCTCTTCTGCTTCATTAAAATCCGTGTGATTTCTTTCCCCCGTCAGAGTCTGATATCTCTTCTGTTACCTTCCGAATCCCCCCCCCTGTTGCCATTCCCCAGGTTGTGGTAAAAACACGGCCACAGCGCACACAGTGCATACTCAAGGTGAGACTTCTTTACACGATACATACTCAGCACACATCTCGCTGAAGATAAAATACCTCGAAAAGAAATATACCAAAAAAAGAAAAAGCATAAAAAAATACCATATCCTGGCGACCTGACTGGACAACGCTATTCTTTCTTGTCGCGATATCCACGGGAATATTAATTTTCTTTTTTTTTATCTTTCTCACACAACCCGACATTCCTTGACCCTTCTCTCTCCCCTCTCCCAGTGGACCCTGTGGACCGCCACACTAATCCAATCATGGATTGGGCTCTTTCTCATACATTTTTCCTGCTTGAGAACTGACAGCCGCATTTCCCACTCTCTGTCTTGACCCTTGCTTTTTAAAGTTCAAGAAAGTCCCAGTTGTGCAGTTGGGAAGGCCACAGATTCTGTGATCATGACAGATCAGAGAATCGTATCACCTTCCACCAATGTTAAGTGATCAGGTTTTGAGACGGCATCCAGAGTTACCGATACTCCTCCGAAATGATCAGAATATCGAGGAGTTTCTGTGTCTTGGGGTTTGATTTGTCAAATCAGGGGAAACACGGCTTGATCAGCCTCATGCAGATGCAAAGTGGTCACGTGTATGCACAGCCAGCCCCATTCTTGGATCAACCCCTTCTCCAACACATTGTTTGAATCGTTTGTGCGACAATCACCAACACATTGAACTTTATCCCAGCGCAGGAAATACCAGCACACAGTATCATCTTTTTCAAGCTTGACGCTGAGATAGAGCAACAGCGACAGGCGTGATATGTCTCCAGGCCATCGCTTGAATCGCCGCGTCCAGATGAAAAGAAAATATTCGAAGAAAATAACCCTGTCGCGCTTGCTGCACTTCGACAAGACGAGTTGCCCAAATTCTTCAAACTGTTCGAGGGAAGCGGATCCGCCTTATCCGCTCAAGGATTGAGCATAAAAGAAACAATATCTATCACACCGCGTTTTTCTCTCAAGGAGCACAGGTTTTAGACTTTGTCCACCCAACCGGGCCGACACACGTCATGCATCTTGATATTGAGTCTGGGTCTGTTCGGTCGAATCCCAATGACAGTATCAAAATCAAGAAATCAAAAGCTTTGAACACAGCTTGGCTTAAGAATGAGTTCTTCCTCCGTGTGGCCAAAGTCAAGGAAACTCAATAATCCGCAAGAGCTTCAAGCTCCATCTAAGCTCTCACCTCACAACCTCACAACTCAAAATAGCCCAATTTGAGGGGGTGTTCGGTTCCCGTACAAAGGCGCTCGTACAGTGTAAGATGTGGATATTTTGACTCACATTCACGACTTACACGAGCAGTACTGCACGAATTTGACTCTCTGTTCGATTTTTGAAGTCGTACTGTAGTATTAGTGAATCTTAACACGAGATTTGAATTCAACGACGTAGAATTCTCTGTACAGCGTATTACTCTAGTCGTTATAGATGAATACACGATGTCAATCGAAAAAGAGAGTCTCTCTTTGAAAAGAACTTTCTTTTTGTCGTGTACGCAATGAAGAATCATTTTCATTCTCGCTTTTTTCATTCTTTTTTCATCTCAAACAGTATTAATCTCGTAATCATGAATTCGACGAACTCTGAGAAGATAATTGAACAGTATATTCTTGAACAATGATCGCTAACGTGTTTGCTCGAAGCTCAAGATGCTGCTTTGACAATTTTCTATCATTTCTCGAACGATATTCGAACGATGTATACGAACGAAAAACGTGAAAGAACGTTCACGAATCAATTGACAAAGTCTGATTCTTATCAACGAAAAATTAGAAATATGATCAGAATGAGACTCGATACGTTTATGAAACTGATCAATTGATTTAAAAGAAACATTGTCATGAAGAACTCAGAGCGTGAAGAGATGACAGTTAAAGAAAAAATGCTCATCTTTCTCTATATTATCACTCAGAGAGTGACGTATCGAAATGTCGCTGAGATGTTTCATTATTCAACGAATTCAATATTCAAGATCTTTCATGAGATTCTAGAATTTACTAGAACTCTTGCTAATCGTTGAATTCAAATCTTGACAACGAAATATGAAGATATATCGCTCAAAGATGATCTCAAGCGATGATCGTTTTTTAAAGAATGTATAAAAGCACTAGACGATTCTCATATTTCTATGTCAATTTCGTCTAGTCAGCAATCTGAATGAAAAAATTAAAAGAAATGAATTTTTCAAAACGTTCTCGCTGCTTGCGATTTTAGCATGAAATTCGTCTATATATACGCTGAAATGAAAGATTCTGCGCACGATAGTCTAGTTCTCACGACAGCGAGACAGAAGAACTTCTCAGTTTCTGAGCACTATTATTTTCTTGCAAACGTCAATTACAGTTTCAAGTTAAGCTGTGTTTTTGTTTCTTACTTTGAGATTTGATATTATCTCAAGAAGTTTGTAAAGAGTCAGAAAAGATCTTAAAACGTCTTAAAACTGTTCAATTTTCAACATGCTAACGCAAGAAGCGTTATAAAACGTGTGTTTGTCGTATTCAAACGTCGATTTCGAATATTCGATCGTGCGAGAGAGAGATTTTTTCTAGAGATTCAGATTAAATTGATTTTCGAATTAGCAATTATTCATAACTTTATAATTGAACATGAAAACTCATCGAAAGAAAAAGATCTCAATGAAGAAGAAAAAGAAAATATGAAAACAGTAGATAATCAAGTAGTGAGAGAGATGAATAATTTTATGATTGCGAAAAGAGATAAAATTGCAAAGACAATGTGAGAGAAATATGAGAAAATTATAGCTGCTCAAGAGACTGTTTTGAATAAAATTGAAATATGAGAAACGAAATATAATTACTATAGAATGAGAATTCATCAATTTCTTACTCAAATATCATAAATACTTGAAAATATCTTGTTATAAAACATCACGACTTTTTGAGTGTGATGTTTTGATTTTTTCGAGCTTTTCATTAATCAAAAAACTGACATCGTTAAAATATCGTAATTTATATCACATATTTTATCAAAAATAGAAGTAAAAAAAATCAAAACATATAGAAATCATTATTTTTATATGAGCTCTTTCATTTTACATTTCGAACTTTGCTATTATGAAAATTTTTCATTTTCGACTCTAATTTTTCTAGAACAGCTCTAACTCATTTTAAATCTCTTTTAAAGCACACTAGACTAATAATATTTTCTTTTTCTTTTTTTCAACTCATTCAAAACATCATTTTCTCAATTTTCTATTCTATTGCAAAAATCTCAATATTCACTTACGACGATTCTTCTTTGATTTCTTACGAAACGAGAGATAGATATGACACATCTCTGAGAATTGACGAAACTCATTTAACATGAATGCATATCTTTTGAAAAGAATACGATCATTCTCAGTCTTTCATTTCGCAAAAAGAAGATCGTGAATCTTCTCAAAGAAAAGATCTGTGACTTTTCGTGTTGATGAGTCTGTAACTTTACGTTCGAAGCTTGCTAACAGAATTTCAGTCAGAGAAGCAGACGTTTGAGCAAGTTTTTTGTCGAATTTATTAATACTGAATGCAAGAACATCGATCTTTTTCTTTTTTGATGAGATATTTGAACTGTTGATTGTGAAATTTGTAGCTGATCGTTTTCGCTATGTTGCAATAATAGAAATAGAAAAGTTTTTCATCTCAGTGACAGTGTTAGTGATCGAAAAATTTACTATTTCATTGATCTCATCGTCATTCAATTCAGAATTCTCGTTCTTTTTTTGCTGATCAGTGTCAGTACTAAACGACTTTACTCTCATTTCATGATTTTCTGAAACAATTCTATCTCTCAGAATTTTCTCAAGACAAATTCAATATTTCGAATTAGCATTACGAAACTGAATCATGTCAGAATGCTTCGCGAAGTAAGTATTCATGATTTTTATCGTGCTGACGATAGTTTCTAGATTATCATCTCAAGTTCAATCAGAGATTTGACTGAGATGTTTTCTTCATAACTTTCACGTTTTTTTGAAGTGTTTTCATCGATTATCGCATATATTACGATTAATTGACTGTCTGATCATCGTCTTAACTAATGTAATAGTCAGTTTTCAATTCGTCGATTTGAAATTATCATTGTTCGTATCAAGATTTTCTCTTTGAGCATTTTCAAGATTGTTTAGTAAAACTATATTCATGTTCGTGTCTCAATAAGTACGAGACGCATTAAGATCTTTCGACGAAACTGACAATGTCTGAGTGTTCGAATTTGACGAAACTGACGATGTCTGAGTGTTCGAATTCGACGAAGCTGACGATGTCTGAGTGTTCAAATTTGACAAAATTGACAATGTCTGAGTGTTCGAATTCAGCGAAGCTAACGATGTCTGAGTGTTCAAATTTGACAAAGCTGACGATGTCTGAGTATAATAATATGAATGCTGTCATGAGATCTCTCGTGAATACGATTCACTCTGTGTGTTTTCAATCGAGATTTGCTGAAATTTCGCATTCAAATTGATCGAAGAGTAATTCTTCGAATCAATATATTGAAAAGAATCGTTCTGAGTATTCATTCGATCAGCTAAACATGAAAGAGAGATTGCTTGAAGTCTTTCATGAAGATTCTTGATCTCGCTGAGAGTGAAAAATTTTACGATGACATAAGAATTGATGATTAGTAAGTCAAATTTCATTCATATCTGATTTAGATGAATGAATTTACTAAAATATTCAATTCTATACTATGTAAAGATAATTCTGGGTCAAACTCCCTGCTGGGACCCCACTACTACGTACGAGCGAAAACGGGAACCGAACACCCCCTGAAAATGATAGCAGAGACAGGGAGTATGTGGCACAAGTCGGTGTATCGGCTTCTCCAACGAAATAATCCATGCTCTTATTCTCTTTCACTTGCAGAAGATCAAGACCCTGAAAACAGTTAGATGCGTGCCACGCTTCTCTCTTTCCACGAAAAGATGAAAAATACAATACCATACTAGGCATGAGCAGCTAACAGCTAGTACGAACTTCCCCGGAGCTAAGAGAAACGAACTAAGAACAACCCAACGAGCTCAGCCCACAAGTGACAACAAGACAAGTGAACTAAAATAACTCGGCCGCTCGGGTCGGGAAGTCAACAAGTGAACTCGGGCCAACCCTCTTTCGTTCAAGCTGCAGCCTGCAGAAATAACGGGCCACGTTCGTTCCGTCTCGACTATTGGCGATCCCGAGGACCTCTAAAAAAATAACGCTTCGGTTGATCAAGCAAACGGCAACGTCTTTTCATAGATAGATAACTGAATGGGGAAAAATGAGAAGACACGAACTTCCCCGTTTCTGATTCCATTATCATTTTCCTTATTCTGGCCTCGAGGAAAATGCCCAAGATCCGTGGATTCCTTGCTGAAGAAATCTTCGCGGTTCGTATTAACCATTCTCCTGACTCTCCATCCCTAAACACATATCCTAAACACATATACGGATACCTGATACGGACGTGCAAACCAGCCTTTTCTTTTTTTATGTTTGACGTTCCAGAAACCCAAAAAAGACACTTTCTTTTCTCTCGATCCCGAATCCATGGTTACGAAAACAGCGAGAGTCATGGGAGAAACTCTGTGATAAATACATATCTTTCCCCATTTTTTTTCTTTTCGTCTGATATTTTTTCGGACCCCGATCTAATTAAAAATACTTTTAGGTCTTATTAACTAGGTTTTTCGCTCTTGAGCATTGCAGCGGGGGGGATGACTGGGCTTATCTCGAGACAAGGCAAATCCCGATATCAGAAAAAGAAGAAGGACATAATATTTCGTCAAATTATGTACATACACACGGTTTGACTCAAGACGTCCGGACTTTCCCTTCCCCTCCTCTCTCTCAAGAGCACCCCATCGCACATCCCGATAGACAAATTAATTCATTCATAAGAAAGAACATGGATGTCAACACACAATACCGACTTCAGTACTCCGGGGGTCTCAAACAATTAAAATAATCACGGGTGCACCGAAGAAAAGGGAAATTAAAAAAGCATTTGTTTGTTTGAGATCCATGGGATATTGTTGGGGCAGGGAACAAGGGGTTCGTTCGTTCGGTCGCACATACAAGTATCCCCGGCGTCTTTGAAACCCCTGTGCTGGAAGTTATGCATTTAATATTTCTTTCTTTTTTGACGACCGCAGCAGCAGCAGCATCCTGTTCTCTGGGTGCCCATGTCATGTTGCATAGGGCTCCCTCGAGTCCTGGTTTTTTGCATGAGAAGATCCGGGACGAGAGAAATCATGTGAGGGGGGGGTTCGTTTGTGGGGAGACGGAGTGAGCAGAGCTCCTTAAAACCCCCTCTTATGCATCAGATAATATTATATTAACAAATACCCGAGGATAAATGGCACGAACCGGACATGTATGTGCCCAACCTCAACCCAACACCCGGTCTTCACTGTTCAGGTCGGAAAAAATCCCGACATTTTCAAGCCCAGGGATTATTTACATCCCTGAAGAAAAGCACAGGAGTTTGAGATCATGGGACCTGCAAAAAAAAAAAAAAAAAAAAAAGAGGAAACCTCAAAGAGAAACGTGAGAGAAGGGAGATTGCTTGTAGAAGTATGAAGTCCTTTTTCGTCTCAGAGTAGATTTCGTTATGAACCTGAGACAGATGCACACACCCTTTGGCCTTAAACTGGAAATCACCTTGGGGCCAGAAGGCACCGGCACCGGGTTTGGTATGGAAAGAGTAGAGATGTACTCCCTTAATTTATATTATCGTCACATATTAACCGGGACCGATTGATGGTTGTGGTTGGTGTCCAGCAACTCGGAAGGGCCGTGTGACCGACAACCTTGAACTCATCGGACGGTCCTCTTGGGATTCTGTTATTTAATATTGATATAATATGGATTGAGCTTTTAGATGGGAGAAGCATGAGAAGATTGCACAGCATGCATACAAATATGTATATCTATTTATGGGTTGGAACCTCTGTGCATCGGTCATGTATGCACTAATATTTTATATATTTATACCCTTTATATATCAAAACCACGTCCTAGACCCTCTCTCGAAGTTCAAATCCGAAGTCTACAGTATATATAAAAAAAGACCTCAAGAACCCCCAATCTTCTCTTCTCATACACCAACTGTTACACTGACCGTCCTTAATTTATTTAGATTCTTCAGGAATCTGCAAGCCACTGCACCGAACGCCGCACACATGCAGGACGAAAGAGCGAGGAGGCTCGAGACAGGAAAAATAATTTAAAAAAAAAAAAAAAGCCTCGATATAGAGTGCTTTCTAAGTTAATTTCCTTAAGCCACAATTTCTTCTTGCATGCATGCATGTACGAAGGAGATATGTGTCTCTATCCTTTTCCTTTCTTCCCCACAGCTCAACCCCCCAAACATGTTATGCCCATCTCGTCGCCCTCGGGGGACTGGCAAAACAGCATGATTTTGGGATACCCAGAATTACTGGCTCGAAGGCCTTTCGGACGACGTTACTAGGCCGGAGAGATCGGGAGCAGCTCATAGCCCCTTCCCAGATAGCAACGATTATATTTTTTGTGGTGGAAAATATGGGAAAGAAATGTGTTTCCCCCATCCCACGGTAGTGCGTATTGTACACATGTTGCGGGGCTTTGAATTGTATATTTACTTGTTTGCCTGATAATTATGCCCAGAAAGGGGATATATAGGGGAATTCTATACGGAGGGGATATTTAAGGGGTAGTTATACCTATCTGACTGGGCATCTATGAGTACATTCTACGATATGTGTGCCTGATGTTTAGAAAACAAAGAATATTATATTATTCACATCTAAGCCTGCATATATACAACCCGGTGACACGGCTAGATGCATTGTAGATTATGGAGCAGAAGCATATTTATATAGATTTATACCTTGTCGCGGGCAATATAATATAATCGTAGCTCTCCATGACCATGGCCACACTTCGGGGAACGGATAGTCGAGGCGGACACTACGAATGTAATACTATGAATCGGAATAGAAATGTGCATACTCCATCCCTATATCACGTATGATCTTGCTAGGACCTCGCGAACGTCTGGGATATTTACATCTTCAACACAAAACAATTGCTTCAGGAATGCTAACATACACCGAGGCCAATATATTTGTTTCCTTCCAACTAGTTGAGATCGCTACCGGGATCTAGCTCTACAGCAGACCAGCTATCGAGGCCTACAACCGAGAAACACGACCTGACGACATCAAATACTGGATGAGGTGCTCCCAGCGCGGATGAACATTACATTAGACATCAAAGAACAGACATCAAAGAACAGATAGAACATATGAACAGGATTTGTTTTTATTTAACCATGCCTAGCTAGGATATCTCTAAAATAATCCAGCAGAAACCGGAAGTGAACATTTTTCAGTTTCAGGAAGAGGGTTGTAGTATACCTCCTAGTCTATCGACGATAACGACACACCCAAGTGAAACGATACCGTTCGACTAAGGATCGACACCATATCCCTAAAGCGGACTGATTTTCCGCGTAAACTCAAGAACATAACAAGGGTAATAAAAGAGGAATCTAAAACATTTTGGGTAAAGAAGACCAAGCCTCGCAAATATTCTTGGTGGAACAGGTCGAGGCGAAGCTGGCTGATCTTCATGTATTAAAGGAAATGGGAGAATGACGAAAGGTAAGAAAATGAAAACTAGGAAATAATCACTCTATCATGAAATATAGAAGCACCACCTGCGCCGGAATTGAATACTAGTTAAAAAGAAAATTGGACCTCGTGAGGATGTTGATCGTAGAAGTTGTCGATAGTTTGGTCAAACCACTTCGAGAGAGAGGCGGCTGTCTACCAGCGGCGGTTGTTACCAAGAGGAGCGGCGTTTGAAGCAGTAAAGCCTCCTCCGTGACCGCCACCACGGCCACGGCCACGGCCACCCCAACGGTTTCCACCGCCGCCACCTCCATAGCGGACCATGTCAGCAAGGCGAGGATCAATCTGCTGCTTGGACTCCTTGAGCACAGCAACCAAATCACGAGCCTGCTTAGCATCTGTAAAATAATTAGTATCTCTTATTCAAGGGTAAAAGGGGGTACCAGACGGATAGAACTTACTGTCAGTGGTGAAGAGGGTAATGGCGGTTCCCTTGGCTCCGGCACGACCAGTCCGACCAATTCGGTGAACATAGTCTTCCGAATTGTTGGGATAGTCATAGTTTAGAACATGAGAAATATCGCGAACATCTTCAAAGCACATGTGTGTGGTTAGCAAAAATAGAGAAATCTTGGTCAAGCAAATGGCCTAGGCCCTTTTCTCAGTCGCGTCAGACTTTGATGCATCACTCTCTTGGACTGGGTTCAAAATCCATTTTTACGGAAGTCCATGGGCTGGCAATTAATCACGGTCCTAGAGTAACCTTGGAAATGCAGTTTGAACAAGTTCAAAATAGAGATTCTGCCTCTCAACCCGCAAAACTACGAGGCGGGGTTGAGGAGCAAGAAGCACGTAATGCCACGCTGCACTGTAAGTCCAAGGTCCACACGGCATAGAAACCAACGTGTAAAACCCAAAATGCCTGGACAAGTCATGTATGCCAACATGCTTCGGAGAGCAAAGCACCGTGTCACGAGAACACGACGTCAATATGGGAGAGGAATCACCTAAGTGAGACCAGAGGCAGGAAAGGAGGGGAGGGGGAGAGGGGGAAGGGTAGGTCGCAATTCATCATACCGATACCACGGGAAGCCACATCGGTGGCAACCATGATTGGGCTCTTGCCAGTTTTGAACTCATTCAAGACCCAATCGCGCTCATTCTGTTGCTTGTCGCCGTGGATAGCTGCCGTGATAGTTAGCTTTATGTCCTCTCTAAATCCAGTCAATGGTGAATGTTTAACTTACAAAGCGCGGGCCAACCATCCTGACGGAGGAAGCGAGTAATCTCATCAGCAACACGCTTGGTTCCAGTGAAAATGAGGATCTTCGCTCCTTTCGTATCCATGATACGCTCCATGTGCTTGGTCATCCTGTCACGCTTTTCGAATTCAGAAACAACTTCAACGACTTGGGTGATCCTGTGGTTAGCAGACAAATCCATCGATCCGATGTTGACTTGAATGTAATCGTTGAGGAAATCCTGTGCGAGTTGCATGACTTCCTTTGGCCAAGTAGCGGACCACATGCAGGTCTGTCGGTCTGGGCGAATCTGGGAAACAATCTTGCGAATCTGGGGCTCGAATCCCATGTCAAGCATGCGATCGGCCTCGTCAAGTACGAGGTAAGTAATGCGACGGAGGTTAGTCTTGCCTGCCTCGAGCATATCGATCAAACGACCGGGAGTAGCGATGCAAACTTCCACACCACGGCTAAGATCACGGATTTGAGGTCCCTTGGGGACACCACCGTAAACACAGGTGTTTCGGATACGAGAAGATCTACCAAACTTGGTGATTTCGGTTTGAATCTGGACGGCCAACTCACGGGTTGGGGCCAGGACAAGAACAATGGGCCCATCTCCGGGTGAGAGTAAGGGCTGGGCGTTGATATGAACGATGGCAGGGAGACAGTAAGTCAGGGTCTTTCCAGATCCGGTCTCTGCAATACCGACAACATCACGACCAGACAACGCCATAGGCCAACCTTGGGCCTGAATAGCAGTCGGTTTCGCGAATCCTTGAGCCTTCACTTCAGAGAGGACATATTGGGGAAAGCCAGCCTCGTCGAAGGTCTCAACGGGGCGAGGAACATTCCTTCCTTGAACAGTCATCTCTTGTTCCTTCCTGAAATCTTCGATTTCACGGGGAGATCTAGCAGTAACCGCGGGGTCCTCTTTGTAGAAAGACTTCTCAAACTTGGGCATTGTCGCAGGATCTGGAATACGGTTGTTAGTTAGGTCTGCATTGACATCGAAGGCGGTGCATCTCGACTTACCCCAGTTCTGAGTTTTCAAACCGGCTCCGAGGTTGGACATCCTGTCACCTCCACCAGCGCCTCCGTAACCACCACCACCACCACCGTATCCTCCACCACCATATCCTCCTCCACCACCGCTGTATCCGTTAGAGCCACCTCCGTATCCGTTTGAGTAGCCACCGCCACCACCACCGTGACTCCTGTTAAGTATGTTAGCGATATGCCATTTGAAAACACATAAAGACTTTCGCAGATAACTAGGTCGATGGATGTTTGACGTGGTGAATAATCCCACACATCCCCCCAAAACACATTAAAAAGAAGTCTCAGTCAACCCAGGACCAAACGTCCAGAGATTAACACAAGACCGCGTTAACATGAAGTGGAGTTGATCCCAGCACTGAAAAGACGGGAAAAAGAGATAATAACGTACCTTCCGCCACCGTAGGAATCGCGAGATCCGTAACCGCCTCCGTACGACATGATGCTTCAGAAAAGGGAAAGGAAGACTTTTTTTCTGTTAGAGGGAGAGAAGACTGAAGAAGACAGTCTCTGTAGATGAAGCGACTGTCGATGCTATGCAAGGGAGAAGAAAAAGGATGAGGGTTGATGGAAATGAGAGATGAGGGTGAGGAGGTTGAAGGAAGAGGAAAAATGAAACGAGGTGAGGGAAAGAAATAATATTTTCTTTGCAAAGGAAGGAAGAAGGAGGCGAACGAGAAAAAAAAAAAAAATTAGGCAAAAAAAATCAAAAAATCGGTAAAGTTGGTTGGTTACTGATTATGTAAGACCCGGACCAGACAAAAATAGAGAATTTTTATGTAAGCAGGTCTTGGCACTTGATATTAAAAGAGAGAGAGACAGGATATAGTACTTGATCTATTTTATGTTCGGCTTTGAAATAATATGATATATATCACAGCATAGGCACGTTGTACAGGAAACTGAGCTTGTCCTCCCTCTTGATATTCACTCTCAGATCCAGTCATCCCAAAACCCAACCTCCAGAGCCGTTGCTCGAATGAATATCTCAACAAGCTCCTCCATTCGGTGACGGGACACGTTCCTTATACCCTTCTCGAGAATTCCTGCTTCATAGTTAGGCATCGTATTCCTTCGAACCGAGCGGAAGGGGAATGTACCTGAACCCGTCCTCACAGCTTCAGTGTAGTCCTCAGCTACATAATTCTCGATCCACTTCCAATACCTGTTTCCAGTCCGGACGCTGCCCTCGTCGCTATGTAAGCGTTTCGCTATAGCCCCGTACCCAATTAGACAAGGAGCAAGGGCAACCTGAAGGGCTAGCCAGTCTTCCGATTGCCCGATGTCGAGGATATATCTGCTGTAAGCGGTGCAGGCTTTTATTTGGCGAAGAACCGTCAGTTATCAAAGCGTTACCGAATGGGGATGGTCACTTTTTGCATACCTTGGCTTTCTTCGTGCTTTTCTAGCTCCTGTCTCGACAAACCGAATGACGCACAGTAATCGAGATGCAGAGCCGTCTCGCGCTCAATATGCAAGACGATCCGGGAAGACTATGATGCCACGTTTCTTGCATTAGCCTGGCGACTTTCAATTTTGGGTAGCTACGACTGACGTACCGCAGAAATTCCCTCCATGGTCTTATTCTTGTATGCGGCCAATGCATTACTTCGTGCAAAGTGGATCTTTTGAAGTCAGCTCCCAAGAATTTAAAATACCATGGCTACCTGTACTTACGAGATAGAGGTAGTCTTGAATCAAGTAGCCCTTGAACTTCTCCACGGGAAGTGTCCCATCACCCAAACCAGCCACGAATTTATGCTTCGTAAATGGTTCCCAGACGGCACTGACATCCGGGCGCTCCAGAAGGTAATCTATAAATCGACCCCTATTTCCGTAGACAGTGAGAACAATGCCCATCGCACAATAGGCTGGACCAGACAAAACTTACGGTGCAAATGGCAATGAATACACCGAATGAAAGTGATTAATCGGCCCATTCCCTCGACCCATATCAACACTGGTTTTTATCCCCGCCTCGACGAACCAACGAGCAGCTTGCGTGGCCCGAACAATATCCATCCCGTTAACCAAGTTAGCAGTAATAGCTGAAGCGAGAGAGCAGCCCGTGCCATGGGTATTCTTTGATTGAATAAGATCTGACTCGAACAGAGTCACATCTGACCCGTTCCATAGGACATCGATGACGATAGAAGCATCCTCTGGACGGGTTGGGATCTGTCGCTCGGCGGTTAAGGGTAGGTGGCCACCCTTTATGAGGACACTCTTCGGACCTAATGCTTGGATTTGCTTTGCGAGTTGAATAACATCCTCGAGGTTCTTGGGATCATCGACCTTGACACCAGCATCGTTGAGTAATAGCTTTGCTTCAGGCATATTAGGAGTCAAGACCGTTGTCATGGGCAGGAGCTTTTGACGGAGATTTTGAACCGCGTCTCCCGGTAGTAATTGGGAGCCGCTTGTAGATACCATCACCTATTTCCAGTGAGTAAGTAGCTGCAATCATAGCTAGAAGTTCAAGCATACCGGATCAAGGACCACTATTGGGATATTATATTTCTTCAGCGCTTCCACCACGACCTCAACCGTCCCCGCAGAAGAAAGCATGCCTGTATCCAAAAATGAAAATGTCAGAAAAAAAAGACAATTGATACCATGTATCCTCCCGTCATCTACAACTGTGGGTAAAACCTACCTAATTTCACCGCATCGGCCTCGATATCATCCAGCGCTGTCTCGACCTGCTTCTGAACGAACTGTGGGGGAACGACATGAATATCGGTGACTCCAAGAGTATTCTGTGCCGTTAGGCCAGTCGTCGCTGTGAGGGCATAGCATTTATGGACAGCTAGGACTCGCTGGTCGGCTTCAAGTCCACTGGGTGGCTGGTTAGCATTTCTGATGGCGAGGCGAAAAAAGGGGGAGGGGTGAATCCCACGCGCCACCAGAGCTGTCTGAGCCTGCTATCACTAAGACTCGTTTTGCTCCCATTATTATTTAAATATTTACAACGCTCTGAAATGTTGGATGCTTATGCTTCGTAGGTTGAATTAGATGAATCTTAACTCTCTTTTACATTTTTTATTTCAATGGATAATAATAGCTATCTTTAAATTTCCCTTGGCCCTTGATTCATTAGATTTGGATATTGGTCATGGCAAAAAATAAGAACGTCATAATGAACACAAATCAATGTCAACTCATATTATCTTTCCCTTTCTTACTCCAACGCCATAGCTGTGATGAATACAGAAAAGGAGTATATAAGGAAAGCAAACGCCGCTAGAACATATCGGAAGTCATCTTATCTCAACGCAAACGAAAAAAGGCTATCCATCTCAACCCATTGCCTTCCGCACTTCTTCAAGTACCCATCAACAACAGCCTTGACGGTTCCGAATCTAGTTCGATTCCACTCGACAGAAGCCATAACACTGTCTTTCTTCTCACCAGGCTTCTCTTTCTCAGCGGCAGCCTTGGCCTTGTCCACATCCCAGAGCGAGGCAAAGTATAGTAGTTGATTGTACATCTGTTTCTCAGAATATTCGTAGGACATGCGGCCAAGACATCCTTCAGCACGGCCGTTGGGTCCCAAGCACCTATGTCCGTAGACACTCATCTGGCGTGTACGATTTCCACAAGCAGAATCATCGCATACGAGCCAACCTTCGTAGTATCGCGCAGTTTGAGCCCGGATCTGGTTCTCAAGCTGGGCAACGACGGATAGCGTCGTGAAGGCTTTGCGGCACTCTGCATTTGGACAAATGATCCCATTTGGCGTGCACATATCGGATGACGTATACATGCCCTCGAAGATATTCTTCTCATGGCAGTGACGGCAGCAGAGGGTGAACCTGGCGGCTTTCTCAAACCGGATGGAATCTGGAATCTGCGACTCTAGGGGAGCGATCTCTGTATTCTTCGGATTATCGGAGCTGGATGTATTGATTTGGTATTTGCGGACATCGAGTCCCAAACACTCAGCAAGGCGCACGGCATCTGTACCGGGAATAGGAGCGCAAAGACGCTCGATCGGAGGGAAGATCTGTTTCAAAATGTAGTACTCCACATCAGGTCTCAAGCCTGAGTTGGCCTTGAGGACATCCTGCAAAGTGTATGAACGCTTAGCAGGGCCGAGTGACGAAGGGCCTTCGGTTTCGTTGGTTGTGACAATATACGAGATAACATCGTTAGGGCGAATGTTTTTGCCGCGAGCTATTTCACGAAGTGCAACCTGGGCTGGTGGCATGGTTTCTTTATTGGGGTATTCATCAGGTCGTTTGGATAGTTTCTGTAGGGTGCATTAGTCTCATCATCCTTTATCGGAGCCCAAAAAGTATCAATCACTTACCGTATAGATAACATATTTCTGCACGGGAACCGTATACTCGTTCATCTTGACCACAAGTTCTCGAAGATAGTCGTGGATCTTATTGAGAACAACTTCCGGGTCCTCACCGGAAAGGATTTCATTGAGAAGCTTGGAAGAAACCTCCTTCGACAGGGCGCAGTATTCACGCCTCTTCATGTCCAATCCCTTGACTTCGAGCTTGTCAATATATTTGCCATCAACCTCGGTCATGTTAATGGCAGCATATTTCTTCTTCGCGTGAAGCAGAAGGCGGCGGAAGATATTGTCAACATCAATCTCGAGTAACCGGTATCTATCGTTAACGGCACGCTTGAATTCATTGCCCACTTTCAGCGCATCCTGGATGTTATCGGTATTGGTATTAATCATGACGGAGTCTGTATCACCATAGATAACTTGGAGCTGGAAGCTCTCAGCAAGCTCCTTGGTACTTCGCAGAATCTCACGACCTCGGAAAGTCGTAAGCATCGCAAGAGGTCTAGCGTAGAATCGTGATTGTGTATAACCCAAGCACCCATACATAGAGTTGGCCGTGAGTTTCAGAGCCATTTGCTTCGTATCCCAAAGGGCAAGTTCCTCCTTGGTGGCACGCTTGTCTTTCATAAGCTTTTTCACTTCTCGACGGCGGTTCACAAGTGTCGCAATAAGGCGTGGTAGAATTCCTTGAGCTTCGCCTGCTTCCGGGGCCTCTGGCACCTTCTCCTCGTTTTCGTTTTCGGACTGCACAGGAATCAGAAAGATGAAAAGCGCAGGAATATTTTGTGGAACTTACCGTCTCTGACCTATCAACTGTTGTGAAGCAGATATTGTATTCCTGAATGATACTGGGGTACAAACTGTTGAAGTCCATAACCAGTATGTACTTATCATAGAGTCCCTTCTCCGGTTCGAAAACGAGACCACCCTTATACTTCTCCTTCTTTTTCTTGTCGCCTTCTTCGCCATCTGCCCGCTTCGCTTCTTGTTTCGCCTGCGTTTTTCCGTACTTATCGGGGCAAATATACTTGTTTTTGTAAAATTCGTGAAGCAGAATGTATTCGTTTCGTTCGGCTCGAGTGCCGCTGAGAGTTCTGGCCCAAGAGTTTCCAGCAAGGTTGGTGAGAACCTTGGTCAATGGGAGCATCTGTAGTCTTAAAACGAGGGCGGCGATAAAGAATGTATCAGCATCGCAATGGCTGATATAGTTCATTAAGCCGTCTTTCGTAGTTGCCCATGTTTTGAGAGCAGCCTCATTATCGAGATCGCGACGTGGATTTCCGTCTCCCAGATAGAGTTGGCACATTTCTGTCAAGCTCCAGGATTGACAGTTTGGCATTAAGGACTAGAAATGGTCAGCATTGGGCATAATATATTATACCGGGGCAACAAACCTTTCCCATATCATTCCCAATATCACACACTAGCCGCCCCGAAAACAGTTGTTTTTCAGAGAAGAAACTTCCGGCCCTGCTATAACTTTTTGGCCATTCACTTCGCTTTATTCTCCCGACTCGATGCCAACCTGGCGTCTTCTTCTCCCGCATTCTACTCAAGAGAATACTAAGATCAACTTCTTGAAGCTGATGACCCATGAGCACATCCGGGTCCATTCTCTCAAACATCGCTAAGAACTTGCTTAGGAGAAATTGCTCGCTTTTTTCTAGCATAAAAGTCCCACGTTGTTTCTTGGTCTCGGCTTCGAAGCCCATGGGATAAGCTGAACCCGATGGTCGAAGGACAGTGAACGTCTTAGAAGGAAGCCTTTCTGGGGGAGTCGTATCGGTCAAGGAGATATTTTCATAAACTCTGGCACTGGCAACGAGAATCTCCTGCTTGTTCTCCTTGACATTCATCTGCGTTCGGAATGACATACTCATAATTGTGAGAGTGGGTGCCTCCAGGTTTTCAGAATCGGGCACGGGAGTGATGAGAGCTGGCTTCGAAACCTGGCATTCAAGCTTGCACCATGATGCATTGTTGACAGCAGTAAAGTCCGCCTCTTCGATTTTCAACCAGCAGGGGCCCATGATATTCTTCCACAGCACGAATTGTTCAAACAGCGCGGTATTCGTGCCGAATACGTGAGAAAAAGTGTCCCCTTCTACTTCCAGGGGTAATGCGGGTTTGTTATATGGATATAGCAATTTGAGATATTCGGCCTCCTTGGGAACGTCCCGTAGCTCAAAGGCATATTTCCTATTGCAGGACTTGATCTTATGCATTCCCACCTTAAACTTGGACATGAGCTCGTCAACTTCCTGGTAAACATCTTCCATTTCTACCCCTTCGTCTGTGCTTCGACCTTGACGATGTCGATATTCTCTGGGTAGAAAGTAAAGCTTCCTGAGGATATTGTCGACCTTGACGAAGGCACTGACGTAGGAACCGGTCTTCTTGTTCTTCACTTTGCCAATGAGGCAAAGGCTCCCATTGATTTCACAATAATCGAGCCAGAACATCCGCAAACTTCCATCTTCCTCGACAGCGTCCTGAGCTCCTAGCTTACCGAAAGTCTTCACGTCGGACGCTGGACTGCTAACGACGTTTAGTTTGCTCGTCACATCGTTCCAAGACGATGCATCAACATGGTCGGAAGCATGTGCGGGGGAGGACACGCCAGGAGTGGGAAGATCTTGCTTCTTAATCTTCGGCGGAGGACGACTGCCAGTCATATTGACGCTAACTTCTTTTATATCGTGATGCCCGTTAACCTGGGCAATGTCCATCAGCTCATCGTCGTCATCCTCCTCGTCCTCTTCAACTTTGACAGCAGGCACGGTTTTTCGTTCAACCGCTTTGGCGACTGGGGAAGATGGTAAATTGTCGCTCATTGGGACGTCGTCCTCGCCTCCGTCTGGAAGTATACCGTCGTCATCGTCAAGGTCCATCTCGGGTTCGGATTTGGTCACAGTCGCGGTATCCCTGGATTCATTCTTCACTTTTGTTCCGTTCGAGCGTGCATTCTGGGAGAGAGGTGGAGATAATATCCTCACTTTCCGGCGCATGTCCGACTTGACGGCTTTCTTCGCGGGAGCACGGGATTTGGGGGCGCTGGTATCAACCTCGCCTAGGAGGTCCGCCATGAAGGCTTCATCTTCAACCGTCGCAACCGGCTATGTGAATGTCAATCTAGTTTCCCCAATATACTTCGAATGGGCAACCAACTCACTTTCGGTTTTGGTGCAGCGGTGGCGGTCCCGCTATTAAAATACCGGCTTATACCATTGTTAATCTGATCTGTCCGTTGCTTCTCCTCCTCCCGCTTCCTCTTCGCAGCTTTGCCTCTTGCTGGTAGCTCTTCGCTGTCGCTGCCGCTATCAACGGGCCTATCTTCGTTCCACACTTCACGACCGTCATCCGCATATCCCTCGCCATTGTCGTCGATAACAAAGTCGTCCTCGTCAAGACGTCCTCGGACTACCTTTTTATACCCTTCTTCGTCAACTTCTTCGTAAATATCTCCCTGGTCCTCGACTTGATAGCTCTCGAGTCGTTTCTTTCCGGAGGCACGGAGAGCCTTTAGTTCCGCCAATTTCGCGCGGGACGCCATCATCGAAGAGAAAAGTTATGTGAATCGTATCCCATATAAAATAATTATACAGGTAAGTGTTTAAGCCAAAAAGGGTTGAAGAGATAAGGGTGGAATTTCGATGGTCACTGAGAACTTCTTTGATTATGGTTTTTGTACGACGCGATTTCAAACGCATCACGCGTTCAACGCGTTTCGCGACACACCACTTAAAATGGGTAGAATATTAATGTTCGGCTTCAGCACAGATCTACACACAACAAGCCAAAATAAAACACGAAATTAATGGCAGTCGATTACTAAGTGATGAAGATACTTTGTATAAGAAAATTTAGTCGAGTGGGTTGCATGAAGCGTATTGAATTTGATCGGAAAGCTACATAAAATATCGGCTAAAGCAATCCCACCGAACACCAACCCATATCCCATAAACCATTGACAGCCGTAACTTAGTTCATCTGTTTGATGAGAGCATTGATGTGATCCTCACGGTTACCAGTGTCACCACCCTCAATGAAATGCTTGAACTTCCTGGTGCGGAATCCACCGGTGGGGTTGGAGAGCTTGAAGGGCCACAAGAAGTTGCTGGCCTGCTTGAAGTTGGGTCCGACGGTGTAGATTTCGTGGATCAAATCCTCCATGCACACAATGCCGTACTTTCCGAGGTTGTCCTCAATAAGCTGGTTGTCGCTGAGGGCAGTGCGCTGCTTGTTGATCTTCCCGTAACCACGCTTGTAGATCAGCTCGCGGACGCTCTTCAGGTTGGGGTAACCGTAGGCGACGTAAGGGTCGATAATGGTCAACATCTCCGAGGTAGCCTTGGTCAGACGGACGAAGACACCGTTGTTGATCTGGAGGAGACGGAGGAGCTGGAGAATCTTGCGAGGCTTAGGGGCAATCTTGTTGATACTACAAATCCAAGGATTAGCATAAGATCATACAGCGGGGGTGGACGGATAAACATACCCCTTGATACGGACAACGAAAATCAACTTGGGTTGGTCTGGAACGTAGAAAGAGCCGTCCTGCTTGCTGACGCGGGCAAGACGGATCTTCTCGCGCTCAGCATCACGGTATTCCTTAACATAGGATTCCGCGCGCTTGAAGATGACGCCACGCTTCTCCTTGTTGGCCTAAATGGAGATACGAGTCAGTATAAACGAATTTCCAACAATCTCAAATTGTATACACGACAAGTACTCTCGACAAATTTCAGTCCCGAAAGATGGTTAACAAAACGACAACATTGACTTGGTAAGTCTAGTCGCATGTGTGGTAGTTATCATCACATAAGTCTCTCCTCAACTCCGCCATTAAAAAAAAATTGAATATCAACTAACCTTCTTCTTCTTCTCGAGGTCCGCGGTGCGGGTAGCTCTGGCCTGCTCCTGGCTCTTGCGCTTCTTCAGGAGGGTCTCAGGGACAAGAACCTGGTCCTGGGTAGGGGCGGAGCTAAAATCCGAAAGGTCAGTATGGTCGGCCTACAAAAAGAACATCGCCGAGTATAAAGAACTGCAGCTATAGCGCCACATTCTCTGACTGAAGATGTATGAAACTCGACGAAATAATTTTAATCAGTGAAGACAAGAGAGCACAGTCTGGCCACCACATGACCGAAGTAATAAAGCTTGGAGTGATGGCACAGCGTTGATCTACTCTCGGATTCCTCATCCGACAAGACCCTCAGCTATAAAAGCAAGGAATTGATGCTCGCATATCGTTTTCTCTGCAGGCTGGTCACTACAAGTGAACCATGAACAAGAGATCGACTTTGCAGCCAACAATATATTTCAAGGAGAAAGCGAAGTTAATCGCCTTCAGCCCCAAGACCCCGTGCCCTTCCTCTGTCCCATAGCAATTAAGTATGTTGGTTCAATCGAGGAAGGGGTTATCGGGAGTGATCGAGCTGGTGATGACCATTTGTCGCGGAGACAGAATGGCCAGCGGTTCCAGCGAGAAGGACGACAATACCTGAGACCCTATACTCATCGAAATAAGTATCAATGCGATGGGAAGGGAGCATACGTAGAAGTAGACGCCATCGCGAAGGTTCCGTCGGTGGTGTTCTGGTAGAAGTTGTCGTGTTTGTCGGTTGGAAGAAAATCTGAAAGGAAGAAGTTGTTCAAAATTTCGAGTTTTGTGGGAGAAGTTTAAGCGGGAATAAAAACGCTAGTCCTATTATAGCAAGCACTATTTCCTCGCTTAACGTTGACTCATCACGTGATGATAGCATCATCGGTCTTCTGCTTATCTCTCTACTTGGAGCGCAAACAGAGGAGCATCTATCGGCGGACTGTCATCACTCGAAGAAATTATTAGAAGAAAATGTCTTCCCGCCGAGGTGTTGGTCTCGGAGCTTTTGCGAATCGCAACCAGGCTACTCAGTCCTATGCCACCCACGGCGCAAACCTACGCTCAACCCATCTCAGTTCACTCCAGACTCAACTCTCTGTCTTCCAATCTCTCCTCCACACTTTCGCTCTCGAACATGCCTCCACTATAAAATCCAACCCTGCTTTCCGTGCTGAGTTTGCGCGCATGTGCAATGCAATTGGCGTTGACCCACTCGCAGCAAGCAACGTGAAAGGAAAGGGAAACAAGGCATTAGGGTTGCTTCCTGGAGCAGCCGAAGGAGGAAGCTTTTGGACCCAAATACTGGGAGGGGATGTGAATGATTTCTACTTCGAAGTCGCTGTACGGGTGGTGGAGCTGTGTCGGGAGACGAGGAATGAGAATGGAGGATTAATCGGCGTTGAAGAATGTAGAACTCGAGTGAAGAGGGGCAAGGCAATTGGGGGTGGTCTTGAGGTTTCCGAGTAAGTTTGAAGCCGCGGATAGTACGCATTGTAACCGGGGCCTAACAAAGCTCTTCGTTCTTTTAAGCGACGATATCCTTCGAGCCGTCAAATCCCTCGAACCCCTCGGTTCCGGATTCACGATCCTCGAGGTTGGCCGCAAGCAATTCATCCGCTCCATACCCAAGGAACTAAACACGGACCAAGCCAGGGTGCTGGAAGTAATCCAGCTTCTGGGTTTTGTTACAGTCTCCATGCTATGTCTCAACCTCAACTGGGAAAAGGCCAGGTCGAAGACCGTCATTGACGACCTGGTAGCAGATGGCCTTGTCTGGCTAGACAGCCAGTGCGAAGAGAACGAATATTGGTCGCCACAAAACTTACTGGATGACAGCAGCTGAATTATCGGGTTTGGCTTTCCATGCTTTCATGGATGTGGAGATTGACTGGCCGTGTTATGAGGTGAGGTTAAAGAGGGCCGTACTATTCGATACCCCAAGACAGCCTTATTGAGTGGGATTTTGTCTATATTATGAAGGGAGACCCACTTCCCCATTGAAGGGTCCGAACATACACCTAGCTAGGCCAAACGATATACCGTTGTCGCTGGTTCGCAGATTCCCTAGAATCTACTAGACCTATCGAAGTCTGCCCGCTAGGAAGTAGGCGCCGAGCCAAGCTTACTCGGAACAAGGATATTCTCGAGACGTCTTGGGACGATATGTTGTTCCTGCGCCGCCGGAACCGTTACTGCGCGGGTTAGGATGATAGCGAGTGGAATCAAGCTTGCTTCGGAAGCAGGGTTTGGATTCGCTCCCCTCCGCGCTGAAATGTTTCCCTTTAGACGGACATATTATCCCCTGGTAGGAGAAAGGGACGTAAAAAGCGCTGGAAGATGACTGAACCCAATAACGATACACTCATAATAGAGCCAAAAAAAACTTAAACAAGAACAATTTCATTTCATTTCTCGCCACCTCTAGTAGATAGTAGTAACCCTAACATAACGATAAAGAAACCCAGAATCCCCTCCAAGACCCACAATCGCTGCATGTAAGGCATGTAAGTGAGAGAGAGAGATCATAAGCAGTGGACGAAGTGACGGATAGACGGACGGATGGATTGATGCAAAAGATCTAGGTTTAAAAGCGATTAAGAGACAGTAATAAAAAAGAGTTAAGACCGTGACGAAATAGAAAAAGAAGGGAAAGAAAAAGGGAAGTAAGATACGCCGGTAAAAGGTAGAGAAATAGACAGCATGATAACTTGTTTTTGATGAAACTCGTAAAGGAAAAGGCATAAATTTTGAGTGAAGGGAGAGATTGGAGAGAATGAGACCAGTTGATTGATCTTTCTCCCTGTCTCTTCCGCATTTCAAAAGTTAACTTTTTCCAAAAAGGAGAATAACAAGAGATTCGTGGGGATGGTACAAGTGAAGAGGAAAAAAAAAAAAAAAATAGAGAAATTTCCCCTTTCTTAAGCCTTGATCGCACCTCCCAGAGCTCCACCACCAAATTGCTGACCACCAGGTCTACGTTGTCCTCCTCCGCCAACACCACCACCGGCCCGGTGTCCACCGCCTCTACCACGTCCTCGTCCACGGCCACCTTGTCCCTGGTCCCGCTGGAATGCGTTTGCAGTACCCTGTGTGCGTTGTTCGAGGGTCTTCTCGTTGCCCTCGAGTAGTGTCATGGACTTGTCTGCGAGAGTAACGATCTGGCTCTGAAGTCTGGACAGTTCAACACCCTTGCGGAAGATGATGGCATCATTGACCTGGTCAAGAGCAGCGCCGAGTTCTTCGTGGGAGATCATCCTGCTGACGACGGCAGCGATCTTCTTCTCGGAGAGTTCAAACATGGTCGCAAGGCTAGAGATGGAGAGGGTGTCGTAGAAAGGAGCATAGGTGAAGAGGTAGGTGCGGAGACCATCTTCCTGGATCTGGTGGGTGAGGAGCTCCTTGATCTTTTCAGGCTGGGCCATGAGTTCCCAGATCTTGATGGAGTTGAGAAGAGTAGTGGCTTTCTTCCAGTCACCAGCTGCGAGGAACTTGGCGCTCATGATAACTCCATCACGCGTGTTCTCGGGGGGTCCGTTGAAGACCTGTCGCTCATTGTAGTCGAGCATACGACGGAAAGTCTTTGAAATAATACGACGCTTGAGCTCGGGTGATGAGGAGGTCTGGGCCATCAATGGGACTTCAAGGAACATGCTTGAAGTCAAGTAGATGCATTCGAGCAATTCCAGGTTGATATGCATGTGGAAGGGAAGTTGACGTTGGCGTTCAAGTCGTTCTTGCTCAGGGGATACTGATGAGTATCTCTGAAGAATGATACCCTGTGCAAGCAACTCCTTCTGTCTTCCGCTTCCACAGACCTCGGAAAGAGTGTTCTGGGCTTCGTAGATAAGTCCCGCGCGGAAAGCGCATAGTCCGATCTGTACAAGAGTCCTGTTGAAAAGAATCTGGGTGCTAACATCGAAGTTCGAGATGTTCTCCGTAAGATGGGACATCAGCATGAGATCGCGAGAGCGGTAGTAGTTATCGTGAAGCGCGAGGAAGTAAATCTGGCACAACATTGCGCGAGCCCTAATGATACCATCACTGTGTTTAAAGAGGTAGTTGCAGAGGGTTTGGACAAGACCAGGAGCATCGGTTCGGCTGTTCCGTGGGGTGACCTTGGTATCAATATGAGCTGGGAGTGCTTTCCAACTGCCATCCTCCAAGATGGTGACAACCTGAGAAGGCTTGAAGTAGATATGCTCCAAACGTCTCATCAGAACCCTGTTTACGCTGTCCTGGCGGCTGTCGGTCTTCTCCTTGTCGTTAAGGTTCTCAACATACGACAAAGCTCGGACAATGTTGTTGTAGAGTTGTTGCTCGTCGCTTAGCCTCTCGATGTATTCAGCGGTATGGGGATCGATATGTTGCAATGATCGAGTGAGTTCATCGTCGAGTCTCTCAACGAACGAAACAATGCTTCCAGGGACGCGAACAGGCTCGGTTGGGGTGGGCTGGGGCGCCTTCTCATCATCTTCCCACTCCTCAGCACCCTCAGTGACAACGTAATCGGTATTTTCCTCCAAAGTAGACAAGAGAGTTGACAGCTCTTGTTCAGCTGACTTCCACTGTTCGGGGCTCATGTAGTTCGCCGTTGAAGTGGTTGAGAGGTCGAATCGTGTCGAAATAATAGTCAACAGAATCCGGATCCTTTGGTACGGGGTGGTCGCAACCTCCAACAACTTCTCCATGACCCTAATCTGCTCGAGGCGATCGGTGTTCTTCTTTCCTCTTGACTCAACAACAACCCGGAGATGCTTGAGAATACTTTCTGAGGTATATTGGAGAGTCTTGCCACCCCGGCCAACGGTCGCGAATCCATCATCATCGCCGATATCCACTGCATCGAGTGCGGTAGCGACTGGCTTCTTAACCTTCTCGACTTTAACAACTTCGCCCTCATCCTCCGACTTCATGTACTCGTCTTTATCCTCCCTGAATTTCTCCAACTCTGTGGCATATTCCTTATTGTTCTTCTTGATGCGCTGTTTAACGACGTTGAGACCCTTGGCATTGCTGGCGTTCATCTTCTTCACCGAGACCTTCTGCTTAGCCATAGTCTCATTCATAAAGTCCTCGAGATCCGCAATAGCCTTGATATAGGCCTTGGGAGTCTTCCCGGTTTGCGCAATCTTGGCGACCTGGCGGTTCAATTTGTCGAACTCTGTAAAATGATAGCATGACGTATTAGCAAACCAAACATCCTGCTGCCGCCACCAGTAAAGCGCGGCATCGACTGTCCGACAAAGGGTCCAAAAACATACCAGCTGAAATAACAGCCCAGTCATTAATCTTCTCCGCATTCTCGATCAACTTAACCGTCTGATCTAGCTCCTCAAGCCTCTTATCCTTCGCGCTCTTCACCACCGTCACTTTATCCTCATCCTCACTTTCCTCACTCTCTGAGACATCCCTAAAGAACCTGTTGGCTCCTGTCTTCCCCTCCTCTTCATCGGAAGACTCCTCTCCCGCCTCAGAAGATTCCTCCTCGCTAGATTCTTCTTCAGATGCTCCTTCTTCGCGGTCACTGTAGAGCTCTTCCTCATCGGACGAGCTGCTCTCGCTGTCGCTTCCGCCTCCGTGGAAAAATCGAGACATGTTGGGTGGTTGGTTTTTCTTTCTCTTTCAGGCTTCGAAGAAAATCGGCTTCGTCTTCGTCTGTTTTAAAAACCGTTGAAAGGTAAGAGTTGGTGACTGTGTGTCCTGGTTGACTCACTTCACTGACGTTCGAAGAAAAAAATCTTGGTGGTTGAATTTCCTTGCGTGTGAGAGCGTGAAGAGCCGCTAGTTGGGGTTTAGGTCGAGTTTAAGCGAGATGGCACTAGCCCCGATTCGGTTGATATACGCCTCCCGAACCACCATCATGAGAATCATTCACAGATCATGGTTGAATGCTACAAGGAAGTAAAATAAGTGTATACTGGGCCCTATCTAGATGTTACAAAGCTACGCGCGAAATAAAATCTTCTAAAAGGGAAAGAAAGAGAAAGATCAGGTAATTGCCGAGTGCTTCAGCGCTCTGTATTCAGTAAATACCTAGGGTGATATCAACAGCCACCCACCGCTCTGTCCATCGAATCATCCAGCATATGTAAAACCTCCTTAACAATCTTGATTTCGAATTGAAGTTGAAGAAAAGCAGTGACTTTAAATGGAAAAAGTTTGGAGGCAGTCGAGAAAAAGCGTTTACGCAAAGAAAGAAAAACAAAAAACTTTGATGCCTTTCCCAAATACTCCGGCGCTATGCCTAACAAACAAATAAATCGAAAACCAGTTCGGGGAGACCAGATTCCACAGAGCTAGCTGGATAGGAAGGATTTCATGTTCAAGTATCCGCCCACAAGCGTCTTCCGGAAAAGAAGGGTTTGAGAAGGGGAGCGACGAGGCAAAGAAAATACGCAAATCGGAAGGAAAAGGGAAAAAAATAAAAAAGCGGACTATCTGCATAATGCATACGACATGGAATAATAATATCGAGACTCGTTGACTTTCCAATTTCCCTGTTTATCATTCTTCCCTCCCAGCCTCCCTTTGTGTCGAAGAACTTTTTAACTGGTTTGAGCCTAGCTGTCAGAACAGAGCACTCGAAAGACTTAACACTCAAACGTCGGTTTTGGTATATTCCGGGGAAGTCTCTAACAGCGATGGGAAATGGCGAAAATCGTGTATGGTGCTAAGCAAGATACCAAATTGATATATGGCGACAGATATTACTCAGTGTTCTGCTGTTCATCGCACCACAATATAACGTTACTGAAGCATCTCCCGTCAAACTGTAATCATATCAGATTTATTTCAATCTAATCGCACGGGAAGAACACATAGGATCCGTTTCGGGCATATTAGCCTTTCAATGCCACTGATTCTGGAACCCATCACCCATTGCGCCGTCTTCAAGGGTTCGGATGAAGTCCCTATTCCGTCCATGGTTTGGGGCGGCGCGACTTCCTCGTCGCCTTGCGCTTGCTGCACCCGTCTCTGGGTATCCCTCAGCGGGTGGTGGGTAGTATGCCGGGCTAGGTTGTAGTCGAATTGGAGCATTCGGATCAAGATGGCTAGCAACTCTTTGGATCGAAGGGGGAATTCCACCTTGTTGTTGATCCATCGTTGAAGCACGCTGACGACCAGCGCGAGTGGCTGCTTGTGCATAGAGACTCTGTGATGTGCCAAACTGCTGGGCCTGTGGCATCTGTCCTGCCCCTTGCTGAGGCATCATTCCCATTTGATGCCCGTATCCAGGTGGCTGGGAAGGATATGGTGGCGGAGCACCCTGTTGATGACCTGGGTACATGTTGTTGTACACTGGCGGAGCAGCCTGGGCGTGGGATGGGGATGAATATTGATTCATTTGCATGACATACGCAGATTGCGCCGCAGATTGAGCATGCGCCGCAGATTGTGCTGCTCTCTGTTTACTTGCGGCCTCGGCTTGTTGCTGTTGCTGAACTCCGGGAGCAAGATTCTTGCTCAGTGACGAGGGCTTAAGATTCATGGGAGGTACGAAGGGCTGAGTGAACTTCTGCTGGGTGATGAATGGGTGGAGTTTTGCTTGTTGTGGTGACCAACGCTCGAGCGGGTTTATGTTCAATAGTCCCCGGACAAAGTCGATGAACGCGACCCGGTTGTTGAGTTCTGTAAAAGAGTCAGTCAACAAGAAATCGGATATTGTGCAATAATTTTGATACATACCTCTATCAATCTCGGCCTGTTTCATATTCTTTCTCGGCATCGAATAACTCCGAATAATTTCCGGGAGGGTCGTAGCCTGGAAATACTTTTTGCTCGGCTGCTCTTTCGTGTTGTGTTCCCGGGAGTATTGTTCCATGCTCTTGAGGCGGTAGGATCGTCTTCCAAATTCGTCTTGAGTTTTCTCGAAAAACTCTCCAGATTGCTTTCCCATTTCCAACATCCATGTTGGTGGCATACCTAGCATTTCTGTAATGCGTGATACCTGATTATACTCCGACGAGCCGGGAAAGAGTGGAAGACCAAGGAATAGCTCGACAACAATGCAGCCCAGAGACCACATATCGATTGCAGAAGAATATCTTCTTGTGAGTCAGCATATATTCTCAGCTGAAACAAAAGCGGTAATACGTACGGCAAGCCTAGCAGCACTTCAGGAGATCGATAAAACCTTGACTGGATATATGTGTACACAGTCTGCCTCTCATCACAGGCGGAACCAAAATCGATAATTTTGATTATCGGGCTCTCGAGACTAGAGATGGGACGTTAGTAAATCAAAATATATACTTAATATAAATAGCGAGGCTTACTTCTTGAGTAATATGTTCTCTGGCTTGAGATCGCAATGTATCAGACGAGCTTTATTTAACAAACTCAGGCCGTTGAGTAGTTGTTGTGCAAAAACCCGTACAAGTGTCGTGCTTAACCCGCGGAATTGATTTTGTTTGATAAGCTCGTAGAGGTTCACACTGAGCAATTCAAAGACCAAGCAAAGATGTTGGCGATGGATAAATGTGTCTCTCAGCCGGAGGAGATGGTGGTCATCATGCTTATCTAGCTTTGTATTAAGCTGGAATCGACGTTAGCAAATGTCTTTATGCAACGTTATATACGGGAGAAGCGTACCAGGTCCAAGACAGAAACTTCCATCATACTTTGGTTAAAGTATGCTGTTCTGTTCTTAACCACCTTTACAGCAACGACCTCTTGTGTCTTGAGATTCTGACACTTGACGACCTGTCCAAAAGTTCCTTGGCCAAGGACATCAAGAATGAGGTATCGGTTTCTGGGGAGAAATTAGAATTGATTCGCTTGGACTAAATTAGGGGTCTCTTACTTGTGTTTGGTATCTTCACTCCCGAGGATATCGTTAACATATAAAATGTAGTCACTGTCATCATTGTCGTAACCATCATTCTTAACTCCCTTGCTTGGTTTGGTCAACACTCGACGCGGATTCCTCGATGATTCGTATTTAAACGACGGGTTGCATATCCGATACGACGAGGGTAGATGCGTTGTCAGAGCTTGCAATGGCTTGAGAGGAACAGTCAGCGATTATCTATGGTTGGCTGCGAGTTAAGAGCTGACTTACGCTGATAAAACCTCCTTCGGGATTGGCACGTCGAAACGCCGGTTGAGTATTAATCTTGGGCTTTAAATCCTGGGTTGACTCGACCTTCTGAAATTTGGGGACTGGGCCACGACCAGGTACCGGTGGCGGGCCTGCTCCTGAGGCCGGCTGTTGTTGTCCACTCAAGCTATGCGAAAGGTGTGGTCTCTGAGGCTTGGCCTCCTGTCCAAACACAGCATTGAGTTGCGCAGTCGCTGATTGTGGATAATACTGCTCGGGAGTGATGTCGGTTGACTGTATCGGAGGCAAGCGAGGGGCTGCGTGTCGTGATGAGCCACCTACAGCGACGAAAGTTAGCCTGAGAACCATGGTTTATAGTGGTACTAGGTGAAGACTTGCCTGGAGGAGATTGGTACGTTTGCTGTGGAGGCGACGAATAATTGTTCATTCGCGTGGGTGACTGCCGAGCACTAGTAGAACCTGACGGAGGGAAGCCGTACGTGCTTTGAGTCTTGCTGGGGCTACCGCTATTGTTGTAAGGCAGAGAAGGAGAGAGGATGTTCATGGGCGAATATCTGCGTGCCGCACTAGACTCCTCGTTCGCATTCGCAAGGTATTGAGAAGAAGCACGAGTGTGGCCCTGCTTCGTGGGATATTTTGCCCGGTTGTATGGATCTGCATCTTCCATATGTGTGTCCGGGTCAGGAATGTATTCTCGAGTGCCTGGAACCGACGGGGACGACGCCATCGACACGGTTTTCGAATTTGATGCGGTCGTTGGTGCTTTCCCGACCGCACCTGGTGTCTGGTAAGATTCGTAGGTGTATCCAACGGGTAGCTGATGTTGCGGCTGAGGCTGCCCGCCACCGTACTTGGGGACCGGCTGTGAGTGAGTCGCATGGCCGTTATTGAACTGTCCTGGCCGTCCCATGGACGAGTCCGAATACGGCTGCCACTGCTGATCCATGAGTATCGCCTAGGATGGTCAATCTCTCACGATTCCCCAGTTATTTTATGCGTTCGAGTCGTGTCCAGAGGGCACCATGCACCTCAACGAGCAGGATGTGTAACGAGGGTGTGGAAAGGATGGAGGGTTCGTAGACTCGAGGGCGTCGACGAAGGGAACGCTGTGTGACGCAAAAATATGTAGGCGAGCTGTAGTTAGGTAGAGAGAGCGCAAGTCTTCATCATCTTAGAATCGTTGAGTTGGCGGATGAGCAGAGCCAGTCTAGCAGAAGTGAGGTCGCAATTGGTCGCGGTCACCATCCAATATCAACGCGAGAAATGAGAAACTGAAAACCGGGCCAGCTCTGACAGCGGAGAGGAAAAAGTTGAACCGTGAATGTGTCGAAGCCGCGAAGCCACTTCAAGAAGAAGAGATGTTGTTGTTCGCGGGCGACAGCGCCAGTTATCAGGATAGGTGGGGAGAATCAAGTTTCCACAGTTGGCGGATAGAGGATAAGAAGGTGTCAGAAACGTTTTTCGGTGAGTAAGAAAGAGAGAAAGACACCGTGTGGGAGTTTGAGAGGTTGTTGGATGGTCTGAATGAGGTGAGGTTGGTTGATTTAGACGACGAGTCAACAAGACCTGGTGGAGCAAACCGACAAACCTTCTCCCTGCGCCTGCGCTTGGAGTCTCTTTATAAATCGCGATGGGAGAGAGAAAAGGGAGAGGTTTGAACGTGAATGACAAGCTTTGCGGGTCTCAGAACAGTTATCACGATAATGAGCACTGACAAAGGGTCCTTTATCTGTTCGTTTGTTATTACTGGTATCATTTTTTATTTCACTATGTACATTCTTGCTGTGGCTGTTTGCTGCTCATCGGAATACGAGAGATCAAGCCAGTTTCTTGGAGGTTTCCTTTCTCTGCGGCGACAGTCTTGGAGAAGGACATGGCTCTTTGACCGCCTAGAACGTGTGTCCAACTATTACATGATTGAATCTTAATTCAAACAATGGCATTCATTGTGTGCGGGTGAGCTGAAGAACGCCGTTGTCATCTTGATGCCCGATACCTGAACCAAACGGCTAGGAAGTTGGGGTATGATACCCGACTGTGACACTATCGTAGGCGGTGCCTAGGCCGACAGCGTCTAAGGATTAAATAATTCCTGATCTAAATTTCTCATTTTCTTCTCCGTAAGCGCTCATGGGTAGATAAAATGTCAATCTTGAGGGTTTTCTGTTGCGTGATATCCTTGGAATTGTCTGAAAGAAAGGGGTATTCCATGCTTCTTGCACGGAGACAAGGACCAAAAGATGGAGATGCGGGACACTGGTACCCACCAACGCTAGCATCAAAGTACGGACGACGAAGTAGCTGTGACAAGAAACACCACATCTTTCTCAACGGCGATACTTCTCCAACTTGCTAAGTCTCGAAAATTATAAATCTCATTCAACTCTCAGATCTCATTTGAAAGTGAGTTACGCAACAGAAGAATTGATCTCACAGACCTATTTTCGGTTCTGCAACGTCTGCTGGAAGCCGCTAAGAGAGGTTGAGCTTCTATGAAAAAACCCGACGCCATACAGAGGTCTCGCCACAATAAAAATCTCATTCATATCTGTCTGTCGCATCGGAAGTCCGCGACAACAACCCATAGAGAGTTTGATGATATCAGGCTCTTTGTTTGATCACGGTACTGGGGAATTTAAAGTGGCCGTGAATTTTTTCGGGATCTCACGTATCTGCCTAGAGCTCTTAACTCAATTCTCACCAGTATATACACTTAGGCACAATGGGTCAAGAACTGTAACTTGTTCGAACAACTTGGAGACGCTTTCTGCGCTTTATGCGACTTCATATCTTACCATCTTCTGCTCGAGCGTTAAGTGCGCCTTTGACGGTTGCGGAGGATAATTCCATATCATCGTCGTCAGCCATATTGCAGCTCGAACTCTACTCACCATGCCTGTAAATGAAGCGGGCAACGAAGATCCCGATAATGGAGCTGACCCTTCAGAATCACCGATAACCCATAACGACAGCAACACTATTCAGAATAACGAAGAAGGTGATAGTGGTGATGTCAGTGGGAAGGGCGAAGCGACCATAGACGAGTCAAGCCGACTACGTGACCTACAAGCAGACATACGGGACCAGGATGATCTGGAAAGGGATATTGGACGCCAGGTTGACTCAAACCACTCAAACCACCACTCAAACTATGGAAACTAATCTCAAAACTCTAGGCTGACCGGCTCCTAGCCGAGCAAGCAGATGAGAGGGACCAGAAACGCCTGGAGCGCACCCAGGCTGAGAAAGAGTGGGTAACCAAGATGTCCCTTCAACCTATATGTGTGCTTACCCGTCCTCCTTCTTAGGAAACTCGCCGCCCAGATCCTAAAGTTACACCAACGACTTTCCCAGCCCATCGGAACTTCTGCCCGCGTCCGTGTCCAGGGAGAGATAGATAACGCGGAGTCCCGCTCCGCGGCTTTGGATGTGGACCTCGAACAGATACAACAACGCATAGACGAGCGTCACCAGGATGAGGAGGATAATCTTCAGGGTCCTAGTAGTGGCAGGTTGCCAAACGAGTCCCGGAGGGATTATCTGATACGGACCGGGAAGATCACCCCATTTTCTAATGTGGGTGCGGGGAGGAGAACTGAGGGATCCTTGGAAACTCTGAAGGATGCGCTGATTGACGCTGAAGACGAGCGGGACGAAGAAGCGGCGGTCGGAGCGTCCGAGGCTAAACCTGTTTCTCACCGCCATCTGATGCTGCCGGGCTTCAACTTCGACGAAACTAGTGAAGCAAGTTCGACGGATGCTTCGATTTCTAAACATCGACAAAAAAGAAGACGGCTTCAGCGTGGTGCGGATCATAAGACGCGGGATGACGATGATGGCAAGGCGGCCAGGCAATCAAGAGAATCGGTAGAGGAGGATGATTCCGGGGAATTCGTGGACCGTGACGAGGTGGATTCTGCCGATGATGATGAGTTTATGCCCGATACAGAGCCGAAGAAGCAAACGTCAAAGCGATCTAGAAAGGATACCCACGCCGACGACGATGTGGAGGACCTCCGAGGTTTGGACGACGGCAACGAACAATTGTACCAGTCTCGCCTTCAAAATTGGGTGCGCCGAAGGGCGGAGGCAAGGAAACGGGCACGGAGACGTCAAGCCGATGCCGAAGGAGAGGAAGAAGAGGGGACTTTGGATGAGGTCGACAGCGAAGACATTGCGTCTGTCAATGTGGAAGATGAATGGTTCCTGCCGCACCCACAAGTACCCGATACTGAGATCAGTGATGGTTATCGGGTTCCTGGTGATATTTACCCGTTCCTCTTTGATTACCAGAAAACCGGCGTCCAATGGCTCTGGGAATTATACCTGCAACAAGTCGGAGGAATTATTGGCGATGAGATGGGACTGGGAAAGACGATACAGGTCATCGCGTTCTTGGCTGGGTTGCACTATAGCAAGAGGTTAACAAAACCGGTTATTGTTGTCTGCCCAGCAACCGTTATGAAGCAATGGGTGAACGAGTTCCATCGGTGGTGGCCTCCGCTTCGCGTTTCCATCCTACACACGTCTGGAAGCGGTATGATCAATGTGAAGAACGAGAGCAGCCGAGAAGATGCTCTCGCTTCAGAGATGTGGGATCCGCGCCGACCACAAGGCTTGACGCATGGCCAAAAATCTGCGAAGCGAATCGTCAAGCGCGTTTTGGAAGAGGGCCACGTTCTTGTGACCACGTATTCTGGGTTACAGACTTACGCTTCGCTTTTGATTCCTGTCGAGTGGGAATGCGCTATCCTCGACGAAGGGCACAAGATCCGAAACCCGAACACGGCTATCACCATTTATTGCAAAGAGCTGCGAACTCCAAGCCGGATCATCTTATCTGGGACTCCAATGCAGAACAACCTCTCCGAGTTATGGTCGTTGTTCGATTTTGTTTTTCCGATGCGGTTGGGAACCTTGGTCAATTTTAGGAATCAGTTTGAATTTCCCATACGTCAAGGTGGTTATGCCAACGCGTCAAATCTACAGGTACAAACCGCGTCGAAATGCGCGGAGACACTGAAGGATGCAATCAGCCCTTATCTACTTCAACGCTTCAAGATAGATGTTGCCGCCGATCTACCGAAAAAGAGCGAGCATGTGCTCTTCTGTAAACTAACCAAGATCCAGCGGAAGGCTTACGAAGCGTTTCTTGGTTCCGATGATATGACATCCATCATGAATGGCCGAAGGCAGGTTCTATATGGGGTTGATATACTTCGCAAAATTTGCAACCACCCAGATCTTCAGGACCACAAAATTCTTTCCGTCAAGCCAGGATACAATTACGGTAGCGGCGTCAAATCTGGAAAGATGCAAATAGTGAAGTCCCTACTCGAGCTTTGGAGGGAGACCGGCCACAAGACATTACTCTTTGCCCAGCATCGTATCATGTTGGATATTCTAGAACGTTTTGTGAAGTCCTTGGAAGGCTTCAAATACTATAGAATGGATGGAACTACCCCCATCCATGCCCGCCAAGATTTAGTAGACAAATTTAACAAGACGCCGGGTATTCACGTTTTCTTATTAACTACCAAGGTTGGAGGCATTGGGGTTAACTTGACAGGTGCTGATAGGGTCATTATATATGATCCAGATTGGAACCCTTCGACCGATGTCCAGGCACGCGAGAGGGCTTGGAGGTTGGGCCAAAAACGTGAAGTAAAGATATATCGCCTGATGACCGCTGGGACGATCGAGGAAAAGATTTATCATCGCCAGATCTTCAAGCAGTTCCTCACCAACAAGATTCTCAGGGATCCTAAGCAACGACAGACTTTTCAAATGAAAGACCTTCATGACCTCTTTTCACTTGGGGACGACGGGCAGACGGAGACCAGCACTCTTTTCCAAGATGCTGAGGTCACGTATGAGAATCAGGATAATGCGAAGCTGGATGAGAATGACAAATCGGTGCCAGCTGCAGACGAGGCGGAGTCGAATAAGAAGGATGAGGGAGAGGATATTCGAAATGTCGCCGGCGTTGCCGGGCTGGAACGCTTCCAAGGGGAAGCAGACACAACACCGGATAACACCACTCCTACCGAGGGATCCTCCAACTCTGAAGCCCGCCTGATGGAAGGGATATTTGCTCGCTCCGGAGTCCAATCCGCTCTTGAACATGACCAGATCATCAACAGCAAGCGGAAAGTTAAGGCAGACCCGAGGATTATTGAAGCGGAAGCAAGAAAAGTAGCTGCGGAAGCGGCAGCAGAGCTCAAGAGGGCTGGAGAGATGGCACGATCTGTCCCCATCGGCACGCCGACCTGGACCGGTCAATTCGGTGTCGCGGGCAGACCAGGCGAGGGGATGAGACCCGCCGGTACGGCTTCTGCGTTCGGCGGAAGCAGCAGCTCTGCACGCAGAAGTGGAGCTGGGCCATCATCCGCCAGCCTTCTGGCAAACTTGTCAAACCGCTCCACGGCAACCAGATCTAGTGCGGCTGGTAGTAGAAGCGGTTCATCGTCCAACACCCCACGATCCAGCACCCCAGCCACGAGTACTACTTCTTCCAACCAGCCCCGTGGTAAAGACTTCATGGTCATGATTCGCGACTACCTTGTCACACACGGCGGACAGGTGCACACGCAAATGCTCATCGATCACTTCAATCGATTCTGCCCAACACCACAGGCGACGGCTGAGTTCAAGGAGATGCTGAAGACGATCGCTGTGCTAGAGAAAGGAGGCGGATCTAGAGGGAAGTGGGTTCTTAAGCCTGAGTATGCGAGGCGTAGGTAATCGGATTGGGACGAATGTATCCGTATTCTTCTTCCGTGGTCTATTCCACACTAGATACTCCATAATATATAGAGGTTGGCGAAGGAGAAGGGGGGAATGTACACTATGCGGAGCACAAGGGGAAGCATATGGCGTTCTACCATTTTTTATTTATTTATACCATACTTGCTACCATAATTTAGGATGAGATTGCTGAAGAGACAAATACCAAACAATAATTTCTACAACTGATGCTCGCTCTATGTTTTCTCCTACTCAAGTGATACGAATTTGGTTCTGTGCAGCGTCAACAAGACAATCCCGAAGTAAGAACCAGATTGATTTCCGGCCCCAAACATGCTGGCAGTGTGCTTTTCACTAAAAACAAATATCCAAGGGCAAACAGAGAGATAATAAATTCTTCTTATATTATTGCATTCTATTTTTAAATTACCTTTCATCTGAATTTTCTTCATCCCGTGGAAAGGAAAATGCTCACATGTTTTTTTAGGGGTCTAGAATGTCAGATAACCGCATGACTAAGCGTAAACAGAGACATCGCCGCTGCAACAAGTCAGACAAAGTCTCATTCTCTGTCTTTCACTCTCCGTCGTTCATCTACGAGTCTCACGATCGCTTTTACTTCTCCCGCGTCTCTATCTACATTCGTTTTTTGGATACACTCGCTTTTTAATCTGGTTTGGCTTTGGTTTTGGTTGCGAATGTGGCAGTTTTTTTTCTTCCGCTTCTTTGTTTGAGACACACCCTTCGACCCTTGTTCTCTTGTTCTTTTTCTGTCTGGGAAACCATCTGAAACATCTTGATTGTTATTTTTTTCGGCCACGTTACTCAACGGCAATTCACTCGACGCTTGGTTTTTTCGTTGAAGACGGATCGGTTGATATTTTTCTCGGTGGGAGTGTGAAAGATATCCCTATCTTGCCCTCATCGATCGATCGTTTCTCCCCGGAAAAGGTGTTGGGAAAGCGAACAATTTGGGATACGGGCAGCAAACAATCCCTCTGAAAGGACAAGGGCTGTCCTGTACTGTTTAAACGGCCGTTCAAGATGCGGTCCTCGACGCTCGTTGCTCGGGTTCTCTGCACACTTTTCGTCTTTGTAACGCTGTCAGCGGCATGGCCATGGCCTCCATACGGGCCAACGAACCCGGAGCCGACGGGCCATGGAGTAGTGATTAAACGCCAGGACAAGGGTGAGTTTGGGATCATGTCTTTTTGGGGATTTTGGTTGTTAGTTTGAGTATTGACAATTCTTTGTACTAGGTAACTCCGACAAGACAGAGACTGAAAAGGCTAAGCCAACGGCGACGGCAGAGACCGCAACTGAGACTGGGAAAACAGACGAGAAGACAGAAACGGGGACGCAGTCTGAAGCGACGGGAACCGAGACGGGGAAGGAGACCGGAAAGGAGACTGGAACGAAGACCGGAGACTCTACCTCGACGATCACGAGTATCGATCCTCGTCTTCCGGCGGGCGGTATCAAGATGATCGAACCTTCCGCTCAGGCGGCTGCACAGTCCTATTACAAAATCGGAGACTTTGTGACTTTTAAATGGAACTACACCTCCCTCTCTGTTACCCCGACTGGCGTCAACGTTGTTGCGTCGTGCTCTGTCAACAATCAAGAGTACACCATTACTGCCAATGAGACCGTCGGCGCCACCGCAGCAGTTACTTGGGACACAGCCGCTTACCAGAAGAATGCAACTGTGCCTCTTTTGACAGAGACATATACACTGCTTGTCTATGATGTCGATAGGGAACCCGATGACATTGCTCCCGCCGGACATCTTGGAGGCTCCTCCAACTTTATGTTTGGAATGTATCTTCCTCAATCATATACCCCATTGGATAGTAAGTTTACCTTTGTATACGAGTTGTCCTTGTACGGGAACAATTGAGACTAACAGTTTTTAGAATTCCAATGCGCAACATGTAACGATGCCCTATCTCCCGTAGAACGACAAGCGTTAGGCTTCGCATTCGGGATGATTAGCATCACGGTCCTCTCCTTTGCGTGGTTCGCAAACGGCTTCGGCGTCTTCTCATGATCTACCTACCATATTACTTCTCCCTCCAGTTGAATTTTGCGATATACACACGCATCTACGCAGTTCATCCATCCCTCTACTCGAAAAACGTTTAATTCCTCTCTCTTCTCTGCATATTCTTTCAGCATCTCGTTCCAGCGTTGCGTACTTTTGCATATTCTCTGTATCTCCCTAATCTATACAACCGCTTGTCCCCATGTATACGGGTGGGCACTTCATTCCCACATCTACTTTCTCCATTACGATGTTTGAGAGGTTTACTCTTCTATATCATGTCCGCATCTATTTTCTCTTTCTCTCCTGTTTTCTCTCTCTAACTCATTTAATCAATGTCCTTTATCTCCGTTTCTTCTCTTAGTTTTCACTTTTTGGATTTTTTTCTCTCCTTTATCCACCTGCAAGCAAAAAAAGAAGCAGCTTATGAACCGATCCAAACCGCAATTTTGGTAACATAAAAGAATTTGGCACATGGATGTTGGGTAGGCGGTTAGGGTGGCGAGCAATGGGGTTTTTTTCTTTTGAACAGTTCGGGGTTTTCTTGTCTCTTCAAAGCGTTCTGTTCTTTATATCTATCCTAAGTTAATTAATCAGTGCTAATCAATCAAAATAAGAAAAGAATCCTCCTTTCTCTACCCCTTTCTACTAAATAACAGCAAAACTAACAAACTAATCCATCAAGTGAAAATGATCCCTCCGTCAACAAGCATAGTCTGGCCGGTAACATAATCCGAATCCCTCGTCGCCAAAAACCCACCCACCAACCCGGCCACATCCTCCGGCTCACTCGTCCTCCCCAACGCGATCAATTCCCGACTATACTTCTGAATACTCTCCCCCTTCGGTCTCCCCTGCATCTCTCCCAACGCCTCATCGATCTGATCCCACATCCCCGTCCCCACGATCCCAGGAGCGTACGTATTCACCGTGATCCGATGGGGCGCCATCTCCATCGCCATAGCCTGCGTGAGCCCCCGGACCGCCCACTTACTCGCCGAATAAATCCCCAACGTAGCAAAAGCTTTAAACCCAACTATCGACGCCGCACCAATAATCTTATACACACCCACCGCATCCCTCCCCTCCTCATCCTTGCCATACAACTCCCTCGGATCTCCCTGTTTGATCATCTGCTTCGCGGCCGCAGTGTAGCAATTATACACACCCGTGAAGTTTACGTCGAAGACGGATTTCACATCTTCCTCTGTGGTTGAGAGGAGGGGTTTTATCTGGGCGATTCCGGCATTGGCGATCATGAGGGTTAGGGGGCCGAGTTTTGTTACGGTTTCTTGGATTAGGGTTTGGACTTCTGTGGAGGAGGTTACGTCTGCGGTTATACCGATGGCGCGTGGGTGGGAGGGGTCATTGCTGTGTTTGTTGTTGATTTCGGTGACCAAGGAGGTTATGTCCGAGGAGGCGGCGGGGATGTCGTTTATGCAGACGTTGTAGCCATCGTGGGCGAGGCGGAGGGCGATGGATTTGCCTCTGTTTTTTTATAGGGGTGATGTTAGGGTTTGTATAGTATCTTAGTAGATATAGGAGACAGTAGGATTATTGAGCTCAATCCTCTCTGACAGAGAGGAATTTGCTTAAGAAAAGAGACAGCATGATAGCAAGAATGCTATTCAATGGATAAGTTTATATAAAATCACTAACATTCCACGAGCCGAGCCCGTAACGATAGCTGTTCGTCGCGGCCCCATGTCTTCGGGTATCACTTATTTATCCAACGTCTGTTTAGATAGTAGTAAATATGTTGATATATTGTCTTTTTCTTGATATCTAAATCGTTCAACTCCTCCCTTTCAATTTCAAACAGAAAGGAAAGGGTTACTTGTAGTTTCATAAATCAATTGTTCGTGTTTGAGGCGGGGTGAACGGAAACGAGGGGTCCAAACATGCCCTGCCGAAGTAATCGAGTCAGTCCATCAATGATATTGAGAATTGAGGTCTATGATATGCAGGTACCCTGTTTCTTTGCGCTGTGTATCTCGATCTACATGTATCTTCATGCTCGTCTATATAGTCTACAACACCATTTGCCAGGCTACCCTTCGATTTCTCATCGCCTTCAACACGCCCAATGGTAAGAAGGATTTGTCCACAATTCTGACGGAGCCGCATTTCTCCATCAATTCTTCTGCGTAGAAATTAACCAACCATGTTGCCTCCTCGTCTAGCTCTACGGGCAAGGATCGTCTACTTTCGACGAGTCTTCGTCCTCCTCCCCGGCCTCTGCCTCTGCCTCTACCCATCGAGCTGGCCTTTCTTCTGCTGGCAGGATCATCTCGTAGTTCGTCTGCAATGTGTTGTGCTAGCGGGATCTCTTTCGTTTCTGCCTTGGAAACAAGAGACTTGTAAGTGTCCACGAGGTACCGGCTGGTGACCTCGCATTGTTTCATGTACTCTTCGAAGCTGAAAAATTCCTGAACATTCTCCCAGCTGAGATTGACGCCTGCGTCGACGTCAGCCAAATCCTCGCGATATCGCTTCCTCTTTTCATGCTCTGGCAACCGCTCAAACTCGTGCTTCGCTTTGAGATATAGAGCCTTTTCCGAATTGTGGTACTTTTTCAGTATATCCTGCGGCGAGTCCACTAAGCTTTCACTCACTAGGAAAAGTGGCACGAACGGGTTGCGGAGACCTAGACCGCCGAGGCTCTCTGGAATGTAGAGGAACCCATCAGGGACATTATGGACGTTAAATCGCTTAGAGATCATCTGAGAAAGATGCTCCGTGACGCTCTTCCCCCAACCATCTTCTCCGTTGAATAAAAGTTCTTGAATCTCCTTGTGGACTTCGAGAATGGCATTGAGATGGCTTCGTCCGAAACAGTTGGCGGGTTCTCCAAACGTATAGCTGAAGAATCGGCCGATACAGCTATTCCATGTCTTGACCCATTCTAGAACGCTACTAGCGTCTCCGAGTTGCTTTCGCAGCTGCTTGACGTGCCGCAAGACGCTTTCCTTGTCCACACCCCAGTCTCCGGAAGTAGGATCGAGGACTAGAAAGTCCATTTTAACAGGTCCCTTAGGCAACGCTTTCAAAACTTGGCTGTTTTTTGGTTTTCCATCATCAACGATGTATGCTGAGCCGGTCTTGGTTTCATTAAACTCAAGACCCATCACCTTTGCAAAATGCAGCATGGAAGTCCATGCCTTGGCACACTTATCAGGCTGGCCGCACAGCCAAAGATCGTCGTGCATCCGGTAGAGCAGTAAGCCAGCGTGGCGACTAACAGCAAGGTCCATGAAGAAAAGCACCAGCTCTCCAAACAGCTTTGTAAATATATGACCCATAGGCAAACCTCGCTTTCGATTTTGTACCGGTTCACCTGTAAGCATGTTGAGAGGAGGCTCGAGGACTTTCCTAAAGAAGTCAATCCACTCTCCCTGGAAACCCACGAACTTGAGTACGGCAAAGATAGTATCGTGAGAAATACTCGTGGCGAACCATTTGAAATCGCTTTGAATCATAGCTGCCTCCCCATCCAGTGACCGTCGGACAAGCATCTCGCTTGCAAGGGTCCGTAGCAAAAGCTGCTTTATTTCTCTTGAAGATAATTTGGCCTCATCTTCATCATCGCTGGAGTCATCGCTGGAGTCATCTTTATCACTTGCATCATCGTAATCGAAGGCGTCTTGAAACTCCACGGACGGCATCGGGGCCAGGAAGAAACGATCTTCGTATATTTTCTGCCGATGTCGCTCCAGATTCTTCGCCCCATACTCGTCCAAACCATCCATGAAGTACTCTCGCCTGAGGCCCGCTTCTCTTGGGACGTCTAAGCGTTCTGTCCGCTTGTGAATAACTCTCATTGTCTCCTGAAGACGCCGTTTGACTTCAACGACCCATTTGTTTCCTATCCAATGAGTAAAAATCGCCTGAAGTACGTCTTCATCCATAACAACGCGCCACTTTCCGTTCAGGCTTTGGCGTCTGTGAAATAGCATCAACATATATTTACACATAGAGATCTAAGGTATCGAAAGAAAAGGGGAAACTTACGGCACCACAGGAATGCCTTTTGAGCCCGCGTTCCACGACCACCGGTGCAAGCTCGCATACCGCATATTCAGAACATCCTTGATCTCATCCAAAACAGTGTCATCACGTAGGAACTCCGTTAGACTTGCGGTCCTCTCTTGTTCCAGCAAATCATTTTTCAGCAGAGATTTGATACACATTTTCAGACTCTTTCGATCGAACGGTTCCTTCTCTTCAAGCAGACGCTTACCCGTTCTGCTCACATGACCTTTTAACTGTTCGAGGACATCAGAGCACTCGTCTTCAGGGAACAGAGATATCAGATATTTCTGAATCTCATCCTCGTCCGTCTCCAAGGGTTCAAAAACGGCTTTCCGAAATTTCTCACGCAAATTCTGTAGCCTTTCATTCTGCATGTCTTGCACCACGTCGAAGTCCTCGTCGGACTCCACATCAGATGCCGATGACGACGCCTTCGCATCGCCTGTCTTCGGGCTCTCAATCCACTCAATTAGTAGGCGGGAGTACAAGTCCGCGAGGCTCAGTTTTTGGCTATGTACATCCAGGGTCGAGCGGAGTTCATTCTCGAATTTGGCCAACGTGGCTTCTGGGACTGACGGATCGTACCTGGATTGATACACCCAGCGGTGAATCGCTTCGAGATCTGCCGCGGGTGCAAGATCGAGTTTCTTGATACCATCGTGGAGAGATGTGATGCGGGAGCGCAGGTCATGGCCTTGCTCTGGATTCGCTTCTTCGAGAATGGAAGCTTTGCTACCCTCGTAAGATTCCCGCTGTTTCTCAAGTTCTTCGATCTTGGTTGCTGTGATGGACTGTAGAGTTTGCGAAAGGGTTGATGTCGAAGCCATCTTTAAATTGACGAAAGCAGGAATAAAATTACCAAGACTGAAACGAGGAGTTTGGTTTGTCTAAATTACCGTAATCTCTCCCCTTCTCGTTGTAGTATAGCAAGTGCTTTTATCTTTTGAAACCCGCCGGCGGGAGTCTTTTATGTGCTGGGTCCGAATGCTGATGTGTAGTCAGAACCGTGAAGAAGGCAGTAGAAGGTCGAGCTTTGTCTTCACTACAGGCAGAATCGGCATCCACATGGATGAGTCAACGTGCCGATCCACGGTGTCTCTTTTGAGCGATGCGAAATCAGGCGTCCAAACAATCCCAAGGCTGGGAGATCGGATCTCAACCATGACGGGCTGATGGAAGGCTGTTGACAACATCTGCTCTAACGCAAAGAAACCCCAAATTATTTAGGGGCCGGGACCAGTCGCGACACATACGTCCCCGCCATATTCCGATGAGAATACCTATATTGAGAAAATATCGGTGGGGATATGCTCAAGTTGACAACTGAGGGTTGTGAAAATTTAAAAGGTGAGTGTTATCTCTCAAAAAAAATATCGGCGTGCTAGATAACCGAAAGCCTTAACTAGTTGTTCCATTTCAAGGTCCGACCGACCCCTTTTCGGTCCGGTCCCAGCAATGTTTTGCTCTGTCGGAAGACCTATTTCTGCGATTAAACACTTTTTTATATAATATATGAGATCCGATCCTTCTAACTAGGTATTGTATCTACTTTGAGAACGTTGTAGTTTTCCTGCTACATTCAAGATACTCGGTATCTACTCACCCTAAAGAAACTCCCCCAAGGCAAGGCCACCAACCTATCCATTCAGCTTCAATATAAATATTTGAAGGATAAAAGCCCCACCATCCACTCGCTCTCAACTAAACCACCTGCAGAGGCTCTTACACCCTCAAAAGCATCAAAACAGCCTTCAATTATATGACAGGATTCTTGCTGGTGGATTACCAGAAAAGAAACGTCAATAATTTCAACAAAATTATTAGCTTAAAAGAGCCATCAAACAATCGAGATTATGTACTGGTCGTTGTCACTCAGAGCTTCATATTCGAGCCAATCTTCATTCTTGGGTTCTCGAAAGCCTGACCAGTCCTCCATCCCGAATGCTCTTGCAAATATGTGGAGGACTCCGAATCTCCTAAACTGACCTTTCCCATCTCCCGTAGGACAGAGCAGCAGACAAGAGACATTCCAATCACGCAACTGGTGAGTGTCGACAAAAAGGGGTAAGCAGTGAAGCGAAAGGGTTGGAGGTTTGCAGTCAAGTCTGATGTAGATAGTTGGGTGCTTCTTCCACCAAGCCCCATTAAAGAAAACGGACCATTCGTTTTGAGATTCTGCTTGAAGCTGCATTGTTGCTAGCCAGCCAGACAGCCTGAGAGTTCCTCCTGTAACCACGCTGGTGGGGTCATCTATAGTGCTCTCAATCTCGCATTCTGTAATATTGATCAGTGTCTTCATATCATTATAGAAGTCTTTGTCGTAAAAGCCCAGCGAAATAGGGCCATCCAAGCTGGCCCATGACCACGACGGCGCCCGGTAGGGGTCAGGTCGTGGACGCAGTCGCTGTTCATTACAGCCGCTAAACCAGAAAAGATGTATAGCCAGGTTCTTTCTCCACAACCCAGCGCAATACTGATCGCGAAGCGTTCTCTCCATGAGCTTTACGATGCCAGAGATAGCAACCAGTTTATCGCTCGTGTACGTCAACTTGCTTGCTGTGTACGTTTCCAGAATTCCAGTCCAAAGTTTCCACAAGCCGTCCTCTGAGGGGGTGTCTGAGCCTTTCTCTACAGCGACGGAACGGCCTTCAGCAGTGCCGAAAGCATTCCACATGGCTTCTCGTGGCATCTGGCTTGGGTTCATGTTCGGTGGTACACCATCCGGGTAACTCTCGCACGCGGCTAGGTCATAGCATTCCCAAAACAGTTGCGTGTCGCTTAAATGAAGTACTCTGGGAGCCAGCAGTAATTCCTGAACTACCCACGCCCGCTTCATCAAGGGCATGTCCTTGAAAGAGGCCTGCCAGAAATTGTCGTGATAGAGATAGTAGCTGTCATTTTGGCAATCAACCCATTCTGTCTGCACAGTGCATGACTTAATCAGAGACGGGTTTTTTTCAGGAAAGCAGCCGGCATCACTATCGACAGCAACGCTTGCAGCGATGTTGAGTATTGCATCTCTGTAGACATTACTCATAAGAGGTGCTTCCCGCTCCCAATCCTCTCTCGAGTCTTGGAATATACACAGGGAGTCTATCCAGATAAACTGGATTCCCAATGACCGAGCCGTAAATATGGCGTCTTGAAATGTCTGACCCAACTCTGAAATCGCAATACCTTCTTGCAGACATTGTAATGACGTTAACGTCAACCTTAGGACGTTTGAAGTGCCCCAACAATGACTAAGTGTCGCGTATTAAATTTCAGTATCTTCTAGCTGCGGATCAAGTAGTAAACGAATCTTCTCCGCGTTTGGTTGGCCGATCTGGAGAAGACGCGTGGGGATAGTTTTAGATAATCTGGACTGCTGAGCAGATCGGCATCTATCGTGGCTTTCCAAACATTGATGTAACCACTTGCTTGCGGTAGTCATGCTCGAGCTCCAACTGTTAGGATCAGATGGCTGTTCGGTTTCAAGGAGGCAGCTGGTTTCTGAAGCGATGTCAATGCCATGATATGCAACCCAGGAGTAGTCATACTTTTCATAGGCAGTAGGCAAAACATAAGCAGTCGACCGCCATTATTGCTAACGCCGTTTTTGTCGATGACAAGGGATAGCTCTGAGATATTGTGTATGTTGTCCCTTGACCGAGTCGATCTGTGCTTGATGGAATGTTGTGAAATTGGTTTCAGAGCAACCTCTTCCTCAATAAGAGGAGCTTCCAAGGCTTCTTTAGTACTGGTTGGGGTCCGGTCGGAGATCGTATACCATAACACTCGGCAAATGAGGCATGCTTCGAAAGCTGCTTGTTCGAGTTGGTGGATGTAAGAATGATGTTTGGTAGTCTTATGAGGGCAAGAATCTCGAAAGATTTTTTGACAAGTTTGGCATAGCATTTCTCAAGATGAAAGCAAACATGAACTGACCTCACCATCTCATATAGATAGCGAAATGAAATGTTTCGTTCTGATGAACGTGAGAAGGTTGATGGGCCGACATCAGGCTGGGAATATCATTGGCAACTAATCGTTTCTATTTTTAGTTTCAGAGAAATATACCTGTTGAAAGTTGGCTCAGTTATCCGATCCTCCTATCTTGTACGCAGTAAGGGAGTGGTCGGTGAAATTGGGAAAAACAGATCATGACCTTCGCTGTTTTTCCGTTTTTTTTTTCATTATATATATTTCTTCTAGCAGTGCTGCTTTCCAAGGTTATCGCCAAACAAAGTCACATGTCTGTGTTAAGATATAGACCCATCCGGCATTCAAAATAGTATTCCAAAATTCAATCATTTCTCAAGCAAATCAATTGCTATTCTCGTCATAACATAACATAGGTAGTATAACTCATATAAACTCCCTCCCAATGGATAGGTATCTCAGCGAAACCAGTCAGAGACACACAAAGAATCTATCTTTCTAAGAAAGCCTAGATCAACCAGGCAGCCACGCCGGCCGCAACACCAAGCCACTCGGTCCTCACACCTCCCATCGCACCGCCAGTCTGAGTTGGCGCGGAGGCCGAACCACTCCATGTGGAAGATGCGCCATCCGACGAGGCAAGCGTGCCGCCTACTACTGGTGGGTCCTCGTCTCCTGAGTCTGAGGGTGAGGCGTTGGCGGATGCTTGCTTGTAGGCAGCTAGGTTGCTGTCGCTGTTGGCTCTGTCAGGGTAATTATGTAAGTTATATGTTTAAAAACAAGTAGGACGGGAAAGCTTACTCAGGGTTAATAACCATGACCATCTTCTTGCTGCAGTGAGGTGGGCAGTAGAGCCAGATTGGCTTGGTGTCGTTGACCCAGACGTTGAATACCATGTCCTGATGAGATGTATTAGTATTTTTTCTTTCACTAAGTTCTTAGGCCTAGGTTGAAAATAAAAATAAAACATACCGATTCTCCATTCGAAGTATCGGGAAATCCGCTATAGATAGCGCCATCCATATCGGACGGCCATGGTGTGCAAGGCTCATCAAAGCTCGATCTCGACACGGCGTGGTTTGACGGGAAGAAAGAGAAGGAGACTTGATCGCCGACAGCGGCTTTGAGGGAGTCCGGGGAGAATGTCAAGCCGTCTTTTCCGACGCTGACCCAGTGCGTCTTTCCTGTTGATTGGGGAGAAGCTGATCCGGTCGGGGATTGGGCAACTGCGAAAGCGGGGAGGAGAGCGAAAAGAGCTGTTGATGGACGCATTTTGAGAGGGAAAGTGCAGGATGTTGTTTTTGTTGAGAGAGTTGAACTAAGGGAATAATTAAGATTATTATTTCAATCGATTGTGATTATAATCAAGAAACAAAGACAGAAAGAGATGTTTGAAAGTTTGATAATGAAAAACAGACGACTTAAGCAAAGATGGGATTGTTCATATACACCATTTAGAGGGGACTCTAAACCACTATATATAGACAATAGCCATAACCGCCAAGATATAATACGGCAAAGAACTCTCAGCCTGTAACACTTTCGGCTCCAAGATTGGTTGGCAACAGGGCGCTTCATCAAATTTCACGGGGCTGAGGAGTATCAAAGCATTAGCTGCGTCCCATCTCGCAGCGCGTCGAGCACAAGAGAGCGAATCGGAGAAAGGAGTGGTAAGGGTTTCATGATCACATCACACTTCAGGGTGTTGAAACTCGCAGACAGTTTCGTCTCTTCTTCCCTTTTCTCTTGGCGGCGTGTGGGATGGAGATGAATAGCATGATATCTATTTCATAGTGGAATTTTTTGATAGGAATCAAACCCCGAAGTCAGCAAAACGATGAGAATCCGCCCGTTGTAGAGATTGCTTTGGTGGTGAAGAAGAAGGAAAGGGAGACGATGAGGTTGAACGATGCTGGATGACTAATCCTACGCCATGGGTCTTGGCGGGAAAATCCCCCATGTCTGCTGACCAATCACTGCCGATCTGGGGAAAGCTCTATTTTGGGGTTGACAGACAGTGTCGACATTAATCTCGACGTTGATGTTGTTCCTCTTCTTTTCTTTTCCTCTATCACGACCAGACCCCGATGTGTTTAATCCCGAGCCAACAAGGAAGAGAAGTGGTATTCAAGCAAGCGGTTATTCGCCCTGTTAAGACGCCTCTGTTTGAGTGAACAGAAATGCAACCCTGAGAAGCAATTGCTGTCTCATGTCCCCATATCCTTGGACGCTGGAACTTATCTGAAAGGGGGAAATGTGCCATACCACAGGTACGAGATGACGAGCTCCAAGAATGGGAAAAGAGAAAGGAACTATCCGTCGACCTACCAGTCACCACTCTTGCCGACCCCTCCTCAGAGAGATCAGATCGACAGAAACTCATCGATAAACTGGTGTTCACTGGAAACTAATGACGATGGCGGCGATGATGTGATCAGGATCTACCATAACCCTCAAATTGGGATTTGGCATACAATCGACAGACTCCAAGCTGTGATAGCGGGATGGATTTGAGCAGGCGAAGGAGGGGAATATCGGGCGAAGTCGAGTGCTCATGGGACTTTCCAGGGCGGCGATAGCCCAGGCGTCAGCTCTCTCCTCTCAGCTTTTTCTTCTTTCTTTTTCCTCTTTCGTTCGGTCCCCCATTCTAGTAGTTCTCTGGATCGTCCTCAGAACCAAGCTCTTCAACGAAGTCTGAGGTAGTGGCTAAGTCGATATCCCTTAGTCACCTTCATAAATGGGACACCGCCTGAAAGTGGCCAGCAAGAAATATGTGCCGAGGAGCTCACATTACGACAAACTTGAAGAACACCTTCGCATAGCTAATCTAGTTAACTAAAATTCGGGAAGTGCCTGTGGTGGTGCAATCGAGTATTTTGAAGAGTTGGACTTCAGAAAGTAATAGTTGGAGAAGCATCTGATATATAGAAATACTTTAAAATGAAAAGCCATTTCTAAAATATATCGTTCTCCTTTGCTCCTTACTTTTATCGAAGGCATTTATTTCGCCGGTATCGGTTTGAACCACTTCGCTTTATGTAGTGTAACCTTCAAGCTTCCTCATTTTCTCCATCCATCTTCTCCCTACAGAATTCAAACAAATAATCCCTTCATAGAGAACCTATAGATCAAACGATTCCCAATCCTCCAGCACAAATAAAAATAAAATAAAATAAACTCAGTGGACGGAAATATCTACCGCGAACAAAGCCATCCGCCGTCTTGGTATGTACCTGCATACCGAAGTTCTACCCGAAATATATAATAATGTTTGCCCTCACACCTGACCGAAACACAGACGTAGAAGAGTAGTAGAAGAACGAGGGTAGAATGGCATAGAATGGAATAAATGGAAAAGAAAAAGAAAAAAAAAAACGCAAGCAATCTTTTACGGCTAGTTCCCTCTTCTAGGCCCATTTGTCTACGAATATCAAACAAACAGGCAGCTTGTCTCGAAGGGCTCGAGGAAACTAACTGGCCGAGAGTAACGAGAAAAATCTCCCCAACATCTTTTTTGTTTGGTCTGATTGATGTTGATTGTTTGCGAGCAAGAGGAAAACAATACTCCTGGCTTTGGATTGGACTGGATTGGGTTGGTTGCGTGGTTTGATTGATTGCTTTAGGGAGGGAAAGGAGAAGAGCACGGAGTACATGGTATAAATAAAAATATATAAAGTTAGACTTCCAACCGTCCCGTATTTTCTTTGTTGTTTACATCCCATTTACTTCCCTCGTTGTTTTCAGATATTCCTCCCGTCAAAGAAAAGGGCCCAAGGCATCGAGATCAACTCCATATACTCCCCATATCTCCCCAGAAAACATCAGGAATTGCCTCCGAAAAAAATAAAATAGCACAAACCGTAAAACGCCATCTCTTCAAACAAAGGAAAGCCACCAACCAACAAACACAACCTTTCTCATGGCCCCTCCTCCCCGTCGCCAAAAAGGCTGGATCTGGCCCAAAGACCCTCGCCCTGGAAACCCACCCAAATGGCCCCGCAGCTACCGCCTCAAAGACGTCATGCAAAACAAAGGTCCCGACATCTTCATCGGCACGATCGATGGCCCCAGCGCAACACCACATACCCCACGGTGGTCAAGATGGGAAGACGTCCACGGACATATCCACGACGGGGACGAGGAGACGCTTCCGACGCCGTTTTGGGCGGATAGAGGGGAGAAGAGGTATGATTTTCGGAGGAGGAGGTATAGGATTCCGGATGATTATACGTGGAGTCATGTGGAGTATTGTAATGGCGGGGTTGGTAGAAATGTTGGGAATAAGGGGCATTATATTCCGTTGTCGTTTTGGGATAGGTGGGGGGAGAGATATCAGGCGGTTGATTGGCATGATGTTGTTCACGGGCCGCATCAGGATCATTTGTTGTTGTGAGATGTCGTTGTGTATCGTATTGGTGGAAATCTTTTTGAAACTTTCAGAGGCATCCTCTGTGAAATGGCTCGAATATAAACACCCTCTTTCCGTCGTTGTCTTTAGATGGTTTCGATTTTCGGATGGTGGGTAGTTGGGCGAACGCATCGGTCATCTTTTGGCATTTTATACATGGAGTCTGCTTGACATAAGCAAAGGCGGCGATCATATTCTGAAATATGAAGCTCATTAGCATAGGCCCAATGATATATAATCCAACCCGATAGACCCCGATGAGGTATAGAATATAATTAGGAAAGAAAAAAAAAAACTTACCAGCAGATAACCAAGATCCCATTGCCTCCTCCGCTGATGAAGACACTGCATTATTTCCTCCTCCAATTTGGTCGTCTTCCCGGGTTTATAGAGAATTCGCCACACATCCGGATTCCCATTCTTGTCGCCCTGTGGCTGTTGAATATCAATCGACAGTCCAGCCTTCATCAGCCGAACAGTAATAGCACCCCCGTTCGGATCCACCACAATCCTCACATCCGGAACTTCTCTCTTCCTAAACCTCTCGATAACCCCCCTCCATCCTCCTTCCATGCTCATATACTCTAGCTTCTCCTTTTCCTCTACCTCTCTCTCCTTCTTCTCCCTTTTACTCTTCTCCTCTTTATCAATATCCGCCAGGATAACATCATAATCCTTCTCCCAAACACCCGTCGGCTGCGGGTAATCACCACCAGAATCTCTCATCTTCTGCTCGATACGGTCCCAAACGGGCTTTAATTCGGGACGAGTCCATTCCTTCTTAAACGCCTCGACTTCCGCCGCCCCGTCTTTGCCGGTAGAAACTAGCTGTTCGAGTAAATACTGAGGAGAATTCGGGACTTGCTTATAGGTCCCAAATTTATGATGCGGTTTTATAATCGGCATCAAGGGAGCGAGAAGACGCTCCGGTACCAGGCTTCGCAATTGGTGGATCTAAGTATGTGTTAAAATACCAAATTATGAATAGACATATCTATTAAATACGCACCTTAGCTTCCAGCTCTTGCAACATCGCAAGCGAAGCAACAAGCTGTCTCTCCGATTCCCATTCTTCTTCAGAGACACTAATAGTCCCGGTCCCAGCATCGTTCTGCGTCTGCTGCTCGCTGCCACTAGCGGGTGCTTTCCCAGAACCAACCACAGGCATAGGTGCCGTACCCGGAATTCCGGCCGGCTGTCCGCCAGTAGCGGGAACTGGGCCCGTCATTGCAGGTCGAGATTTAGGTGTTTGAGTAGTCATAATTTTCCTTGCACACAAATCAATCACCTTTCGCAGAAAGAGAGTTACTTTTTCGAATCAAAGAAGAGTGGGCATCACAAAGGAGAAGCTCCGAACACGGTGAATTTTAAAAGATAAAGGCTGAAAGGAAAAAAGAAAAACCGATTCGTCTTCCTGAATAGGAGTCGATCTATTTCTCACGTATCGAAGCCAACCTCGCTACTCTATCTTACAATTAGCTGTAGTTCAAAGATGGAAGTAGATGACGAGGAGACTCCATACCTACAGCCAACCAATTGGTTTCAAAGAAGTGCACGCCACAATAGATATTTTTCTTGTGTCACAACACTGCAAAGAGATATATGTGTGATTAACTATATCAAGGTTAAAGATGATGTCAAAGAAAAATGAAGGATGAAGAAGAGAGAGTGAGAGAATGAAGGAGTGTGAAAGCGAAAGGCGAGGTTGTCTTATTAAAAAGGAACTGAATGAATACGTTGAGCACAGACCACTTTCCAAACTCTAAAACTCAAGACGACGAAGGTTAAAACAAAGAAATCCATCTCTATCACAACCATCTCTCCAGGCACTCAAGTCATCCGAAGATCCAAACAATGTATCTAAACCCGCTACCTTCATGACCTCTTAGAAAAGTCTTATAATGAATCAATGACTTGAACTAGCCGGGATAGTCGCATCTAACACGAGGCATAGGCGACTAACACACTCCACTCCAGCCTCGTCTTTCCCACCAACACCGTCGTCGGTCGTTACAACCCTCTAGAATGGCTTGTGCCCTGGAGACAATGCTACTAAAGGATACTAGGTGCCTAGTGATTGACTTACTGAGTTACACATGAAGGTGGTGGCATTGGCGCCGCAGCTCACCTGCACACAGCTGTCCGGGTCCCAGGCCGGTGTGCCACCACCTATTCAAATACCTAGTCAATCTCACCCTCGACTCTCCAAGGCGTAGCGAATACGGAAAACAAGTGACTTTGCCATTGAAGTCACGCGATTTAAGAGCCTACGACATGAACTTGGTTAGGACACCTCATGCTGAGGATACAAACCTATGATAAAAGCCAACAAGGTCTTGGGAAAATATTGATCTGGTCCTTGTTAAACTGTTGTCACCATTTATCCGTATATTTTCGGTCCAGGCTGCAACAATAAGGTAGGCATGGCACAGCTCTCCGCAATTCCCTGGGCTAGTGTAGCGTCATACGACACCTCATTCGATTGAAAACAGTCCAATTGATATTTTCATTGGTTAATGTCAGAGGGTGGTAGGGGAAGGCTGGCTGTATTTCTATTCTATCCCAGGGCCTATTTACATGGAGTGTAGGTCACGTGGACACCCCCCTTGAGGCCGAGTTCGGCTGGCAGTTAATACATCATTTGACCAATGAATTCTGACGCCCAGAAACTCTCATCACGTAGCCTTGTACCCTCAGCCGCAAGTCGCGGAGACATATATAAAAGATCTGACCTCGCCATGGTCGAGCTCTGCGTTTCTTTCGCTCCGTCCTTCCTGCCAGCCTTCATCTCCTCTATCTTGCACCCATCGCTTGCATCCCGTCCCGTCCCTACAATTCCAAAAAAATATGGAAAACATCCAATTTCAAGGTATATATCCTTCGGGCCGGAACTCTCTACCTCTCTTGCCATTCAACTGATATCCGGAATCCGGGGTTTAGATTATCTTGCCGTCAGTCGGCTTGTTTTCGAATGGGGTGATAGCATTGATAAGAAGGTATCTAAGCTATCTGATAAATCCGCTAATAGCGCGTATCATACATTAATACCTACTTACTTTATCTGACACAGGATTGGGATAGATTCTCCAATATTCTGGCGCCAAACCTACTTGTATTGCTATCCATCCACGGGCTGACGAGTTGCATTTTTGACCACTGACCTTTCTTTCCTATTATTGCGCAGGTAGACTACAGCATCCTCGGACAACAATGCTTCCCGAACATGAAGTCCGAAGAATTCATTTCTATGATGAAATCTCCCGATTTCGTAGGAGACCCACTCGTCCGCACTCAGCATCTCATTGGCGCCGTCGGATACGAGTGGGTGTCTGATACCGAGATCGTTGCTTCTCATCAGATTCGCTCTGCGCATCAGCGGTACGAGGATCTTGATCTCAGCACCGTCGCTTATCGGGGTCATGGTTATGGCAAGGTTAAGCATTGGTATAAGAAGATTGATGGGGTTTGGAAGCTTGCTGGTGTGCAGCCTGAGATGTATTGGAATGAGCATGATTTGGACAAGATCTTTCCTCGACTATCTACGACGCAGTGACCACGACGAATTGTATACGTTCGATCGAGAATACGCATCTGTCATGGTCGACCAACCGGGCTTCGGAATGGAAAATGAGATAATTCAAGATATCAAAATAAAAATATATATAAATGATGGTTCGCTAACAGTTACAAAACCTATACTATCTACGCAGACTTATGCGAAACAATAACAAGAAAGAGCGCCTCTCTATCAATTAAACGTCTATCAGGTCTAGAAAAGAAAACATTCCACAATTTGTGAGGTTGATATGTGAACCAAAAACCTCTATACGGGCGGATAACGGCTTTCGTCGAGACGGCCTGCCAGATGGAGAGTGTAAGAAGGTCGTCAAGACGGAGATGAAATGTTATTCCGTATGTCGACGTTTCATCGAGGACGGTCTCCTCGGTTTCGTACTTTCTTCTTTGTTTAGTTTATCACTCGGAAGAAGGATCTATAGAGACGTTTAGTTTAGCACAGCACTACTTTTTAGGTTATGATCGAGATAATAACTTACGGCTCTATCCAACTCGTATGGCAAACCTCTATGCCGACCACGATACATCATGGCGCATATCACGAGTTTACTCACGACATTAAACTCGGTTGACATCGAGCTGTTGATTGCCGGATAACCTAAACTCATTCCGATATTTGCACTGCGGGTATATTAGTTTTCGCTATCAGACAAAACCTGGAGGGTATAACGTACTAGGCAGACACGACCTCGAAGAAGATCTCAAAGGTTTCAAAGGCCTTGAATAGTTCCAATTAGTTAGGTAAATTGACCTTCAAGGGAGTTCGTTCAACGTAAACTCACAGGTTCTTTCACATTAGCAATCCGGGACCCCTCAGCGATCGTAATGATGAATATCCCGAGTATGATATACCACAAATCGAAAGCAAGTTGCTTTTTCAAATGCGTTCCGATGTAGGATTCACGTTTCGTTTCGTCGATCTCCTCTTGGACTGTTGCCCCGTAAATTCCCAACGAGGATTCTTCGTAGGTGTTTGTTCTAAGGGGAGAAAGGTTATTGATATTGTTCCTTTGGTTTAAGGAAGGGGAATATCTTACCGTCTGACGCTCATAGCAATGGGAAATACCGAAATATACATCATCACTACAACCCCTCGTTAGTCATAATCCACCAAGAAAAGGGAAGCGAATATACTAACCCATCAAGCTCAACTGAACTGCCGGATGAACCTTCGCCACATCGAAAATAACCGCACCCGTCGTCCTCGCCGCCGCAGCCTGGAACATCGACGGCAGAATCCGCTGTCCGAACGTCAAGCTAGCAATCTCCTCATTATCAACATCTAGAGACAGGATGAGGATAATATCCACAAGATTGAGAACCACGTGGATCCCGAATAGCATCCAGGTTGGACCACTGCCGAAGAGAAGGGTGTAGCATCGTCGGGGATGGTCTAGGAGGAAGTTCAAAGGTTCTTTGAGGGAAGAGTTCTTCGGAGTAAGTTTGAAGAAGGTCCAGATTACCAGACGAAGCATGCACGGGTAGAGCGTGTTTCCGATGTACATAAGGAAGGTCATGACTATGACGGGGAAGGGTGCTTTTTGGAAACTCATCATCGAGTCGGGAGTGACGGTGAGGCCCAAGTTGTTGAAGGTGGTCATCGACGAGTAGAAGGCCCTAGAAAAATGTCCCATTTAGCCCACCACATTATTTTTTCGAGTAGGATTAATCCTTACCACCAGGCATTGCTCTCCCCTATCGAATCAAGATAATCCTGATGAACACGGCTCGTGTTGTATATCCATCCAAGGAGACAAACCGGTCCGAACAGATGGAAGAAAAAATAAACCCCTTTTCCTCGCACACACATTAGCACAGGTAGCTCCTTTCACCATTGCTAGATGGCTTCCTATCCTCGAGAACCTACCACTCGTAATCTTCACCAACAACTTCAAACTCCGATACTCGATCCCGCCCAGCTCTTCCCTCTGCTCTTCCGTCAAGTCCAAGAACTGAGAATTCCTCCCCAAAGTCGGTGTATAAGACAGATACGGCATAGGCGGCGGGTTCGCGTTTGAAGATGATCTGCTAGGTGGCCTGGGCCTGGTCTTTGAGTTCGAACGTCGCCGAGATGCCCCACCCATGATGAAAGCCGAAGATGCTGCTCCTACGGCTCTCTCCACGGAAGTGGCATGAGATAAAATTCTACCCGTGCTAGATAGAGTTCGTCCCAAGCGGTTGCCTGAAGGGCCGGCTGGTGGTTCTTCGAAACTGATAGATTTGACGAGATCGTCTTGATAAATGTTAGTATTCCCCCACCTTGGTGATAAAGTCCAATCTCCGAGTCAGTGGGAGGGAATTACCATCTCCAGCATCATCGTCACCAACCTCGTAAACGTTATAACCTAAAGGGACTGTTAACATCATCTCTTTGATACCCAATAGGTAGCTCACCTCTCTCAAAGTCCCTAGGTCCAGGGACTCTCAAGGCTCTGTTCGACGACGGAGCAGGATGAGTTTGAGGTGCGAAAGTGATATGCCCTGGTCCACTTTTCGGAGGAGTCTGCCCAGCCTCTTTATCTTCAGTAGGTCCGCTTTCCTGAGTTGTCTTCTTACTTAGTTCCTGGGTCTCCGGACTATATAATTTTAGTAAAAGTGACTTAGTCTTCCATCCTATTGAATCCAGGAACATGGATATGTCTGTACCTCTTACCAGCCACATTGGACTCCGTGCCAAGCTGGATCAACGGATCCCGGTCCTTGGCATCAGTCCCGTGAGATGCAGGTGTCTCCGTCCCCGTCTCGGCAAGGGTCGGACCACCACTACTCAGATTCGTCTGGGCCGCCACTTCGTAACCCGGAGGATGCAGCACCGATACCTTCGGAGTATCCTTTAACCTAATACCTTGCTCAAGCTCCTCACGGCCTTCATTATTATTATCATCATATTTCTTGTTGTTGGTCATCAAGTTCGATTGCACCCGACTCTTTGATGGTTGGCGCGACAAGCGAACTGGGAATTCAAAAAAGTGGTGACATCAGTACTTCAGATGCTCAATTGAGAACCGCCCACAAATATGCATATAACGACGGAGGGAACATCGACAAGTACCGATATCTTTGAAGCGTTTCTCAAACCAGTGCAAACGAACAAACACGACCGCAGTGTTGATGACCTGAAGGTTCGCAAGAAGGGGGATGAAGTATACGGCAAGTTGCTGGTACATCTTGAGGTCTTTCATATCCACACTATTTAAGAAAAGAAGAAATATCAATCAGCGACTGCGGATGTTCAATCCAAACCCCCGCCAAATGGGCTATCGGCGATAAATAGAGCGACTAACGTGTTTAGCCCCGTCGTGGTAGAGGCGGTGACAGCATAGAAGAACGCATCAATGCCGGCGATATTCTTCTGTGGCGCAATTATGATTGTACCGACAATGATCAAAAACGCGATATAGGCATCTAGTACCGCAGAACAGAGATCGTTAGAAGAACCAAACCTCCCTCAAAACGACGAAAAGAAAAACAGCAAAGAAGAAGCAACAGCAATAGAAAGATGATGCTTGCAGTGTAATTTGATGAAACTCAAACGGAGTTTCCACATCGTGATTTTCCTTTCCTTCCTTCTGGCCGGGATGGACAGACAGACTCTTTTGTTCGTGAAGAAGACTGTGAAGGCAGCTTCTGTAACCACAGAGGGTTACTGCGGAGTAACTTCTGAACTGATGGACAGTCCTCGTCCTAGTTGTGTGTGTTTTCTTCCCTGTCGTGAAAGAGAGAGAAGGGAAGAAAGGTCCAGAAAAAATTGTGACGAGCTGAATTATATATTTTATACAAGACGGTAAGCAAATGCGGGATGCACAGGCCGTCTGCTGTCCCTTCACTCATCCACTTTGTTATTTTTTTTCCTTGTTTTTATTTTCTTTCTTTCACGGCACGCAGCGACCGGGAAGAAAAAAAAGGACGGGCATGGGGATGCATCCAGGGTGCTTTGTTGCTTGATCCCGGATGTAGTCGTTTGATTCGATAGACGAAATAAAGAAAGGGAAACGCAGTGGTAAATGTGCGATTCTCACCTCCACTTGATTCCCAATCGAGTAAATTGCTAGCATCATCTGTGGCTGTGCACGATGTAAACATGGAAACCGTTATTTCTCCCCTTTCATCATTCCCCTTTTTTGCCCATGGAACCCAAAAACTATCAAAGATTGAGCACGAGGACGAAATTGCCGACCCGCGCTGGAGCGATCGGAAAACCCCTCATAATAACAACAAGACAGTCCTCCGTTCTCGAGACCTGTGTTTCAACATTCCAACGGCTTCAGTATTCCCCGATTGGGTACATGTGCATTGGAGACAGTCCACTCAAGAGACAAACGGCATTTAATAAGGTTGATAAACCTGTTGCAGCGAGAGAAGGTCAGTGCTATTTCGTCACATTTCAACCAGCTTGCTTCATGTTTATGCATGTGCTGCCCTTGTCTTTCGAGAGAAACAAGTTTCTGATATCATATTGAAATGAAATTGCACGGAGAGCCATTGAGGTTGGAATAAGAAATTACGATGATAATGATGATGATGTTCATGATGTTCAGCGCCAACACTTTTTTTGAGCAGATCGCGGATGCTTGATGGGATGTGCTGATTAGGTAACCCGAGGTGAATCATGTGATGACGGTTGGAAGAGCCTTGGAAGTTGTTCGACTTATTTTTTTTTAAAAAATTTGCTCCTCATTTCATATTCTTTATCTCTTAATCTTTTTCTTTTGTTTATTTACTTTGATTCTCTTTGTTTATTTTAATTTTTAAATTGTGCTTGCGTGGGTTGAAGACGTGGAATGTGCCCGATCATTTGGGCTATGATTGTAACCATACCGGCCAGTATGGAGATGGCCATAGGGGCTGTGGCCGGCCACATCAAGGTAACAACATATTTAAAAGCATGTCTCAAACTGCTCAAGCTCAAACTGCTCTGGCCATACTAGGCAAATCTCTCTTTATTTGTCTCGGAACTGACTAGCTACGAGCGGAAGAGAAAACAGGGAGCGAAAGGAATGAAGTGAGTGAGCTAACCAACTTGATGGAATTGAACCTCTTTTTAGGGAAGGGAAAAAGAGGGACAAGACTCATAAAATCAAAAAGGAGCAGGACAACTATGATCCTTTGATGCTAACGCAGCAAACAAACAAACGGGATGCCGAAGCTGAGTGCCGAAGCCTAAAGCCCTCACTAGGGAGCTTCAACAATTTGATAAGAATGATAAGTTGAAGACACTCAAGGTAACGAGGTAACACTCAAGGTAACGAGGTAACGACTATTCTTGCTTCTAATAACCTGACTTCCCTGAAGAGGGTATACCCCTTCGATCGCGTAAATTCCTTTTGCCGGCAATACTTCCGGTAAACCTAACATGGGCGCCTGGATACCACGGTCTCAACACCGATCATGATTTACACCCCGGACTAGACGAACACGATGTCAATAATCTTGGGTGGAAATGTGAGAACTCGAGCAAGCAATGGAGTTTAGGGTCCCCGGTTCCGTGTAAGTAAAGGAGCCGCCATCCTTAAGGACGACAGTTACCGTCGAGGTATATTCGATATTGGCTTGCCCTTCCCAATAGGTCGCAGTAACGCGAAGACACTTATTAGGCTTAACCACTCCACTCGCGCCCCAAGTGATCGTCCTCGTTTCAGTTGTGGTAGATGAGTGGGAAACTGTGCCTGACAACTCCCAGTGAGCTGATGCTTCAACTTGAGCGACTTCCGGAATCCCAGCTTTCACAGTCGCTGACGCGCCGAAAGCCAAGGTTGCGCTCTGAGTCCAAGTATTAGATTCCTCCACCTTTATTTCTGAACCAACCGACCATCCCATGTCCTGTGCACCGTTCGAATTATCGAATTCCTTTTGTTCCAGTTGCTTGGGCCGAATACCTTCTGTCGGACCGGGAAGCTGCCCATACTTGGCCTCGCTGGTGATGGATTTAACTGATTTCAGAAAGAGCCCACAGAGGCGGTCGATGTCAGATCCAGAGGCCCCACTGAAGCCCACCAGAAGTCCACTTCCCAAGGTCATGGGATACGCAGTGCTACCTCCATGCATTCCCCAGTCAAGAGTCTTGCCGTTGCTGGTAACAATCTTGATGCGGCCGGTTCTTGTGCCGGACCCATTTCCCCATAAAACCAGCTCTGTGCATGTTTCCCCTGGATCAAACTTTAGATGGTTCCAATCTCCAGATTCTTTGCCGTACAAATCCGACGTATCATCTGTCCACGTCAATCTAAGTCCACGCAGGGCGCCGTCATCCTTCCAAACGCCGACTTCGCGTAACATAACACCCTTGTAGAATTTAGCTTGGTTGAAGATGACACTTCCTCCATGGGAACCGCCAACGGGCGTATTGTCAACGATATAGTCGGTCCACATGTTGGGAATAACTGATGGCTTGAAAGATGGGGATATTGGAAAGGATAAATTCCTGGAGGAAGCGTGGCTGTGGGGTAGTTGGAAAGATGGATAGCGGCTGATTCCTTATTCTCGAATATTGAGTGCTGGAGACGATTAACCTCTTGATGAGACTAAGTTGGAATGAGGAGATGGGAAGATGAGTTGGGGAGGGGGCGCCATACAAATATATACCTTTCAGATCCATGAAATTCAAAGGCAGGTTCAAGGAATGTTTCCCCTCCAAATGCTAGTTGTGACAAGAACGCAGTCCCCCTCATCAGCGATGCGGCTCCGCAAAAATGTGACATTCCCAGGAAATATGCACTGACCCCGGAGAAAGAGAGAGATTTGAGAATCGCCTGCGTATACGAGAAGCCGACGAGGCTGAGTTGAGAAAGAACATCAGCCCAGAGCACTCGAAAACGGGACAAACCCAGAAGAAATCGGGATAGTATTTGTACGTAAGAAAAATTGAAGTGGAATTTGGTTGGGGGGGGGGGTTCTTGTGTCAGTCAATGTGAGCTCATATGTCGCCTCGAAAGAAGGCACCTGTTCAGCCAGTCCAGCCTTCTTTGCTTGCGGCTTGACAGCTGTAGCATAGCTTCTCAAAGATCTGATAACGAGGGAAATGGCTAGCTGAAAGACACGAGCCGTTTATCGAATAAGTCTTGTTGAACAAGACCAAGAGGCCATGAGGGATGCACACTGGATGGTGTGGTCATAATAGGAGTGAGGAGGGGGAGGGGTGTCACGGCATATCGACGAGAGATATAGGCGAATGGAGCTTTCAACAAGACTCCTCATATGGCGAGGCACAGATACAGTATCGACTGTAAAAACTAGCCTTGTTGTCGATGACTTCATTTGAGGAAGCGGAAAGAATGGCGCCGGTATATTCGCAAGTGCCATCTGTTAAATGGTTGCATTTTCAGGTATAATCATGTTCGTGGCGAGAAAGAGGAAGCATGTGGGCAGGGCACATAATGTAGCTCGAAAGAAGGGGTGCTTCGGATGAGCAGGAGGAAAGCGTTCAGGCTTAGAATCTTCGATCGAATTTCATTTGCAGCGAGAGGTGAGTCCAGGCGCGGACCGTGCCGCTGTCACCACATACATACCCATGTCAGAGCTGAACTGCCTCATGATGCATATGACAGCACACTGCCACCAATATCATTATCAAGAATTGTTCTTCTTGGTGCATTTGATGTTAACGCATTCATCCAACGGCTTCTCAAGTCTCTTGTGTTTCTGTTGAATGAAGAGGGGTCTCTACCGCTGACCTAAAAAGGCGAACACCGAGGCAACTAGGTAGTAGAATGGAATCTAAGAGTGTCTCTGGATAAAATACTTCGGAAGGACCGATCTTATATATCACTCCGTCGTCCCTCTGATTTTGCGGAGACTCAAAGCGATGAAGCTAAACTACATCAGAATATTACATAACACAAATCACATGATATCTTCGATTTTGAAATTGCGATTGATTCCATCTTCTTCTTTCACTAAGCAGCAGCTAGATTCAATTGAGGTTATTTGAAGTTCTTACAAGAGGTATTTCTGCATTTTGGTACTTCTATCATCCGTACGGCTCCGGGTTGATGGTGGGGATAATCTACTGCTCTTCTCGTGAGCGCTCATCTCGAAGAGTCAGAACGCAAAAGCAGAGGATCCGATCCGATCCGATCTGCTATGACTCTGATGCGCGGTGTCCAAAATTGGAGTATGGTCAATGTCCTGCAAATGGGCGCTTTGGCAGGAACCCCGTGCACAAAAGCTGAAGACGAAGGAGGACCTTGATGCCGAACGATGGAATACTTGTCCTCTTCAGATATGAAGCTTGTGTGCTTTACGAAGCAGCCGATCTCATTCTTCTCGGATTCCTAACAACAAATCCATCCTCGCTATGTGCGTGCTTCGGTTGAAACTCGGAGTTCCGCAGAGCAGGAATTGATATGTACGTGATTTTAATAGAAGAGAGAATGGAATTCCTTTTCCATTTTCTGCAGGGTCTTTCCGGAGCTGCATCATGATTCATGCGGTTTGCTTAGTTAGTCGGTAGATATCGGGATCTCTGGCTTTAACAGATATCTCCGGAGCTGACTCATTTGTGAATTGAGTTTTGAGGGCGTTTGTCATCAGGATCAAGCCTCCTTATCTCTCCGCGCCGACTATATTATTAGCTGAACCTCATTGTCGGTCAAGGTACTTTGTGCGAAGGTAGGATTACTGAGCATCATCGAAGCTTGGCGTTACATAGGGCTGAAGTGAGATTGCCGTCGTATTGGGTCTCTGCCGTAAAGACGAGGTCCCTGCAGTCTTACCTGTTGAGTTTGTTATTCCGTCCCGCAGAAGGGAGAAAGAGGGAAATTATTGAGCATGTTTTGATTTTTTGGACGATGTTGAGGCGGTGGATCAATAGGAGTTTATGTACGCTTCATCGCTGCCTCGTCACGGAAGTTCTAGATGTGGTTTCGTGCTTGGTCAATTGTCGAGATTTAATGTCCTTATTCCTTTGAGGCGAAGCTTCCAGGGCTTGAAACGCCTTCATCCGGCCTCAAAAACAGAGGAGCCTAATTGACTCTCTCCATTGGCTTTCAATCCTAATTAACCTCATCCCCCAAGGCTTTCGTTGCCGCAGTATTCGGGGCTCGGAGAGTTTCAAATGCACTGACAGGCAGAAAGATTGTATCGTATACGCGGTGTTTCGTATCCGCGTAAATAAATGTGTCAGCCTGATGGGCTCGCTACCTAAAAGGGAAAGATTTAAGGTACGAGGCCTAGCTAGCTTAATTTGCTGGGGAACAAGGTAGCTAAGCCTTGGTGTCAGAAACACGGGTGAGCCACAATAATAATAATACAACTAGAGGTTACGCAGCAGCCACGAGGCCTCCAGTACCGTCAATTGATTCGCGTGCGAAGATTATTACCCGATTCAGGAAGATTTGTTGTATCAGCCACAGGGGGAATGGGTCGACGAATCTTCTGGTGTCAATGCCTTTCTGCTGGAGCCTGGGATCTTCCTTCGACGTGGGTCCTGGGGTTGAAAGTCCACCGTAAGGCTGGCTGGCAGAGGAAGCGACACGTTTTCCTCGTAACAGCGAAGCGATGGCTTTGCTGAGTCGGAGGCTGAAAAATGAGAATATTCGCTTTCGTGGAGATTGGGTTAGTCGAGGAGAAAGCGAATGAGCTGCTGATGAGAAATCGACGATAATAAAATACGATCTTTGTCTTTTCCAAATCAATCTTTTTGAGTCACTAAACAAAATCACCGGATAGAAAGAAAAAGAAGAGAAGAGAAAAAAAGAGTCATTCTTAGATCCGATGAGCCGATGACAAATGATGGAGTTTGCCGGAATTAATAATTATGTGCAGTTGACGGATGAGTAATTATGACCGCGGATAACCTTAATAACGGGCGGAGTTTAGATGAAAAGATATGCACTGACATTTATTGTGAACATAAAATACGAAAAAAGCTTTGGGGATGAATAATATCCGCGTATGCGCACAAAAGGAGGGGAATGATGATGATCTGATGAAGAATCAACACGATGAATAATCTGATCTTTTTGAAGATAATGCAAAAGTGTGATGCGATGAGCTCATATCTTTAACTTCCTTGCTGAGCAATCCTGGTGATTCATTCCAAAAGCTCGAGAGAGTCAAAGATACTCTGTAGAGAGAGGAGGAATCGAACGCCGGATATAGCTCTTCCTTCTTATCAGCGGGTACTCGGATTTTATTCAGCATCCGGAAGCGATCATTTTTCTGGTTATGGATTCTCATGACCAGGCGCGCGAGTCCGAAGGATGCCGAGGGTTCCTTTTCTTTGGGATTTCCCTTTTTGCGTTACGAACGGTACGCCAGATATCCGGCTGACTGAGCATGGATTGGTGGCTGAGATTGGTCAGTCTCGCAATCAGAGTCATCAGATAAACTCGTGGGTTAGCGAGAGATCCGTCGTCGGTCGGACAGAGAGTTGGACCGTGTTGGGTATCGTATCCATGGGACGAGAATGTGCTTGCAAAGCCTGCAAAGGGCTGAATCATCAGGGTGAAAAGTCAATGAGTGACACGTTGTCAGCATGAAACTTACGAATCAGAGCACGTTTTAGCCCTGACTGGGCGGTGTTGTTGCTCCTTTCTCCGAGATGTTCTGGATCGGTCATCTGGGTGGTTTGAACCTCCGCTTGGCGACCAAAGCCAGTCGGTGTGCAAAGACATCCGACCGTCCCTCTCTCGCACTCTGTCAGTCCCCGGATCCTAGGCATCCCATCCCAGCGGCTGGAACGGGTAACTGGGTGTTAACATGTACAGTAATTCCGGTCTTCCCATGTTGTTATGCTGACACAACTCTCGGAGATAAAGACGAACTCTTTTTATCCTTTCTTTCATCAGACAAGAGCATAAAGATAACCCTCTCCGCCCATCAGGCAGACTTATTTTTTTTCCCTTCTTCTTCTTTGTTTCAAGCATCATCCTCAAGCAAGTATCCGTAACTATCCAAGCCAAGATATCCTGAGACACATCTCATCTTCCTTCAAGTGGATGACTGATCCTCCTTTCTTCACCGCCCTCCAGCCTTCTCACATCGCCTCGCGTGTCGATCTTGCAGCCTGTGACTCACCGCCATCCATCCCATTGGCCAACAACCCTGTCGGTCTGGTTTTCCCGTACAAAATTTTCTGCCGTCCACCAAAAACTTCAGGCACCCATATATACCCGCGGAGGAAGCCCATACATGATGACTGAGTCACCTCACATTGAAGCAATGCATCCTTCAAATAATAAACAACACACACTCCCACACAAACCAACGATGCTGTCGACTTCAAAATCTATTTCCTCAACTGCCTCCTTCCATCCTTCCTCCTTTCAATCAATTCGCCCACAAAGGAAGCAAAAAAAGATGAGCATCACGCAAACCTATTTTCTCGCCCAGACCGCCCGGAGCAAGCTCTCCAGGGAGGCGGCCCAGGCAGACCACGATTTACGACTCCTTGTTGGCCACGCCAACCTCCTGGACTCTGTGATGCTCGAATTGGCAGAGGCAGAGCAGGAACAAGAACGATGGTTCAACCAATCCGTTAGCGGTGCCAGGCGTGCCTCCAACGATGAGCCCAAGCATATCAAATGGGCCGATACCGTTGTCGAAGAGCCAGAAGACGACTGGGACCCGGAGGACGCTTCCGACTCGGATAGCGACGACTCCGATTACGATGACACCGACTTCCTTCCATCCTCTTCACCCTACCAGCCACCATCACTCCCAGTCTTTGTTTCATCCCGAGAACTGAAAACGGAAGAGGAAGAAGATGACGAGAACGAGGATGGGTACCACACGGAAGAAGACGATGAAGACCTCAATCTCACACGTACCCCATCCCGACAACAGCCTCCCGAACTCCTCAGCGACTCAGACGAAGAGTCCGATGATGACTCCATGCCACCATCACCACCCCAGCCCACCTTTGACTCTTTCTCAGAAGAACAACGGCGAGCCATCAGCACAACCAGCTTCTACGCGAAAGAAAAACCTTCCGCTTCGACAAATACTTCCTTATCAGAATCAGAGAAATCACATTTCTTCGAGGACGGATACTTCCTTCCCGAACGGCAACAAACGCAACCGACGGCCCAGGGGCAGATGATCGATGTTTACTAGGTCATAGCAACACGATACTCCCCACGAACGAGCCTACCTACTTCTCTTCCACATTCATGATACCCCGTTGCCTGCCTTTTATACGATTGACGATTCTCGAAGCATTTGTACCATAAGAAGCGATTTCTTTTCTATTCCTTTCAACGAAAAAAGCGATTTGATTATTATTTTCTTTTCTATTGGGAAAGCGGATGGCATCTTGCATTAGATATACCTGCTTGAGCATTTACGGAATGCAATTCCTCACATATATCATCATCATCTATCCTATCCTAGATCTTTTAATGTCTCCTACATGCACCAAAAACAGACAACTCTCCTACTCACCATACCTCAATTTATTTCTCTTTCACCCAAAAAACATATACGTCTCCTACTACTACTCCAATTGATCAATTCAATCCCTCTATTAGATAGTTAGATAACCAACCAATACAAAAACCCACCATTGAAAGAGAAAAGCAAGTTCCTCTCCTATCCTCAATATACATCCGTAATTATTAATCTCGTCGTTCGGACGTGAAGACCATTTGACTTTCCACTTCCCCCTATCCCCTATCCCCTATCCCCATCGGCGTTCATTTCCAAGTAACCTATCGCATGCTGATTTCCAAGAAATATTCGAATCGAATGTTCTTTTTCTTCTTTTCTCATTTATAATTCATTACCTGAGCTTAACTCTATCTGAACGCCGAGGATAAGTAGCACTCCTTTCCATCTAAACTCTACAGGCGCAATACTAATCACATCATTAATAATTGCTATTTCTACTCCTACAACCAGATCTATACAAACTTCCCGTAACTCAACTCAACTCCCCATTTCCAACTTCCAACTCTTCCCAATCTAGGAAGGAGAAGCTCACTCCAACCTCTCGGCATCCATCGAAATCCGAAAACTCTCCATGCCTCGGATGTGAACTCACGCCATAACACATACAAACGTTCTCGCCTCTCAAGGTTTCGTCAGTTCGGAATTCCAGGTTTACAAAGATGGGTTCCACTATGACGGTTCTGGAAAGGTCTGGACTGCCTTGTTTGTGCCGAGGTATCTTTTAGAGTGGCGGGTTTCTGCCAAGATAAAAAGATAAAGATGTTGACTAAGCGGATCTGATATCTTGGCTTGGTGGTGATGAGGTCATTATGGTTTGGATTATGTAAGCGGAAGAGCGATGTCCGGATGTGGAAGTTGAATTAGGTGATAGGGATAGGTTCTAGATATAAGGGTTCTTTTTATTGAGGGTCTTCTATCTATACTTGTAATGAGTACCGAGTTCTTATTTCTTGAGGCTAGTCTAAAGATACATGTGTTTTATATATGTATATTATTTTGAAAATTCTTTTGCTGAGAGCTGTTCCGAGAGGCTGTAGGACCCGAGCCATTAGATTTCGGACTTCCGGATTCTTCGACCATTTCATGTTGATCATTCTCACATATTCCGGAAAGCACGATGGCCGCGCGTTGGGATATATGTCTTGTCCGCGATGTGTTATCAGCTTGTGAGTAACGGCCGATAGGACCACGAAGACAGGGGGAAACACCCAGTGCCCACAGTTCGACAGCATCGGTAGAGGATTGGGAATTTCTCTCGTATAACAAACAGGGCAATTCCAGTTAGTGTCTGTCTCGAGTTAGCTGCGTTTATAAATTAAGTGACTCCAGCTGAACTTACCTTTGATCACTTGGCCTCTTTTCTCTGGGCTGTGTTGGAATCGGCAAGACTTCATCTTTGCGCAGACAATCACCTTCTAGCCAGTGATTGCAATCTCTATTTTATGATGCAGGGCCTTTGCCCTTCTTAGCTGGATCGTGGTTGAACTGATAATTGGACCTGAAGGAGCAGGCCCCAGCTAGCCAGCTTTTGTAGGCTTCATCACTGCGTACACAATCGCCCTCCAACCAGTGATTGCAGTCTTTATTTGATATCATTATTTCGAATGATGGATTTAGGCCTTTTTTCTCTGGATCATGGTTGAACTAACAATGGGACCTGAAGGAGCAGGCCCCAGTGAGCCAATTTTTGCAGTCAGGGGGATATAGAAAAACCGGAGATATTGAACTCACAGACTGAGCATCGGTTTAGGAAGTTATATATTTGGAGCTTATTCGAGGTGCTCCCATTTGGGCGATGCTTTCGCCATTTCTGGTGAAGTCTCTTCGGCATATCTTTTTGTTGCACTTCCGATAGACATCGTCGTGGACTTTGTTAGATAGAATCCGGGATCTAGGAAGGCAAGAAGATAAGTGAGGCAGTGGCAATGTAAAGGTGCGGACTTAACGCGATTTTTTCTATATCCGCTACCTGTGACCAGAACTCAGCGTCGAACGTGGGGGACGATGAAGACCAGATTCGTTAATGGTTTATATTTGATTTCCTCGATCCGAAGCGTCTTCTAACTCATAGGTCGAGCATCGGTTTTGAAAGTTCATTCCCCTGACATCAAGGCTTCCCACAACGGGATCTTCCCTTGACTTTAGTATATCGCTTTTTTTAACACTGGGTTGTCATCGTCTTGGTTTTTGATCTGAATGTGAGATTCGGTTTCGTCATTCTCTTCCTGGATACTTAATTCAATTGTGGTAACCTGTCCTGCACCTCTGGTAGTCCATTCTGTACTTCTGATAGTCGGATTAGCGTTCAGGGGAACTAAAACAACAACATCTCGCCAGACCAAATTTTTGAAATTTATCACTATTTTTCATCGTAACTCTTCAATCAGAATCACTCACAAGCTCAGACGTATATTTTATTGAATCTCAAGCTTCTAATTACATTTAAATATCAATTTTAGTCATGTCTCGCAACAATAAAGTTGAATAATTATCTGTAAGCTGAAACTCATCTTAAGACGCGTTTTAATTACGTATTCTTTTATGAGCAATTTTCGAAAACACTTAAAAAACTCTTGATAAGTTTTTTCAGAATGATCAAAAAGTTTTTAAAGACATTTTCATTCATTTTCAGAATTTATTTGACACGTTTTGTCAGAAACAAAACGAGAAAAATAATTTAAATAATCTGTTTTGTCTTGTTCGCAAAAACGACACTCGCATTAAATAGTTTCAGCTATTTATGATTGCAACTTAAAATAATGTATAAAGTCTGACATATCAAGTCACTCATGATATTCATAAATTTAACATTGCAAGCTTGTCAGATTTTGCATTATTAATTAAGAAATAATTAAAAAGTTTTGCAATGAAAAATTTGTAAATAATCATTCGCGTTATAAAAAATCTTATCAAGACAAATCTGAGACGCAAGACATCAAAAAATCTAACAAATAGTTTTAATGTCATGTTAAAAAACAATCTTGATCGTTAATTACGTGATATGAAAATTTGCGAGATTTAACAATTGCTTAATAATAATATGCGAATTCATTTTAACACGCAATGAGACAAACACACTTTGCTTGACAAAAAAAAACATTGAATTTCTCATTTTAAGCAAAACGTGACGATATATGTGAACACTTACAAGATTATTGTACACGCAATTTTGACAAATGTTTTAATAAAAAATCAGAAATGAATGAAAATCTTGTTTTACATTGTCAATATGACTTGACTAACTTGTCTTGAGAAAAAGTTAATTAAATTCGTAACATGATTAATACATAAAATATCGAATAACAAGATAATATTCATGATAATTCAATTTACAAGTCTTTTCGTTATTAATAAGACAATGAATAAGAGCATTATGTGAAATGCGATGAATTTATGTTGCACGCTTTATAATTATAATTGTAAACTTAAGCAATGTTACAATTGCTAAATTTATGAACATTTATTTCAAATTTGTTTCAACAAATTCAAATGCTTTTTGTGCAATGACTTATATAAAAGTTTACATAATAACTCGTGCAAATCATTAACAAGAAAGTGTGTTGCGTGTAATAATAATCATTTCATTTATAATTCATTATGCTCAAATAAGCAAAACGCAATCATAAAATGCGTAAAACGCAAAATGTGATATCACTTTCGTTAATTAATATCACACGAAAAAGCAAAAACAATTATAACTTTTTTTAACAAGTCAAGACAATCAGAAATGCTAACACTCACAAGCATTAACAAGAAATGACACACAACTTTTAACACAATCAAGAACATGATCTCGATCGTGATTTTTAAAAAAATCGTTATCATGATTTTTTCAATTTTAACTTTTAAAAATAAAACATTTTTTAATTTAAGCTCACAAATCGCGCATACGAATCAATTATTTACATTATGAGATTTCACGACACAAAACTTTTAAATTATAATAAAAATCGTTCGCAACATTTAACAATAATAACAATTACTAATGAAAATCGTAATTAAACTTACGAAAACGCAACAAGTCAAGACTAAACGTAAAAAACAAGTCATTAAGCAAGTAATAACAGTTTTCACGAACTCGTCATTTTTTTTCATGAAAAAAATCAATGAATCATTGTCAAAAAAAGCGCGTTAAAGTCAAAAAGTCAAGAATTTAACTAATATTTGTTTTTTGTCAAGAACACTCAGATCATAAAAAAATAAAGTTAAGTTCATTAGTTATAATAATGTCTTGTCAAAAAATTTTTAAATATTTCACAATAACAAATTAACAAATAATTTAAAGAAAAAGATTTTAAACATAACAAAAATTTCTTTTTTAAACAATTGAAACAACAAAAACATTGACAAACGAATCTCATCACTAACGAAAAAAAAATTAGCGAATAAAATTAACATAAGCTTTTTTGTTTTTTTTTTCATTATTATTTTCAAATCTCAATTTTTTTGCTTTTCATTAGTTATAGAAACTATTCATAACGTCTTGCAACAATTTTTGAGAAACTTAATTTCAACTTTCACTTTTTTACACATGTCATTTTTTTTTGTTTTTAGTTTCACGAGTTCATCGAAAACATTAACATTAAAGAATTTTTTCAAATTATCAAATATTGAGTTAAATTCAGATTTAGTTTTAATCTCTCTTTTTTCATTTCGTAACATTTTTTTCACACGAGCATATTTCACTTGAATGTTGATTTTAAACACGCTCATAATCGTGAAAGAGTTCATTTAATAATTAATTCTTAAAAAGTCAGTCAGCAAACTTTCATTCACATTATTATTTGTCATGAACTCATTTGAAAATGAGTTAAAAAGCAATTAAACTGAGAAAAGAACAAGATAAATGAGTTACGATTTTTATCATGCAACGTTAACAAATTCAAGAATAACATAATAATCATTTGTTATGATCTCACTTAATACTATGAAAAAGAAAAAAACTTTTTATGTCATTAAGATAGTCTGAAACTAGAATACAAAGATGAGAAAAGAAAGAGAAAAGAAAACTAAAACTCGAGATGAGAAAAAAATATATATAGTAAATTCAAGCTCGAAAACTGTCATTAAATCTCGAGTTCATTCACTGAGAGTTTTCTTTGAATGTGAATTAGTGTTCTCGCTTAATCTCTCAATCAATCAGAATTCGTTTTCTCACTTAATAATCGTGAACTTTCATCAAGCTCGTTCGCGACTATAGACAATTATCACTAAGTCTATTCGTTATCGAGATCATTGTCGCTAAAAATCATTGACGTCATTATTCGCGAAATTAGATTTCTTCGATTCAATGTCAAGATCAGTCGAAACAAAGTAAATTCGACTCAGTTTCTAACATTATCTCTCAAAAAAGAGACAGACATGTTCTCATGTCAACTTATTGTCATTCTCGTGATCTGAATTCTTCTCGTCTTTTTTTCAGACTTGTAATCACTCTTGTAAACGCTTTGACAATTCGTTTGTCTCTGATCTGATCTCGTGAAAGTTTCTAAGTCAATAAAACGCTCTCTTGAAATCGCTTGTCACATATCAAATGTCGTCTCTATCGTATCTCACTCACTGTGCTTTGTACTAAAGCTTATTTCTTTTAACTTGACTGTCTAGAATCATTTCGATTTCTCACTCGTTTTCATCGTTGATTTCAATTGAAAACGCGAGATCTGAGATCTGTTTTGATAAAGAATTCGTGTCAATCTTGCGCAATTTATTCGACGAAAAAACAAAGTGAATTCGCATTGACGAGAGAAGTTGAAATTTATACGAATTTTCGATCTTTTCGATGATTTTAAAGAGTCTCGCATTTTGCTGCGTCAGTTTGCGACTGAAACGTTTCATTCGATAACTTTTTAACGACAGATATACTTTATTCTCGATCGTAAAGTCTATTTCTTGTCAATGATGATTAACTTGAGTTCTCATTTTCTTTTGCGTCACGATCATTCTCTGTTTAACAATGTTTTAGATTTGCTTTATTTGTCAAACTCGCTCTCTGATTTTCTCTCGATTTAACTGTTTGTCGCGACTCAGATTTTTCGACAAATTCTGTCAGTCAAACGAGACTTTGAATTCGAATTCATTAACGATCAGAAAAAGAGAGACTCTCGTGAAAATGTTAAATAAAATCACTGCGACGTGATTCATTACGAGTAGTCATTTATCTCAATCATTTTAATGATAGTTAACGAACAATCACAATTTCGTGACTAAATACTGATTGACAATTTTCGTCTGTTCGTTGATTTGAGCATGATGTGCGATAAACAGCTTAAGCTTAATTTTTAAAAACTTACAGAACTCATTTCAAAAGTTGAAAACAAACTGAGATTCTCTGTTTGAAACAATCGTTCAGAAAGTCTCGTAATATTGATAAAAGTGCTTAACAAACAATTTCGCTAGATTCTTAGCTGTAATCTCTCGAGTCGTGAGTATTGAGATCGATTTCTTGCTCAATTGACAAACAATGACTAAGATTATGTCATGATCTTGCTTAGTCATCGAAACGTTCATAAAATTCATCAATAAATGCTGAAAAGCTTGATTTGACACGAGTAATGATTGCAGAAATTCTGAGTCTCGATCTTTGACGATTTTGTTTTGTTTACACAACACGCAATTACGAACATATTGCTTAATATTGACTCTTCACGTTTCTCAGTAATATCTGAATTTAACTAATTGTTCGATTTTTTTTATTTCTGAATGCGTCGTGAAAATCTGTCAATGAACTTCGTTCAGTAATTGAGTTAACAGAGTTTCGTTTTTCTTTACGAGTATTATCAGACAATTTTAAAACAGTAATAATTCGTCGCTAAGATTTCAATCATTTTTTTTTGCGATCACTTTTTGTCTGTCGATCTCGAGTGATCTCGCGATGCGATTAAGTTTTAGCATTTGATTGATAATGTTTAGCTTGAGATCAATGAGACTCAGAGACATTGTCAAGTCTTTCTTGATCATTACATTCAGATTGTTCGATTTAAGCATAATTTGCATGCGAGAGTTCTCTTTTGTTACTGTAAAATCTCTCTCTAATTGACTTAACGCGTTAGCTAAGATATTTTTCTTTTCGAGACAATACTTAATTAGAAAATAAAAACGAGACAGAAACTCGACTTATCTGACTTGTCTAACGTTAAGTTTTTTGATTATCATGAAATACTTTAAAGTCTTGTGATTTGACAAAATTTTAAATCACTTCTTTCGCTACAATCTCTCAAGTTTGACTTTTCAGCTTTTTAAGACGCGAATCATTGTCAACATCTCTTTATCATGAATCTCATAATTTTTCTTTAGAACTGACATGAAAAATGAGAAAAAAATCATTGAATGTCACTGATCATTCTCAAATAGTTAAGACATGATCTCAGTCACAATTTCGTTCGAGACATCAGTTTTTATCTTGATTTCTTAATGAGAGTCGTAATATCGCAAGATAAAAACATTAATAAGCATTTTTTTTAACTGTTCAAACACTCTCTGACATTGCTTCGTTCACTTAAATTTGCGATTTTTTCTCGTTAAGACATGCAACGACTTAGCTATTTGACTATAAATCTTAATAAAGCGTTGATAAAAGTTACAGAAATTTAAAAAGAACTGAATCTTTTGCACAATGATGAGAATCTTTCAGTTAAGAATGACAATGATCTTTTTAAAGTCAACTTTCACGCTTTTCGTGATAACAATGAAGTCGAAATACTTCGTTTGAGTAACGTGAAACTCGCATTTTGAAATACTAGTCTGTAAGTCTGTCTCTCGTAATCGCTGAAACACTTGTTTAACGTGCTGCTTGTGCTTTTTCAAATTGCGATTATAAATCAGAAAATCGTCAATAAATGTCATAAGAAACTTATTCAAATAGTCAAAGAACGTGATATTAACGAATCGCTGAAAAATCGCGAGCTCGTTGATAAATTCAAAAAAAATTATTTTGTACTTGTAAAACTCGTATCGAGTTTTAAACGTGATCAAGTTTTCTGAGTCAGAATTCATTTTAATTCAATGAAATCTCTGTCAAATGTCTAGCTTGATAAAGAATTTGATTTCGTTTAATCAATTCATTAGCTTGTCAATCAACGAGATAAAGTATCAATTCTTTTTCAAAATAACATTCAGCTTTCGAAAGTTCACGCAAAATCTTAATTTTTTGTCAAAAAAGACAATCAGAATTGATGAAGCAAAAAGAAAAGAGCTTTTCATGATAAATCTTTTTGTCAAATTTGTTTCTAGATACTTTTTAACGATTTTCAATTTTTTGACACTCATCTTGTAAAAAGATTCATAGTCAATGTTTTTAACGAGATTCTTATCAAATTCGACATTGATTTTATAATCGATGTTCTCTCTAAACGAGAAAAGCACGTCAAAGACAAACTTGAAAAACATGTCTTTAAATTTTTTATACTTATCTGATAGATTTTTCTCAATTTTCTTCTTGTCAGAATTTTTCTCGACATTAGCGATTTTTCGTTTTTTTTCAATTAATCGATTCAACTCGTAAAGACTGATGATGCAAATTTCGAATTCTCTCTTTTGATAACAATGTTAGATAATAACGTTAATAAAGATCATGTCAATCATTATCAGTTTTTTTGATCATTTCTTTTGTCAAGATTTGCGAGTAAAGAGTTTCGATTCGAAAACAGAATTCTTAAAAATTTTCTTAAAGTTTCGATTCATTTTGTTAAAATTGTCTTTGCGATTTATCATCTCGATTCACGACACTGAAAATCTTACGCGAGACTTGTTTTTCTTGTTCAGAAATCTGTCTTTGCGATTAACATTTTTTTAATGTTTCTCATTTGCAAATTTTCGTTTCAAGATCGATCTGAGAACGATGATGCTCATTTTGTTAGTGATTTTTTTCAGTGAGAATCGTTTTTTCGATCAAATCAATCTGTGATTGCGAGAGTTCAATTAAACGTTTTAATTCGCGAATCACTTTTTTTCTAGAATAATTTAATGTTGTCTCAGATTTGTCAGCAGCATGAAAACATTCAAGAATCGATGATCATCTATTTAAAGATGTAACTTTATAACGTGAGTGATTGTTTTCTCTAAGTTGTCATTAAAATCACAAATTTCACAAAATTCGAGTAATCGAACAAGTCATACGTCACAGAATCGAGTCATGTTTACGACGAGTTGAAAGTCAATAAAGATCATATCATTTGTTTCAGAGTTCGCAAGAGAAGTAACAGAAATCGTGTATTCATTAAAAGCTAGCTTACTAGATACAGTAAAAAAATTTTTATTAATCAGTTTGCTAAGATTCAGTTCTTTCAAGCAAATTTTCATGCTCGAGACAAAGACTTTTCTCAGACTTGATTTTTTCTCGCTTTCGTCAATTTCTTGTTCAATTCAGTCTCAAGTTTCTTTATTTTCGTTTTGATTTTCTTGCGAGAGCAATCTCTAGTTAAATGTTTCTGAGTTTTGCAATAAAAGCAAAATCTCTCTTTTTTAAGTCTTTCTCTGTTTTCGTTGATTAGAGATAACGACGCGCTGCTAGCGAGAGTTCTAGAAATTGCGACTGAAAAAGAGTTGTTAATGTTACGAGAGTTCGTTGTTGACTTGACACTCGCAAAAGCGCTCGCATTAATATTTCGCTTGCGACGCTATTCGTGATAAGTGATCTGTTTCAGACAATTGATCATTTGACTGCAAATAATGACAAAGACAAAATAATTTACGAAATTGTCATTGCTTTCGTGAATAATCAGTTTTTGCATCTCTGAATTAAGTCAATGATAGAGTTTCTTCTTTCATTTCGAGAGAGTCAGATCTGCTTCTTGAGTCAGATAGAAAAATTCGACATGAAATTTCTGAAAAAAATTGTTTTTCATGAATAGAGCTCTGAATTTGTTCTTGACGTCGATCTCGCGATTGAGATTTTAAAAAATAAAGATCAAGTGCTCGAGAACATCTCGATCGATTAAGTATCTGTTAAAATGATCAAAATTGAAACGTGTCAAAACGTACTTAGCGATCTTGTTCTCACAGCGACTCTTAACGTATACAACTCGAGTCTTGACGTTAATGAAGTGATTGACATTGCTAACTAACTTATTTTCAATCTTCATTCGTCAGATCTTGAAAATAGAATTCTTTTTGTCAGAGAGTAAGAAAGCGTTCGAAATCTTGACAAAACGTTAAGACAAAAATTTAACAAAAGCGAAAAAGAATTGAATTTTCTAAGTTAGCATGATTCTGACATAAGCGTTTTTGTACTCATCTCGTTCGTTTATCAAATTGATAACTTGAGTATCGAGTGTAACAATTCGAGTAGCGTTTTCTGTCATTATGACGATTAATCTCGTAAGTTGCTCAATTTTTTTATCATGCTATTTGTCTAGATTTATTATGATTTCATTCATGTCATCTCGTTCGCGAATCATGAGATTGAAAAGTTTTTTCGATTGATCGATGCATTGACATAGAAACTCTTTCTTTGTCATTTCGTTATCATTCTCGTTAATCAGAAAAAAGCGATTGAATTGATTCGAGACACTAGATCTAGTCATCTTAGATTACGAGTTCTGAATTTGATAAAATGTTGACACGTCTGACTAGACTCGATCTAGATTTTAATAAGATGAGTAAGTGAGATGCGTTAAAGCTTGACAGCGATAATTTAATTCACACTTAAAATAAAGTAAAATGATCTTTGTATTATATTATGATCTTACTTAGTACTATGAAAAAGAAAGAAACTTTCTATGTCATTAAAATAGTCTGAAACTAGAATACAAAAATGAGAAAAGAAAGAAAAAAGAAAACTAAAACTCGAGATGAGAAAAAAATATATATAATAAATTCAAGCTCGAAAACTGTCACTAAATCTCGAGTTCATTCACTGAGAGTTTTTTTCAAATGTGAACTAATGTTCTCGCTTAATCTCTCAATCAATCAGAATTCGTTTTCTCACTTAGTAATCGTGAACTTTCGTCAAGCTCGTTCGTGACTATAGACAATCATCGCTAAGTTTATTCGTCATCGAGATTATTGTCGCTAAAAGTCATCGACATCATTATTCGCGAAACTAGATTTCTTCGATTCAATGTCAAGATCAGTCAGAACAAAGTAGATTCGACTCAGTCTCTAACATCATTTTTTTATGAAACAACACGATTAGAAAGAATTATGACATTATTTTTATGTAAAAATCATGATAAAACTTTTTTCAAAACATCACACATCATTTTATAAAAGCGAAATTCGATCTAGTATTTCTCTCAAAATTCATATTAAAACATGTTAGAGTGACAGTTTTTATATTTAAAAAATTAGTTAAACACGCTATTTACTCGCTGAAATTGAATCATAGAAACTGTTTAATCATTCATTTAAAAATATCGAAAATGACAGAAACTCGCAAAAACGTCATATACATACACAACATTTATAACGAATTCAAAGCGAACTTTTAATTAACGTTAAAAAGACTATCTTAGCGTTTAAGCGACGCAAAATGACACGATAACTTATACGCGAAAAAAACAAATAACACGCAACACATAACAATAAAAGATTTCAATATATATCACTCACAGTGAAATAATGATAACATGATAACAAGTTTTAACGCGAACACATTAATAAGTCTCATGAATGAATATTAATTACATTAATTTTTTTCATGAGAGACTCTAATTTTCACACACATGAGAAATCGCGCTTGCATTATTTTAAATCTAGTTTTTGCTATTTCTGACATAACGAAACGTTTAAAATATTACAAAATGACTTATGAAAAGAATTACGAAAATGATCACGATCTCATAAAAATCATTTTTAACATTTCATCACAAAAAGCGAATTTTACTTTTAAATGAAAGTGAAAAGAAACTGACGTTAAAAACTTATAAAAGATATTAAAACAAGCACTCTCAAAATTTCGCACGCTTATAATAAAAAAAAATATTAACGTTTTTATCAAGAACATCACAATTGTCATTTAAAACGTAATTAATAAAACGATTTCTTTATTTAAACTTAATTGTCATTTTCGCTTAAATTTTAACGCAAATTGCAAGATCATGATATTGAAAATATAAAAAATTAAAAAAATATTGCAAAAGCGTTACACGACAAAAACATTAATAATATATCAAAAAACTCTTAACATTAAGCGAAAGATTATTAAAAAAATGTTATTATTTATGAAAAACGTATCGATCTTGAGTTCAAAAGTTTACGAGTGACATTTAACAGATTTATAAGTTAATTAATTAATGCAAAAAAAAATTAAGTCAATTTTTATTTATCATGTCAAAATTCACACACGCTCGAGAAATTGTCACGAGCTTTATAACTAAGAATCACGTTTTAACTGAATTTTTTTTTTCAAAACTCAAAAAAATGAATTTGTTTAACATTGCGAAATACATATACTCGTCACACATATAAACACTCAGAATACAATGAGCGAAAATATAATAAATTATAAAAAATGCGAATTTAAACAAGATCACAAACTCTGATAAAATTTTCAATCGCATTTTATACAATTTGTTAAATTTATTAAAAAATCATTTATTTTTGTTGTACAATGCTTGTCTTAATTATGACTATCATTTAACTTTCATGAAATTTATTTTTATTATAATTTTACGCAAATTGAGCAAAAAAATATACATTATCTTAAAATTTTATCGCTCGATAGCATTACTCAACACGTTAAGTAAAAATTTAAAAATTATTTTTATCACAAGACTTAGCTATTTGACAATGAAACACGATTTATTATTTGTGACGCACATGAAAAAAATTAAAAACGCATTCACGAAAATAACATTGCATTAATTACAAAAAAAAATTCATGTTGCATGAAATAAGAATTGAGTGACAAATGTTTTTTTTTAAACATTATTAACGCTTATAATCATGTCTCGCATAAGAGACTATTACATGAATTATGTTGTCACAAGATAAACTCGCTCACAACGAGCTAAATAAAAAGTTTTTTTTTAAATCAAAAAACTAATTTTTAATTATCAGAATTTCATATGCTCATTTTTGACGTGAATACAAGCATTTCACAAAAATTTTTTATATCTCTCATATTATATTTGTTTTACAACGTCACGTTACTGAAAATTTGCACGAACACAGATATAAACGCGAAAACTTTAAAATACATAAACAATATTATTATTATGATAAAAAGTGAGATTTATGAAAAAAATGAGCAAATTTTATAAAATATTCATAACAAAGCGACGCAAATGTGAGCGCGAAAAACAATTTTTATCTTTGTCTCAATCAAGTATGAACTTATTCACTTTAAAAACTCGAAATTGAATAATTATAAGTGAAAAACTCAGCGTAACGTAAGTAACAAAAAAACAAGCATTATTTGTTTTAACATAACGATTTTTTTCAAGAAACAATTCAAATATCTGAAAATGATTATGAACTTATGTCTTAATTAAAAAACACATGTTAACACACAGAAAATTTGTGATTCGAAAAGAACATGTCTTTTATTAAAAGATACTAAAACTAAAGTATTATATATACATGTAAAGTGAAAAAGAGAGTTATTTTTAACTATCTCGTAATACGACAGAATGTCGTATTACGATGAGTCAAATCATTTTGTAATATATTATGATCGAACTCATTTTATTGCATATTATTTATTATAATACGCTATGATTTATCAAATGCTACGAAAAGAATTCAATGATTTGTCGCGTATTTTAAGTTATTAAATACAACAATCACACAAGTATGACTAAATCTTGACTATCATTAAAGTGACATTTAAAATTACATTTTTTTTTATTAAATTTAACTTTGTTCTCAAAGTGTTGATTTTCTCTGATAATGTAAAATAAAAATAATAAGTACTCAGAAAGTATCTCTGTCGTAAATTGTATAAATGCATAAGAAAGATATTTCGTAATAATCATGAGTCAATAGAATTTCAAAGTATTAAATAATTTGAAAAATTTATTTTTTCGTGAAAATCATTGTCACAATTATTCAAAATTCACTTAACTTTTTCTAACGTTATCTTTCAAAACATTTGTTAATCTTTTGTTTTAATTTTGTTTTTTTTTTTTTTTTCTTTTTCTTTTTTTTTTTTAAGCTTTATCGAAGTATTGTTTTCAATCACAAATTTTCAAGTAAGTTATTTTATTTTTATGACTAGTGTCGTAATAAACATTGTATCTGATACTATTCTGACAATATAGCATCAAGTTTATGTTTTAAAATTTTTTTTTTGATAATTTAATAATATTATTAACATTCTCTTTCGATTCAATAACGCGTTATCAAGACTCTTTTGTTTTGAGAGAAAATGATGAATACAAAAAAAAAATACTTATACGTTTTAAAAAAAAGCAAAAAGTTTCTAAGAGCGAGAATTCATTTGTTGATAATATTGACACGAATGCTAATAATTGTTTTTCTCTCACATTCTCTCAAAATAAGTTTTAATAGTTTTCTATCAAAACAAGACATTAATTTTTGTAAAACGTGACAATTTAATAATTATTCATGAAAAATATTACAATTATCACTTTGACAAATATGTTAAGAAAATTTTTTATGTCTTTTCAATCACACATGCGATCATGATCATTAAGACGCAAAATTTTATTTGTAAATTACATTAACATATTAAAGAAAGTCAGTTTATTAAAAAAAATATTATTACTTTTAGTCAAGTCAACGCGATCATTTATCAAACTCGCGAACATAACATGTTTATCACGAAAAACATTTACTTTTACTATGTTCAAGATTATGAGTTTTAACAAAAATATGTCTTGACAAATTTTAAGAATGATTAAATTGTGATTAATAAAATTTGCGTCAATTGTGTTTATGAAAAAAAACTCAATCGTTGTATTTTTAATAAGTTTTGACAAAAGTTGCTTTATTTTTTGAGTGAAAGTCTCAAAAAGTTCTCATTATTTGTTTTTTTCATAAAAATTGATTAAAAAGTTCACTTTTATCTGATTTTATTTGAAATCTAACTAACGACATTTAATGTTTATAAAATTAAATAATTCAGTTAAGAACTTTATCGTGATTGAAAACATTTCTTTCATCATTACTCGTTTACTCAATGATAGACTGTTTTTTTATGAAATGTTAAGTGTTTTTAAAATGTCTCTTTTCTCTTTTGTTAATGCGTTGATTGATAAATTTCGTGTAATTAATTTGTCGCGTTTTTACTCGAAAAATATGAAATTTTCTTTTACTCTTATGTTAAAGCATTTAAAAATTTCTGTCATTGCTCGTTTCTTTTTTATTAAAAGAAAGAGAGTGAAAATTGTCGAAAATGACACTTTTTTCAAGAAACATTTTTTTGAATGACGTATTTCTCTAAGATTAAAGTCAGTTTTCAAGTTTTTTAACATTATCTCTCGTTTTATCTTGAAATTCTTTTGTTAAACTCTTAATATTTTCACAATTTCAAAGTTTTTCAATGTCGAGTTCTCATTGAAATGTATAATTAAAAATATTTTTTTCAAAATTTTTATTCACTTGAATTGTAACTTGAAAAATAATTTGCATCAAACTATCAAGAAAATTAACAATGTTCGTGAAATGCTAATAGCGAAATTAAATTTAATTTATTCGCTCAACGCTCAGCTAAAGAATTAACACTTTATTTCAAAATAAAAAAATAACTTGAAAAATAAATATCAAAAAAATGTAAAGTAAATAACTCGCAAAAGTTCACTAGAAAGTGATCAAAATATTTTTTACATGTATAATATGTCTGTTTTTCGAGACACAAGAGAAATAAAAGTTTTTTGTTTGTACTTTCTTTCTCATCGAATTTATTTGCGACTCTTTATCATTTTGTTTTTATGATTTTATGTTCAGTATAACATTTGTTATTTTTAATTTGTTATGCGTTTTATTTACTTTTATCAAATTAAATCATCATTGTAAATGATTTGTCAAATTTAAAAATGTTTGTTATGATCTCTCGAGCGTTTTCTTGAGTATTGATATTTTGTTCATTTTTCGTATTTTCGTTTTCATTTAATGATTTCATAACTGATTCGATGTCTGTAATTAAGTTCTCTTTTAAATTCTTTTATTATCAATGTGAAATGCGTTTTTTTTTATCGTTTTTATCATTTTTCGTCATTTTTCTTTTCGCGTTTTGTCGTAATTTTTTATGATTTTTTGTTATAACATGATTAACAATAATATCGCTTTCTCTTATCATAGCTGATCGCACATTAGTATGTTTTTGTGCGTTTCACTCATCTCGCGTGATAATGAAAAGCTTTAAGTAAAAAATAATTTTCGATTCGTACGCGTTCACAATTTGTCTTATTTTAACAGACTTTTTTAACGTAAGTTTTTGTCTTTTCAAAACTCTTGCGTATGCTGATAATAATTATAAATTTTTTAAATTATTCACGTTTGCTTTGATCAATCTCGTTTTATTAATTAAATTACGTAAAACTCGCTCGCTGAGTTTTTTCAGCGTATACGTTCTCAAGAAATGTGCTTTTAAAACACGATATGATTTAAATCATTTTAATTGAAATTTCTCTGATTTTTCATTTCTGATAAGTACTCAATCTCTTTTCTTGAAATGCGTCTCTATCACTTTAAAATTTTTAATTTTTTTAATTTTGATTACTTTGTTAAAAAATAGCTTATTAATTAACATTTTCGCGTGATCAATTTGTTTGATTCAATTTTTCATATTTGTTACAGTGTCTGTCTTTTTCGATTCATTATTATTTATAAATATTCGAGAATGTATCTTGTATAACAAATAAAAAGAATTTTTTTTCATAATTGCATGCAATCGCACGCGTGTTACGAAAAGAATTTGAGAGAGATATTAATTTTAAAGTCTCGTAAGCTTTCTCATTAAATACTTGATAAGCATTTTGCTTAATGTTTTATTTAAATTCTCAATTTTCTTATTCGTTTTGAGATAATATAACGTGATCGTGTGATGTCACGCTTTTAAAAAACTAATGTAATATTTAATTGTTTCTGAAAGTAAATTGATTTCATTATTTGACAAAATCTCTCGCGATGTTTCATAATTTACATAAATTTTTTCATGTATAAAACGCGTTATTTTTTTTTTCGTAATTTCAGTCATTGCTCGTGCGAGAGATCATTTCATCGCATAATCAATTATTGTTATAATTTATCAATTCTTTTTTAACATGATTGATAAAAGTTTAATAAAATCTATTTCTTAACATTTAAAGAACAGAATTTTTTTCTCGATTTAATATTACGAAGTTTCTCGCTTTAAGTTTTTTTTTTGTTTTTAAAATATTTGACAATTTGAGCACAATCAAAAAAACGCTTATACATTTTTTTTTATGTTAAATTATCATGCTCGTGTGTGAAATACTCTTAAAAGTTTTAAATTTTTCAAATGTTTAAATTCTCTGTGCATATTACTAATCAGATTCTTTCAAAAAACTTATTTTAAAAAGAGTGTTTTGACATTGTCGTATATTCGTGTTAAAACATTTTTATCATGATTTAACTCGCGAAATTTAAAATTCATCATTTCTCGCTCAATAATTTTTTTCAATTTCGTATTCGTGAAAAGTTGATAAGTTCAAAAAAAGTGTTTCATGACTAATAATCAATCTTTTTTCGAGCATTCGTTTAGAGCGAATAATTTCATTATTTTTTAAGCGATGTTAGCTAATCTTTTTTTTATGAAATCAAGTCGTTGACTAATAGCGTCTGATACGATTGTCTTGAATTCTTTTTTGTATTTGATTGAGAGATTGTAATTTTAAAATTTCAATATTTATCATGCAAGTCTTTTCGATAACTTTCTCGTTATTTGAAAATATTACAAGTTTTTATGATTTGTAATCACTGTTATTATTTAATCGTTATCAATATATTGATTTTAAATTTATAATGTATGTTTGATTGTTAATAGTTTCTTTTCATGCACAAAATAATTTAGTTCAGTTTCAATTATTTTGCGTTTGTCAAATGTTACTGAGTGATATTTTTCATTCAATCTCAATTGCAATAATGCGCAATCTATGACTCATTTTAACACATTTGTTTCAATTTTGAAAGATTTCTTTTTTCTTAATTGCAATAATATTGAGTGTGATATTATCGCTTTTTTCAATATTTAAAATGCTGACTCACAACTCGCATTTTATATAATTGAACAATGTTTTTTCTTTCTCAAAGTTTCATTCAATTTTTTTAATAAATTCAATATCAATGCGAATATTTTAGCAAATTAATTAATAAATCGTCTGTAATATGATGCAAAACTTAAAAATTGTTATATATCATGTATTGTTTTTGATCTTGATCATGAAACAATGACATTAATTTTTGTTAACATGAGAAATACTCTCTTTTCTCTTACGATGTGTTCACAAAATTTCAATTTCGTAATCATAAAAATGCATTTCGTCATTTTAACGTAAAGTTTATGTTTTTGAAATTGTTTTAAAATTTGTTTCAAGTGTTTCAAGTGTTTCTTTATCATGTTTAAAAAAATCAGTATGTCATTTAAATAAACTAAACACGATTGATCATTGTATTTGTTAAAAATTGAGTTTATCATTGTCTGAAATGTCGTTAAAACATTAATAAATTTGAAAAACATAATTAAATACTCAAACTTTTCTCATTGTGTGTTAAAAGTTGTCTTTGAAATTAATAACTCTCTCATTTTAATCTGTCAATAACTCAATAAAAGATTGATTTTTGACAAATATTTCGCAATTTCTATCATATTTATCATTTTCTAAATTCTGAGCAACGAATATTCGTTTTTGACTGTGATCTTATTTAAAGTTTTGTAATTGATATATATACATCACTTTTCGTGAGATTTCTTGATAAAAATGACTGAAAAATCTCACGAATTAAAAAAAGAACGAATAAGTTTTTTGTTCAACAAATGCTAAAATTAACATTTTTGTTTTTTCAAGTGCGTTTGTGATAATGAGTATGCGTTTTGATTAATTGATTTAATATTCTTAATCTCAATATCGTGTATAAACTTTTTCTTAAAAGAAAACTCGTTTAATAATTTCAATTGAAAAACGTTCTTGTACTTTTTCAAAAATTTCTTGACTCTTTTATTCTCGCGTTCAATTGTAACAAATTTAAAAGAATTTTTCTTATTCTGTCAAATCACGTAAAATGCAATTATGATTTTTTGCTTGCGAAACATTCGTTTAACTTAAGTGTTAAAAAGAAAATTAAAATTTTTCATTTTATCATCATTCACTCTTTTTCTCATATTCGATAAGAGTAAAATGTGTGATTTTTTTTTGTTATTCATGATTCTCATGCAAAACATTCGTTAATCAATGTCAAGATTATGATATCTCAGTCAGTTTTATTCGAGTATAAAATTGTAAACAAAATTTAATAACTCGCGCGCGATGATCACGCAAATAAATTTGTCAATTTTAAAAAAAAGTCTCATAAATGCAAATAATAGCATTTTCTTTTTGTTAAGTAATTTTATCTCTCTTGAATTTATTTTTTTGCTAATTCTCGTTTTTAATCGTCACACTATTTTATTTAAAACATAAATTATTAAGACATTAAAGTTCACGAAAGTCTGAGTGTTTATGCGCATATTAAAAGATTTTACTGTTTCATTAAATAGTATCATGTTGTCTCTTAAAGCGTTAATATGTAAGTTTATCTTTTTTTTTGAATCTTTGATTTTTTCTAACATTTTGTTTGCGTTGATTGAGTCAAATGAATTGAAAAAATTCATTCTCTCATTCATTGTTAAAGCTTTTGTCATTCAATTAATGAGTGCTTTTATGCTTATCAATTTTACGTGTTTTTTAATTTCTTGTTCTTGATCTCTCAAAAGTAATTTTTCTTGTTATGTTTTTTGTCATTACAATTAAAACAAGCGTTTTTCTTGCAACATTAAGATATTCATTTTTTATTATTTTTTTTTGATAAATTGAGTGTTTTGACAATTGCGCTAAGATTCATAGCATTTTCTTTTTGCGTGATAATAACTAATGTGTTAATTGTCACATTAAACTTGAAATTTGTCATTTTTGTCAAGTTTAGTTTCAGTTCAATGTCAATAAATAATTCTGTAATCTTGTTAAAATTCGTTAATTTCTTTCATATTTAATGTTATTTCGTCTTGATCTCGAGTTTTAGCTTTGTGAGAAACATTAATTATAAAATTTTTGTATTTGTTTAATTGTTCATCGTTATTGTTATCGTTTTAAAGTCAAGATAATACTTTTTCATGTCATTTGTTTGATAACACTTTCTCAAATAATTTTATCATTTAGTTTTCGCATTTTGTTTCTGATAATGCTTTAAAATTCAATTTTCAAATTTTAGTTATGTTTTTGACATTGATTGTGTCAAATCAGCTTGAAACAGATTATATTTCGTATTTCAAAGTGTGACTGTTTTCTCTGTTAATCGTGACAAAACGAAAATGATTTTTTAATGATTTGTCATTTTTTTATTGACAAAATCAACTTTCTTTTTTTAATGTGATTTTTATAAAGTCAATTAATGTTTGACAATATCGTTTTCTCGCTTGTCATTATACAAGTGTGAAAAGTTCAACTCAAATATCTTTCGATAAAATGAGAATGATTTAATAAAAGAATTGATTGATCGTTTCATGTTTTATATTTAATCATGAAATCTTATGTTAAGCTGTCTCATTTATGTATTTTTGATTCATAATATCTGAGTTAACGCGTTCTCTTGATTGTATATTTTTTTTAGCGTGTTATAATTTTTCTGAAACTTTCGTTTTTTAATTTCTTTTTTCTTGATTTCAATCTCTTTTCACTCATTCATATATGTTTAAATTTTGTTGCAAAGTTGTACGATTTCTTATAAATTATTTTCAAGCATTCTTGCGATATCTCGAATGTTCATTTTGAGTCTTTTCGTGAAATTTGTTATAACGCTCTTGATAATAAAGTCAAGCGTCATAAAATTGAAAATTTTTAAAATATTCATTGATAAATTTTCATCGCTGAGATTAGACAATTGAAAATTGATATTTTGAAACATTGTGTGTGATAACGAATTTTTCTAGCTTTCTTTTTTAACAAAAGTGCGATAGAGTAATAATGATAAAACAACGAACGCAATGTTATCTCGATTTCGCATTCGCTTAAAATTTTCTAATGAAAAGAAAAGAGAAAAGAAAAAGTGTTAATATTGAGTCATAAACTTTATAACTTTTTGTTCTGAAAAATTAATAGCAATTCAATGAAAAATTTTCTTGATATTCATCTTGAATTCTGAGTGCTTTGATATGAAATTCGATTCTCGTCACAACATTACTCGAGTGTGATCTTGTGTTTTTCTTTTGCATATTTGAAAATCTTTCAATTTCTAAAATTGCTTATGATTGCGTATTGTATTTTCAATCGTGCATATTGCTTTTTCGTATTAAAAACAATATGCAAACTTTTTGTGATACAAACGTGTTTTCATAAAACTTGACGTGCTATCAGATGTGATTTGAAAAGAACATGTTTTTTATTAAAAGATACTAAGACTAAAGTATTATATATACATGTAAAGTGAAAAAAAGAGTTATCTCTAATTATCTCGTAATATGATAGAATGTCGTATTACAATGAGTCGAATTATCTTGTAATATATTATGATCGAACTCATTTTATCGCATACTATTTACTATAGTACGCTATGATTCATCGAATGTTACAAAAAGAATTCAATAATTTGTCGTGTACTTTGAGTTATTGAATATAACAATCGCACAAATACAACTAAATCTTGATTATCATCAAAGTGACATTTAAAATCACAAATTAAAGCTAACGTTAAACTCTTAATATTATTAAGTTTTTAAAATTTCACATAAGAACTTAGTGCGCTAGATTTATAAACAATATACATAATCATTATTTTATTTTAGTTCACGTATGTTTTTTCAGTGTGATACACACAACATAGTTAAAATATCATAACAAAGTTTCTTGCGATACGCATGTTACAACAAGTTCAAATTAAAGCAATTAAAATTATTACTAATTGTTTTCATACGATGACAGCAAATTGTTTAAATGTGAAAAATCATTTTTTACTTGCGAAACTCATTCTTAAAATGCATAATGACAAATTTATTTTACATTTAATCACGTTATTGAGTTTCGAACACTTATAGCTTTTAAATAACAATGTGATCATATTTTCATTGAAACGTTTAATTAACAAATACGAGAATGTATATAAAAAAAATTTAAACTAATTAAAAATTATTATTTTTTTTGTCATCTCGCTTTAATGAAAGCTTTTAATAATAATTATTAATAAGAACTCAAACACGATTATTTAAAATCACAATAAGATAATTTTTAACACGAACGCGAATATTTATTACACGAACGAATCAAGCATAAACGACAGAATAATTACAACGATAACATGTCTTTTTTAAAAAAAAAAAAGCATAACATGTCTGAGCAATATCAAGAATTTCATTATATACGCAACAAAACTTTACAATATTTTCTTGATTCTGAATTTAGTCAAACAAAATTTGAATAAAAATCTTAATTTAACAAGTTTCAGACATAACATGATCATTTTCACTAATAATCAAGCGATGATTCAAGTCATGAAAAATTCAAGAAAATAATTAAAACAAGAGATTTTATGACTTATAGCGAAGAGAATCGCAATTATTATTAAAAAAATAAAGATAAAATGAATCTTAGCATATTACGAAATCTTAAACAACAAAATAATCAATTATTTGATTAAATAAATCGCGAGATAACAAAAGAATTCTGACAATTCAATTGCGAGAACAATCATTTTCTTTTTGTCAAAATATCTGAAATCGTTATTAATAACATAAAAAAACAAAACTTTAAGTCATGTCAAAATCAGATAAAAAAACAAATGAGAGACATTCACTCACAATAAACGTTTACATCGCATGAAATTAATCTCAATCGCGAAAGTGCTAAACAAATATAGAAATTTATCTCGCTTTTTGTGTTTCGCATTAACACAATTACGAATTAACAAAATTCATTTACGCGAATATTTTCACAAAATCAATGCTGTCTCGAATTTGTTTTGCTTGTGCGATAAACAAATTAAATAATTAATAACACACGTATTGCTAAATTGCTCTAATCACGCAATAAAAAAAAATCGTGTTTTCTGAAACTCAGACTTTAAAATGCAAAATTTAAAACGCATTCTTGATAAACTCGCATTGACACGTAAAATGACAATTTTCATAATTTAAACTAAATTTCTCGTTCAATTCAGAAACGTGAGTGTGAATCATTCAGAATATAAAATGAGTGATGAAAAATTTCTCGTAATAAGCATTAATATTCTCTTATTACAACTGAAAAAGCTATTTTTTTTTGTCAAAAGCGAGAATGAGTTCGAGATCTAGAATCTAAGTAATACTTTGCATTTTCTCATTGTGTATTTATCTTTTTTTTAAAATAATTGATTATTCTCTCATTTCTTTTTCAGATAATAACTAGATCAGATAAAAACGAAATGCTTTAATTTGTATATATGATAGTTTGACAAGCGAACAACGAACTAAGTGAACACAAAAAACAAAAAACAAAGAGACAGTGAGCACAGCGAGAATCATGAGTGTAAAATCATTGAGAAAAAAGCGAAACAAGAGAGCAGTCAGACTAGTAAACGAAATAAACATGTTTTGAGACTCGAAAGTCTCGAGAAGAATCGATTGCGTAGCGCTCGTACGAGATGCAAACAACAATCTAAGAAAATAATCAATCAATCAATCAATCGATTAGCGTTCAGGGGTGACAGACAGAGCCTTTCTTCTGCTTAATCTTGGGTGAAGGAGAATCTCTCAAAACGAAACGCTCAGCTCTGTTAGGTTAACTGAAGAACAGTGCCAGAGAATCCGATCTCAAGTGGAGGTCAAGCATCCATAAATACTCTTTTTATATGAGTATAGAGGAACTACTTCTAAGAAAAGAGAAAGAAACACATCTGTAGTGAAACATAGGTTTCTCTGTAGGATATAGTCCTTGTTGCTGACGGGCTTGGCAAAAAGCCCACCATGATCTGAAACCATGCTGGATAGAAATAATAATAGGAAAGGAGGCTGTAATTACCCTCTTTATAATATAACTTCATGATTTCTGGCAGGGCAGAGACCCGGAGGTGGACCAGGGGAAGGAGGATCAGGGGAAGGATGGGGATTGATTCTTCAATAAAACCCTTCGCGAACTTTTGTCTCGCGTTGAGTCAGTGCTCAACCCTTCTCACCGTCAGACAAGATTTGCCACGCAAGACCGTCAGAAGAAATGAAAGGTCAGATCTCGGTCTAGGGAACTGAGCTCAAGTTGCTCTCTCTAGGCTATCAGCTACTCTCTTCATGAACAGCTGAAGACTGCTCATAGCAAGAAGCAAGATTGAAAGCTCCATCTAGATTCGTCTCGTCACTATCGAGGTTATATGCTGCCGAAGTAGATAAGAAATCACTAGGGACCGGGGTTTTGCACGGCTCGCGAGGTCAACCCTATAGACAGTGAGGATATCTATTCGTAAGAAAGGATCCCGAGTCAATTAGAGAGGGTTGCTATAATCCAATGGGCAAAAGAACAAGGCTCAGTTACCGTAAGGAGATTGATTGTATCCAAATTAGTTGTTAAACCTTTGGAGACGAGATAGTAACAGTTTCTCAGATGTAGCCGAAAAGAATAAGAGGCCGAACGACGCGGTCGAGTTCTTCATAGACAGACACAGTCGGACGGTCTTCCTGAAATCAATGAGTCGAAGATAATTTCCCATCCCAAAGCCAGGCGTTGATCAGCTTTTGATTCCATGAGATATTGGAGAATATCGACACCTGATAGTCATAAACAAGCGCAAGTGCACGAGCTTATCTAGCCTCCTATCAACACGCCAATCTGTTCATTAGGTTGACACGCTCTTCGTTTTGGAATTCCACAGACGGACCATGCTGAGCTGCTGTCACTTCCATGTTGAAAGGAGATATCAGGGTTCGTCAAACAACATCAACATTGGCGGTCATCCCGTTCTTTTTTCACAACAACAAAAAGGTTCAAGTTGCTGTTCTGGGCAAGTCACAGTGACGAGGGAATTCCCGTACTGTAATTCGAAGAAAATCGTTCGTCTTCCCTATTTCTATTTGAGATACTTGACGTACTCGGCGGTATACTCCGCTAACACGAGGTAAATTTTCGATCTTGAGATACGAGGAGGTATCTACATTATTGTTAGCATTATGCCTTTGCTGAATTTGGCACATACTAGCAGAAGGACCGATCGTCCAGCAGCTGTAACATCTGGACCTTCTCCATGATCCATCCGACAATTTCTGCCGTCTGCTGCATTTTCGCTCACCCGAACCTGCGAGCAAGGTTGTCAAAAGACTAAAATTAAGCCTGTACAAACTTGCTGCAACAGTATATATAAACACCGTGTACTCCTTGGCGATCTCGGTCCGCTCCACGTCCCTCTGTTCCCTGGGAAATTGTGTCAGCAAGTCTCGAGCGGTTTCTGTTCCATCCCAGAGGAATCACTTCAAACGAGGACGGCAGATGGTTTGAGCGTGACACCGTCACACGTGGGCGCTGGCTCTCTGATTGACGTTCCTGCACGCTTCTTCGGTGGTAGTAGACTCGATGGTAACCTCATTCTAGGCCATGATGATGCATGTCTCTCAAGGGGAGATGGCCCTTTATTGTTGGACATAAGGCGGGGGGGTATTTTGTTGATATGAATGCAGCTCAAGCTCTGGATGGATCAACGTCATGCGTATCGTTCGAGTTTATTACTGCGCCGGGGCTCTCACAGTGGTGCTGCTATGCCATCGGCACCACCATTGAACGCTTTGTTGCAGCATGCACCGCTGCCGAAGAACCTTGGATTGTCATTTCGGCGACGGATTATCATCCGACCTACACGCCCACTCCCGGCAGCTCTTTTTGCGTAAATTGTTCGATAACTCTTATATATAGCAAACCAGGGGGGAGGGCCACTGTGTTGGCGCTTACCATAGCTCTAGGGATACGATGGGGTCGATCCGTCCATCAACATGGATCCATCTGTATTGTCCGACTGGTTTAAATCATTTGCTCAAATATCAAGGACCAGACCTAACCCGTCGTGTTGGTGTTGTTGTTTGTAAAGATGTGGGCCCGGGGATGTATTAAACCGTTTGTAGGGGAACAGCATTGCCTTCCACCCTACTGCAGCAATGAGGAAGACAAATCTGTCGTCCTCGGTATCTCATAAGAGAAACCATGTAATATATATATATAGATATATAGATATATATATAAGCAAGTTTATTTCTTCCGAACCATGGAAAGGCAACAAGGTCTCGTTTCACCAATCACAAGATCGAGTCCACTCGCATAAAGGGTTCAATCATTTTCCTTTGCCAAAAAGGACATTGTTCGATTTTCTGAAATCAAACTAGGAATCTGTACCAGAAGGATCGCGTGCTTGACAAGGCCCGGCCGGAGAGAAGTCCAAAATAATCATCTCGTCATTTATCGCTCCAAAATTGGGTGAGGATACGTCTCCGTGATGAAATCGAGCCTGATGCGGCTGGTTGAGGCATTTTATGGCACCTTGTGCAGTCCAGTTGCTGCTTCAGAGAAGCGAATCCCTCCATTCACTTGGATTGTCTTGCTCCACCGCATTGCACTCGACCCAGAGTATGTCTCTTGATTGCCCGCAGGACCGGAAACGTCCCCTTTTCACTCAGGTTCCGATCTCTTTTTACATGGCCCTCTGGCCTCACCGGGTTGATAATGTTTCACACCATACCGAAGAAACTGGAATATTCTGGGGGCATCTTCGGGGCCCATAATCCCCGAGCACGCACTTTGGCACCGTATTCTCGTAAAAACTGACTCCTGTGGTAAATTTTGGTAGGCACGAATGGTTTTGTACAGGTCCTAGGCATTCAGCGGTTTGGCAGAGCTATCCCCGCTCATTTGTATGTGATCATCAATGGTTGGACGTTGATAATTGGCGAATACCCCGGCATAACGGCTATCACGAAATGTATCGAGTACCCCGACTTGTTGCCAATTCAATGGGCGAGGCCCCCCTTGCCGGCTGCCTCTCCGAATAAAAGGCCAAGCAGAGTGAGTATATATAAAAAAGGCTCCAAGACTCAATCAGGCTTGGTTGGTAGGTATTCCGGCGGCCGTGGTCCTGGGAAAATGGATAAAGATAAGGAGCCTTTTTTTAAGCTGTAGAATTGGTGGTCGGGGTCCTTTGTACAGCCACATCAACGATTGCTTGAAGTTTGCCATTTTTGAGACCGCGCAAGATCCCGTCAATGCTGGCATCGGACCTGGCAACTCCAAATTTGGCCTCTAAACGATGACGCCGATATAGCCAATCGCTATTCACTCCGGTGATATTCACAGATAATGCTTGGAGTAATTTGTGCGTTCCGAACTTCGTGTTGCCTCGGTCTATTCACTCGAGGCAATTCCGCAGTACCAATAACGTGAGGGGAATATTGGGAATGCGCTTGACAAAGTAGATAGGCTTGGTTTGCTGGTGAATATCGATATTTTTGACCCAATTGCTTGCTGCTCCCGGGGCATAATATTGCCCCTGCGCCCGACCACTGAGTTATCTGAAAATAATCTAACACCTCTTCCTCAAAGGTGTCCCACTCAACCGTACGCCCCGAAAACCACAAGTTGGGGCATAATATTGCCCCCGTGCTTGATTCTGTTTTTGTCGATACCTCCACCACTGCGTTCTCTGATAGTGTTCTAACACCTCTTCCTCAAAGGTGTCCCACTCAACCGTACGCCCCGAAAACCACAAGCTGTGAAGCGAAGGGCTTGTGATATGACGTGGTCCGGTGTTGAGCTTTGGCAATGGTGCTCTGACAACCTCTCTAGCTATCTCAGTAGTCATCTTGCAATACACGTTCCTTGATACGAGGAAGAGAGCGGAATGGAAATAGTCAAAATTGAAAGAGATTCACCGGTGGAATGTTGGGTATGACCCATTGTGCTTCGTTCCGCGGAATTTTGGTGAATATATATATTGGTTAGATCCTCCCAGGAGGGTTGGTATCAGAAACGAGAGGGCAAGTACGTTTTCGGTTGGGATAGGCTTCAACATCCAAAACACGTCAGAGAAATGTTTTGAATCTCACGAAGATAAGTTTCAGGCGCGTGGTATACTGCGCATCGTGATCGAGGGACCATCGGCTGTCACTCATGACTGATATATATAAATAGCCCGCTGCATAGGGGAAGGGTTTCCGCGAGGAGGTAAGGTGATGAACCGGACAATGCTTTTGGTAAATATATATATACACTCCGTAAAGTAGGAGGTAATCGAAGAAGTTAATAACCTGTCGGCGATATATAAGTAGCAAGCGGGCGAGCCTCAAAAGCCAAGTGCGTAGGCAAGAGAAGGAAGAAAGAAGGAAAGGTTAGAACCTCGAGAACGAATATTTATATTGAGGTATCCGTTTAGTGAATGATTCTGATACATTCACATTCACTCAAAGGGAAAAATTCACTCGAGAAACCAAAGGTTGAAAAGATTCACTCATGATACTCAAAATTGAAAAAGTGAATCGCAAATAGGGTAGAAATAACTTCACCCTTATTACATAGGTTCTTGCACTCCCACTCTTGGTGGGGGATTGGCCAGAGATCTCCTGGTTCTCAGACATCACATCACTATACAACAATCATCTTCACGAGTGCGATTGGTGTTTGGCTGATTGAATGGTCTCGGCGGCTGCGTAGGTCTCCTAGGCTGGGGCTGGGCCTGACGCTGGGGTTGACGCTTGGGCTTGGGCTTGGGCTTGGGCTGCCTTTGTTGCTTCGGTTGGTTCCAGTAGTCTGGGTTACGTCGGGGGACGAAGGTTCCATGCTTGTTCGAGTACACTGGTCTCGCGGGCATAGGCGGGAGATAGTCGGGATGTCGAGGATCAGAAGCTGAAACCCCGCTTTGAAATGTGATTGTTAGTTAGATGGTGAATATTGCTAGAGGATGGGCGAAGAGGGAAAGCCTACCGAGGCATTCTTGCTTGAGAAGAAGGATTGAGATATGTATATGCTCAATATCAGTGAAGACTGTTCAAGGTATGATAAAGATAGGGAGGTATGTATTTGTTGTAGTGGCTTCTTCGGTAGCTCATCTCTGAATATCCCTAGTTACTGACTTACCTATTTCAGTGGGATGCGAGGTTCCTGATATACATCAACTTTGAGGCTCTGCTGTTCACCATTCTCGCGCCGTATCCTTTGCCAAGTCCGTTGTCAAGGAGACAGCTTCAGCCGACCTTGACGACGGCACGCTCAAGTCTTCTTTTAAGCGAATAACATCGTCCCACGTCTTTTTCAGCCCCCAATAGTAAAGCCTTGAATGATTGTTGACCCCGCACTTCACGACGGGGCGTAGACTGTGTTGAGAACTTGAGCCTCACTGATATCTTGAAGAGCTGGAGAGCCTTGCACGATTCATTGATGAGGCATTGAGCACGAGGTAGTACGGACCCCTGTGCAGCAGATATTAATTCGTTTCTTGTGCTAGATTGCGATAAAAGCGGGCAATAGCGCGCGAACCGTTGAAGCACCCCTGTTTGCTGATGGTGAGATTGATTCAGCCTCTTGGAAGTCATGGTCCTCGGAATATTTTCCAGAGATCACAATTTAGGAAGATGGACAGGCACATAACTTAAATTCGTCCTTCAGCTAACTCATCATTCTCCTCGCCAAGCCTTCCCTGTCGTTCTTTTCCAAGCCCTATTGCTTCACTCCTCATACAAATCTGTGCTCATAGACTATGTGAAGACTTGGGCTAGGAGAGAGTGGTTACTGTTATTTCATATGCTATTTGCAATACAGGGCAAGCTCGGGCAGGCAACGGATCAGTCATTCGACTGGGGATTGGAGGCTTTCATATCATTCTTGTTCTTCGGTAGAGGCTGTCCTGTACGGACCTCCTAAAGACTCTCCAATCTCCACTCCTTCCCGCTCAAATGCTTCAACAATACGCTTCATAGGATCATCAGAGGCAATCCACGATCGTATATGCCCTAGATCCTGGGCAAGGCGTTCGTGTTTTTAGCTAGATACTCGATAAAAGAAGAGTCTCGTCGGGGAGGTATAGATCGTAGCTCACCCCGATGATACGTCCGTCCTTTATAAGTGCCGGAAGGCTTCGTCCTTTTGACTCCTTCTCCCAGAGCATAAAGTCCATGGGGCTCGCGGTGAGATCAAGTGGTTCAAAAGAAACGAAGTTCTTTCTTAAGGCTGACTGTATCCGCATGACAGTGGCCTCCATGCGAGGGGTGGCTCCTTTATAAATCAGAAAACACCCCCCGTGATATGCTGCGTCTTCAGGCAAGTCGCTCGGTTGAGCTGCTTCCATCGCCTTGACGCGACGATCATACTCTAGCAAGCGCTCAATATAATCTGCCTTTTTGCCGTTCAGAGGCAGAGATCGCAGCTCGAGAATCTCGATAAGCTCTGAGTTTGATTTCTTCTCGTATTTTCCTGCCATTTTGAAGGAGGTCCCTTTGTAAACTTCATTAGATTAGGTACTATTCGGCCATTTGTTATTGTCCATTGCAATTGATGGTGGTAAAAGTGAGGATGATGAAGTCGTTAAAACTATGCTCCACTCATTAGTTGGATTAGTCACCATCAAGATGGTCATCAGTGCCAGTGGCTCAACCTCATCTTGGCTCTTCTTCTTCACTTCATATGTCTTGAAAGGGCCTCGTTGTCAACTATGCTCGTATCACCAGAACCATATTCGATAAGAATGCTGCATCTCTGGTGGTTCTTTCAATTGCATGCGCCGGGCAGCTTCAAAATTACACCCCGCTTTAAACATAGCTACCCACGATGGGAAGATAAGCTGGTTCGGAACCGAATCCTTCCTCCTCGCAAGATAGGATGGTGACAGCAGCATTATCATCCACAATGGGCAGGTTTACCATCACTTGGAGGAATGTACTACAAGGATTCGGTCTGGCATAACTTCTTCGAATCCTATCGCGCGGGGTGTACTACCCCGTGGGGTACCTAGATACCCATACGAATGGTCACCCATGACTTGCGAAAAGCTCGGATGAGGCTGGAAGGCCCTTGCTTCACTATATTGGGTTGTAGCCTTCCCCGCCAGACTATGCGAAAGATACAGACATCCTGTTTTGTTTGGCAGCGAGATGCAAGCGCTCTTTGAACAAAGAACTGACCTAGCGTTCTCGAAAGACTCTCAATCGATATCCCTCTCGACTTATCCTCTAAGAACTTCGTTGTCCTGGGCTTGAAGTAAGGGAAATGCCCTCGGTAGTAGAGTATGACGGACTAAATCCTTCTCTACCGATGGGTCAGGTTCCTAGTCGGTAAAGGAATACGCAGAGAGCGGTTTCAATCCCACCCAAAGACTTCAAGACCTCCAACCTCTGGAAATTCATATTGCTAGCCATTATGGACCAAGAGAAATCCGTCTCTTTAACGCCCCTTACTGGAAGGATTTCTTCAGCCTGCTATCTATCTTTTCAGGATGCTGAATAGTACCTTCTTTGTTTCCTATTCGACTCTTTTGCTTGACTTATGAAGTGACACCAAGAGTATATCTCTCAATGATCGATCATATTTTATTTGATTCTGAATCCGGAGAAAGCAGCCGTACTGGAAAACTTCACTGCTCTTACCACGTTTCGGCATTTCCCAAAACATTCACCTTTACCTTCACTCACTCTGTATAAGAATCTCATCAATTCCTTCTCTTTCCTTTCTCTCACTCAACAACCACAACTCTCCGACCTACTCTGACATATCAATCAATCCTCAAAGAACAAAGTGAGTTAAGACTCTCTCGCCGCCTCGAACAACCGCAAAGCTAACTTGGCCGCCCAAAGAAACAGCTTTCAAACCACCAAATCACCTCATCCCTCAAAAACTAAACGAGCATTTCAAAAATGCAGCTCTTCGTCATGATCCCCGTCTTCCTCACCGCTATCGGTCTTGCCGTTGCCGCACCCGCACCCGCACCCGCGCCCGCGCCCGTCCCCGCAGCCGAAGCTCAAGGCGGCCTTGACTGCACTCCTTGTTCGACTGAGAGGGTGGATAATTGCTGCACACGGCCCGGTTTGGAATGATCTGGGCTATTTTGCTCAGTCGTGATGGATCGTCCTGGATAGGTTGTTGCTTCTGCAGCAGCATTCTACTTTTCTTTTAAGGCGACGACGACGATGTATTATCAAATTAATATCTAAGACCATCAATTCAGACATCTTCTGTCTCTTCAGAATATTCTCTAAATGTAGTATTGTCCTTTGAAAGTAGCACAGTGTTTTAAAAAAGATCACGAAAATATGAGGAAAGGTCACGTCTTTTTAGGCACGGATTAACTCATTTCTTCCTATGTTAAACAATAGCTGCATATTTGAGTGGAACTGTCACAAGTGAACAGGGTACCCATACACCAGCAAAGAGTCGTGATTCTCCTTCTTTCAAATGCTGTCTCTGTAGTCTTGAGCGGAAATGAGTGAGGTGGCGTAATCTGTTTGTGACAGAGATCTAGATAGGGGTTAACGATAGCTGTGGCGGTGGTGCTTGTACTCCGACTCACGTGACCTGTGTCTCTTTGAAACCTCCAGCATCAAAAGAAAAGAAAACATTCATATCGACTCGGTCGTTCAGCTTCCTATATTTCTTCTGTTGGATTCAATTCTTCTTCCCAAGACATCCTTCTTAGAAAACACACAGGTTAAAACGCACACACTTTCTTTCCCACTTTTCCACTTTATCACCTGGAGCTTTATCTGTTCCTCTGACGATCCAAACTTCCGTACTAGCTAGCTAGCTTAGCTGTCGCCGCAACGACTCATCCTGCTCCCCAAACCCAGTGCGACAAAACGCCTGCGACGACCTCATCCTAACCTCCCGTCTTTGTTTACTGACTGACATGAACACTGAGGCAAAGCTTCAGCTTGATTAGGTTTAACACGCTCTCACTTTGTTTTTCTCCATCATGCCATTCTGGCTTTCTATCCTCCTTCTCCAAGATCTTAAGGAGCTACATGGTGGTTGAGGCGCATCCTTCAACATCACTCATTCTTCTGTGATTACACCTTTCTCTACCACTACTCTTTTAATCTTCCTATTGGAGTTTCAAAACTTAATTCCCCGAAAAGCCAAGAGTCTTTCTGCCCTCTTTTCTGCTACCAAGAAAAACGACGCGAAAACACTGCTTGTAAGTGGAGCGACAGAAGGTCGAAGCTGGAGCTGAAGCCTGGCGGTTTGTTTCGCCTGCACATTCCCATCTCCACCCCTCCTCCTTGGCGCATTTCAGCCCTGAGAACGCGATGGTAAAGCCAAAAACACTGACCCACCGAGTCGTCAAGCAGCTAGAAGCATCACAAGGGAAGCTCGGAGACTCTGCGAAGACACAAAAGGGGAAAACCTGCGGAGGGAAAGAGACCTTTCTCTTCCTTTTTTATTTCCCTGGATCCCCTCCCTTCAGTGACCCCGACACACGACTCGAGCCGAGTAATAACCAGAGGACCATATATCCGATGCCCTTGTCGCCATCCCCTATCACCTCTCCCAACACAAGCAGCTCGACATTCCCTCCCAACGGTGGCGCCGCTGGGAACCGACCTCCCGATGCCCAGCGCATCTCAACTTCTTCCGAGAATGAAAGGCGACGGTTGATCCAGTTCGACCTCGAGTCGTCGCAGAGTCAGCTGTCGTTGCATCGAACAGGGAGTGGGCAGAGTCAGCGAGGAACAAGCAAGACACAATCTGGCAGGATTCCATCCCCGCCACCACCCAGGTAAGTTACCCGACCTCACTCTCTATTTCTTCCTCTCTAGCCACACCCCTTCAGTCATCCTTTTATCGCTTTTCTTTCTCTCTCTCCTCTCTTCTCTCTTTCGTATTCGATCTTGCGATCGTGGCTGTGGTCGACGCTGCCCTTATTCTGGCCCTCCCCACAATTGCGGTTCGCTTACCTAGCGTGCCCCGCTCTGCGAATCGTGGCTGCCCAACGGGCCTGGACCACAACTGCAACCACCACCCTGCACGGTTCAATGAGGGGGACTCTCTAATGGGGGGAAAGCGTACCACTCTCATTTCCCTAAAGCACATCGAAACACCACGAACAGAGAGAGACGGAGAGAGAAGCAGAAAAAGAAATAAGCGACATACTTTCCATCACAATTCGTGATGCATGCTGCTCATGCCGATGAGTGGGATGGTCGACACACCGAGCTTGGGCTAACATCTGACTTGGATCAACCCAGCGCTTATCATCGAGGCGTCTCCTTCGATACCTTCAACACCCGCGACGCCACAGACTTTTCGTTGACTTTGAACTACAAACACAAAGATTACGTTGCCACACGACGCAGCCGAACTTTCCTCTGCGGTACCGACCAGAATGACTACTCCGACTTTGCTCTCGAGTGGCTGATCGACGAGCTGGTTGACGATGGGGATGAAATCGTGTGCCTTCGAGCTGTCGAGAAGGATTCTAAGATCGCCAGCGATTCCAGTGTAGACCAAGGTCGATACCATCAAGAGGCGGAGAAGCTACTGGCCCAGGTTATCGAGAAGAATAAGCACGATGAAAAGGCTATCAGTCTAGTGATGGAGTTGGCCATCGGGAAAGTTCAAGAGATAATTCAGCGGATGGTAAGAATCCTTGTTTTCGGGGTTACTTGTCCTCGGCAATCGCTAATAACCTACGTTGATAGATCCAAATTTACGAACCTGCTGTACTCATTGTCGGCACCCGTGGCCGCAGCCTCGGTGGTATGCAAGGCCTCCTTCCCGGCTCGGTCTCCAAGTACTGCCTCCAGCAATCACCTATCCCCGTCATCGTCGTCCGACCTTCCACCAAGCGCGAAAAGAAGAAGAAGAAGCGCATGGCGAACCCATCCCGTCGCTCGTATAACCAGATCCTTGAATTAAGCGAAGCGAAAGGAAGCCATCTCTTTGACTCTGCCGGAAGTACGAATAGCAGTGCCACCAAACTCCCAGCTGAGGAAGCTGCAGCTGTCGCGAAAGCAGTCGGAGTCGGCGGCCTACAGCCCAGCCCAATGGAACATGGCGTTAACAACCTCTCCCTGTCACGCGAAGCGTCACCACTCGGAAAGAGCAGTGACGATAACGATAATGAAAACGATGAGAATGACGATCGTGCGACTGGTCCCGAGTCTAGGAAGCTTAGCAGCTCGGACTTCCCTGCCGTTTTGAAGAGTCCTATGCTGGGTAATCTCGAAAGCCCCGTTCTCAGCGATGAAGAAGACGAGGGGAATGATAGCGGTGACGAAATGGATGATGAAGAGCAGGAGGTTGTTAGTCCACCCGTTAATAAGAATGAGGATGGGACTTACACCGCCGGTTGATTTTACCTGCGAGAGAGATTATGGAGGTTATCGACTCTACGTATGAGTCTACGATACGCCCCCATATATACCCAATTGTTCGAGTCTTTTTCCTTTTCCTTTCCTTGTTTATCCTACTATTTCACACCCGCAAGGGACAACTGACAGCATGCTCCTTTTCCCTTTCTTCTCTTTCTTTTCTACTTTTCAGTACGACTGTGATGAGTTACCTAACCAAATTCCCCTTTTCCTAGCCTTGCATCTCTTAGGTACTATCTAGTACCAGTTACCCAATGTTCTAGAGTACTTACTATCTTGCATCTTCTTCCCTACCTTATTCTTTTATCCTTTTGTATCTCTTATAAATCTTTCCTCACATTCTCTCCAGTGAACGAAAGATTTTTCTTTACTCTCCTCTCTACATGTTAAGGTGTATTACTTCTTTTCTTTTCTTTCTCTCCTCTCTTTGTTTCGAGTTGTTATTTTAAAGCAAAGCAAGCAGTGCCTACGGGCTATACAGTATACCTTATCAGGAAGTAGATTTTAGTTAGGCCATTATGGTTCTTTAATATTGATTACTTTTTTATTATTATCCATTTGATGGATTGCATCATGTTAGAAGTCAACTTGTTTGTATGTGTGTATACTTCTTTTAGGAATGATATCCACCACCATTCATTCACACCACATAGTAAACTAGCAAAGGAACACCCAGATATATAAAAACCAAAGACGTAAAATAAAAGCTATCAATCACCCCAACCTCAACGCAAACCCCGCCCCTTCCTCTCCACCCCCTTCCTCTCCCGCACCACCAAAAACCTCCGCAAAATCCAACCTCGGAGCCTCCTGCCCCCTCTTCGGCGCCTCAGGCGTATCCTTCCTCCTCCTCCTCTCCATCCCGGCCTTACTCGGAAACGTAGGAAACATCTCCTTCGCCTTCGGCTTGGGATCTTCACGGAAGTATTGGTGAGAGAGGCATTCGGAGGCGCTAGGTCGGGAGGCGGGGTTTAGGGCTAGGAGGTTGGAGAGGAGGAGGAGGCCTGTGTTTGTTAGGTAGGGGAATTTGGAGCGCGGGAGGAGTGGGGGGTGGGAGGATGTTGAGGTTGATGTTGAGGGGGGGAGGCGGAGGGATTTTGCGTTTGGGAGGGAGCGGAAGGAGGGCCAGGTGTAAGGGGTGGGAGGGCCGGTTAGGGCGAAGATCTAGGGATGGGTTGTTAGTTTGCGGTGGGTTATATTTTGGGGGAGGAGGGTATACCTTTGATAAATGGTCGACTTCGTTTTTGCCTTGTAGAAGGGGTTCTTTTAGGAGGAGCTCGCCGAATATACATCCGATACTCCACATGTCAATTTCGGGGCCGTACTTCTCGGCTCCGAGGAGTAGTTCCGGGGCTCGGTACCAGAGCGTCACGACCAATTGGGTAAGCTTCGGTGGTGGATCGCCGTAGTATCTTGCCATTCCGAAGTCTGCGAGTTTAATCTCGCCCCGGTTGTTCATTAATAGGTTGGAGGTCTTCAGGTCGCGGTGAAGGATCCAGTGCGAGTGTAGGAACTCGGTGGCTGATATGACTTGCAGAAGCAAGGTTTTGGTTTCGGACGGGAGGAATGGCTCGCGCATATCGTCCATAAGTGTCTTCAGGTCGTGTTCGAGGAAGTCCATGACGAGAAAGACGCTGTTGATATGGGTAAAAATTCGCACATGGAGGGAAGATATGGTTAATTACTGTATCTGGTCTTTCCAGCGGGAAGGGGAAGCAGCGCAACAAAGTATAGGGATAGGGATAGAAAGAATCCACAGGACTTACTCATCCATTTTATCACCGAGTACGATCTCACGTAGACGAACGATATTCGTATGTTTTGACTCGAGGAGAGTCTCGATCTCTCGAAGCCCGGTAACGGGGAACCCATCGTATGCGTATTCCATCTTCAGTTTCTTCAACGCAATGATTTCTCCCGTCGCGGACTCTTTCGCCCTCGACACCCATCCGTAGGATCCCTCTTCAATATGATTCAACTTCTCGAAGTTATCCACATGCCTGCATGGTCCCCAAGGCATGGACGGGAAGCGCAACAACGCTGACGGCTTCTTTTCCATCTCAACAACCTCCTCGTTCCCAGCTTCATTGGATAACCTGCGACGCTTCGCTGGAGGTTCGGTATCCCCGTTGACACCATTCTGTGATTGAGCAGCTGTCCCGTCTGTGGATGCATCTTGAGCTGCTTGTTTCTTCTGAGCCTCTTCTAGCTTTCGTTGTCGCTCGGCTTTTGCTCGTTTCTTAGCTTCCTTTTCGGCTTTTCTTTGGGTGACAGCAGCTTCGGTCTCTGCGTCATCTTCTGCCCATCGTGATTTCGCTGTGCTGGACATTGTTGAGTGCTGACGGCGTGTGATCGTAAGGCTGCTTGTGGTTGTTGATATGAAGGTCAAACAGGCTTGAACCAATTTCGGTCGGCAGTCCAAGCTCTTCCCGATGACATGAACAAACGAACTCCAACTCCGATTTCAAATCTCAACCCCACCATCATTTGTAAGGTGAAGTAAGGGGAAATACAATATCTTAAAGACTATGGAAGTTCTCTTTGTATATAATATATCTTTTAATGATCTTCTTGCAATCAGAGAGTCTTCTGCCTTCCTTTAAGATTTAATTTCACTTTCTCACGGCCAGTTTGGCATCACGATAACCTCTACTACGTCCACCCCGCGCAATGATTGAACCATTCCAGGTCGGTATACGCGGATACTACAATGAATTCCAGGCGCTGAAGGATTGGATTATAGGCAACGTTTGCGGTGCCTTTGACCTGCGAAAGCTGTGTCAAAGATGTGTCGGGTTCCCTCTATAAAATACAAGGTGAGATCCCATGCTTGGTAGAAGTGGGTATAGCAGCTATCTCACACGATTGCTTTTAGGGATCAATAAAGTCGACGCCAACCTAAAGGACCAGTTGGTTCTAGTCGAGGGCACAGCTGCACCATCCTCTATTGTCACCGCTATCCAACAAACCGGCAGAGATGCGATCCTTCGTGGAAGTGGAACCTCCAACAGTAAGTTCCTGGCGTGGTTAAGGAATATGTCTAGGATGGAGAGAAACTTCCGCAGCTCACAACGAGATCCCTACGAGCAGGTGCGGCGGTGTGTATATTAGAAACGCACTCGACTACGGTCTCCGACAACATCCGTGGTCTAGCGCGCATGGTTCAAGTGTCCTCGAACATGACCATCGTCGATCTGACCGTCGGCGGCGTATCGCCGGGAAAGTACTGGGCGACCATCCGAGAGGCGGGTGACATATCAGAAGGCGCCGCATCAACAGGCGGGATTTGGGAATCACTGAAACAGAGCGTCCAGGGTTCCAGCCCGCCACCACGAGGCATCGTGGGCACAGTAGACGTGGACAAGAGCGGCAAGGGAAACGTCCTTTTCGACAAACCCGTGTCAGTATGGGAGATGATTGGGAGGAGTATGGTCTTATCGAAAACTCGGGATGGACCGTTCCAGAAGCAAGATCCGGATACTTTGGTGGGAGTGATCGCTCGGAGCGCAGGCGTTTGGGACAACGACAAGATTGTCTGCTCGTGTTCTGGAAAGAATGTATGGGAGGAGCGAAAGGAGCAGGTTCTTCACGGGATGCCGTAAGGAATATATGGTACATGAGCTTGTATCATTCGGTGACGAAGCTCTCCCGGCAGATGTAAATTCCCCTTCTATAATTATACTATATCCATTGACCCGACCAGAGCTTCTACGCCGCTATTAAAGCCCCAGTGGTAGTTTGGATTCAGCAACTTCGGAGAAGAAAGCACATGCTCTGCATTCTTGCACAACGGGTGCAAACCCAGATCATTATCGTCAGAAGTGGCTTGCTCTCATGGAAGAATTTCCAACCTATCTATACCTGGCCCGGCGTTACTAGAGAAGAGATCCATATAACTACAGCTGACCTAGGATCTCTAGGGATCAGCAACTTGTTTCTATTACAATCAGACATAGAGCTTACTTGCTTCCTTCATATTCATATGCACACCTCTTGTGGCATCACGCTGGCTATATATTATCCAGTAATATGCTAAGTTCTATAATCATAAAGAGACACACCCCTTGTCAGGGAACATCTACTGGGACTGGTCGCTTGCCATTAGGCACCGGAGACAAATTAGTTCTGGCTTAACGACTACAGAGTCAATTTGTGACCATTGCGAAAATACAACGAATGAACTTGACAGGTCAAAGAAAGGGGCAAAAAGGGTGGCCGGTGATCCATATGGCCCTTCATTGAGAAATAAACTCGTCCACCAAAACCGACTTCCATTCCTCCAGGAACCGCTCGACGAATCCGCGCTCATAAAAGGCTTCGGTATAATGACAAGCGAGATGCCCATGCTCGTAGTCCAAGATGATTTTCGAATAGTGGGCACCATTCGCTGACCACTATACAGCCACGAAGGATTTGACACTTTAGCCCGATGATTATAACGGCATCTGGGGTGTAATTAGAACCGAGGACATACCGCTCTCGGTAAACGACAGATAGTATTGCGAAGCAGCAGTAGGATCTTTTCCAGATTCTACTTCCAAAGCAACACCGTAACCGCAACAGCCCCAAGCGCAATCAATGCCACATCGCCCTTATACTCTTTCGATGCTTGCATCTGCATGGCCAGTCCCATGGTGAAAAACACAAGGCTAGTCCCCGCAGCGTAGAGCTTGACCGTCCGCTTCCCAAATAGTAGCGTCAATCCCACAATCGTGTCGACGATTGGGGTGATGAGTGCGACTGCAGAACCATCATCTGGGGCATGGTACTCCTGGAATGCGTACCATTGTGGAGTGTACTTGCCGTGTGTAAAACGAGAAAATGCCCCGAGGAGGACGACGGAGGAGAGGAGGTACACTGGAAGGGTTGCGAGAGGAGAATACATTACTGAACAAGGAACCTGGGTCAGGGGAGAGATAGTGACAAGTTAGGCGTGAATGTATTTTGTGGATGGTAAGAACATTTGAAGGCTAATGTGTATACCGTCGGAGGGCCTGACGTGCTTTATATAGTAATAGACAAGAAGGCGGCACGTGAGATACGAGTAAGCGCCAAGTCTTCGATCAAGATTCCCCCGAAGACAATTATTTACTTAAATCGTTGTACATAATTATCGTGATTGCCATCTTTAATAAGCGACTGCTCCACCGGAGTAAATGGCGATCCATCTTAGTTTCCAAAATGCTGGTTGAGCCAGATTTCATATTCCTAGCGCCTTAGCAGGCGTCTATCGTAAAGGTTAACGGGCGAGGCTTGCCCCAGAAGTCGCATGGAAGGAAGGGCCACGGCTTAGCATGTTTTTCAGCGAATAGGTAGTGGAAAAACCAGGTGGACAAAGGTGGCATGGCGGGCCACTGATTACCCCCTTCGAACGTGACATCGCAAAGGCCAAGCACCATAGGCGGCACCACATGCTATGTTCGGTTGGGTCACATATATTTCACCCCCAGTGTGTTAGAAGAGGCAAGGCAATTTACCTTGTCTTGTTTACCAGCCTCAGCTTCACAATCTTTGTAGACTTTCAGCGGTGCAGGTCCGTCAAAGGGCTCCATCGCAAGGAGAGACTCGTAATCTCGTGACTGAGATGCTCATGGAAACTCGGGTCCATCGTCTCAATTAGCTGTCGCGAGACAGCCGCCCGATAGTCCTCAGGCTGAGTTTCGATGCCCTAGGCCAGGAATTGTTGTAGCACGGCTCGTCAGCCCAGGGGCGACAAGCACCAGCAGCAGTAGCCATCGTGGATGAATAAATGTGTGTGGACACGGAGAGGTCAACTGCTGCCGCTTGTTATACTTATATAATGATAACCGTAACAGTAGTGAAGAAGAAATGAAGTTTTGGGCAAGGACAATCGAACAGGCAGGGGTTGGGGCAGAAAGTTGATTGGCAACAACGTAAGCCAACATTGGGCGAAGCCCGTAGAACGGGCCAGTCGGGGAAACGTCTAAAAGGAATTAAGAGAAAGGGTTTAGGCATAAGTAGATTGGTCTACATAGCTGATGCAGGCGACCTGAAGCGAAGAAACATTAGATCAAAGCTTCGTTATGGTCCATAGCACTGAGGCCATATGGAATAGTCTGCCCTTTTGGCCGAGGGTCATGTATGGAGTCTATCGACATATCCTCAAAAGCACTTGGCACCACCATCATACCTTCCAAGAAATTATATAACAAGCAGATCAGGAAATTAATATCATGCTTGAATAAATACCAGTTCTTGGAAGATTGGATTCGTGGGAGCAAGGTCAAGAAAATAAACGGTTGGAGCGAGGAAATTCTGCGACAAAACCCCAAATCGAAACGTTGAGAGTCGCAGGTCGCAGGATACCTGGCCAAGGTAGCCAGGCTGCCTTTCTTCAGACAAGCTTCAGACAAGAGAATGAAATGGACCAAGTTGGCTCTAAGGTTATTCATTCTTCATTGAGAATTTCTCTGTTGGTTGTCCCATGGTAGATGTTCATGAGAGGTGTGGTCAAGTTCAACGGTCGGGGTAGACTTTCTTCTCACCACATACCCGTCAGGACGGCAAGTCAAGTCATACACGACGACAAAGAAAATGATAATTCATAAAAGAAAAGTTCTCGCTTCTCTCTGAGCACAGGGATGAGGCACAGGTGTCAGGATGTTCTCTGTCAATGATGACCACATGGACGATCTATTAATTGTCACAGCTTCTACTTCATCCAAGGCCAATCGTTACGCGCTGAGACTTGGATCTCGGCGGCTTCAAACCAGCAAAGTCTCCAATCGCTCAATGATATTCCCCAGTAGACCCTGGCCATGGGGCATGTTATTCATTCATTCCCCGTTTGCGCAATGGCACAGCGTCTCTCATTTGACGAAAGGATCGAATTAATGGAAGCGATATCGCTGCTGACTCGTCGAATCTTCTCCCTTTTTTCATTCCATGCTTTTGATATCCACATTCCTCTCCATGTCCAAGACTCAAGAGAGAAAATATGCGACTCGCTCTCATGCAGGGGTTTCACGGGCCCTTCAGGCTTCATGATGGCGATACTCTGCAACGTTGACTGTGATAATCCAGTCAAAACACAGGACCTGCTCATCTTCGAGTCTCATGCAGGTTCATTCCCCCCCCCTAACCATCCCTTTCTTTTGCTGCTTGTCCTTGTCTTTGCATCCTATTAGTTGCGCTGCGCCCAAAGAAAAAGGGTTCGAATTTCCGTCCCATACATCAGTCAATCTCCGGCGCTTCACCAACGTTGCTGGACTTCTGTTGGACCTTTTTCGGGCTCTTGGTATTCCCACAACCCACTAACCGGCCAAGTCTCGGCCTGTCATTCATTTGGATCGTTCGATTGGAATACCTGACCTAAAGAAAGAGAGTTCCCCCCTCTCCCCTCTTATCCTCTCAATAGACATTGAAAGTATCGCCCAGTCACTCATTTTACACTGTCGTTGACCACAGTCACCCCTTCCCGCCGCATTCTTCATTCATTTTGTTCCATCATCTGAATAATCCTTCTCATTCCTTTTGATTTCTTCCTTCATATCCCAATCCCACTCGTTTGTTCCCACCGCGTTCGATAAGAGAAGAGAGACCGACGGATACATATATGCAGGCCTGGTAGCGCCCACGCCATTCCAAGATCTCGGAAAATCACACATATCACACGCCAAGATCGGCCGCATTCCCCATTAACAAGCCATCTTAATTCTCTGCAGGCCGAACCGCTTTTTCCTGAATCGTTTCTTATTCTTTTTTGGCATATGAGAGACCTTGTGCCCGTAGGACGAGACGAAAGAAAAATCGAATCAAAGCAAGCAAATCGGGGCTTTTTTTTGGACTGAGAGAAGAAGCGTTCTCAAAATAACTACATCCCACCACCGGCTGGTGTCGATTTGACGTTGCGGGGAGTGGAGATCAACACCAACAACCTTCGACTGCCATGTCGTTGAAGCAAGTATGTTACTGCTGCGCTTTCAACGATCGCACTTTCGCTCATTTTTCCAAACTGACGATGAATCTAGGAAATAGAGACGTGGGTTCTAGCGCTCACACATTATGATAATAACGAATTCGATGAAGCGCTAAAGTCCTTCGATGGTATCGCGGACACCTCGAGGATTCTCTTCAATTGCGGTGTCATCCATGCGACATTGGGTGAGCATGAGAAAGCAGTACGTGTTTGGACCTTATTTTGAGGAATTGGCGAAACTTTACGCCTGTAATGACCTTTTGCTGATTTATATTTAGGTGGAATGCTATCAACGGGCAGTTGCGCTGGATAGATATCTTGCCGTCGCATATTTCCAGCAAGGTGTATCTAACTTCCTTGTCGGCGACTTTGAAGAGGCATTGGCCAATTTTAACGATACATTGCTCTATCTCCGCGGGAATACCTTGATCGACTATGACCAATTGGGCCTCAAGTTTCGCCTTTATTCATGCGAGGTTCTATTCAATCGAGGCTTGTGCTATCTCTACCTTCAGCAAACCGGCCCAGGAATGCAAGATCTCGAGTACGCGGTGAAAGAAAAGGTTACGCCTGATCACGATGTTATTGATGAGGCTATTAGAGAGAGAGCAGAGGTGAGGAATTTCGATTTCCAATGTTTACGAGTATTTCACCGCTAATCTAATCCAGGGCTACACTGTGTTCTCTATACCTGTTGGAGTCGTATACCGACCGAACGACGCAAAGGTCAAGAATCTAAAGACGAAAGATTACCTTGGAAAAGCCCGTCTGGTCGCAGCCTCTGATCGGAACAATGCCTTCCTTGGCTTCCAAGGCTCGGAGATGAAGAAGATGAATGGCGTGGATGCGTCCAAAGATGACCGACCAGTCGAAGGAATTTCTTACGCAGCCACCAACCTTGTCCAGAAGAACCTCAGCAGCCGAACGAGACAGCAGTCTGAGCCACCGATCAACAGGAACATGTTCCCTCCCACTCCACCGCCCGAATCAGATCGGGGCCAACCATACGCGGGCGGCAATGGTTCTGCTGGAAGTGTTAGCGGATCAACTGGCCGCTCAGCATCGTCGCGACGGCCTCCAAGGCTCGATCTTGAAGGTGCCCAACCCCAACAGAGCGCACCCAAAGAGCCAATGGGAGGCCAAAGTGGCCCGGGTATGCCTCAGATGGAGCGACTCCGTATTGGCACCGTGCGAACTGCGTCTGAACCTCGTGGGCCGTCGAGATCATACTCCAACTTGCGGAACCGTAATGGAAATGGCGGCAGACAGCAACCGCAGTTGTACCGAGAAACCACTAATTCACGACGCCAAATGGGCGGAGACTCGGGTTTTGCTGCTGTCGATGAGGATGGTTACCCCGATGATGTATATGACATGTATGGCAGCCCCATTTCGCCTAAGACTACTCGCGGGATGGGTTCCAGAGCACGACGGCAACCGAGGTACGCGGAGAGGGAGGACGACTACAACAGCGATATTTACGAAGACGATTCTGCAGACGAGGCTGAATTTGAAATGATGGGATCTCGTCCTCCACCGCGAAGACGAGGAACCTCGCGGAAACCTGAAATCCGCAAGATTCGAGTGAAGGCCCATGCTGGCGATGACACGAGATATATCATGATTGGGCCGGCGGTTGAATTCGGCGACTTTGAAGGAAGGATCCGCGATAAGTTCGGCTTTAGGGGTAGACTGAAGATAAAGATGCAAGATGATGGTGATATGATTACGATGGGCGATCAGGATGATCTAGAAATGCTTATTTCTTCAGCTAAGCAATTGGCTCGGAAGGAGAGGAACGAGATGGGTAAAATGGAGGTATGTTTTAACTCCCCGTGCAGCACAACCATCAATTCAGTGACTAACTTGCCGTTTTACAGATATGGATTCAAGAACAAATATGATTTACGACACAAATATTTCTTCTGTTCTCTCTACTTCTTATTATGGATGTATATCGAACACTCCACTCTATTATTATCACGTCTCCCTCCTCCCCGCCCGTTCATTCGTTTCGCCTCTTTGTTCCCACTTTTTGCGACCGACTCCACGCAGAATAAGTTATCATGCCGGCGATGTTAATGTTTCTTGATTTATTCCCATCCCTGATATCCCCAACTTGACAGTTAGATGAGCGTCGGAGGCTAAGGGAGGCTTTCTTTTCTTTTGCTATTTATTGTTACCCTCTTCTTTCACTAGCATGTTTTTGGTTATTTATTGGACGACATAATTTTGGATAGTATCTTAAATAAATTTATATAGAATTTGCTTTGGCCTTGGGTGTATGCGAACAGTAGGTGCATACCAGACGATGGCATTCCGTAGCATGACATAATCTTTCAAGCAGTTAGGGCAGGGTAGGTCCAGCTTTAGAGACCACAAGTGCAACTATCTACTTTGGCTTCAATTCGGCCAGACTGTTGACAGCTGTACCAAATAAAGAGAAATAAACTGGAAGAGCCCAACCGACCGTGTAGAAGAGAAATATCTTCAATTTAGAGCATGCAGCTGCAGCAATGACAGACATTACCCCAGCTGTCAACCAGCTATTAACAAAGACCCATTCTGCTCCGAAAACCCTCGACAGCGATGTGCTCAAATCCACCACCCAAACGGTGGATGAGTTCCTCAAGGAAGCATATAGGATAGTACGGAATCCGTCTCACCTCCTTCATACTGGCCAATGACTTCCTAACCAGCTCCTAGAACTCACACATAAACTCCCTTCTCCATTACCTTCAATCAATCCGCCAGTCCTACCTCTCCACCGCAACTTCATCATCCGCCTCAGCATCTACGGGACCTTCTTCTAACAGCCGAGCCTACCACCAACGGAATGCCTCATCCTATCGCCAACCTGCAAACAAATACCTCACAGACCAAGAACGAGACTCAATCGACTCCTCTACTGCCGTTCTCCTCCGCGATCTCTCCTCTTCAATCGCAAACCTCTCCTCTGCAGAATCCCTCCGACAAGAAACTGAAACGAGTCTCCTAAAGAAAAAATATGGGAGCCATCTATCCAATAACCCGATCTGGAGATGGGCTGCAGGGAACGACTCCAGCAGCCCCAGCTCTTCTGGAGGTGGGATCCTAGACGGGAACACCAGTGCGCGCACACCCGAGCAGGAACAAGATGAAGAGAAAGCGAAGATGGTTAGGATGGTTAGGGAGAATGTGCTCTGGTTTTTGAGACGGGGTTTGGAAGGTGCGGCGGAGGTGCAGAGGGGGATGGTGGAGAAGAGGATTGAGAGAGAGAGGGAGAAGGAGAAGAGTGTGCTTTATAAGGTTGCGGGGGCGGCGACGGGGACGGGGTCTATGGCTTCTTCTGTGGGGTCGTTGGGTGGGAATGGGAGTGTGAATGGGAAGGGGGGACAGAGCGGTGGCGAAGGCCGCGGATATGATGTTACGAGTAATGATAGTGGGATGGCGGATGTGGAGTCTCAGTTGTCGCCGGAGCAATTGCAGCTTTTCGCGGAGGAGAATGATTCAATGTTGAAGCATTATGAGGATACATTGAATAAAGTCCAGTATGTATTCCCCCTTCTGCCCACCTCAACTATTTTACGTGAAACGGATTGTTAACTTTGCTACAGGAACGCCGAAAAATCACTCCTCGAGATCTCATCTCTTCAGCAGACGCTCGTCAGCCATCTCTCAACCCAGGAAGATTACATCGGGCAGCTTGTCACGGACGTCACGACTACACACACGAATGTCGGCCAGGGAAATAAGGAGTTGAAGCGTGCTGCTGAGAGAAGGAGTACGGCTCAATTAGTATTCTGGGGGACGGTGGGATTATGTACCTGGTTAGTTGTTTGGGATGCTATATTTTAGATAATAGGAATATTCATACGGAGGGGATATGGTAGAGAAAGAATCAAAGGAAAGGGCGAAGACGAAAACGTCCTCCAGATATTCGGACTGGATGTGATCTTTTTTTAGAAATGCCAAGACTTTCTGATCCTCACAGGCAACAATCCGCATCTTCAGGCTTCACCTCACAGAAGGCTATGCTCAGAACATCCTCTCATCCTCCAAGTGATGGGTATAAATAGGCCGTGTCTCCCTCTTTCTTTTAGTCTCTCGATCCCAATTTTTTCTTCTTTTCTCTGAGAAAATTGAACATTTCAATAGACTCGCTTTTTCAGGTATCTAAGTCTTGGATTGCTACAGCAGAAGCTCATTGAGGCTGTGAACTGGTGTCTTTAGTTCTTTTTTCATAAAAGCCGCTTGTTTCAATCACTTATTCTATCTACCTTGTCCATTATTAGTTAAGGAGAAGTTCCCTTTTAATCTATTTAGTACCTTTATCTCTTTACTTTTCCTATAATTCCAAACATTGCTACCTACGCCTTGTACTTTTGAACTCTACTCCCTACTCTCAAACCCATCCCCATCACACGTCCTTACAAAGGTCAAAAATGGCGCCTGATTCCGTCCATACAGCTGAGATCAATCTGAAGGATCTCACTGTGAAAACAGTCACCTTGGGTCCTGAGCGAGCCACGGTTGTTGGTGAGATTCTCGACGTCCCTATCAAGGTAGGTCTTATTGACCCCATCGATGCAACTGAAGGTATAACATGCTTACCACATGCCACAGCCCGGTCCGAACGAGATTAGCATTTATGGTCTAGATCCAGGAGTTGACTTAGACTCCATTAGAGTCACGGGTCGTGGTCCAGCCACAATCACTGATATCCAAACTGAAATCGTACCTCAACGTGAGCAGTTTAAGGATGTCTACCCCGATGATAGTGATGAGGATGAGATCATCGACGAGGAAGACCCAAATAATGATTTCGGAGTGGATCGTTCTGAGTTGACGAAGGTCGAGGAAGAATTGAAGACCTGTGAGGATCGAGTGGCTGCCGCTCAGAATGATCAGAATACGGCCAATACGTCCCTTGAACTCCTGGATTCTTATGGAAGGACCATGAAGGCCGGGGAGGTGGATGTTGCAAAGATGGCAGATTATCTGAAGGTGTATCAGGCGGAAAGGTCTAGATTGGCACGTTTGTATCAGGAATCCACGTCTAACATCAGCAACGCGCAGAAGGAGGTCCGTAAACTATCTCGGAAAAGGGATGGGCTTTACACGGATTTCGTAAAAGCTAGAGCTGCTGCTTCCAAGTCGGAGCGCCAGGAGAGGGAAAAGAAGAAGAAGGCTCGGGATTTGAAGCGTGACGAAAAGCGGAGAGTTAGGGCTGAAAGGATGAAGTTTTGGCCCTCTAGCGTTGCCAAGGTGGTTTTGCATCTTGATGGTCTCTCGGATTTCACCCCTGGTTCGAGCAGGAGGAATTCTATCGTCTCTACCAAGAAGCCTGACACGACAACTCAGGGACTGGATACTGTGAACTTTTCTTTGAACTACGTTACCACGAAAGCGACTTGGTCTCCTCGCTATGAGTTGAACCTCGAGACCCCAACATCGTCTGGCAAAATTGTTTATCGCGCGGAATATCACAACTACAGCTCCGAGACTTGGAAAGATACCCACCTCATCTTGTCGACCTCTCAAACATCCTTTTCGGGCATCGGAGAAAAGACCCCGAATCTTCAACCCTGGAACGTCAAGTTACTCACAGATGAGGTCCAAGCGAAGAATGCCAATGGTGCCGGTTCTTGGCAAGGAGGCCTGGAAAACCGGGCTGAAGTCGCTGCTAGATCTGTTCAAGCGGGTTCGAAGAAAACTTTCGCGCCAGTGCAGCAGCAGCAGCAAAGTCAGATGCATAGGCCTCAGCAGATGCAGCAGATGCAACAGCAAATGGCGCAGCGGCAGCTTCAGCAGCAGCTTCAGCATAATACTGATACTGTCTCTGGAGGACTGTTTGGGTCTGCCCCGAATAAACCCGCAGCACAGACCAGCAGTTTATTCGGTGTCAATGCAGCAAACAACCAGACGAACACCCAGTCCGGGTTTGGTGCCCCCAGGAGTGATCCAGATGGGCCTAGCTTGTTTGGTGCGAGTACCGCGAATAACGCCCCCTCGGTAAGCCACCCACTCCAAGACTACCAAATGCAGATGATGCTGCTTGAACAGCAGAATAAACGGCGATTAATGATGGCACGACAGGAGCAGAACGAGTCTACGGCGAGTGAGCCTAATTCCGACAATGATTCCGACGAGGCTTCAGATATGGACGCTGAAACTCTCTCCTCTTCCACCAAGGCCCTCGCTTTCCAAGAAACCTCTCGTCAGGACTATGGTTTAACAACCACCTACGACATCCCAGGACAGCGCACAATCCGCCCATCGTCTCTCAAGCGGCGCCATGTGATCGCTGAACTGAACCTATCCGCAGTCACCTTCTCCCATGTCATCATCCCCAAACTCCGCTCCGCCGCCTTCCTCCGAGCCCGTATCACCAACACCTCATCCGTCAGCCTCCTCCGTGGAAAAGCAGGCCTGACCCTCGACGGAACCTTCCTCGGCACAACCACCATCCCAAGCTGCAGCCCCGACGCAGTCTTCAACTTCTCCCTAGGAGTCGACCCAGGCATCCAAGTAACCTATGCAAAACCCACCGTCCGCCGCGCCACCTCCGGATTCTTCAACAAAGAAGACTGCGCGATCTTCACCCGTGTCTGCCGCATCACAAACACAAAAACCACATCCGTCTCCGTCGCCGTCCACGACCAGGTCCCCGTCAGTGAAGACGAGAGGCTCCGCGTCGGGATCCTCGAACCAAAGGGTTTACATAAAGAAGGTGACTACGTGAATGTCGGACCCGAAGTGAGTACCGTTTCGACCGCAGTTGGAGCTGCCAAGGGGAATAATAATAATTGGGGGAAGGGAACGGTGGCTATGGGGAAGGGAGGGAATGTTTTGTGGCAGTTGACGTTGGAGAAGGGGAAGGCGGTGAAGTTGACGTTGGAGTATGAGGCGAGGATTCCGAGTGGGCAGAAGATTGTTGGGTTGGATTGAGGAGGTTCTCTTTTTTCTTCCTTATTATGGGTTTTGCTTAGGGCTAGGCTGGGCTGGGCTGGGCTACGGGTATGTACGGGTATGGGCGATGTTCGTGAGGGGGAGGATATATATCCATGCGGGGAGAGTACGATCAAGTTATGTAATGAACTAATGACTAGCAAAAGGATAGTTTTAATGATGAAATTGAGGTGAATTGAATTTGTCTCTTCGTTCTCCAGCTTTTTATTTTGGTATATTACATTTCCGCTATGAGAGGAGCAAAAACAGAAGGGGAGTTAGTTCTCTATCATTTTTTTTCCCTTTTCTTTCCTTAACCATTTCCCATTCACATGGTCATGATCCTTTTTTTCGTTGAGTATCGTAGAATGTCAAAAAAAGGCAATCCAATCCTCAAGCAAAGAGTCCAACTGCCGATCGAACAGGGCCTGAATATGATTTTTTCCCCCTTTTTTCTCTCTCCAAAAATGCACCAAAGCTACTAATTTTCAGGGTTAAGACGCCCTGTTTTTCGCTTCGATTGGGAGAAAGTAAAAAATGAAAACGCAATTCTAGCCCATTATCAATCAAGACCTGTAAGACTATGCTTAGCGAAGGGAAGGTTGCGACTTTTTTGTTTTGGGTGGACGACAATCACTGGGTCTCGCGGACGACGGCGTCGACGGCCTTGGCGAAGTATTCGACATTGTTGGTGTTGAGACCTGCCATTGAGATGCGTCCGTTCTTGGTCTGTAAACACCATGTTAGCTAGTTGTTCTTTCGTGGGCAGAAGGTTGGGAGAGTGTGACGTACCATGTAGATGTGCCACTTATCCTTAAGGATGTAAACCTGAAGTTCCGTGAGTCCAGTAAAACTGAACATACCGATCTGATCGGTGATATGGTTCCAGGTTCCGGGAGTTTCCTTCTCCTCGAGGAGCTGGCGGACAGCATTCCTCATGTCAATGATGCGACCGCTCATGGTACGCAAGTTCTCCTCCCATTCAGCGAACAATGCCTTGTCGTTCATGATGGTGCTAGCGATGCGGGCACCGTAGGCGGGAGGATTCGAGATCTCGGAGCGCTGGAGGACATTGAGTTGCGAGGTGACGCGCTTGGTGGTCTCGACTGCAGTGGGTCCGGGGGAGGTGATGAAGTGGAAGGCACCGACACGTTCACCATAGAGGCCGAGGTTCTTCGCGAAGGACTGGGCAACGGCGAATTCGAAGCCCTCCTCAGCGAAGTGGCGGATAGCCCAGGCATCACGGTCCAGGTCGCCGGAAGCGAAACCCTGGTACGCGCAATCGAAGAAGGGGAAATGGTTGCTGGCGCGCATGGCTTTGGCGATTTCGATCCATTGCTCCTGGGTAGGGTCAACACCGGTTGGATTGTGGGCACAGGCGTGGAAGACGAAGACGGAGAAATGGGGCGCGGTGAGAATGGCTCCAATCAAGCGGTTGTAGTCCAGACCACGGGTATCAACGTTGAAGTAAGGGTAGTCCGCAATTCTAGCCCCAATGTTCTTGAAGATCTGGTTGTGGTTCGCCCAGGTTGGGATCGAGGTATAGAAAGCGGGTTTTGGAGACCGTGGGTGGAAGCGAGAGAGGAACAATCCTCCGAGATGGACCGCACCGGTTCCGGAAATGGTCTGACAACTGACGACCTAGAAACGGAAATCAATTCCATCGTCAGCTTACCAATATCCGTCGAAAAAAAAAAATTAATAATAGGAGTTCGGTGAGTGTTAATGCCTCACTCTCCCCACCGGGTAAATTTGTATGTGGGGAGGACGGAGATAGCATGCGGGGGAAAACGAAAAAAATCATTCCCCTCAAGAAAAAATAGATAGCAAACATACACGGTTTTCCTTGATCACAGGGCTGTCGGCACCCAGAATCAAACGTTGAGCCGCAGAGGTAAAGCTGGCGAGACCACCGATGGGAAGGTATTCGTGGTCAAGATCAGGGGTGTTGCGGAGGACTTCGTCGGCCTTTGCTCCGAGAAAATAGTCAGCGGGTGTGATTGCGTTATCGGCCGATAAGAAGAGACAGATAGAATGAATCACAGAAGAACAGCGAGAATAGTAAGGAGTAGACAGACCTTCTTGACGACAGGCAAGACCCAAGGCTTTGCATTGTCGTCTCTGTAGGCACCGATTCCCAGGTCAACCTTTCCAGGAGAGGTGTCCTGGCGGTATTCCCGCATCAACCCAAAGAGAGGGTCTTCCGGAGCCTGGGGAACGGCATCCGGGAAGAAGACAGGTGCTTCACCTCTCATGATGTGCAACGAGAGCTTTTCTAGGCGATTCGTCGCAGTGGTAGATTGTGAGGATTGTGATTGTTGGTTTTGTTGTGGTGAAGTGTGTTGTTGTGAATGTCGCGAGGGTTGCGGGTTCGGAGAGGGAGGAAGTGTTCTAGTCATAGTCGGTTCGCGTGACCCGGAAGGAAGGGGGTTCTCCCTTTAAGTAATATTAATAAAAAATAAAGGTTTAAAAATAAATGCTCCCAAGGATGCTCCCAGGATACTGCACAGTCTCCAGGACGGTGAAATCGCGCAAATATATTAGGAATACCCTCACAGATAGTATCCTGAGTCGTATGTGTTTATCAAAACGGGAATCCGTACTATACAAGATGTTGGTACAAATATTATAAAATCTGGGGAAGAAATCGGTCGATCTATTTTAAAAACTTCGGCCATGGAGCAGGGCAGATAGTTATTTATATGTTCATTCCGGTAGTTGGCGGAGATCCAAGTCGATGTCTGAACAGAACCGAGGTCGATGGCGTCTCTTCTTTCATCCGCCGAATCATGGATATGCCATAGTAATCCTGATCCGAAGCTTTCGGGTTCCATGTGCTCTGCTCTTCTTTTCCCCTTCGAAACTGGCTCCCGTTCTTAGCCGAGCTTAGTGAAATCAAAATGACGTTCGTCCAATTTCCTTCGTCTCTTTCATATGACAGTTCTGCCAACGACCTTCTATCTGTCTGATGACAAGGTCATACAGAGCTTTCTGCCATCTCTCTCTATTTACTCAAACCTTCACGCTGTCGCTTTCTTCTTAAGAACTAAAGGATCCGTTTGAGTGTTGGCGTGCGAACCAACGGAAGAAGCCACCGACGAACCTCTTCTTGGCGATGGCTTCGAAGCTCCCCAGTACCAAACGTTGGAACATGTGGAAGGTGGAGCCTGAAGAGCAAAGTGCTAAAATCATCGACCTGCAGCTGTCTCTTGCTGCAGCAAAGAATCGTTTCTTTTCTTTTAGCGCCATTCATATGATCCTCTGTAGATCCACTAGAGAGTGGACACTAGAGATGTTGTGAAGGGCTAGCTTCCGCGCTTGGAAGCTATCGCATTTATGTTGCAACGGTCATCTCCGATTTCTAAAAGAACCTCCTTACTTCTATCTCTATTTCGGATGTCATGATAGAAGGCGCGAAGAGAGATATTCTGCTGAAGACGTTCACCCCAAAAGTGTGGAAGTAAGTGTCTATGGTTTAGAAGTTAGCCACATTTCTAGACTCAAAGACAGAAAACGCTAACCCTTTTTTTCTTCTGTCATGAGCTTATCTTCACCTCCTCCATCTCAAGACGATGAGATACTGCTATGTTAGCACTCCTGTTCACTCAACAGATATCACTGTTAACCTCTGAGAACATGCCAGCTGTAACCTGATGAACTAGAACAACCATATGCTCAGTCATGGTTGTCTCCCCCCCAAGCAATAAGTAGTATATCTGTCGGTCTTTTTAACTCCGCCTGGTGAGATGCGGGTGTGAGAAATGGCAGTTCTTTCCAATCTATGTATGTGGCATAGAGCACTTCTTCTATCTTTCACAGATAGCAAGTGACTTGATTGACTCGTGGATAGGTATCACTTTTTAATGTTGATGTGATGAAATCTCTCCTCCTTTCGACTCAACAATGTTGAGATGCTAGTTCTCCATTCTCAGCAATACCACATCTTTCTTCATCATCGAGATCAGTATCTTCAGAATATAATATTTGAAACCGACTGATCTCGGGTAGTTTCTGTTACCTTTCCATTTTCTCCGAGTCATCTGTTGATTCATATTCCCGTTCCTATCAAAACCACAACCCTATTACGTTCGTATACGGCTACAACATCTTTCTTCCTCTTCTAAGGAACATATCGGAGTTCTTTAGGCTTGTTAAGAGTCTCCTACTCTTATTCTCCCGCGTAAAAATTCCTCCTTTCCGTATTCCATTCGGAGAATATAACACTCCGGTAAACAACACACATCCAACCTTGACCAAAGCAAAAACATCCTCTCAGTCCATCACCAACGAAGAGGATACTCGAAGTTCCAGATCGGTGGAACCTATAGGAGATGCCCATCAGGGCTGTGTTGTGCGACTCGGTACTGAGGACAGAATCTTGAGGAATATTTGTGAGACTAGCTATTAAGATTAGTTTTTGACGGATACTGACGCAGTCTCTAGGGCCACCCTTTTTAATGCTATATTCCTCATCTCTCTGTTGTTATATTTTTCCTTCTCTTTCTTCTCTACCTCTTTCGTCAACACTCTCTCCGCGTCTTGCGCAGCTTCGCAACTTCTCGACTCCTGATAACGAACTACCTGCCGAACACAACGCCAGAAACTCTAAGAAGTCTGCCATAAAGTTACGAAGATGTTTCATGAAACACTATCCAAACTTGTTTCGAGTGTCAATTCCAGCCTCAAACAATGCATTCCTGGCCGTCGCAAGAAGAAGACGGCTGAGGAGGCTGCAAAGGCTGTAAAGGCTGCAGAGGAGGCTATTGTGATCGCGTCACGGAGCCATAAGCACAACGTTTCCAAGAGCTGCCTGTATATGTTACCTGCGGAACTCCTTCATGACATCGTGGATCATCTACCACGCACTAGTGCCATGGCTCTGAGCGTCACCTGCACCCGCTTTTATAAAGCTATTGCTTCCCCGATCCTCGAGAAATACCCGTCGAAACAGAATAGCTTCAATATCCTCGTTCCGCTGGAAAGGTCATTGGGCCCCTGGAACTCGAAACCTCTCTGTGGCGGATGTCTGACTATGCACAAGGACGACTTCTATTGGAGTAATCAGCCAAAGTTGGAAGCGACGAAGAGACGTTGCAAATCCACACAGAAGCTAGTATGGTTGCATCCTGACTGCGTAACTAGCTTCAAGGAGCTGAAAGAGTTCGCCATGGATCTGCGCGCAACAGGAAGTTCATACTTGTCGCCAAAACCCGAGATAGGCTCCGCCCACTACGTCAATTATAACAAGAAAGATATTCTTCTGCTCAACCACTCTATCACCCTGCTCCGCTTCAAATATGGCTCCCGCCCGTGCTTAAAAGCCGTTTCCACCTTGCTGAAGAAATTCAAAGTGCCTATCTGCCCGCATATGACTACAGGCCACCCCATGGTGGCAGATATTTACAAAAAAACCGTGATGAATGCCGGACCCGATGATATCCACGGTTGGGACCACAGCTGCCCTGTCAGAAACTGCAAGACTTTCATTCACTTCCGCCTCGAACAGTATAGAGACCAAAACCTGATCGGCGAGAAGCTCGTATTTCATATCTCACGCTGCTTCAATGTGCGCAACGGCCCGGAGAGGAAAGGATGGCTCTCCCAAGCGGTAATCACACCGGACAAGTCTCGTTTCCGTAGGTCGTGGCGCGCTGCGTGGACCTGGAAGCTGCTCAACGATGAAATCGATGTACGCAAGTTTAAGCTTTGTTTTCCCACTCACCATCTCTCCAGCTTCTTGACGACTCTTCGGCAGGAAGTTAACGAATTAATCGCCATTCGAGATGCGTTGCCTCCCCCCGAGGATATTAGGACGTTGTATGAACCGCTGGTTCCACATGGCAATACATCCGCGTGTATCAAAATGAAGGATCCTGAGATCGTATTGGGGACCGAAGCATTTAGCAACCCATGAGCAGATATAGATCCCTAAAGTCCTTTTGTTTCAGGGAATGTCTTCCCAAGGTTTATTCCCTGGGTTTATCTTGCGACTAAGGAAGGGGTTTCTGAGCTTGAATGGTGCATGGTGTTCAATGGGATGACGGGAGTTGCGTGCTTCACTTTGAACCTTTTCCTTTCGTCACTTATATGTAGGAGTCTTTTTCTCTTTTCCCGACTTTCGTGAACTAAATTTTGTCCTTCTGCATCGCATGTTCTGTGGGAGTTATGATGAAATGTTGTACTTTAAAATACGATGATAGCAATTAAGAAGAAACCAACGCAAAACCCCCCCCTTTCTATAAATACAACCAAAACCCACCGCTCACATATCCTTCTTCCTCTCCCCACCATCATATAACCTATCATCCTCCCCTTCCACCTCCATCACAAACCTCTCCACCTCAACAACCTGCCTCTTCCACTCCTTCTCCCCCATTTTCGTCTCCTTCTTGAACAACTCCTGCCCAGGCCTCCTATAACTTCCTCCAATCCGGTCCCACAACGTCGTAAACTGCCCATAATTATAATTAAAGTATAAATGATGCAGTGTATGGCACGCCGCGCCGTTTATAACGGGATTGTTGGCAACATACTCCCCATCATGAATAATTACCGTCCATATATTTATCGCCACGAAGAGGAAGACGTACGCGGTCTTTTGAAGTGGGAAGATAAAAGGGAATGCGTGATAGGGCAGGCTTTGAGACCAACCGTCTAACGGGTGAAAGGCATAAGAGGCAAAAGGGGAAGGAATTATCCATCTATGATGTGGTTTGTGGAGGCGCTTGTAGACCAGTTTGTGGTGCAGTCCCCTATGGATCCAGTAGATGAAGAAGTCGGTAAAGACGAGAAATAGTGGGAATTGGAGGATGTTGTATAACGGGAAGGGAGCATCGTCAAAAGTATCGTAGAGCTTGGTGTAACCACGAACTTCGACGAGGAATATCGGGGCAGTCAGTAACGCCATGACGGGCGTGGTGCGAGATGCTTGGGCGATTTCGAGACGGATTTGATTTTTGAGGTATTTTGGGTGGCCGAAGGTGGTTTTGTCGAAGACGAAGACGTAGGAGAGGGTGGAGAAGAAGAAGTAGACGAAGAGACCGAAGATCCTGGGATGTGTTAGGACTGTGAAGCTAGGAAGTAGAAATGAGGATGTACTCACCAAGTGATTAGATATAAACTGAGGGCTTGTCGGTAGATATTATCTCTTGGGCAGGCAGTCATATACGCCCATTCTGAGGGTTCTATACGGAAGTACTCCGTTGAAGGCTCGTAGACGTATCCTCCTTCTGGTTTCCCTCCGATTAGAGAGGAAAGGGTGCCATTTCCACTGCCATCTGTTGAAGATAGCTGCGCTGGGAGGACCTTCGCGTAGATTGGATCTGCGAGGAAGGTATCGAAAACCTCAAGAACGATATCCATGGTGAAGAGAAAAGCTCTGTGAGAGCACAACTCTGAAAGAAGAGTAGGTGTATCCCTCTTCTGATGAAATGAGGATACTCTTTGAACCAAAAAGGGATGTCAAAAAGGAAGAGAGAGAAATGTCAACTTCGAATTCAGGAAATTGAAGAGGTCAAGATATCACCGATATCTTGCTAACTACGGAGTATCCCTGAAAAAGTCGCCTGACTCTTCCCTCACCGAGTCCTCTTCGTATCGACCGTGTTGTTGATCCTCGAACCACCCGGACTCTACGTTTCCGAGAGGGGATCTTTGGTTCTTGAGAGATTAGATTAGATTGATCTTGATAGAACAAGCTCTGATCATGTGATTTAAGACCCACAGTCCGGGAAGCGAAACTCTATCCTGATAAGCTTAATTCATCTCCAAAACATCTCATGAATTTCAACCAATTTTCAGTTGAAAGATATCGAATCCAATGTGCCATTGGAGACGGAACCTTTGGCAGTATTGGCTAATCACTGGAGCTCTGCTTCGCCGAATATGAAAGCACATATTACTGGTGCAGAACTTCGGTACTCACAATGCCCAACTGTGCTGTCGATTTTCCGTAAGTTTCTTCATTACCACAGCCTTGCAAACTGCAAGGCTCCCGGCACCGACCAAAGCGTCCAACCCGTGTAAAACCATTGGAGAATTGGATTCTGTCACCGCCAGAATGTGCTTTCAACGAAGCCAAGCGAAGTTTGAACCTGTAAATGGGCTGCAACCGCTGCCACGTCAGAAGTCAGTGCTCAAATCAAGTACTTCAGCACGCCTGTCCCCATAACTGTTCTGGTTTCGAATTTTGATATTCTTCTTTGAGACATTAATGGTTGCTGCTTCATTTGATTTACTCCAACGATACACTACGACGCCAAAAAGGCGACACCCCACCTCTTAGAGCGTGCATTCGGCCTCTGAAGCCTGGCGACCTATTGATTCAGCCTTCGAAATCACCTGCATGCTATTTCGCGGAAGATGCTAGTTGAGGGGCATATATTCTTTTTAATCAGGCCTTTTCACTTCTAGACTTTCATGACGATCTAATAGAAGTCGCAATAACCACGATGGTATCTACAGCAGCTTAAGCATAAACACAAATCCTATGACGTTTATCCAACGATGTCAGAGTTGAGGGAGTTTTTTTTTAAGAGCCGGAAGTCGACCAAATTTAAGGCCTCATTAGGGCTTTTCCGGGGGGAACGATCACGAGAAACCGGGGGAGACTCGGCACCCACTCGGAGCCTCAGTCCGACGACCGAAGTCTCGGCGCTTTCAGCCGAGAACTCTCTCACTTCTTACTTTCCCGATGGGGTTAAAACGTGGTACGACTGCGACGAAGCAGTGATTGACATATGCTTCGTTCATGGGTTGACGGGCAATCGAGACAGCACTTGGACTGCCCATGGGCGGGATACCGCATGGCCAAAAGAGCTTCTTCCGTCGAAAATTAATAACGCTCGAATCCTCACGTATGGTTATGACGCATACGTAGTCCTGAAATCGGTCACCTCATCTAATCGGCTAATCGATCATGCCACGAACCTTCTCAATGATTTATCAACCGACAGAGATAGCAACAATGCATCAGCCCGCCCTCTTGTCTTTGTTGCCCACAGTCTAGGGGGTATTGTCTGCCAAAAGGCTATTCTGCTCTCCCGTAATAACCCCGAGCCCCATCTACAAAGTGTATTCAATCACACCGAAGGCATAATATTTATGGGCACTCCACATAGAGGGTCATGGATGGCTGACTGGGCCAAGATACCAGCCGCTGCACTTGGTTATATAAAATCCACCAACAAAGCGCTCTTGGAGATCCTAGAGACAGACAGCCAGATATTAGAGGATACTCGGCTCAATTTTTCCGCTATGATCCGAGAATTAAGCAAAAGTAGCAAGCCAGTTCAGGTTACTTGCTTCTGTGAAGAACTACCCCTGGGAGGAGTAGGCATGGTAGTTTCTAAATACTCAGCCACTATCGAAGGTTATAATACGCTCAGTATTCACGCCAATCATTGCGACATGGTCAGATTTAGTTCCGCCGACGAAAACGGTTTCAAAAGGGTGCTTGGAGTGTTAAAGAGGTGGCTGAACTCCTTTGTAAAATCTCAATTTTCGACAGAGCTTTCCAGTTTAGAGATTGCTGCCCGTGGACGAATACAAAATGTGAGTAATCACATAAGCTATGCTGAGCAATCTGTTGATGAGAAATTTACTGACGAGTATATTCTTTGAAGGGATCTAACAGAGAACCCAAGAAATTGCTGAGTTACCACCCTTCTCCTAAACGCGGTGAATCCGACTATATACAAGCGGAACGAGGCAAGAGGGCCAGGAAATTCCTATCTGCGCTCTACACTTGCCCATACGAGGATCGTAAGGAAAGAAATAGGGACCGCGTACCAGGTACCTGTGAATGGTTCACAAACCATTCTCTTTTTCGTAATTGGAATGAGAACCAAGGATCGAACCTTCTCTGGGTGTCTGCTGATCCGGGATGCGGGAAGTCGGTCTTAGCAAAGTATCTGGTTGATCACTTTCTCCCCAACACAAACGAAAGAACTACGTGTTATTTCTTTTTCAAGGATGATTTTACGGACCAGAAAGTTGCCGCGAACGCTATCTGCGCAATCTTACGCCAGATTTTTCTAGCAAAGCCGCACCTCCTATGCGACTCGATACTTGACAGGTTTGACACCGATGGAGAGAAATTTACCCAGTCGTTCCTTGGTTTATGGGACACTCTTATCAATGTTGTTGCCGATAGCAGTGCAGGAGAGATCGTGTGTGTCCTCGATGCCCTAGACGAGTGCCAGGAGAGCGACCGGTCGCAGCTCATCCACGCCGTCAAAAAACTCTCTCTTGACAGACCAAACGAGCTAAGCCTGAAATTTCTGTTAACTAGCAGGCCATACGACCATATACAGCATGCATTCCGCGAATTGGAGAACCACATGTCAATTATTCACATAAGTGGTGAAAACGAGCTCGAAGTGGCGAAAATCTCGCAAGAGATAGATCTCGTAATTCAAAGTATGGCCGAGGAAATATGCCGACAAAGGTTCCTGAAACCGGATGAGGGTACATTTCTGCAAGAGCAGCTCATGCTTATCCCTAACCGCACCTACCTTTGGGTTACTCTTACCTTGGATGTCATCAATTGTACCTCAGGTTTCACAAAAGGAAATGTTCGTAAAGCAATACGCCAAATACCTCAAACTGTCGACGATGCGTATAGTAGGATCCTGGACAGAAGCTCGGACACCGAAAAGGCCAGGAAAATCCTGCATATTGTTACTGCTGCAAAGGAACCGTTGTCTTTAGAGATGATGTCGCCGATGATGGCGCTTGAGGAAGATCAACGAACGTATGACGAGGTTATGCAGGAAATAGAACCGGAAGAGCGGTTTCGAGTTGCACTCAGAAATATTTGCGGTCTTTTCGTGGTTGTCGTAGATGGGAAAATCTACCTTCTTCACCAAACTGCGAAGGAATTTCTCATTCAGGATCGTTCCTCGCGCTTGTTGCATAGTCCTTCTTGTCTCAACTCTCAGTGTAACTCATCCAAATGGAAACATTCACTACGACCAGAAGACTCAAACAGAATACTCGCCGAAAGATGCGTTTGGTATCTGACATTAGTCCCTGGTGGGACTTTTTTCTCTCCGCTACTCTTTTATTCAGCCGAGCATTGGGCCGCCCACTTTCGCGAAGCGGGTATACGGAGCGAGGAGCCAATAGCATTATTGACACAGAGGCTTTGCGATACATTTTGGAATCGGCACATGGGGCTTCGTCTCAGGTTTTATAGGCTTCCTAAACACACTAGCCCCCTTGGCATAGCCTCGTTTTTTGGGCTTGAGGCAGTGGTGAAGTTGTATCTTGAGGATGACAAAGTTGATGTGAACTCAAAAAACGAGAGGGGCTGCACACCTCTATCGTTAGCTATTGGGAGCGGGCATGAGACAATGATAAAGCTGCTTCTTGAGACCGAGGGTGTGGATGTGAACTCAAAAAACGAGAACGGCTGGACATCACTATTAATTGCTGCTACTATGGGACATGAGACAGTGATAAAGCTGCTTCTTCAGATTGAAAGAGTGGATGTGAACTCAAAAGACAAGAAAGGCTACACATCACTAATGATTGCTGCTTTGAGAGGGAATGAGAGAGTAGTAAAGCTGCTTCTTGAGACCGAGAGTGTGGATGTGAACTCAAAAGACGAGAACGGCTGGACATCACTATTAATTGCTGCTATGAATGGGCATCAGACAGTGGTAAAGCTGCTTCTTGAGACTGAGAGTGTGGATGTCAACGTAAAGGATATATATGGTCGGACACCATTGGAACTTGCTATTTTGAAAAAGCATGAGGCAGTGGCCAAGCTGTTGTATGAGACTGGGAAAGTGGAATCCACATTGACTTGACCTATGACTTCTATGCCACTAGCTTTGTCTTCTTCTATATAGCCCCAAGAATAATAACCGTGCATAGGAGTTGCTCTGAAAGGCGCGATGTCTTGAACCTCACGGTTGTCAAATACATCGTTACTATTAGAACAGGCCTCGACTATACTGCTCTTTTGATCATCATTCGGAATCATGATGTCGGCTACATGACTTGTTTCAGATTTATTTGCTCCTGCCTTTCAATGATTTATTGTTTTGCTCATATTCTTTTCGTGAATCCAGAAGCAGATTTAAACGCCCTAACCCAATAGGATATCGTCAGAATTATCCAGGGAAGATGCACCAGACCAGGAAGTCAAACTCGGAAAGAATCGATTTTTATCACAACAGAAAAGACGATGAACAGTAGAGAAAAAACCCAGCACTCTACTCCATTTTCTCAACATATTTAACCGGACCCTCATACACATTTTTCCCATGAATAACATACTGCACGGTAGCGAATATAAGCACAACTCCAAAAACCAAAATCGACCAGTTCATATCCTCTAGCGTAACTTCCGCCGTCGTGGGGAAGAAGGTAAAAATGACCGCAAACATGAGATATAGAATCGAAAAGATATTAATAGGGAGACCGAGGCGTCCGAGACTCCAGCGTGCTGGGGGCATGGGCTCGTCTCGGAAGCGCCTCATGCAGAAGCATATGATTGGGATTAAATATGACATGAAGAGGGAGGCGATCGTCAGGGAGGCGATGGCGTTGAAGGCGGCGGTTGAGCCGATGTTAATTAGTGAGAGAAGGGTGGTGATTAATGTTGTTGTTAGGATAGAGTTAACCGGAACTTTTGATTTGGGGTGAATATATCGGAAGAAGCCTGAAAATGGAAGAGCGTTATCACGCGCGAAAGCGAAGGTTTGCCGGGATGTAGTGGCGAGGATACTAATTGCGCTGCAGACTTCGAGAGCGAGGATGATTGCGGAGAGGCCGCTTGCTGCAGCGTTGGACTGAGTGGCGTTCACGAAGGCTTGCATGAAAGAGAACCCAGTTGCGGGTTCCAGGACGGATTCCACATTGCCCATAGTGAAGAGGAATGTGATGAGAATTATGAATCCTAGACCACCATTGATCAGGGCAGTTGAAATCATACACCACGGAACGATCCTCGAAGCGTCTCTGATCTCCTCCGCTATAGGTAGACCATATCAGTAAGTGGAAGAGTCAAAGGGGTGCGTTGTGCTTACACATATGAGTCGCGGCATCAGGACCTGGTAAAGTAAGTCAGATATAAAGTTTATAAGAGGGATTAGGACATCCTTACCAAGGAACGAAAAGATGGGTGTCAACTGGCCGACTAAGCAAGCCAAACCCATTGAACTCCAGCCACCAGCGTTGGTGAATTCTGTGAAGACTGTTTCGGTCGGCGTACGTGGAGCCATAACCCATAGAGGGATCATAACCGCGAAGAATCCAAATATATGAAGGATAAGGATCAATCCTTCAAGCGTGGGCAACTGAGTCGCGCCGTAGGTATTTACAAACGTGGAGATGGCTGCAATAGCAATGGTGAATAGCGTTCCGTGCCATCTTTCCGATACATAGTCTTGGTAATTCAGGACCAAAAGCCCCTGGATTAAAGTGCCACAAAGAAAGCAAATACTCGCAAAGGCCGCCTGCCACCCCAGGACCGATAGCCAACCTGTTTTGCGTCCTGTTAGGTACGTTTCATGAGGAACTATTACACGTAGCACACATACCGGTGATATAGCTGAGAAATCTCTGGCAATAACCTTCAGCGTACTCACTCACCCAGTGATACTGGCCGCCAGATGTGGGTGACCTGTACCGGCGATAAAGTTAGAAACCCTTACGGTCGACAACGTTTCAAGAGGATTAGGGCACAAACATCGAAGCAATCTCGGCCATTGAGGACACCACCGCGAAGAAACCAATAAAGGAACCGATATAAATATATACCATCCCCGCCATTCCTCCATCGGTAAGACCGTACGTAGATGTACTTTACAACGTATTAGCAAAGATTGTTTAACCCGCAAGATAGAAGATAATTACAGAAGAATCGACTCCCAAGTCGCCATTAAAGTGCACGTGAATCCAAGAATCGATAGAAATCGAAAGTTTCTCTAATTTCTAGGTCAGCGGGGTTATAGCCAAGGCTCTCTGCGTCTCTTTCGAGTTGTAGATTCGTCGTCGAGGCTGGCTTTTTTCGGAGAGGTCATTTTTACATTGAGTTCTTGCTTCTTTCCCAACCGTGCCATATCCTTCTGATCTCGACTGGATCCATCTTCATCGGTTGTCGCGCTTGTATAGACATCCGGCTGACCTTTGAAAGGGCCGTTTTCCGAGATCGAAGTCGCCATTTTCCTCCCCCTAAATGAAAGCCTAGTAACGTCGCAAAAGATGGGAAAGAAGAACAACGAGGTAAGTCAAAAGAGTGAAAGGTATATTAAATTCAAATATTAAAATATAAGCAAGAATAGAAAAGGAGATATCAAGAGAGAGGTCCGCCGAAAAAGATTCCAAGCCCGAACCCCCTTGTCCAACGGAAAAGGCTTGGAAATATTTTGCTCCAGGTTAAGGATATTATGGATGGTGACTCCGTATATGAACCGTGCATTCGATATGCAGACGAGCGGCTTGTGCTACCAACATGCTCTCTCCAATTACCACCTTCCTATTCTGTCGCGCTTAGACAAGGTCAAAGAGAGTGTTTTTTCTGCGACGAGACGAAGACGAAGACGAAGACGACGGGGATGAGGGAAGGCAGAATAATAAAAGAAGAAGTCACCTGATTTTAAGCCTCAAATACCCCAGGTTTCCCCCCAAGAGTTTGCCAAGGATGCCCCTGGATTATATAAGATTTTAAACCGTCTTGGCATTTATTTCCGCCGGAGAATGCCGTTTTCACGTGACACAGGGCATATGTCAAGAGAGCAGCCTCGAAGAGGGATCTCGTTTTCGGAGGACAGTGACGTTCAAAGCGTGAGCTGAGCCGCAGCTGCAAAGTTTCTCATCAGCTCGTTCATGCAGTTCTTTTCCCACCCTCCATTCCTCATCCGTGTTTTCTATGCCAATCATCGTTCCAAGATCAAGGTTTTTGTGATCGTCGATCCTCGTAAAAAGAATCAAAAAGTTGAATGCATTGTCAAACACCGACCAGGTCGGCCAAAAATACGGGATCCTGGGGAGCCCAGAATGACCAGTGAAATTGACGGCGCAGGAGAGCGGAAAGTTTCCTCCCTCGGGGTTTATTGCATGCATGTTACATCTTGTCTCTCTTCCGAAGACCAACGAGATCACAAAAAGCCTCCCCCTCTCGCAGAATAACTTGGAATCCCAAAAGAAAGGAAATGTAAGCAAGATCCATGATCGCCGTCATAACCATTAACAGACAATAATATCAATAATACAAAAATGAGGCACAGGCGGCGTCAACCCAGGATGTCGCAGACCGCAGGGGAAAGGTCAGGGTCCAAGGAAAATGATAAAACCCGGGATTCGAGATCGCGCAATGAACCCGCACGGCACTGCCCGGAGATCGGGGAGAAATGGATTGAGCGAACGAGATGATATGCGTTTGTTTTAACTTTACTGTCGAGCGCAAACTTGAAACAGAATCGCTCCAACAAGACGCTCTCTTGGACTTGCCCATCTATCGTTCCGGCTTCTCACTTCTTGCTATTTTAGGATCCCCCCAGGCTGATTTAACCGTTTCTGGGAATTGGTTTTGAAAATTTGCGGCCTTTTTCTCCCATCCTTTTATGCTTTTGTCCTATGCTTCGTCGTGTTCATCAAATATATTAATAACCTCAGGGTCCTTGAACCATGAGACCTTGCGAGTGGATCAGTTTTTAAGTTTCAGAGATCGGCGCGGGAAGGTCCACTACCTTTATTCCTTGGTCGCTCTTATTATATTGTCCATGGACCATGGACAACACTCGAAATTCGAACCTTCTCCTCGGTACCTGGGCAGTTTCTCGAGAGAATAAGGTTGTTCCAGGATCTCCCTCAGCAGCCTCCAAGATCGCTTCATCCATGCCGCCCAGAAAGATTAGTCCTTACATCCGAAAAGTTGGTGAATCCTTTAGATATCGGCAGGGACGGGCTCAAAGCCATCCCATAGTTGACGATGTGGATATGTCTTTGGTTTGATCTTTCCGAAATTGTTGCCTGATCTTAGTAAGAACGCTACTGATAGGACCGTATTTGTCAACAGACCCTTGAGCGTGGTATTCGTATTTTGTAAGTGTGGAAGAAGAAGCAAAAGTCGAGATGCGGTCATCGTGGAAATCAATTTCTAAGGGCTGCGGAAATCATTGAAACAATATCTGGAAATTGAGCCTTTATTCGTCCGTCAAGGACCATCGCCATTCGAGATAGAGAACGATATGTTGCATCGTTGCGCGAAGCTGTTCAACCATTCCCATTGTTCGGGTGCCGTTCGTGGGTTTGAACCCCTTTCGGATCCCCGATCGCCGCCACAGGATACCCGCACGCCTCTAACTGCAAGTAAGCCACATAACTGGATCATCGACGACAACGGTCAAGATTTGCCAACCACGTTCCCGCCAATATTTCAGGCTTCAACGTGAAAGCTGGGCCGGAAACATATATATCGAAAACAACTCCTCATGCCGTAAATGAAATGGTTAACCTGTCTTCCGTAAATAATATTCCGCTTGAAGTTGATTTTTTCGGCCCCTGGAATATTAATCCCCCAAGAGGCTTTCTTTTCCTTCCCGTAGCTCTGAGCTTTACTGGTAACCTGCCAGGATTCTCATCAACGGTTCAAACGGTCCAGTAAAGTAAAAATCCCGTTAGGAGTAGCTAGTACAGTTGTGTGAGTGTGGAGAGATGACCGAAGCGTGGTAACATATTAATCAATTCGTGGTTCCCGTATTCGCTCCTTAAAACTCTGGAGGAGCTATTTCGGGAGTGCAACCTTCTCGGTGAGTTGATAAGCCACCGCAAGTGTACCTATCTGGCCAACTGGGCTTTACATAACCGCAACACAACCCACCGCATCGATAAAATACTCCTGAGCGGGTTTCCATCATTTGAATTTTTGTTCCCCTCTGCCATGCAGGGTAATGGCTACCCCTATCGAACATGGACACCCCATCACCGAGCTTGATCAGAGCTCCTGGGTCACGATTATCACGTCCCTCATGATGACTTATATGATCCTCTTTCACCTCGCGCGGCTCATGATTAGATATACAATAAACGGACCGTTCGGGGCAGACGACCACGTTATTTCTGTAGGGGTTGTAAGTATTCTCAGGTTCTTTTTCCCGGTTGCTGAGTTGTGTATGATAAGTTCTAACTGCCTCCGCTGCGCCCAGGTATTCGCCATCATTCAGTCGGGAATAAAGATTGCCCAGGCAAATGCAGGCTTAGGAAAGAGCATATCGATTGTGGACCACTCTAGGATCGAACAAATCCAGAAGGTAATAAATTCATCCTGGGTATTGCCGTCTTGAAACTATCCTCGTCAGAATTAACACATTTAGACGGGATATGGTGCAGATATCTTCTACCTTATCGCCCTGACGTTGTCCAAATGTGGGACATTGTTGCTCATATGCCGTGTCACTCGGATGAAAAAACACCTATACCCTGCATATATCGGTTGCGGCTTTACCGCTGTCTGGGGCGTAGCTTCGGTTTTCGCCTTATCAATTCGCTGCGATATGCCCCATCCGTGGGAAAATCCGATTTCATGCTCCGGTGATTTGGTAAGGGCGGGTCCCTCGTTGTCTCTCGACCCACAGCTTACCTGTTTCTAGTATACTCGGTGGTTATCCATTGGAGTCATCGGGATAGCTATTGAAATGTTCACCGTGTGGCTCCCGGTTTACCTTGTTTGGAACCTGCATATGCCATTCGCCTCGAAATTCGTCGTAGTGTTTGCTTTCTCTTTTCGGTTACCGTAAGTTCTGTTGTCTTTCTTGTTAAACCCGATCGACAAGAGGCCAGGACACTAAATTTTGCAGCGTCATCATCACCGCTATCTTGCACATATTCTATATCCATCGAGAAACACACTCAACCGACCCCTTACTATATGGCGCTGCCTCATCCGTGTGCATGGAAACGTGTCTCCATTATAGTCTAATGGCAGCGACTATCCCGTGTATGAAACCATTCATCAAGTCCTTCAACACCGGTTTCCTCAGTCATAAAGCCGACCAGGGGGGATATGGTTCATCGAACGACCACAATTCGGGGAACTATCCGTTATCCACCCTTGTCTCTTCAAAACGGGGCTCTAGATACCATTCCAGCGCTAAAAAAAATCATTTCGGAGCGGTGACGAATATTGAACCCACGAACGAAGCGCAGCAAGATGATTCTCCATCTCTTTCAGAAGATGGTTCAAATAAGATGATTATTCGCCGCACCACTGCTTGGCAAATTCGATATGACGAGAGTTCTCAACCTTGAGCTCCCGGCTAGTTTCCATCCCTATGAGATTGTGATTGCTATTGCTTTAGTACACAAAAAAGGTTAATCTGCCCCCGTAGGATAGAAATATGAAAATTCCAATCAGTGCATTCACCGCACATTTATTGAAGAAAGCTGATACTTTCTTCGTATTTAATAATAGGAATAGCAAATACAGTCCATTGGCAATGTCAAGCGGCTAAGATGAAAGACTTTGGTACTCTCCCGGCGTCTACCAAATGTGAGGGTAGACAGTTCGTGGGATATGACTATAATTGAAGATTGAAAGAGGGTTCCGCTACAATTGATGCATCGTACCACGAAGGATCATTTATCACATAATGTGAATTCATAATCGATATTGAAAGAGATCAGTGAAGGCGGCGAGGTGGTTGTCGATGTTGATGATTCGATGGAGGATGTTCAATCCGGACCAGTGGTCAGAGAATATATCACGTGGTTTTGATCAGGTGACATCGTGTTCATCAACTTCATTATGAGGTCGTTGCCTTAAGCTTCACTTCGAAGAACAGGTGTCTGCCTATAATGGTGCCGAATGGCCATTTATTGGGATAATGAGTTCCAAGAAAACCTCCAGTTCTTACAGTGTGCTTTTCTCCCTGGAACCCAAGAAACTCTGACCTTTTTTACTTCTAGTCCTTCCCATATCTAAGCAAACCACGGATACCTACCGTTGTGAACCTTAACTTCAAAGTCCGGGTTCGTAGCTTCAAACTCACCAAGTATGGCCTCGAGCTTCCCGAATGCCACGGCCTCAATTCAGGAACTTGCTCAAGAAACCGGCCAAGAATCCCCTCCGCAAGAAAGCACAGCAAACGAATTCATCGATGCCAGCCTTCCGATCATCATCAAGGGGAATGAATACTACCAGGAGCTTCAAGATGCCGGTATCAGGAAGGAGTTTCTCAGGCATCATGATGACACGGAGAAGCAACTTGGTACACAACGCAGCTACATGGAGAAAGAATTCGTTGCCGTCGAAAAGGGATTCGACAACGTGGATCGGAAATTCAAGGAATTCAATGGGAAGATGAAGACTGCCGACGGCAAACTCAACACGTACTGTAGATGGATCGACCTTTTCCAAGACCGGATAATAGAACAGCGCCGATATATCAACGAGAAACTAACTGTGGTGGATTCGAAAGTTGCAAGGTTGGATAGGAAAATGGAGCGGATAAACACTGGAATTCAGGAATTGAATGGGAAGTTATCCAATTTTAAAGCTAGAAGGGGGTTTCATCAGATTCATCCGGTTGCGATATATGATGATGCTGGCGGGTATTCTGTTCCAACAGACGTGCCCAGGACAGTTCGAGACTTTTGGAGATTGAAGAGATCAAGCCGGCGTGAGTTTTCTCCCTCTCCCTATGCTGGATTCGATTCTCCCAAACTTACTCCCTGATAGAACCCGAACTACTCTCACTAGTAAAGTCATACAAAATCTCACCCAAAGAGCTCTTACAGCCCGAGGGAGATGAAAGTACCGATGAGCAAGATGATAGTGACAAGAACACATCCATCGACAAACTTGTTGAGTTATACCCAGAAAGAGCACACCAGATCCTCGCCCACCGCCTAGGACTCGACTATCGGAAAATTTCCAGATACATGCTAGAATCGAAGAAAAAGTCCCCCACCACTACCACTACCAACGGGGACGAGATTGCCAGCGATGCGGAGGAGCAGGGGCGGGTGCTACCCTCCACATCAGAAATAGACGTACCGGCAGTTCCACTCGAGAATACTGATGGTACTAGTGTTCCTCCTGAGACCATTGATGAGAACATCACTCTCACCCTAAACACCATATGAAACCTTGTTTCGCTAGAATGGGATTCGTTGGTTACCTAGGAAATGGAGAACACCGAGCGGCATTCCTTCGTATACCATGTGTGCCTCTCGAGAATTCGTTCGCCTGTTAGGCGGTCGAAACCTACTAGGCCGAGAAGTCCACGGAGATACGTTGCCATGAGACATATACCATTTCGAGTCTGCGTTTTACCCTACCCTGAAGCGAGCAGGATAGATTGCTCCAAATCTCCCTTCTCCCTATTCTGGAATATCCCTAACAAATCCCCCATCACGACGACGATGAAACCATTTACGATTTAACGATATACTCCTTCCATTGCAGTCCTCTTACATACCATATCTAGATCTCTAGTTCTCCTTTTCCCTTTTATATCCCTACGCACCTTGGAAATTTATTTTAGAAATAGATAGACCAGGAACCGAACGATATTTCTCAATGCAATATGATATCCCCATTTCTATAGACGCCTAGAAACAATCGTAGTCGCAAAATTTCCGAAATAGGAAGGATGGCAGTGTACTTGGATATAAGGAATGCCCGTGATTGATTGTCCATGGGAGGACACCTGGAAAGAAGTAAAAAAGAAAAATAACAGATAAATGATATTGGCCCCCCTCTCCACTCGCCGAAATGAATGCTAAACCAGATCCCCCGAAGAAAACTAAATGCAATAATAGGAAGGTAGTACAAACGTGAAAAAGACGTGCCTATTTATTTCCCGACGCCGCCTGAGTGCCCCATGGCTTTGATACACACCCGATAAAAGTAAAAACATGAAAGACATGACATAATGCGATGATACGGTTTCGTTCGACGCCATAATAAATAATAGGAAAATCAGGAGGCAAATTGTATGAGACGTGATGATGATGAAGGGTTCGTTAATTCGCTCGTGGTTGGATGAATCGGTGATGGAATGGGGGGAGCGAGTGTGGTCGGGTAATCGCAGGAGGATGATGATATCAAACTCATGATGTAGGGGTAGATGTGGAGTCATCTTCATGCTGCCTCGTTCTTATTCGGAAAGTATCTCGTAATCGAGAAGATAGACGGTGACTTCTGCTGGGAGGTACTTGTAGAGTTGGTTCAGCAGCAGTGGTAGGAGTGGGAGTGTTGTTGGAGTCGTCCTGCTGCTGCTCTCTCCGGAGTCGTCGTAGGGTAGCGATACGTTCCTCGACGCTGGCGTCGCGCATTCGCCGGGCATTGAGCGTGTCGTGGATATAGGTTGACAGACCCCAGCGGTGATGTGTGCCATCACGTGTTGTCGGTTCGTCTGATGTTGGATGGTCTGAACCAGGTTCCGTTTCACCTTGGGCGTGATCATCATGCTCCGAGAGAGAAGGATTGAGGTCAATGCGGCTACAAGGGGAAAGGTCAGTACATTGCAGTTTCAGGGGTGGAATCTGAGCTTACCAGAGGGGACAGGTGCCAGAAACGTTCACCAGCCATGGGTCTACACATTCAGGGTGGAATTTATGACTGCACGGCAAGACTCGGATATCTTGTCCTTTGACGAAATCGTCCGTACATATTGAGCAGCCTAGACTGCCGGCGTGAGGGCTTGTCGAATCCGCGTCGGAGGGTTTAGTTTCCGTAGTAGTCGTGGCCGGAGTTGCGTTGGCAGTATCGTTGTCTCTGACAGGTTCGGCAGCGCTGCGTTCATTCAGGCCACCATGCGCGGTGTTATCACCTGTAGACGTCTGGTTTATTGAGTCAGGCGCATCATTGGCATCGTTCCCATCCTGACCGGTCATTTCAACATCCAATTTGCTCGACACGTCTTTGTTGGAATCATCCTGATCGCCGAACTTGACAATCGGTATTGTTTCCAGCATGGCCCTTGCAATGCCTCTCGCTCTACTTTGTCGAGGAAGCCCGGTGCCGGTTCGAGGACCATACCGTTCGGGATGTCGATGAGCACGGATAGCGCCGGTAATAATAATGCCCAAAAAGAGTGCCGTTATGATCCCGGTGATGCTGTATAGGATGATCATCGCTGCAAAGAATGTTAATCTAGATCCTTGTACATGTCCGGAGGGATAACAAACCGGAATTCCGCCCTGCACCGTCTCCCCCCGTATCGTTGGGTATTTGTGAGAGGTCCGACATGATGCTCGAATCGGTCTCACTACCACCAGTCGAATCTAACCGATCCCTTACCCACAGCGCGCTATCAGGGTTCAAGAATGTAAATACCCTATCAAACTCTGGTATATCAGGGTTATCGGTGTAGCTGCAATGCTTCGACTCGGAACTATATAGTAGAACCGCCGCTGGTCCAGAGGTAGCGATCACACTCTGGATAGTATCGTTGGCGCCCAGGTTTCCAGAGTACGCCGAACTGTCGCAACAAAGGAAAGCGATGTCACTGTCTTCCAGGTCACCGGCATTTGCAGGATCAACGTTCCGCAGCGTTCCGGTTATATTGAATTTCTGTTCGCGATTATTTACATATGGTTAGCAGGTGTTAAGCAAACAAATACCTCAAGATACACGTCACATTTCACTTACCGTAAGTTCAAATTTCGTAGAATTGACCAGGGACGGAGTGAGAGGAGCGAGCTTGATCGAAGGCTTTTTAAATTGTTTGTTGTTGAGGTGATAGTGCAATGGGCTTGGAGCTGGGAGGTCTGTCGAACTGTTGGAAGGCCGAATCGTCTGGGCCGGAACGACCACGGGAAAGAGGGAACACAAAAGTAAGCATATCGATAGCCATTTACCGCCGGAGCAGCTCCGTCCGAAAAGTGCCATCCTGGTCTGCTCAGCCTGTACGGTTTCGGTCGATATTATTCTCCATGGGAATTAAGTAAGGCTGAGTCGATGGTGAATGGGGGAGGATTCCCGGTGCATCCGCTAAGTATAGCCTACCCACTTATGTACTCACTCACTCAATTTGCAGAAACCGTGGGCCAATTCCCCTCACACGAGTTTGTTGAAGAAGAAAAACTGGGGTCGTGGGGTTTTTTTTTAGCCACCACGCAAGGGAACCCAAGGGAGAACGCAAGAGACAAAAGAACCTGCCGCGGTTGCGGTAAAGTTTATATTAAATCTTTGGAATCAAGCACAGAGTAAGATAAGCAGAAGGAGTGAAGGTCAGACAGGGCATCATATCTGAGTTGTCAAGAGGTTTCAAAGCCATCGGTTTATGTATCGGTTAATCGTCAAACGCCATAACCGGCAGCGGCGGAGATGGGATGACGAGTTATTGGATACGGTGCCACCACAAGAGAGATATCAGGTTCTCTTTATGTCATCATGAACCCCGTCGTGCTATCGATTGTCCTATCGATCTGGGGCGAAGTGGGCTTTATCAGAGATTTCAACAAGGATGAAGAAATTCTGCAACAAAATGTCTGAGAGCTTTGCGGGGGGCAAGGAGCACGATGAGCCTACACGGGTGAGACTTACCCCGAAATCAATGCGCGTGGTGGAGAAATGTACAGTTGGTCGCAAGTGACAGAAGCGCAAGATCTTTGATGAACGAACGCTCGAAGCTGGAGAAAAGTTCAATGATCCCATCCCCTGATTTACTGTGCCGCATCGCGTTTGACACGGCTGACAGCATTCTTCAGATACACTGAGCTAATCTTAGTCGAGTAAATGGTGAATTTATTCTTAGCATCGGAGAACCAGCCGGCCAAACTATCGGTAACGTTAAAAGGTGTCCCTTGCAGGACCCGACTTCCACCTCTTTTTGTTATTAAATAACACAAAAATGCGTTCATGACCCGGTTGCGATTATCCTTTTCACCTCGGGCAATTCGGGCTCTTCTAGTCGGTCTGATCGACCTACCTGGCTACGATCGTTCGCTGGCAGTCGGGCAGTAATCATCACGAAACCCATGTTCGCGAGTTGACTCCTCGGCCTTACCTCTAAAGGTCAAATGTTAGTGGATAGTTTCTACTGGGCGAGGGATTAAGCAGGTCTCCCTTCGGCTGCTGACTGCGAGCCTAAAGCAAGGCCACGTTCCTTTATTTTTGTATTGTCGAGCACTTTTTCTCGTCGAATCCTCGGTTTACTACTGAAGTCTCGTTCTCGTTGCTGAAGGATCACTCCTTCAGCGTTTTCCAATTTTATCAAAATATAGGAAAGATAATAAGCGGGAGCAATAAGAACGACGACTGACTTGAATCGTTCCTATATCTCAGAGGCTAAGAGGGTGGCGTGCACCAACACGAATCTTGGTCAATGGCCTTACTACTGCAGGGATGAGCTTCTAATGTTTTCGACACGCATGCCAACACCACAATCTTGTATATTTACAGCTGTCCGACATTGACACTTGCGTAACCGCGATGGATAACCGGAGTACAACCGAAGAAGACGCTTCTATCATAGAAATGCGCAAGAATAGGGGTTCTTGGCGTGTGAAAGATAGAAGTCCTTTTCGTCTTCTTGAATTTCCGCGAACCGCGACAGAATGGCGGCTCGATCCGATCTTTTACGAGCGCGAAGAAGTTGGTTCGGAGCTATCTGGTGTCTGTTGCGACTCAGGTAGTAGGGCCCAGAGTTGGTGCCAAGGCTATAATTAAGATGCGGATTGAGTATGGTGGCTCCTTCGTTTACGAGATATGGTTCTTGACAGCTGACATGTGCCCAGCACTGTAAAGTATCCATCTACTGAAGAAGAAATAGAGGGCTTGGAGGGGATCCCACGAGTGTTTTCTGAAGAGGCTCGAACCGAGCTTCAAGCGCTAAAGCAAAAAAACCGACTTGGGCTGCACGGCGACTCCCAAACTCCTCGATTACAAAGCCGAGATTCAGACTAAGGATGATATGCTCGAAGACGCCCATGCTCTTTACGTGCTTATGGAGAAGGCACCCGGTCGAAATTTGGTCAATTTCGGAGAGCTGTCTATGGCGGAAAGGAATGAAGCTCGTATTGCCTTCGGGATGGCACTTCGGTATTATGGCCACACATTTCCTGGGCTGATTGAAAGAGTTTTGCTCATCTGAGATTTGGTTAGGAACTTATACTCCTACGGATATCATCACGAGGATCCTCATCCTCGCAATATAATATGGGACGCGGAGAGTAAAAAGTGGTGAGTTTAGCGGCTATTCCTCCTTTATCAACAGACATGTTTTTAACTCTGGGACAATAATATAAAGCCATATTGTTGACCTCGAACATGTAACCCAGCGAGAAAGTTCCCTGCGACCTGCGTGGATTGGCGATTTTTACGCATGGCGCCTTAAAGGACCTAGTGATTGGAGTTGTAAAGATGTGGATCCCATGGTCGCTGCATTTGACTTTGGGGAAGAAATGCCAGATGAGACTGAGCTGAGAAGGGTGGCTAACAAGACCATAGAGCAAGGCCTGGATGTGATGAAGCGTTTCCGGCCCTGGCAGAAAAAAGGCCTTTGTGAATCTATTTAGAGTGATCTGTGCTTCTTCCTGGAGCGTTATCTTCCATTTTGCGAGCGAGGCCCCTTTTTCCCTAGTCAAAATGAGTTCTGAAACTGCGAGTACACGATTACAGTTACCGGTTGCCACGACGCCGCTAAAGCTTTCTTATTTGGCAATATAACCTTTGGCTACTAAATACACCATGCCCTCAGGAACTTGCACCTCTACAATGCTGTTCTGGCGCGGCAAGATAGATTGGATGATACCCCCTTAACATCCATGGATACCAAGAGAGGTTTGAGGATACAAAACTGTCGCTAGAGTTTAAAGTTAGCGAGCTATCGAGCAGTCTAGATGAAGTTGCTTAAAAGCGATGTTGAAGACTCAAGTTTATCAAACCAGTGGAGAACAAGTTGCCGAAGTGCGAGAAACTGGTAAGCTTTGAACTCTTCAAGCTGTAGAATAATTGAGCCAGGAAGAGTGCGGAAGGCGAAGAACAGCCTCAGTCGTCCCATCAGTTGATAGTTTTAACCCTAAACCCTATCTCCATGGACCCAACAGGCAAGTCCAGTCATGCTTTAGTCATCCATCAGCCTTTGGTGGTCCAAGTTCTTCACTTCGACGACGACAGGACAAGATGATTCCACACATTCCAGCTTGCTTCCATTCACCCACGCACCGTTATGAGAGAAGGGAAAGAACACCCAAGCAATGAAGGCAAGCCTGGCATTGCATAGCCACAGTTAGTGTCTTGGAAGCTGAAGACCAAAGAGTCGAGAAACTCGAGAATCATCCGCCTCTCAGCAAGATCACTCCATCCATCCATCATCATTCATGGAACTTCGCGGATAGACAAAAGGGAACCATAAACACCAATAATGCCATCAAAGTACGCGTGTTCTTTTCCCACTTTAGCCGTCAATGCGCTGTTCGTTGCACCAAGCCTCAAGGTTATTAAGGCTCTCCTGGGAAAAGCCAATCTACAGATCCAGCTCCCTGGCTTTCTGAAGCATCCGGACTATTATTATCGCTTCTAGACGGAGTAACATTTCATATATTATTCTTCACATCTAACTCATCCTGGGCCTGGTCAATGTTGCAGTGTAACAGATTGACCGCGTTTCTTTTAGGTGGTGGATGATATCTGATCTGTCTTAGAATCTTGTACCTTGAAAATCTCAAGGATAGCATTATTGCTTGCATAACATGCCTGTCTTATTTGACCCCTGCGATGGTCAAATGCTCAGATCAGATAGATAACTTTCCATCTATCATTTCACGATGTACGAAAACGAATCGCGTCTCACAGGTTTGATGCTTTCTTTCTCGATTTGTCAATCTGTGGAGTGGATACAACGAAGCAAGACATCGGATCTCGGTATCTACTGTCGAGTCAAGGGAACAACGATGGAGCTTTTCGGAATAATTGTCTCGCTCATGTCTTCCTGATTGGGGAAATCATGAGATGCATTGCACATACTGGGCCAATGTCTGTGTCGAGACTCGGAACTCTTCTCCGCTCTTCCATAACTCTACTTTTTTTATTCCTTCAACGTTCATCTGCATATACCGCTACGCCGTACCCCATTCCACCATGTACTCTTCCTACGCCCCATTATGGAAGAAGCGCAGACGGTCCCACTCTTTGTACGACGACTCAGCTCGACGCTCGGGAGATCGGCTAGCATTGGGAACACACCAGTGACCCCATATCAGCCCTAAAATGTGACAAAAGGGGGGAGGTTCAAAGCTCCTCAACACAATCGCCGCTAGCCTTGCAATGACGGGAACTATCTGACATGAAAGGGTCCATAAATATATCAGCTGCTCCCAACTTTGCGATTATCTTTTCTCGATCTTTTCACGTTTACGATTCAGATACCCCAACACTCACGAGTCATCTCTCAGCCTCTATCTATCAATCCTCGCGATTTCTTCCGAGTCAGGATAAGCATGTCATCGGCGCAGCAGGCTTCGCTCCCGTTACGCGCGAAGTCGGTAATCTGATCACCAACCCGCCTTCTCCTCTATCCTTCATCACAGGCGAATACCGAGCGGTAAAGGCATGAGCATATGCGACGATAACAACAATAGCAATACTCGGAAATAATTGGTCGATGCATTCTTCGATTGACATATGTGCCTAGAAGTCCGTCGATGGCGTGATTCCTTGTTGTTGAGAAAAGAAATATCATAGGAGCTTTCTTGCCTGCGGCCTTTCGTTGTTTCTCACCGCATGGAAAGAAAAAAGAGAGGGGAAAGCCGAGGAAGATGCGTCTTTTCCCGCTCTTCTGGAGACAGGCATACAAGTCTGTTCTGGGGAGAGAGGGGTGAGGTACTTAAAACTAATATGAATCTGACGGTGTGAGATCGGGAATTAGCTTTTGACCCGGATTTAAGATATGGGAAAGAAAAGCATAGCCAAGTTGATGAGCGAGGCAGGTACGATATAATCTCACACGAAGCTCCCAGGCGAAGGAAGAAATAAAGTCATGAATCAGTGAGACCATACCCATCATCAAAAAAATTAAGGCATTCATTTCGAGCCTTGTCTCCCCACTATTTCGGCTACCGAAAAAAGAAAAGTGAAAGCACAAAATCTTCAGCGATCCAGAACCCAAAACCCAGAACCCAGAACCACGGGGCCAACGGACACCAGCCCTTCTCACCCGTCACCCGTGCCGCCGCCAAACTCATCATCGACATGAGAACTTGAACTCAAACTAATTAAAACCAAGCACACAAACACCTTTCAAGGCTTCAGCACACCCCCATGAAAGTGGCAAAATCATCTGATAGTATTTAAAGATAAACAAAGCCATGCGTAAGCTACGAACCATGGTTCCTCAACCCAAATCACACGAGCCAAAACTCAATCTCATCCAAGGGAAGTAGTTCGTGGGTGACATGACCGAACCCGGCAAACTTGGGCGGATATTCGAACTCTACCTGGACCGAAACCAAATAATGAAATATATTTAATTGTTTTATCGGAAGCCACGCACGCAGCTTCGAGGCTGAAAAACGTTCTAGGCGAGAGGTTCTAGAGCGCGCGGGTCGGGTTGGCGATATCAAATGTCAAACATCCAGTCACGCTCTTACTCAACTCTTCAACAATCACATTTTTCGGCGTGTGATCCAAACGCCTTTTATGCCTTTATTTGCCTTATTAATGCTTATCATAAGCGTGCACTCACAGACCTCTCCCTTTGCTTACGGAAGTGACTGCCTCTAAATATCGCCGTTGTGGCTCAACGCCCACGGCGCCGCGGTGACATGTATACCAACCATATGTGCATCAACTGATATATTCCCTCGGACGATGAGAGACTGTCAGCTGTCAGTTTCCTCGTCCCAGCTCAGCCGAGAGTTAATAAAAACAAAATCGCGGCAATGGCGACAAAGTAATCTTCTTCCCCTACCCTCACCCCTCTTTCCTTAATTCCATACATACATGATGTACTAGGGGCCCCTCCCTTGTTTATCAGATCAAAGCCGTTTTGAAGTCAAAAGTTATCTGTCACGCTGTCAGTTTTCTGCCAATTTTTCTTGTGGGACCGGGATGGGACGGGCGGGGAGGACAGGGAGAGGGATAAAGGGATGGGAAGATCATGGATGGGCCTTGTCTACTAGTTATTTAGAGTTTTGGCTGATCTGTCTTTTTTTCTTTCTTCTTTTCACAATCAATTGCTTGCAGATTTTAGTGTCGCTTGTGCTCCCGGAATTAAGCTTATGGGGGGAATGTCCTCATGAGAGGGAGAGCTTGAGATAAGAGATTATTGTGGGCGACTGTTGGTTTGAGATAGAGTTGAGATTACTGTAGGTACAGTCTTCCAGCTGGAGGGTTCTTTGTCTTCGATCTCGATGCGATGAGGTTTATCGATACTCGTACGAGAATGAACGAGAGAAGGAAACGAGGAAAACAACCTTTGGTGGTGTATGCATCATGCAGGGTCCCCTCTCATCTGGACAAATCTCGAGAGAGGAGTTTGCGTGAGAGTGTGAGAAGATCCAAAGAACAGACACCATGAGCAAAAGTGAGGCTGAAACTGGTTGGTTCGCTTGTTCAGCCCGTCTTGGCGAGATTCGTGGAGAAAGAAAGACGCAACAGCAGCAGCAGCAGCCAACAGCAACATCTCGAAATGAATACGGCGTTTCAAGAGCCGGGGAATAAAAACGAGAGACAAGAGAGGAGAGAGGGAAGAGAAAGGAAAGAAGAAATGCAAGAAAGATATGGAAGAAGAAATATCCACCTACTTATCCACCTACTGGCTGGATCTTATTTTCTCCTCTTTCTCCCAGGCTTTCGCATCGTTCGCGAACAAAGAGACCAAAGTCCAGCCAACGGGGACTCGGTTACATAAGGAACCCAGACCAACAACGCCAACGCCAACGCCTTCAGACGCGCATTGGCTCCACTATCAGAATTGGGAGCTTTGCATTGGGGAACATGCGAGGCTAAACAAGAGTTAAGCACAAGAGGCGTGAGGGGAGAGGGAGAACTGGTGAAAACAGGGCTTGAAGCAAGAATAAGAGAGAGAGAATACGGGACCCTGTCGAAATGCTAGGATAACCACCCTTGCCCCCCAGCCAGTGCCATCTTTCTTCTTCTTTTTCTTCCTGGTCTCGACTCAGATCGCCCGCGGCGCAAGGACAAGACAAAGAAACGAAGAAGATAGGACGTTTCCTGTCTGGCCTGGACACACCCACCAACAAACCTTGCTTGTCTAAAGCATAAAAAAGGGGAGAACGGGCAGGCAAGAGGAGGGGTGGGGGGAGGGGGGTGTGGTGGTGATTGTTTGAAGGGAATTAATTCTCGTTCCGCCCGACGAAGCGTCTCACGGCATTTCTTGAAGTGGCTTGAAGGGTGGTGCGCCTTTTCTTTTCTTTTTTATATTTCTTTTCGCTTTTTCCATCTTAACAGTCTGAGGTCTCTCGCTTTCTTTCCATCTTTAATTGCCCTGGACTGGGCTAAGGGCTGGGGAAATCTGCACGGTTTCGGAAGCAAAAAAAAGAAGCAAAGAAGACAGAGCAAGAAAAAGAAAAATATCACAAAAGAGAAAGAAAATAAAATCTTTAAAAATCGATATTAAGAGGAGGAGAAACAGAAGAAAAAGGTAGTTAAAAATAACAACAGTGAAAAGAGTCTCAGAGTGAGCGAAGGAGGGAGAACGAGATTCGATCACTTGCAGCGGGAAACCCGCGATGGTTTGAACGATTTCGATTCTCTCGATTTTTTAATTCTTATTCCTTTTTGAAAGTCGATTCCCGATCATTTCTCTCGTTCTTTTCCTCCTCTTCTTAATTTCTCCTTCCTCTCTCTCCCCCTCTCCGTCCTCTTCCTTTACTCCACCCTCAATGGCAAAGAAGACCTCGTCCTCTTCACCTGGTAATGACACGATCTTGGGGAAAGCAAAACATCTGGTGCGACGATTCAGCTGGGATATGGACGATCAGCCGCCGCCCAGTAATAGTGGTGATGACCCCGAAGAGGATAGCTTGACTCCCGATACCGACTCCGCTATCACTGCTACCAACACCACCAGCACATCCCCGACCCCGACAGCTCCGATTGCTTCTTTGAAAAGGTCGACGACGGTTCCAACTGCCGCTGCTTCTCCTGTCCAGCGACACTCGATGATGGTCGGGAAGAAGGAAAGGTCGGAGGATGTCGAGTACTGGAAGGACCTGTACAGGCGGAGAGACAAATCGACGTAGGTAGTTCCTCTTCCTTATCTCCCTTTCTCACTTGTTCTGTTCTTTCATCTTCTGGATAAACATCCTCCTTTTTGAACGTGGATATATATGTCTCTTCGTTCGTTTATCTTTCTCTCTCCACTTCGGTGAATCCACTGTTCAGGTGATCTGGAGAAAGCTTCCGCTTCTTTACTTTTTTTTGTTTTGTTCCCGATCCCCCGCTGGCTATCAACGATCAGCGGAACCTTGGAGTCAACGATGGACAACACCTTCGATACTTGTCTACCATCTACATTCCACGGTCATGTCGTTTCCGTCCGTTATATCCTATTATGTTATAACAAATGTGTCTTCTATTCTCATAAATGAAAACAAAAAAAGAAGCTGTCACTCACCTCTAAGCTGGAAATGATATCAGAGATCCAGACATCCGGACGCTAGACATAGAGTACGATGAACTGGCCGAAGCATGGGAGCGATACCAGGAGAGCCTGTCGCCCAGTGCACGCAAGCAGTGTCAGAAACCTCGAGACGCTGACTGTGTCATTCACGTGGTACGGAATGCGGAGCGGGAATGGTCGTCGTCGAAATACGCCGCCAACTGGGACCTATCCAGGACTCTCCTCAACCGGTTCTGCTTGACATTACCCGCGCACTCGGCGATATTAAGTGCTTTCGGCTATGGTGAAGAATACGTGAACCTCTTCTACGATGTTTTGCAGTCTGTCATTAAGGTAGGCTCGATATGTCCATTTATCTACCCGCTAGCTATCCCTTGATATTTCAGGACAAGCTAAATTGGCATTCGTTGGCGAATTAAAAGGTTTCGGTGGACCATCGCAAAGTCACGGAGGACCTAGCTCGCACCCTTCTCGACGTGGACGAGGCCGTCGAGTGCTGTATCCGAGATATGGATTTCCACCCGCCCGAACATGCGATGGGTGCAGCAGGGAAGCTGTACTCGACCATCTTCCTCTTCCTCCAGGAGTTACTGGATTGGTATACGAGGAAGGTTACTTGCCGTCTATTGGGCAGTTTGAACGAGGACCTATACGGCGACCTGCATGGTGTGGTGACGAGTCTCAAACAGATGTGGATACCGAGTAATGGGAGGCGGCCGATAGCTTCGAGCGTGAGAAGCGGTGGGTCTACGGGGAGTGGCCACCACAACGCATTTATTCTTTTGGAGGAGGCACGTATGGGTAAAGTGGGACTGAACGGGTATTATCGCAAACTCGCCGGTCAAAACACCCTCACGAGACAGTTGATCTACGATATGCAGCAGGATGCTAGCCAACGGGACTACTTGAGTACGGAGCGGGTGGATTTGCTGAGCGGGTTGTTGAATGGGCTGGGACCGAAGGTTCACGGGCTCGTCGGACCGAAAGGTCGAATTCCTAGTCCAGACCTAGCCACACCTCCAGACTCTTCTTCAAGTAAGTAGTTGTCTCGTGAAACCAGCTTGTTCAAGCCTGAAACCCTAACCGCCAAAAATGTAGACACATCGGTTACCGCTGATGCTGCAGACGACGCTGCTCCCGCAAAGCAGCGGGTTTCGAAACACAAAATCACCAAGATGGAACTACAGTTTGCATCGAAACAGCTGCAGGATTTCTTCAGCAACGATGATCAGATGGTCCAGTTCGAGTTATCTGATGAGATATTTGCCGATGGACTCGCTCTGGTCCCGCTAGGCGAGTGGACGACTCGTCCCCGGTCTCAAATCGCCTGTCTCACCAGCTCTCACGCTCGCACACCCGCCCCATCCCCTACCACCTTGATCTCTGCTTACTACGCCTCCAACGCTCGAAAATTAAACCTCCCTGTAGTCTCACATTTTTGCTCTCCCTCCTCGAGCACGCCACACACCAACGCCTCCACTTTTGCCCGGACCTCCACGAAAACTCTCAGCCAAGCATCCGAAGGCCTAATATCCCTCGGTTACAGCTTAATCCGCCAACTCATCGACCTATCCCCACCGGTCCTCGACTTCGATAGCTCCCGCGATATCAGCCCGGAACGGTTCGCGGCACTTATGGTCCACCACGGCACTCTGAAGACGTGGGGAGAGACGATCTCACTGATCGAGACGCTGCTCACCTTCGCACCGCCCATGTTGGTACTTATCGTCGATGGGGTGGAGTGTTTACTTGATTGCGAGGATCCGTATGCGGAACGGTCGCTGAAGGGATTAATCGATGTTCTTCGGAAACATGTTTCGAAAACGAACGAGTCGATGTCCTCGTCCTCGTCGCCGTCACACCCGAGTATATGCAAGATCCTGTTCACCAGTTCAGGAAGTTCAAGAATGTTGGGTGACGTTTTCTCGAAAGAGGAGGTTATAATTGCAGATAATCTACGGGTCGCAGGCCCATCCTGACAGCTGGAGGATTTAACTTGATATCCTTTGTCCCGCATCCTTTTTTATTGACTGTCTTGTCGACATCTCCATCAACTCTCTCCCTCTATATCCACCAGCCTAACGAAACCTCCCTGATCCGTTTCTTTTCCTCCCGCTCTTCTCTTTCTTTATTGGTATATATAATTCTCCCATTTCCAGGCGGCTGATCTAAAAAAATTTGTCATTATTTATTTACATTTTCTGTTCTCGCTTTTCTCCTGAGAAATGGAAATGTCAAAGAGGAGCGGGCGGGTTTGATTTATCTTGTCTTATTTCCTTCTTTTTTTGATTGATTTGGTTATTTGATTCACAGGCAAGCGATTTCTTTTACTCTACTGACTGCTATGATATATTCTATATACTTTTTTATATAATAAATCATAATCTGACGAATTATGTCTACTATTTGAAGGCCTTTCTTCAGCTGATTCGAGATTCGGAATACAATTCCGTGTATCTCTTTGAAATCCGAAGCAGTGAATCAATTTCCGATGGTCTCGTCTCGGTTTACCTTCTTTAACTGAAGAGCTTTTCTTTCGGTTATGAAATGGCTAAAGAAAGGTTCCCCACATGGTTAAGACCTCCCCGCATTTAATCGGAGACCGCAAAAAATTAGGGCTTGCCGCATCACCGAGAGGTATCGTGGGATATATATCTATATATACGCCTTTCTTCTACTCTTTCTATCTTAATACGTTACTCTCTACAATACTAAATCTAATATCCTCTACTGTCGCCACTGCCAATTGACTGTAACAATGTCCAAAACCATTCCCTCCCGCCTCTTCGACACCAGGTCCCCGCCCTCCCTTCCCGCCTTCAAAGAGCTCTGTTCCCGCACGACGGACCCGACACTCTACCCCTTATCCTCCTCCGTTAAAAAGAACATCCCGATCTATGACATCCCCTCCCTAACCTCTCAGGGGATCCCACACTCAAACCATGAACTATCATCCTCCCTTCAAGACGAATTCCACCACATCCTAACCTCTGGCCCCGGAATCCTCGTCCTAAAATCCCTCTACACCAACCCGTCCGTCCTAGAATCCAGCAACAAGGCCTTCCAAAAAATAATATCCCTCGAAGCCGACAAAAACATAAAAGGAGACCACTTCTCCACTCCAGGCACAAACTCTCGAATCTGGAACTCCCTCTCAAAACATGCTCTCCTCGACCCATCCTCTTTCATCCCCTATTACTCAAACCCATACCTCTCCCTCCTCTCAACCGCCTACCTAGGCCCACACTACCGCATAACCGCACAGGTAAACATCGTCAAACCCGGTGGACCACCTCAATCCCCACATCGCGACTACCACCTCGGTTTCCAAACCCCAGAATTCGTCGCAAAATTCCCTCGAAATATCCAACTCGCTTCATCCCTCCTCACCCTCCAAGGCGCAGTAGCACACAGTAATATGCCCTCCGACAGCGGTCCCACTCGCTTTCTACCTTTCTCCCACCTCTTTGAAGAGGGGTACATAGCCTACCACGTCCCTGAATTCAAAGCCTTCTTCGAAGAGAATTATATCTCCCTAGAACTGGATATGGGTGATGGAGTATTTTTCAACCCGGCGGTTTTTCATGCCGCAGGAGGAAATATTTTACCCGCTGAGAGCGGGTTTGAGAGAAAGGCGAATCTGCTGCAAATTAGTTGTGGGTTTGGGAAGGCGATGGAAGGGATTGATTCTATTCCTATCGTTGAGAAGTGTTGGGGTGGGTTGGTGGAGAAGGTTAAGAGCGAAGGAGGGATAGGGTTGGAAGCTCAGTGTTTTGTAAAGGCGGTTGGGGAGGGGTATCCGTTTCCGACGAATTTGGATAGGAGAGCGCCTGGGGAAGGGGGGATGGCGCCGGAGAGTGAGCAGGAACTTTTGATTAGAGGGTTGGAGGAGGGGTGGGGGATTGAGAGGGTTGTGGACGAGCTGAAGAGGATGAGAGAGGATGGGAAGGCTGTTAGGAGGATAGAAATGTAGATGTGGATGTTTTTTATATAAATATAAATAGACGAAAATACAATATCTAATCAATCGAACCTTAGATATATATGAAAAATGTTAAAGGAACCTAGAAAATTACCTCGCCCTCATCTCCTTAATCTGAATCCCCGCCCTCCTTGCCCTCCTCTCCAACCGTTCCTCAAACTCCCTATCACCCCTAGCCTCCTCGTCCACCACCTCTTCAAACCCAACCCCTTCCCAATCCCTCCCAAAAACATCCCACCAGTCTAGCCGCTCCTTATCCCAAAACACATACCCCCACCCCCTCAACGGCGCCTGCCCATACGCCGCCACGAAATACTTCACAGGCTGTAAATCGTGAGCCCACCTCCAGACCTCTTCGGGGCCCGAGTCCGGATCTGGGATTAGCGGGGAGGGGATGAATTGGGCCTCGTCGGTGTGGTCGTAGACAGCGAGGAGGCGTTTCGATAGATCAAAGCGTTCATAGCGTTCGCGATCGACATAGACGTTTTCGAGGTCAGTGGATAGGAAGTTTACGGTTGGTCTTGGTCGTTGGTTTGGTTGTGGGGAGAAAGGGTCTGCTGCTGGGAAATGGAGGTGGAATTTTGGTTGGGTGGAGAGGAGGTGGATGATGTGGGAGATTCCGTGGTGGAGTTGGTGTTCGAGGAAGTTTGTGTTTAGGGGTTGGCTGTTTATGAAGTAGATGAGCCAGTTTAGATCGTCCATGGCGGCTTGTTTGAAGACTGGGTGGATAATGTTAGTATATGTATGTATGCATTTATATAGAGGTGATGTCGGGGAGGATATTAACCTGGTCCCAATATTTTGTAGATATAATCACGGATGCAGGCCAATTGCTCATTTTCCCACGGGGAGAAGCGGGAGAAGAATGCCAGGTTCTGTCGGTTACATTCTTCATAGGAATGGGCACTCCGGTTCCAGAATAAGTTGCAGTAGATCTCCAGCCGGTAGAGTGTCCGGTCGATGCGACTGATCTCTCCGCGCGACGGCGACGTAGATTTCGGCTCCGGTTTGCTTCGGATAGGGTGCTTGGATAGGACCTTCGAGGCTAGATCGTATGAGAGGTATTGAACTTTGTCGTGAAATTCAGCCAACGGTAGAGCATCGGATAGCTTCCATCTCAGCGGCGGAGGAGAAGCTTCACGCATGCCATCAATGTATCGATCTATGAGCTCGATCACCTGGTCATGAGACCGGCCCCCTTTTTTGTAAGAGGAAGATTCCTGGACGATGATGGCATCGTGGACAAGCTCCGGGCTGAGCTGGTTGATGAGAACTTGGGTGGTGATGGTTTCTTCGGCGTTCCGAAGAGCGTTGAATAAAAAGGGACAGGTTAGAGCCGCTGATATTAGAGAGAAGATATCATCTAGCGAAGCTAGAATGGCTTGAGCTATCTCGAGAGGGAGACTCTCGAGAATAGGTTTAGACGCAGATGTGTGGTTGAGGGTTTGAGTCATCCCGAGGAGTTTGGAGGATGACTTTGATGTGGACGGCAGGAGGAAAATAAAGACCCTTTTTTTCTTGATTTATTAAATATCCAGCAAGACAAAGAATGCACACGTACGTTATTGCCTGAGGAATGTAGTTACCTGCGAGGTGGATATAGGCTTCATGATTGTTTTGACAGTTGCCTGCAGTTGGGGGCAGCGACTAAAGAAGCGAAGATCTGATTGGTCCAGAGATGAAGCTGCGGAATGGAAAAAAAAGGAGATTCTTATAAGTCTGATATATTTAAATCTTTTATTTGGAGTGATTGAGGTTGGCTCAGAAGGCTATATTTGAGGCCTTGGGGCTACGCTGGAGCTTAATGGGGGTTTGTTTAATCAGGGGTCTCGGAGACACGAAAGCTAAGACTGATAATCGTACGTCTCTCTCTGGACAACGAACAAAGATATAAGAGAAAAGGCTCTTTAAAAAAATATGGACCGGAGTTATAATGAATTGCATTAAGAACTCTTCCTGAAATCAAGTATAAGCACAGAAGGAACACCTCCGCAAAGATAGTACATCCAAATTAATTATGATCTCCCACGGAGTGTTCTAACCAAATTATCAGTGACTATAAACGCATTGGAGCTACAAATAGACATTTGGCTCTCCCTTTTCCAGATATCACTACAAGACTCCAGAGCATCAAGCATAATGTCTGCCGGGGTTTTATTCTCCTCGAGCGTCGAGGAGTTGGCAAAAGCCTGAGTCCCCCGCACAAGCTGGTAGCACACTGCCATTGCCGCGCTGAAGAATTCATGGCGGAAAAAACCCGCGAGCCAGGTGTACTGTTTCCCGAAAGGGCCACTGTCGCATAGAAGTCGCTGCTTAGAAAGTAGAGATAGCGCGCTTTCAAGAGAAGAAAAGTAGGATGTGGGAAAAAGTGAGGCGGAGTCTGGTGCAAAGGCGAAACGAGAATGTAAAGCCATAAGCACTTGCCGGGAAAAGATCTCCATCTTACATGCCTCAAGGTCAATCGGATTAGTGAGGTCGTCGGTCGGGAACTGGAGATTGTGATCACCAAGGTTGAAGAGAGGTAGGTGCGCTCGCAACGCTGCATCAACTTCGACAACGGTGGAGTACGGGGTGATATCCTCCTGGCTAGTCGCAATCTCCAAGGCCTTCATGAGTAACTGTCCGCATCCGCCAAATAGACCCCCTATTTTGAGGCTCTCGGAACGTAGCAGGAGTGGCATCCCACAGACTAGCGATTGCCTCATCTCTAGGAGTACCACCGTTTCCCACAACTTTTGCTTGGCCTGGGAGTCAGTACCACTGCCTTCTGAGGGTACCTGAGCTTCCTGAGAGTCATTCAAATGGAGTCCCATACTGATGGATAACCTAACAGCTATGCCAGATAGAGGCCAGCATGTGTCAGCCTCATGACAGGACAAGGTGTAGACATGCTTTGCAATGATCATGAGGCAAAGCGTTCGAATATTTGCCAAAGAGGCTCGAAACATGAACGGGCTACGCTGAAGACAGAGTTTGGCGCCTTGGAGAAGTTGTCTGGGTAGATCTTCAAATTGCTGACTGCCGTCACCCGCAACTGCAACTGCACAATTGTACGCCTGACAGCCCAGAGACAGGACCATAAAATATTGAGCGAACCAGTCGTGCTGCGGCGAAGATGTTTTCTCCCAGAAAGCCCGCGTCTCCTGATCCCAAGAATCGTTGTCGATGAGATGGTACAACCTTTCAATGGTGTCTTTATAGTGCTCGACAAAAACTCTCTGCATTTTAGGGGGTGGAAGTTCCGAGAGAAGGTCTTTGACCATGTCCCCGCTGCCCTCATCTGCACAGAAGGGGAAATTGATGGAGAGAGCTTTTGGCTCGCCTGTGGGTACGCATCTAGGATGTTTACCGTGATCCGGTGGGAGGCAGTCGGTCATCTGTTTCGTTGTCAGTAATGCGCCCCTGTCTCATATCAATTGATAACATACATCCCGTAAAAGACCCGCCCAATGGGTTCCGTTCCGGAACCTCTTGTCCCATTTTAAATCGACGAACGCGGTGGCAATATGCTTGAATATCCTCTCATCTTCTAGACTCATGGGAGTAGCATCGTGCATCGAAGACGGGTACACGCATTGGTCTCTTTTGTTCAGTTTCTGGCAGCGGCCACAAGGCGAGCGACGGTCACATCGGACCTTGTGCCGTCTACACCGAAGACACGAGAGTATAGCACGTTCTCTTCTGAGTCGCGGTTTCTCTGGTAGAGTGCTATTGTTAGAGAGGTCGTCCATTGGATCCGATGGTTGCGGCAAGCTATTGCCGCTGTAACCATTCTCCGATTTGGGAATGGTTGTGCAGGGTACAGGATCCGGAGCTGAGAGCAAGATGGCTTCATCCAATATAGGTGATGACCTGCCCCCCGAGAAATCAACCAGGGAAGGCGGATTGTAATCGGAGTACTCGCATGTGGCGCCCACGCGCGCGCACCTCGTGCATCGAGGTTTTTCCTTGTCACATCGTGTTTTGAAGTTCCGGCAGCGCTGGCACGCCCGCGCCAGTTGGCGGCGTTGACTGACGTTGGGCATGTCTTCGGCTTCTCGGTAAATGCTGAGCAATTGAGTGATGAAAACGTCGAGACCACGGAGGATGTTGATATTCGGATTAACACTCGCTTGGCACTGGAGCTTTATAGTCAGATTCTTGGATTCAAGGCGTTCAAGTGGAGGACTGTCATATATATTCAGGCATTCACGTCAATATAAGTTGCCAACTCCCACCTATCAATGCACATGGGTATTTTGGCTCGGCCAACTAGACCAAAAAGCATGCACACTCGGTGGAGTTGATCGCACAAGACAGTGTTCGACGATAAAACTTCCGCTCAAAGCATGAGCGATTAACGAGCCCATGACTCACTACTTTCAGCCTCGCATCAAATAGGCGGTTTAGAGCCTAGTTCTAGGAACATCATACACCTTGAGGGAAAGGGAACAGTGTCTGAGAAGAACGTGTGAGTGATGCCTCGCGGAAGAATGAGTCGCAATTACTGGGAAAGGCTGGGCGGAGATTGATAAGATATGATTCGGCCTGATGCTTGGCAAATACGAGACCGATGATAAAGGGCCGACAAAAGTGGGTCTAAACTCCGACTCCGATAGACATAGAAATGTCTGCCCCTGAACACTTGCAACGAGATCATAATGAAGTTGACAATCGAATGGCATCAGCGTTCGGAGCTCGTCTCCGGATCGGACTTAATGGTCCGCTGGCTCAAGTGAAAATGCATATATCAGGACTCATCTCCCTCCCTCCAAAATGGATGACCCACGCACGCGAAATCTGTCCCATGAAGTTTTTGCTCACTGCTCGATCTCCGCAATTATTATTTCCCGATGTACCTAGAATCTATGGACAGTGACCATCCACGGTCATTGGTAACGAAACAGTACATCACTGGGCTCAAGGATCGAGAATCTAACCCTGATCGGATCTTCTACGATGGCGGTGATCTGAAGCATCTAGACCCCAGTACGTATCATACATAGGCTGCATTATGAAGAGAAATGGAAGCAATTCTGACCGAATACTTAGATCTTGTTGTCTTGTCTACCGAACAAGCTGAGCATCCTCGAGTTAGTACTAAGACTTGAAAGCCATGTTGATCCCATCGCTAATTCTACCAAGCACTGGAAGAGAGGAACAAAATGGGTTGTCACGATTCTTGTCGGAAGCTATTGCTTTCTTGCTCCATTTGCCAGTGAGTTTTTGTTTCAATGGCAATGCATGCCGCTAATTTAGCGGAGGCACTATCTTCGCTCCGTCTCTGCCCTCTATGATGGCCGACCTCGGCGAAGAACGAGAGATACTCGGCGCTATCCAGGTCGCCATTTTCCTACTCGCCTTCGCTGTGGCTCCGGTCTTTCTTGCGCCACTTAGCGAAATCTTCGGAAGACGCCTTATTCTTAGGGCAGGTAATGTAGTGTTCTGCCTATTCTCACTTGGGTGCGGGTTCTGTCGAACTGTAAGTGGCTCTCCTTCTAAGTGGTTCTTGGGTGCTAAATTACCGTAGACAGCCCAATTGGCAGTTTGCAGGTTTCTAGCTGGAGCAGGAGGCTCAGCCTCGCTGGCGGTTTATGGAGGCACGCTCGCTGACATTTGGGGACTTGCGGAGCGTGGAAGAGCTTCTGGGATCACTGGGATGGCAGTGTATGTATAAACCTTTCCATTTAGACATATTCTGACTTTTACAGGGTGTTGGGCCCTGTCCTAGGCCCCGTATGTGGTGGGTGGGTGTCCCAGCGAGTGTCCTGGAGGTGGACATGTTGGGTTCCTGTAAGTCACATCCGCAATTATCTCTGAATACTGCACATTCCAACGGGCGTTTAGGCGATCGCATCAGCATTTCTCGAAATCGTCGCCCAGTTTTATCTACACGAGTCATATATCCCAGCACTCCTCCGCCGGAAAGTTACACGGGAGACGAAAAAACACACCAATCCAGAGCTTTATACAGTTCTCGACTTGGAACCGAATAAGCGGAAGGCTCGAGCGACAATATCGGTGCTTGCTGAAGCAAGCCGGCCAGGTTAGCCCCTTTACAACGGCGGTGGTCGTAGCTTGTTAGCTAATTCGATAGTTATGTACCTACTGCTGGACCCGGCGTTGCTGATCTTGTCACTGTATTTTGCATTTGTCTTTGGCGTACTATACCTTGTCATCGTTGCGGTAGGATCTGTGTCATAGTCTTCGACTGAATGTCGCTAACATCCTGCAGTTCCATATCGTTTTTGGCGAAGGGGGTTATGGCCACTCTCCAGGGTTTGTCGGCGTGGACCTAATATCCGAAGGTGTTGGGGCGATGATAGGGATGATTGGCACGACGAAACTTTTGGAGATATTGTACGCAAGACAGGATAAATCGAAGTACAGAGCGGAGTCAAGGTAAGCTGGGCCATAAATCACCCCTGAGTAACAAGAGTCAGAGCTGATACGAAAAATTCAGGCTCCTTAGCGCTTTCGCAGGAGCTTTCTTTCTGTCCGCGGGACTGTTTATTTACGGATTCACCGCCTTAAGGACTCACTTCATGGTTGTGAGTGGTTCCAAGAGACCAACCACCCTTGGCGCTTCCTCTCGCTGATATCAATTTTAGCCGCTTATCGGCATTGCGATGTTTGGAGCCGGAATGTCAAATACCTTTGTTCGTCCTCCCCGTTCCAAGCTGGAGTAGCCATTCTAACCTGAATCTGAAGCTGGCTTTACAGGTGTACATCATTGACTGCTTTGACTTTCCTGCTTCAGCCATCTCTGGACGTAAGTTCAAAGACTTCTCGATCTAGCCAGCAGAAAATTGACTTGACTGCAGTTTCTGTGCTTCGATGCCTGTTTGCTGGAGGTACGATTCCCATGCACAAGGAAACAATCGCTAGCCTAATTAACCAAATTTAGTCTTCCCTTTATTTGGAGATCAGCTCTTCGTGTCGCTTGGAGTAGATTGGGGGAATGGTCTCTTAGCATTCTTAACGCTTGGATTAGGAGCTCCTTTTCTTCCCTTGGTAAGGAACGCTAGAATGACTCCGTTTGACGCAAAGGCTAATCATATTTAGATGTATATTTGGGGCCCGAAACTCAGAGAAATCGGCCGGAAGAATCGAGCTAAGTTTAATCTTTAAAGAGGAAATCCGCGGGCTCCTGGAGAGACAAGTTGTGGGGGTGATAATGAGGCCAGGTGCTTTCGGTGTCTTAATCATTTGACTGCGGCGGGATGTTGAGACACCACTTTAGATTAAAGGAGGCCGAAAAGATAAAGACACACATAATATATCAGATAGCCAAATGGACTAAAATCATCCACAATTAGAAAGAACAGTATGAGATGTCGGAAGTGATTCTATCAATGACGGGCTCAAAGCATTTGATGCTTCATTTAGGTCAAAATCCCATCAACTTGGTACTGTAGACCCAAGAAATGAAAAAAAAGAGATACTATGAGGGAAGGCGAGGTTGGCACTGACAAGCGTCCGAGATTGTTCCTCGAGGTCCTTGAGATTTTGACTGTTGGCAGGGCTTAGTAGCTTCAGGTACTGTAGAGCAAGCAAAACCCAGAGGCGTCGTTGAACCCTCGAATGTGAGTCCCCAGGAATATCAATCCACAAGAGTTTTCTACAACCTATTTGAAAGAGTTGTTCGGACCGTGTTGCCGGGATAATGCCATGGACAAATGGAATCCTTCGTCCTTCATCTGCGTGGCTCTGCAACATATGACAATTTCATGAGAGGTGACGAGAACTCACTCAACCTGGGCCTTGGGGGAATCGAAAAGAGAAGTCCCAAGGCCAGTTGAATAGATAGAAGCTATTCCCGAGAATTTTTCCAATAACCCCAGGACAAACACTATATGCATACGAAACCTTCGGACAAGTTGAGAGACAGGTTTCAGAAGTAGAGAAAGAGAGCATGAAAGATTTTTAATTAATAATGATGACCCTGAATTGTAAGCAGTGACTGATCAATCTCCCAAATACGAATACTCGGCGTTTGAGAAAACCGGCTCATAGCGTGTAGACGCCATCGCTCTCGCTCAAAGATTTTTTGCGATTATGGGCAGTCTTAGTTTCACAGGATGGAGACTCGTTGAGCGACAGAACTTGCTAAAGAACTGCTAGAATTGGCGTCTTGCCTTGGAAGCTTTTTGCTTCCGGGCATCAGTTCGTATCATTTAACATGATTAATTAACATCGTTGGGTCTGTCGGCTTATAATCCAATCAATGCGCAGATGCATGAGTTGCTCCCACAGTGGCGAGGGAGTTGAGGCGGCAGCAAGCTCTCCTCAGTGGTGGCGAGGTACGAGCGAAATCGACCTATGATGCTGCATATATTGTGGAAGAGCTCTTTTTTTCTTTTTCGGTCGTTTTTGACAGCTTCAACCGTCGTACATAACGGTGCTCCTGTCGTGAGCTTGGTGGATGATCCGACGAGAGACCTCGCTTTGGCTTTGTTATCGCTGTATGAAGATGTGTATAAAAATACTTTATCACTTGTTAGATATGTTCGAGAGATTGTAATAATTGATATCGCTTCCCTATAAAATCCCCCTGATCCTCTTGTGTATCTGTCTCTCTCTTCTCCTACCGTGGATACAGCAACAGAGCTACCAGAGAACACACAATGCTGACAGGGGAAAAGAGAGGTCAAAAAGATCCAAAGGATCTCATCTCCAGATCTTTGTATCCGATTCGTCAAAGTCTTTTCTCTCCCTTGTCCAACCCATGGGTTCGATATGAAACATGAAACACCGTCCAAGAGACCCAAAGGCGAAAAAGGGTCAACAAGATCAAAAAGACGGGATCAATGGACCCCAAAATTGCTGGTGAAACAGTGCTTGCGACTCCCTCCACGGTTTGACCGAATCCTCCTTATTTTTTCAGCCCTTTTTTTTCAGCTTCTCTTTTTACGATGTTCTGGATCTTTTTTATTTCTTTTTGATTCGACAATTCCGTCGTTCGTGTCCCTCGGTTATCTCCATCTTTTTGCATGGAGCTGTTTTTTTGCTTGCCAACTTTTTTGGTCAAAAGTCTCGCCATTTCCACTCTCAAGTCTGGTTGAACGACTTCTTTTCGCTCTGCCCCCTTTTGCTTTCTCAGCTTCTTCCTCCTTCACTTCGATTATCGAGGGTTCCCTGGAGAGAGAGAGAGAGAGTCTTTGACGACGGAATGCATTGAATGACCTGCTTTCTTTAATTCTTCTCTTTTTATTCTTAATCACACTCGTTTTTTGCGTGCACTTCCCACGACACACGGCACACAAGGAAGAAGGATCTTCGTCAGACGGGCATCATACATATCCAGCTCATTTGATCCAATACGAATACACTAATTCACTTCCGCCCCTCCTCACAAAAACCCTATCTCTGAGCCATTGCGCGATCACCTTCGATGTCGGGGCGTCCTGGCTTCACTGAAAAGCGTCTCTCGGACAAACGCTTTCAACAGATTCCAGACAGCCAAAATTCTCCCAAGGGCAACATGGCTGCCAGTCATAGCAATCCGAACGATGCCACAATTGATATTCCTCTAACTACAATTCCAAGCAAAGGCCAGACGGGTGCTCGAAAGCTCGATTCCAGTGTCTCGATCCCCGCGTATCCCGAGGCCAATGGAGTTGAGGATGAAAAGGCTGCCGACGGAGCGGGAGGAAAAGGTGGCATGCGGAGGAGGAAGAGGATAGACACAACAGAAGCTAGACAGGCAGAAGATCCGTCAGATGGCACCCTCACTCGCATGGGTCGCATCTACGCTGCGGTCATGAACTTCTCGGTCATCACTCGTTATTTCGTCTACGTTCTGCCTCTGGCTTCACTCTTCGCTATTCCCATCATAATCGGCGCCACCGTCGCACCCAATGCGAAGATCGGTGGTGTTCGCATTGTCTGGTTCTTTACCTGGATCGAAGTTGTCTGGTTGAGTCTGTGGATCTCGAAGATCGTCGCTCACTTCTTGCCGATCATCTTCCAATTCCTCTGTGGAATCGTGAGCTCCGGGACGAGGAAGTATGCTTTAATTCTCACGGCGTTGGAGATTCCGCTTTCGCTCGTCGGCTGGTCCGTCGCGTCGTTGGCTAGTTTTATTCCGGTATGTCTTTTTCGTCGTTGTAATCTTTGGGGAGAAACTTGAGAAATACTAACAAAACTAGTTAATGACCCAGAACCCCGACCAACGAAATGACGGCGATACCGACACGAAGGGATGGGAGGAGGTCGTCAAAAATATCTTATTCGCCGCCTTTGTCTCGACTTTGGTATTGGCTGGGGAAAAGGTCTTGATCCAATTGATCTCCATCAGCTACCATCGAGAGCAGTTCGATAAGAAGATAAAAGAATCCAAGCGAAATATCTACCTCCTTGGCCTGCTCTACGACGCCTCTCGTGCTCTTTTCCCGAGTTATTGCGATGAGTTCGCGGATGAAGACTTTATAATCAATGACTTTCTGATTGCTTCTGGCGCTAGCAGCAAAGGCAAATCATCGGGAGCTGCGACTCCAATGCGTCTAATGCAAAACGTCGGTCAAAATGTCGGTCGTGTAGGTGACAAAATCACCGCCGCATTCGGCAATGTCGCTCAGGAGATCACGGGAAAGAAAGTCTTCAACATGTCATCCGCTCATTCAATTGTCACCCAAGCATTGGAAAAGAGGAAACCATCTGAAGCTCTTGCGCGACGAATCTGGATGTCCTTTGTCGTTGAAGGTAAAGAGGCTCTCTACGCTGAAGACATCACCGAGGTGCTTGGCGCTGGCCGTGAAGTTGAAGCCGAGGAATGTTTCAACTCCCTCGATCGAGATGGGAACGGTGATATCAGTCTTGAAGAAATGGTTCTCACCGTTACGGAGTTTGGGAGAAATCGGAAGTCTATCAATTCTAGTATGCACGATGTCGATCAGGCAATTGGTGTCCTGGATAATCTTCTCTGCGTTGTCGTTTTGATCCTGGTGGTCTTAATTTTTGGTACTTATCTCTCTCTACACATAACTTGATATGAAACTAACTGGGGATATAGTTGCGTTCTTAAACAAGGGATTCGGCACCACACTCGCAGCTGGAGCCACTGCTCTTCTTTCTTTGTCCTTCGTCTTCGCTACTACTGCTACGGAGGTTCTTGGTTCCTGCATCTTCCTCTTTGTTAAGCATCCGTATGATGTCGGCGACCGTGTCGACGTCGACGGCAAGCAGCTAGTTGTCACTCGGATTGCTCTCCTATTCACGGTCTTCCAGAACATCGCCGACCACCGCATCACTCAAGTGCCCAATATTGTCCTCAACGCCCTCTGGATCGAGAATATCACCCGCTCAATGGCGATGCGTGAGCAGATTACTATCGCTGTAGATTTTGGATCCACCTTTGGGGACATCCAGCTCCTCCGATCTGAGATGACGAAATTTGTCCGAGACAAGGATAACTGCAGAGATTTCCAACCCGACGTCGACATCGAGGTTCTTGGTATCTCTGAAATGGACAAACTTGAACTTCAAATCGAGATCCGCCATAAATCCAACTGGTCAAACGAGACTGTCCGAGCTACACGTCGTTCGAAGTTCATGTGTGCCTTGGTGCTTGCTCTCCGCAAGGTTCCTATCTATGGGCCTGGTGGCTCTGGAGCCGCACTGGGCGATCTTGCGAAGCCGTCGTACTCCGTTGCGATCTCTGAGGAGCAGGCTCAATCGAATCGCGAAGCGTATGACAAGGGCTTGGAAGATGCACGCATGATTCCAACCAGTGAAATGGACCGTGTCGCAAATCTGGCTGTCGACGCAGACCCTACTGCCACAAAAGCCAGTGGAGTCGATAGTGGGACAGAAGCCACATTCATTGGAGCGCTAACCGCCCGCCAACCCGCGATGGACCGCGCACGAGCCGATGAGGGTGACCTCTACCGCGAAGGCAGCGTATCATCAAGAGGACGACGAAGCACCGATAATGCAGAAGAGCGAGCATCTGGCCTCCACCGACACCCCTCTCGAGGCCAACGGAAAGAAGGTCGCACGAGCAACGATGAATCCACCTCCCACGCACCAGCACCGGCTCCGCCAGCTTTCCCCGGCTCATCATCGTCATCAAATTCCCCCCCTGCACCGAGTTCCTCACCTTATAGCCCCCCGCCGACGATCCCCACAATCGTCGAACCCACAGGATCCCCGGTCGCAACACCTCCCATCCCATCCTCATCGGGCAGCCGAACAGACTACTACGAATATAACGAATACGCACCACAACCACCAAGGCAACAAAGCCCAGGGAACCCGTTCGGGAGACAATCACCACAGCAGCCGCAGCAGGAGGAAGAGAAACCATATTATCAAACTGCTACGTCGACAACCATGACACCCGTGACGTCGCCTCCGCCCTTGAGGAGACCATCTCCGGGGTCTAGTGCGCAGCAACAACAGCAGGGATACCCACCACGGGGACCTTGATTGATTTTCACTATTTATCTTTTTTGTGATCGTTGGTAAATAAATACACATTGCGAGAGGTCTGGTTCAAAATTGTTTCCTTCTGTTTTTTTTTTTTTTTACTATTACTTCGCTTCTTAGACGCATATACACGAGCAGGATACTTTTATATACAGTATATACATTTTTTTTTTAAAGGCAACATCTAATCAATCAAATCAATCAGTCAAGTCAGGCAACTTGCGAAAGTCACTTTATGTCTTTATTATATAAGGCTCGGGGCCACTGGATTGCTGTCCCCTAGAAGGGTTACTGCACGATAAGCAGTGACTAACGTGGCCTCCACTTGGTGGTCCGGTTCACAGACCAGTCCCAGGACCGTGGTTGTACGGCTAAGCAGATCCACGACCCACTATTCTACCTGCACCAGGAGTGACTTCTTTCTCCCAGCCTTGATTTTCCTTCAGCTCTCTCCGTACATAACGGAAGCTTGAGCAATATAGCATATAACATGATAACAGAACAAGTCCCATCAAGGCCATCCTGTCAAGCTACACTGCCAGACTTCCCCCTACCCCAGCTACTCAGGCCCTCACAGATTGCCCTCGCAAAAGCTGGGTCGTATCGATCGCCATCCTGTTGACACCACACTCGACTTGTCAACCAGGTCAACCATTCCTCTGCCATTACGTCCTTGGGGGCTCGAAGAAGGCCAACAGCGATATTGACAATGCTTGGCCTCTTCTCAACCCAGTAGAAGACGGTGGCGCCGCAGGTACTGCAGAATGCTCGCTTCACCCCATTACCAGACTCATAGACCTTGGAAGACCCGATCTTCAGACCACTGTCAGCAGGAGAGGGCGAGATCGAGTTCATGGTTGCAAATGTCCACGCCATTACATTGGTTCCATTGACCAGACGACAATCATCGCAGAGATCGAACAGAGCGACCCATTTATTGGGGTCGACCGAGGAGACGAGCTTGCCGGCGTTAGGGTCGTCACGGACTTCCTGTGTTGGTCGGGAAATGTTGAACGATACACCGCCGCAATGACACTTGGCGTGTAATTTTCCGGGCTCCTTGTCATCAACAACGTCGCTATGAGACTTCTGGCCTTCCTGTCCCTTTCCCTGTTCCTCAGAATTCCACACCTCCATCGCCCGGTCCCCGTCACCAATCTTAGGAAGCAACTGAAACAAACCACCGCCAGGACACGATTCCGTATACACATGTGTTCTCATATCGAATTCACCCGGATCATCGCGATTAGCATCAAAGATCGCGCTCGAAATGACCCATCTCTGACTAGGAGGATCTTCATCCCCGATATGGCAACCACACGTGCTGCAGAAATGCTTGTGGTTGTTTGCTTTTCCCCACACGTACGTAGTCAAATTTGACCGACTCGATGGGTAAGCAAACTGCGGGATTACACCCTCTGGTAGAGGGGCGTGGAATGTGGCGAGCATGCCATGGGTGTATCGGCAGATACTACAGTGGCAGATATGGACTTTCAGTGGTAACTGCGAAGTAGAAACGGTGAGGATGTATTGGACGGATTTGCAATGGCAGGATGCTGTCAGTGTCTTCGTTAAAGGGGAGGAAGAATTCGATGTGGCCGCCATGTTCTTGCTCTACTACTAGCTATGCTTTGTTTATGGTAAATTAAAGGCAGCGAATTAACGGGGTCCGGGTAAGGTATATATGTGTCTTGCACTTCCCCTCTCACTTCCCTCTTCCTTCTCCAAGGAAGGGATTTATGATGCAGGGTTTGCTCCCTCCCAAGTTCATATTTGGAAGAGACACACTCATGACTTTCCATCTCGTACAGGTGCTTGAGCAGGTTGTTGCCCAGTGACTAGTTCCAGGTAGGGAGTATATCCTTTCAGCCAAACGACAAGAAGTCGATGAAAAGGACAAGGCAAAAGGAGATTCAAAGTATGAGTCATACCTCCTCCATCTTCACCGGATGTGACTCTCAGGGGCCGCATATATACCTAACCTCCTCTGGCTTCGCATGCGTGGTTTGGGGGTTGAAAAGTGCCCAATAAAATGGGTGGTTAGTTGGTGTCTAGTCCCCGACTTCTCGAATTGAAGGCACTTTAACTCCGATGACTTATGAAAAGGATAAATTAGGGCTACGCTTATACACGTGACTTGCAACGATCATCCCGAGGTCTATGGGATGGAGATCCCTCGCCTTGTTTCGCATTCTCCAAGCTTATTCTACTCACTCCAGGCGCCACCTGCAGTATAGTCACAATGAGAGAGACTGAAGAAATTTCTCTGTCGGAGTTGCGAATACCGGCTAGCGGTGAACGAGGTGGTTCCGACGTCGAACAAAGAGTCGAGGATGCGGAGCAGACAGATTCAAGACAGATGGAATCAAAAAGGACAAAACTCTGTGTTCTCATAGGCTCGGGGATTATCCAGCTTCCAATATGGGGTGTGTTTGGCCACATGTATAGATTGGCACGCTACTTACGCACGTGCAGGCTTTGCTATGAGCTACGGTATATTCCAGGAATATTACTTCGACAACTGGACGTTTGAAGGAGACCAGAGCATCACTGGTGTAATAGGCACGACCGCTAATGGTGTCATGTACCTATCCATGCCCTTCCTCTTCGCCCTATTCACCAGACGATGGGCTCATCGGCGCCAACTTGCCGCTCTTTGTGGCACAGTGATCGCATGTGTCAGTTTCTTCCTGTCCTCTTACAGCACCACGGTCTGGCACTTGCTCTTGACCCAGGGCATCGCCTCTGCGTTGGGGTGTACCCTCATTTATAGTCCAATTACGCTCTCTCTCGGCGAGTGGTATGCTACCAGTAACCGTGCTGTAGCGTACGGAATCGTTCTGTCTTGCAAGAACATCGTTGGGACCAGCTGCCCTTTCATGATTCGAGCTTTGATTGATGCCTATGGTTATCGGACCACTCTGAAAGCCTGGACCGCGATTGTTGGTGGTTTAAGTATCTTTTCTATCTTCTTGATACCAACCCACCCTTCGAAGGTCTCGATTCACAAAACTCGAGCACGCAAGATCCCCTGGGATTTCCTCAGACACCGATCTATCTACTTCTACAGCATCGCCATTATCTTCCAGAGCTCTGGCTATGGTATCCCGCAAACGTATTTGAGCACCTACGCCCGGGAAGTTGCCTTGTTGTCTCAGACCTCAGGCACTCTGATGCTGGCTCTCTTCAATGCGCCCGGCATTATTGCTTCCTCCTTTTTTGGATGGCTGGGAGACAATAAGCGAATCACTCTTTCAGTCCAGCTTGTATCCGCGATTCCACCTATTTGCTGTGCACTTTCCACTTTCCTCTTTTGGGGCTTTACCACGCAGGGCGCCCTTGGCCTCCTCATAGTGTTCTCCATGACATTCGGGTTCTTCTCCGGTGGCTATAGCGGTACCTGGGGAGGGATGCTCAAACAGATGGAGCGCGAATCTGTCGAGAGAAACGAGGCCATTGACCCTGGAATGCTCTACGGTCTGTTAAATGGCGTCAGAGGGATCGGATATGCAAGTGGGGGGATTGCTGGTGTGGGACTGCTAAAAGTTGGAACTATATTGGCCAGCCAGCGCTTTGCTTATGGGACCTCTTACGGGCCCCTTATTCTATTTACTGGGCTTTCTTCGCTCCTTGGGGGCTGGGTCGTTCTATGGAGGTGGAATCCGAAGAGACTCTTGCCATTAGTATCGAGAGGGTAAGGCGCTAATGGAGCTGCATTCGGTACCTCGCTCTATTGAAACGACTCTATCTATGACTCTAAGGACTGTCTAGAACATGGCATAATTTAGTAAATAGCTGGGAGGAAGCTATTCTCTTTAAAATCCCCGGGAGTTAACGATAAATGCGTTGTTCTGGGGCCATCTTCTTGCTGTCTCCTATAGCTCATGTGGCGGCCAGCTGTGAGGCGGTTGAGACGGATTATCCTCTGAGGAAGTGGGCTTGAAGGTGGAGGTAAGATTTTAAGATGACTGGATCGATATTGGGTCGGAGGGACTTAGCATTTAGATGTTCAAGTCGGATCTAGATTGATAGCATCCTCTCTGGATGGGGCTATAATGCATACTGTTTGATCCGACTCAGTCTCGCATTTCCATGCGTTACAGGTCTCCCATTTAGATCTCCCAAAAAACCCACCCTCGGGCCCAAGATCAGGCGCAAACACCAGCTTGTTCAAACAGCACAAGCCGTCCCCTCACCCGCTGATCCCGTGATCCTGGGATCCCGTGATCCAATTTCGGCGAAGTCGAGGTCTACCCGAAGTCGTCCCGCTCCTACAAAAAGCCAGGCAATCGACCAGATTCAAGGTTTTTTTATATCAATGAACAAACATCTTGAGCATTTATCATATCTTTGATACCTTTCAAGAAGACCAAAAATTCACAATGGCCCACTCCGAGCCCGTTCATTTCTTCGACCTCTACTCCGATCAACCAGGTCCACAAGCTTCCCCGCAACCGAACTTCCTCAACTATCAAACACCGTAAACTAACGCAATACATTCCAGGCGCCTCCAAATCATGGTCACACAACACTTTAAAGGTTCGAGCAGTGCTCAACTTCAAGGGCATACCGTACACTCAGAGCTGGATCTCCTACCCGGACATCAAGCCCCTCGTCGCCGGCCTAGGCTTGTCGCCTAACGAGCAGGGTAGACCATACACGCTGCCAGCGATCATTCACAAATCCTCAGTAACTTCGAACTCCAATGGAGCCATGATGGATTCGATTCCGATCGCCATACACCTCGACAAGGTGTTCCCGTCCCCACCGCTGTTCCCGTCCGGCGACGCCAGTTACGCACTGCTTGTCGCCGTGGGCAAGATCGCAAGTCTTCTAGAGCCCGGGTTCAGGCCATTAATCATCCCCCGCGTGCCGGACCATCTGGATGCGCGGGGACAGAAGTACTTTCACGAGACGCGGTCTGCGGCCCTTGGGAAGCCGTTGTCGGAGGTGCGGCCGACTGACAAAGAGAGTCTGGACAAGCTGTGGAAGTTGGTCGAGACCGAGTCTGTTGCGCTGATTGAAATGCTTAAAGGAATGGATGGGAAGAAAGGTCCGTTCTTCGAAGGCGAAAAGCCCGGATTCGCGGATTTGTTGATTGCTTGCCAACTGGCATTTATCGAGCGCTTTGATAAGGAGCTCTTTGAGAAGTTCTTGGGCCTGGGTAATGGTGAATTCAAGGCTCTGTACAAAGCTTGTTTGCCCTGGTTGGAGGGCCAGGGCGAGGACAAGGAGTGGCCGATTCCCCAGGCTACCTCATCCTAAGTATAAATTTTGATGAGCTTTACAATACTCTTGGTCAAGATGAGCAATTTGATAGTACTGTGATGAAAATGACGCTAGACATACCCTCCATTCGCTTACGTTGTGGAAGAAGTAACACCACGGCAGGTCAACAAAGGACGGAGCCGGATACTTTTCGATAAGTGAACCCTCAAGAGACAGCTTGAGCTACCACGGGTCACTGCATAGAAAAAGAATGGAAAGCTGAAGAGAGGCCTGATACACAGGTTGCTTCAAAGGAATCGCCCGCAGTCGAGTCACCTGCTGGAGAAGCCTGGCTGTGTGCTCCGACCCTCTAAAGGAACAGCCCACTGTCAAATATTTGTCCCTGGCCAAAGATTCACCTGCTGAGGCTTCTATATATTCCAATGATATTGATCTATGAAACCTCGTTCCATTCGAATACCCGGTTTCCAAAAATTTGGTGGCAACCCCCCTGCTCCACTCCGCTCCGCCCCCTTCCTCTGAGTGAAAGAAGTAATATAATTCCCATCCACACTAATCTCATACAGGAGCAAAAAAAAAGAGTGAAAACTTTACATACAACAGACGGTATTCGCTGGTGGTCACCCACCCAACTACTAACCGGCCGGCGTGTGGTTTAAGTACGGCTGAGCGGACGGGAAGCCCTGTATTCCACACCCTATGGTCGTATGTGGAAGTTCTTTAGAAGAGAGGGTATATAAGGGTAAAGACGGAGTTTCCTCGGTTCAATATACCAGGTTACATGCAGTACAAAGACCGTACCCGCTTTTACCGTAAAGTATAAGCTCCTCTCCACATTCCTTCAATCCAAGCTCAGGAGCCCTCCCCCAGTCATATTCCTCACATCCTCCTGAATCCGCTCCACGGGAATCATATACCCGGCATTATCATGCCCTCAATAAATCCCAACCCCAGATATCATCCCCACTAACTCGCCCTTTCAATTCAGAACTAGAGACCCTGAATCCCCGGGTTCCACGAAGTTCCATTTGGAAGATAATGACTCCATCTCATATGTACTGGTGTCCGTGAGACTAGACCACCTCACCTCCCTATCTATTGGGTTGATAATTCCGGAAGTCACACCCGCTGTTCGGCTTGTCTTTGTTACCCACTCATGACGCTTTAGTTTCAACAACAATACCGACGGACTGAAGCGTAGGCTAAAGCGCGCCCAAAAGAAGGAGGGAAAGAGAGTTGAAAGCATTCAATATCGAAGCTTATATAGATGATATCTCAGTGAATGCGAGTTGAAGTAAATGAGAGAGGGTTACTTGCTTGAAACAAGTAAACTTGAGAATTGAAAAGGCGAATGACTCGCTGTGAGTGAATATCAAGATGATATATTTATGACGCTCCGATGCCCGATATTTGATTCAAATTGATATAAGAAACTGCTTGTCATGTAATAGTATAGGTGTTGTTATCATAGGTCGATTCTTCTCGCTGGTATGATTGAAGAGAATGTATGCCATGGACTCCTAGGGCGCCATCATAACAGGCTTGCCGCGTAGCCACAGCAAGGGATCCATCAGGGCCCTTTGCTTCCAAGAACAAATTTGTGTGCAAACTGAAAAGTTCATGGGACTTCTTTAGCTCAGTGTTAAGTTGTTGAGTTACCAGCCTGTGACTGGGGCGGTCTCGGGCAGCTGTTTCTTCGGTCCAACTCCTTCAATGCGTCTTTGGTTAACCAAACCTTTGACAGGTTTTCTCAATATGCTGGTGTTGACTCGCTGAGCTTCCGTCGTTTCAACTGATATTGCGACAAGTGGTCTCATCAGCAGATGATCACATTCCCGCAAAGCTTGCCGCCCACAGACGCGCCTGTCACGTGGCTATACTTGCATTCCCTTCAGGACTGACTTTCCTATTTTCGTTTTCGAGAAACCAGACATATCAGTCAGTATATTGTTTTAAAAGTCTTGGAAGGTAACCACCTGTTCGTGGTACCGGCCCCCAGACGTCGTCCGTAAGCCAGGGAACCTCAAGAGGAACGGCGATAGGTAACCATGACGTCCCTCTCGAAAGCAATGATCCTCGACATAGCGATCTCAGTCCAGCAGGTTGCTTCGACTCTTAATCAGATGAGGAGCCCGAGGTCATCTCACAACAAGGCTCTACTGGACCTCGACTGTGCCTGCAGAACACTGGTTCAAGTTGCGCGCACCAGTGAAGAGCTCTTCGTCCATTCTGGTCACATTACGGCGGTCGAAGAGCATATCCGCTATATAGAGGAAGGAACCCGCCAATTTGTCGCGGAAATCGGCCAAGTTCAAGGGAATGCCTGGGGAGAAAGTGGAAGAGCCAAGACTAAGAATTCCAATGCTGGGTTTGGAGCTCAACACGACGTGTTTGCCGTCGATATTCGAGTCGAGGTCCTGGATTCGATAAGTCACTGGGCGCAGGTCGTATGTTCTGCTATCAACAAAGCCCTCTCGGCCACACGATTGTAAGTTTTCCTTGGTAAAAAGTCGACTCCAGAGAATGATTTGTAAACCTAGTCTCGTCGCACCCGCTGAATATGTGACACAATACGGTACCGACCTTGTAGTTTCTAGAAGCTCCAGTAAGGATCGTTACATTTTGGGTGCGGATTGCTCCTACGAAGACCAACAAACCACTCTCTCGACAAGCTCCGATGGTGGGCTCGTGATATTCGAACATATCGAGTTAAAAAGCGGGGGATCACATTTCTACGATCCTAGTAAGCCATATCGCGATCTTGTTGTTGGCAAAGATGAGTGATGCTTATTTTGTCCAACAGCCTTTTTCTCTCGGCAGCCTGACTCTGCGCAAGCGTTTTTCACAGTGGGACGCGTTTTTATGATGCTGTGGGATACCCAAGAACTCGGGGATCATAATCAAGAAGTTATCGATGATGATTCGACCTCTATCAAAGATGATCGTAGGAGGATGACGGCTTCAGAGGGCTTGTTTACAGGTCCTTTCACTGGATCAACGACAGTGAGGCGTTTCCTCGTGGTAAAGGAAGGTTCTAGATCATGCTATTGCCTGTGAGAAAAATCCTCACCCGCCTCAAACGGGGGGCCACAAAATAACACCAACTGCAGGCCGGTCAGTACTTTCGGTCTCCGGGGCTGCTCCCACCAGCCGGACCAGGAAAACTACGGCATCATGTTTACAGGACATCAAGCCCCCACGACCCTACCGGGTGAGGTGGGGACGCAACAGCCCCCGCTTCGAATACGGAACCAACAGCTCCAGCGCCCCTGGATTCCAGTGAAGATGGCCGTACCCTCCATTGAGCCTTGGGAGCTACCATCAAGAGACTTACCGCCCGAGTCTCGAGTTGACTACCGTCGTCTGTGCGAGGTTGAGCACAACGTTCGATGTAAAAACATTGGCGTGCTCGACGGTGAGTCGTTGACGAAGCTCCCACACTTCGCTCAGTTCTGGTGGTCACGCGACTCGCTTACCTACGACGCAGATGCGATGGACTTGGACTGAAGATGAAAAACACATAATTGTCAATTTGAATAGGTCACACGACATTACGATTTCTACTTGACATCTGTGCTGTAGTTCAAGGGCATCTGCAAGAGAAGAAGCTTTCTGATAATAAACATGAATAGAAGAGCTTCTACATATGGAGCTACAACACACCGCCCTCTGTGGGAACTCCGGACCAGGAACAGGTCCCCATCGCAGGTGCCGATAGTTCTTGTGATTTTCAATTTATATCAGTGATAAACACAAGTTGCTTAATGTCAGTCAATTTGTCATATGTTACATTGACTTATGTCAAACAATCTGAGTCTGTCATTAACATAAATTGAAAATCATAAAACATATGCTATTTTATGACATTTGGCTCAAATCTTTTACATGTACAGAACAAGGTTTAATTCATATTAACTGACAATAATGGTCTTCACTCATTATGCCTGATGAGGAATGGTGTTGATAAGAATAGAAATGCTTCAAATTATCAAACAATGAGAGTCTATTTGAACATTACGGCGAACTTTAAGGGGCTTCTTAGACGAAACTGAGGACTACAGAATGAGGTGTAAAAGATGACAAACCGCGGGCATGATACTCCTCGATGCTGGACAGAAGATGTAGCGAACATGATAATGATATTTCATGATAACAAGTTACAACGTCAGCAGGCGTATACATGACAACGTGCCTCATTCATTTCCACTTTCCCTCCAGCCTCTCTCTCCACGGAACATACTCGTCACCCGACACCACTGAGCTCTTCAAGCTTGGTATTGCTGTAGTGTATGTCTGTCTTTCAGTACATGTCTCCGTGACCCGCGCTCTTCATCATGGCATTTCTACTCAAGTTGTTTCTCTAGCAGGCATTGTAGCAGCCGGGGAACTTGTCCATGCAGACCGTATTGCAGCAACTTGAATCCATAGAGCAGTCATTCGCGCAGCATGCCGCGACACCGGCGCAGTCGCACGCGCGACGGACGAAGGCCAAATTGGAGTTGGAATCTGAATCTCCCGGTTAGGACATAGTTCGTCAGATGAGAGGTTGCCCCCAAGTGGCCGTTAGGGTCTTACCTTGGTCCACGGCGCGGGCCGCGGTCATGCCTACAATGGCGAGGGCAGAGACAAAGGCGAGGAAGCGCATATTGGTGATTGTGGATTTGGTGAGTGGTGTGTTTTGGGGTTCTTGCTTGGGTTGCTTGGGTTGCTTGGATTGATTGATTGATTGATTGTTGACGAGAGTTTTTTGCGATGCTATTGAATCAAGTTTAAAGGAGGGCTTCTTGCGGTCTCTTTATACTTTGCACTCCTCATCTTTCTCTAGTGTACTCCGGTGAGGCTTTTCCTGCGTCTTCCTACCATGCTTTCGGCTTATTTGGTAGGCTTCAGAATGGAAGCTTCTCGCCTCATAGAGTGGCATATCATGGCCTATGGCCTTGCGTATCCCCGTCATTATTTTGTTTGCTGCAGCGAGATTGCGGCGAAGCGACTACAGTCATAGTCGACTCGTATATCAGGCTCCCATCTATCTCATTGTCAAGAGGGACAGTAAACCTGGAGATTTCTGACGTGAGCCGGCCAGGTACATGGCCGACTCGCATTCAGTGTAACCAACAGTTGTAGTTGCCGAAACGGGTTGGTGATTGGTACTGAGGTCTCATAGAACAAGATCGTGGTTCATCAGGTTGCACAAGACTGAACGCTAGTATCAAAGATTGTCGGATCGTCGCCGTCTTGGTATGTGCTGAATAGTATTTATTATTAGAGTCCCTGTCACTGCCGGACCATAACCACTAGGCCAAAAGAAAAGACCAACGCTCATGGCCTTCGGCCCTTCGGGTCATATAGATCAAAATCGGACATGTTCCGACAGCTCCTTTCCAGCTCTTCCAATTCACTGACTCTCATGATTCGCACCTCTCCTCTCAACCTCAGCCTCGGTCAAGATGCCCACAGGGTCTGTGTCGTTTGGCTACGACCGGATGGCTTGCATACAACTGCCTCTATAGGCAAATGAGCCAATTAATGCGAGTTATACCGCTCGACAACTTGGCCTATTCATGCGTACCTATTTGCACCCGAAAACGGGGATCGATTGCTAAGCAACAAAGACAAGAAGCTTTTTACCCCTGTGATTAACCTTACTCCGAGGCCAGCAGGATGCTGGCCTTAATACCACCTCTTCAGGGGCTCGAAGTGTTGTGTCAGACAGAGCTGCACTTCCAGTTGGAGCAAGTAGGGTGACGGCATATCATCTTCACGCTAAGTTGATGACCCGCATGAGGAGGGATGCGGCTAATGGACACCACCTGATCGAAGAGGATCAGAGCAGGTCAATTGACGAACTCTGCAGACGAACTGAGGCTATGCCCGCTCTCTTCTAGAGCCACGGCGCCGAATCTTGTAGGAATGAGGGAGGTGTAACCATAGACTGAATACTTTTATATGATTTTTCCCTAAACTGTGTGTTGTGTGAACTATCCAAGTAGGAAATCTAGGAGAGAAATAGGTGGGTATTCCTGATTGTGGGTCACCTGACCCTACAATCCATCCGAGGCGTTAGGATCAAGTGATCAACTAGATTGACTCGATCCTAATATTCCTACAAATCTCACCTCTGCTAACAAGGATATATAGGCTGATAGAGAGACACCTTGATACTAGGTACCTACCTACCTCCCTAGCGCTACTGACGTGGCAGAATGATGAAGCGGGCTTCTTTTTTCAGAAGTAAAACCCGTGCCAGGGGGACCCAGTATTTGGGCTCGGTGTTGTTGTACGGACCTAACAACCGCAGGAGCCGGACGACGTGGTCGCGTTGAAACTCGTCGAGAGCCGTTAACGGCCTGGCCTGGCCTCATGTTTGAGTGTGAGCACCTGCAACTCAAGATACAGAGAACTCCAATTATGCATCCTCTGGATTCTCTTGACAGTTTGAAGACAGTCAGAGGAACTACCTATTAGGTCAAACAGGGCAGGATATGGAGTCGCTCACTCACAACATGGTTCCCCCATTTCGAGGATTGGTTGTCTAACTTCAAATGCCGTTGAGGGCCGTCTTGCCGCTTTTTGATGAGCGATGGGAGATGGCAACGCATCTGAATTAGCGTTCTAGGGTTATATTTGCTACACCACTAGCAAAATCTAGAACAGTTCCAACAATTCTCGCTTATAGGCTTTGCTCAATGGCGGCAGTTGTATTTTCCGTGAAATGCCTTCGATTTTTACTTGTACCTCCTGGGTGCGGCGGCCCTGCCTTGTATGATGGGAGATGTTATTATCTCTTCACTTAACTACGAGACGGCTATTCTAGAAGAAGCCAGATGACCGAGAAACGGTCAAGACCCTACAGGTGATATGCTTTTATAGTTCAACAGACACACTGGGAAGCTTTACCTCAATTATCTCTCTGATTGAATGTCTAGCTGAGGGTGAGTTAGGCTAACTCGATGACAATCAGAGTCATTTGGAGGCAAGGGAGCCACCATTATCTGTCTCTGTATCTGCTGCGCCTTCACACTATTCGGCTTTCCGTAGGAGGGGATTCTTTTCCACTTAGACCCAGGGACTCTTGAATAACTGGAGAAAGAAAGAAAGCACCGGAAACCCAGCACAAGGGGTGAAGCCTGGGGAAGAATAAACATATCACTGGCCGAAGAACTTCAGACCCCTCCCTGGCGTCTCAGTTATCACATTTGATGCGAGTCCTTCGTGGGGGATAAATGAGCAACTTTTCGTCCTCCCCCCCAGTTATCAGATTTCCAGAAAATTTGGCTATATTCATTAACCCCTTTTCCATGTTTAAAAGCCCGAACTTTCCTTTCAACCAATACTTTTTCCAGCCTGTTATCTTCCCCGTAGTTAAATTAATAAATTCTACTCTGCCAAGCGCCTGCCCTTACCTTCTTAAATATGAAAGCTGTTGCTGCCTCCATCGCTCTATCCGCGGCCCTTTCTGCAGCCCAATGTCAGCACGCGGGAGGTGAGACATGAATGTGATTGATACAGCTTGAGTGATACTAATTTGAATCCTGACAGCGGTCTGTACAGTCACTAGCCAGTGCTGCTTGCAACTGACGTGCGACATGACGCAGAACAGGTGCTTTTGACATTCATTGTCTTAGGAGGATTGGTGAGTGAGACTCGTATCACTCTGGATATTCTTAAAACATAACTAACTCAACCCTGCATAGGAAACCAGGGAAAAGTTCTGATGACACTCTGATGCTTGATAGTTGACTGTTGGGGAGTATGAAGAAGAGCATGGAAAATCTAGAAAAAAAATGTTTTTTTTAGTATGCTATCGATTCCTGAAACCAAGCTTTCTCGTTGCCCTGCAATCCACCAAACCCTGTTCATCGTGTTCTAATTCACTAATCGACAATTTAATACAGTAAGATCTCACACTTCAAGTCAAATGTCTCTTATTGTTCGTGTGAGCCGTGAAAATGCCGTCACCCTTTCCCCTGTCACCCCTTTTGCTGAAAAGACCCACACCCCTCAAGGTTAATCAGCGTAGACGAAAGGTCCCACATACGTCGAACAGTTATACAGCCATCATACTTATAGGATTTAACCCAAAGCTCCCAGTCACCTTCCCTCACTCTGCTATTTGGATTTCTCACGTTGGACATCTCGGTATTGGAGGAGGCACCACGAGCTCGCAGTAGTTGTTCCAAATTTAGGTTCCGGAATTTGAGGGCGGCACCCAGGAGCTGACTGAGCTCTGTGTTATTCAGTGGCGGACCACTGTCGGTCGATATCTTCTGGTAGACATATTTACCCTGGCCAGCGTACAAAGCCCAGGCAAGATAGGTCACCCGGTAGCTAACATGGGATGATGAGTAGTAAGTGACTTTTTCGTCATCGTAGCTTCCATCATGATACAAGCCGAATTGGAGTATATTCTGGTAGCTCAAAACTCTGCTAAGCTCCTCCAAGATGTCAAATGGTACCTCTTGACCCTTCTCGCTCGCTGCCCTCATCCATTGAAATACTTCGAAAATAAGATCTGCAGTCTCGGCTGAATATTTGGTCTGGTATCTCGCAAACTTAATCTCCGCAAGACGCAAACGACAGGCAGCTTCAAAACTATCAAAGTCCAAGAGATTCACCCCGAGTTGCGTCTGGAGAGACCCTTTTGGGAAATGGTCATTTACCGTTCGATGAAAAAGTTGAACCTCGTACTTGAAAAATAGATCTTCACAAGATTTACGGCAGGGTGTCATCTCAAGTAATCCTCTAGAAATACCATCAAGTTGACACCGCGCAGCCTCATGGCGCTTTTCGATCTCGTTGTCTGAGTATTCTTGGGCAGAACAATTGAAAGGAAACATCTTGTCGTTTAGGTCTTCCAGCCAGTATACTGCAAGTGCATTCGGCGGCCTACCCAACTCAGTTGTAATCAGAAGGATTTTGGCAAAGTCCACCCGATAATCCGTCTCAATGGAATTAAGTAAACTTTCGAATAACTTTGTGAGATCCCTCGGCGTTTGTTCTAGTTTCTCCTTCAACGAGCGAGGTGATCGATAACGTCCCGTGTCGACGAGAAGTGACCGAATGACAAGTCGAACCCACAGAAAAACACCATCTGCCCTGGCAATGATGACTTTCATCAGATCCATATACACTTCCTGAATCTTGTCGAAGGGTATATGGTTTTCAAACGCCGCACGAGCGTACCTGTAAATATCGGATCGCGTCAGGTCCTGGAGGTAGATTTGACCGTTTGGATTATCTGAGAATGTACAGAGGAATTCCGTATGCGGCCGACTGCTGACACACAATTTGATATCGCCGGATTTGACCCAATGCTTCAAGGTCGTTGCTAATTCCCCGTGATCATATGAATCACCCTCACACTCATCAAGGCCATCAATAAAAAAGCAAAACCGATGGTTGGAAAATGTTCCCTTGCTGGCAAGGATTTTAAACGCCGCTTTTATCTCCGGAAGGCGAAATGAAGAGTTCGAAAACACACCTCCTACTCCATAATCACGCCACTGATCTGGGAAAACCGTAGGGATCAACTCTGGGCTCTGTTTCAAGACCTCAAACAATATCGCTCGATAAAGCCCTTCTTCAGACCTCTGCATCTCGTCTCCAGAGCTCCAGAAGAAAAATGTGGCAAAGACAAGTGTTTTGGCGCCTGCCCATGTCCTCAGCTCTTCATGGACCCGGGGACTCTGAGCGAGAAATTTCATAATCGTCGACTTTCCGGAACCAGCCTTTCCGACTATGTGGTAAATATGGTCACCTGTCTGGAGCCACGAGATAAACGACTCCCTCGTTTCCTTCCGCTTTTCTTTTTCCTCGGCAAAAGTTTGGCGCCAGTCGGCGGCGAGCTCGTCTCCTTTCAGCTCATCCCGTTCTTCAAGCTCACCTTCGAGCATCCACCGGAACGTCCCGCTTTCCGCATCTATGATGTGGTCCTTACGGGTGAACATCGATTTAAAGGAGAGTCGACCGAGGATGTGATCCTCTGGCGTCATCGATCTTGACGTCGATCGTAACACCGACATATTATCCTCAATTCCAGCGAACGACTCTGGGGTGTTTACTGCGTCATGTGAGTCCCCCCACTTTCTCTGTTCGGCGGCGAGGGGCTGAACAGAGGGTTCAATTTTTTCTAGGAGGGAAGCGAATTGTTTCATACTCTTGTTAATCGTACCGATGTCAGACTTTATGAGGGATAGGTCGTCCCTAACACAATGTCAGCTATTAAACACTCATATGAATATCACCGGATGTTACTCGTCAGAATGGAAGGTTGGTTAGGATTAGAAACCAGCTACTGGATTCGACTCCTTTTATAGGGGCTTTAGGTCAAGTGGTTTCTTTGAGGGCTGCGAACGGCTTTCAAGACTCTGTCCGAATGCGGAATTTAAGACGACTTACATTTTAATCAAATTCAACCGAAGACTAATTTCCGTCTGATACTTTTCCAGTCTTTTATCTATCATCTGGACCTCTTTCTCGCTCATCATGCTCGCCCACTTCGCTTTCACACTTTGCCACTTGGAATTCTTTCCCTCCCGGACTCTTAGAGTGTCTAACAAAGCCATCAATCTGCTGGCCAACTTGGAACACTCCGCTGCAAGGCGACGCAGCGCCTTTGCATTCTCTGTTTCTCCTAGATCATCACACGCTAGACGGCCCGCAAGATCGTTGAGATCACCGAGCACAGTTTCCACCGTCGCGTTCTCAGTCGTTACGCCATTGGCCGATTTTTGTATGTCGTTAATATCCTTGATGAGCCCGGAGGAAAACTGAATGAACGAGACGATGGCAGCGGCCAAGCCAACCGCCACCACGGGCTCCATGGCTGCAATCCAGGAGGCAGGTGAGGTAAAAAGAAATAATAAAATATGGTGTTGGTTTGAGGTTTCAAGTTTCAGTCGGAAAGAAATTCCTGGTACTTTCAGATGTGGGAAAGATGGCTAGGGATTTTCTGTTTGAGATATATGAAGAGAACTATGAAGAGATCTATGTTAGTCCATCTTGCCACAACACAGAGCATGTATCATCCCAGTGCTTCTCACACTTCCTACAGTTTTCTGGTGGACGACTTACCTTGTCCAATCAATACTATGTAACCAAAAACGGCGGGTTGCGAGAGCTGATTGAGTAGCAAGTTAAGCAGAGCAACAAGTACACTTGTCCACGATCATGTTCTCAATTTTTCGATCCTGATGGTTGAAACTTTCGTTTGCCTGAAAGAGGTTTATTAAGAGTGACCTATGTTCAAGTAAGACATCAAAAATTTCCTGCGGTTGGGGGAACCAAGTTGAGGGGCAATAGAATTGGGTACATACATATACAGGTAGCCATCCGTCAAGACAGTTTTATAGCCAAGCCTTCAGACTGCGCAAGGCAAAGAACGCTCCCCAAAAGCATACTGCGGTCAACGCTTCTTTTTCCCCCTAGCTCCTAAGGTATGGTAGGGTAAAGAAGCGGGAAGTTGCAGAGCTTATAAATCGTGGCTTTATTTGAATCCAAGCAGTAGATATAGTTATTTGCTACCTCCCAGAGACTTAGAAATTAATAAAAATTTCCAAACCCATCACCTCCCAGGTTCTGGCCCTGATATGGTGCACCGTTACCCACCCCATTAGTACACATGCTCAAATTCGCATCCACATCATCAAGTAGCAAGAAATCCCAATCGAAATCAAAGTCGAAGTTGAAGTTTTGCGGGAGAGAGGGAATTTGGATGTTATTTAAATCCTCACCGCCATTTCCCGTGTTTGTTGGGAGGTTGTCTAGGGAGGGCGGCGTTTGTTCCATCGAGATTGGGGTTGTCGTTGCGTTTACGTTCTGCGGAGGTTGCCGGGATGTTTCGGTGTGCTCGTCATGATAGTCCGGATGATGCTCCGCATGTTTCTGCTTCTTTTTCTTCAGATAATCTTTATGATGAGGGCACTGCTCCGCGGACCAATCTCCTTCATGCTTCTCCCTCTTCTTGGCTAGAACTCTATATCCTAGCACCGCAGCCCTATCTACCGCTTCTTTTCTATATATCGCGGACGCTGACGTGGCGGGTGTGCCGTTGGGATCGGCTACCTTGGTTTTTACGAGACCGATAATCATGGAGAGAATGTAGTATTCTTTCAGTCCTTTTTCGATAAGGACTATTCTGGGCTCCAGGGATGCGAGGGTTTTTTCGACGAGAGAGAGAAGGGAGAGTGGGAGAGACGGAAGATAGGCGTGGATTGTTTTGGAGGCTAGGTCTGGTGGTTAGAAGGGCTTTTCTTCTTTATTTTTTTAAAGGAAAGAAAAGACGAAGGGAAAGTGCTTACTAAATCCGGTGTCCATGGTGTAGAGGTGATGGCAGATTACGAGAGCCGCCTGAAGGGGGGCCGCGGTTAGTGGATATAAAGTGGAAAGCTTATTATTTGCACCACCAACGTTACTATCACTGTCGTTGGAAAGCAGTTGTTGATGTTGGCAAAGGATAGTAGTTGCGATTTCGAGCCTTGTGCGGGACGACTGGATAAACGGGACAGATGCTTCTGGCTTGGGGCTTGAGAGGAGGGAAAGGAGGCTTTGTCCTAGTTTTGTCTCAATGAGTGTTCTCCAGAGAACAAATTGTTGCTGTTGGTAAGGTTTTCGTGGCTTGTGGGGCGGTTGCCAGTTGGGGATGTATGAAAGATATCGCATTACTTCTCCCTCTAACCAGTGGAGTTCCTCGTAGGATATTCGGATGCATGGAGCGTTGACGAGTGCGCATATCTTCAACCGTAATGGAAGGGACCGTACCAAAGCAACCTGGAGGGAAGAGTCCGTAGCGACATTCGAAGGTGAAGGCTGTGGTGTGTCTCCCTCCCCGATATCTTCGTCATTGAAGTTCGACGGCATGATACTGTCGTAATCATCCTGCTGCACAGTGGGTGGCATCCCTCTATCTAGTGAAGCCTGAAGGTCCAACTCCACAATCGTCACCCAGAGCCGTCTGCGCATCTCCCGATTAAACCTCGAGATCTTGGCGTATTGGCTATCTGGCTCACGGTGGTAACCACAAGACATAGCTACCTTTACCAGGGACCCCGTCTCGTTCCACGCCTGGCTCTTCCTAGTACCGTTGATGTACTTTGCGACAATGATCAGGCATCGGATACGTAGGATCGCGGGGTCGGGCCGCTTGATCCCGCAGTTTTGGAGCCATGCTTCGCACCGTCGGATCCAGTTCTTTGCGGTTTCGCATGTCATTGATTTCTCATCGGTAGATGTGTTTCCGGAGTCTCCATGAAAACTCCACGCACTTGCTAGGATCAAAAGGAGCTGAACGAGAACCGTGGGTTGTATATTCACCGGCTCCTGTTCCCAAATTGTGTCAAGCTCCCGGCGAAAGGTCGGGATATGTAATACCCGATGACTCGGTTCAATGTACGTTAGATAGTCATCGACTAAAGTTTCCACAAAATGTCGAGTAGGTAGTAGCTTGAACAGAAAAGTGCTGTCGATGGGCGACGGGGCACTATCCTGTTTGCAGTGCTTCTGGTGATGATCTTTTTCCTTGACAGCCATCAGATCATGGCGAAATTTAATCAGAACTGGATTTTCTGCTTTAATTTCTTTGGCGTATGCCTTCAAATCGGTAAACTGGCTTGCTTATCAGTATACCGAGCGTACGGTTATAGCGGGGTTAAGCAAAGTGGGTATATCGAACATACCTCGGAGATCATATTAACTACAATGCTGCTCCCGTAGAATCGAGAAGAGCACTCCTTCCCTCTCCAATATGTCTTGGTCGGGATTTCTAGCCGCTGAGACCGATAATCTCGGGCGTAATGTTCATCGTCTTCGAGTAGATTACCGCTTACCCCCGCAGCTCCGTCTCTGGAGGTCTTCCTCCGTTTAGACGAGGGGAAGAACCCCAGATGCTTATCGATATGCTGAATATTACCTTTTGAGACGGAAGTGCACTGCCCCGGCTCATCGACTTCAACCCTAGCCGTACTGACACCAATCTCTGGGTGCAAGCGGCTTAAAATACAGGATTGTTCACGGGGAACCGAAGCAGCGCCATTCCGATCCGGAACCCGAACCGTCGTGCTCTCCCCCCACGTACCAACTGGTGGTTGCTGCGACGAAGACGAGCCAGAACCAGTGGTAGCAGGCGGCTGGTGGGATGCATCTTGGTAAGTGCACTCACTCGGCTTTGAGCCTTTGGCGCATCTGCCGCAGGTCGGATACTCTTGGTCGCATTTCAGCTTTCTACTCCGACATTGCACACAAGCGGCCGTCCGTCTTCTCCGGCGTCGTTTCACGGGGATAGTCGCGGACTCGGCTGAATCACCCCGAGCCGGTATTGATGTGGTTGTTTCTCCTTCCCGCATCTTCGGAAGGCCGAGCAAGAAAGCCAAGAAATTTCTTTCAACTCAATCGTTTTTGAACGATCAGCTGCCAGTGTATTAAAACTTTTCTCGGTCTATGATGATTTATGTGAACAAGTGTCTTCTCTGTCAGCTTCTTTCTATCTCAACCTGCGGGAATATGGGGGCTGAGTCTAAATATATCGCCGAAGACTCGGGTGGAACGGCTCGGGGTTTCGGCCATAACTGTCGGCGTTAAGAAAAATTGGTCAGCACGCAAATGTTGACGAAGAACAGAAATGGTGGAAGAAACAAAAAACATATATCGAATTAATGGGAGAGAATGAGATTATTGACTTCTTTGTTTCTTGAAGATTGAAGAACGAATTGTTGATTTTACGATTCGTGTCGCTCTTCTTTTTTGGAGCTGACATGAAGCCCGGGAGTCTCGAGATAGGGCTCATTAGATCACGTGTTTAGAGATATGAGCCCCGGAGAGTTTGAAGACTTTGATGAGCGCACACCTAGGAACTGAACAATGGGTGAATTATATTGAATCGAAGAGTTAGAGCCCTGCCTATGGTCTCTTCTGGTTGTACAGGGTATTGACGAGAGATCGGCTTCATATCTGACTCTGTATACAGCAATCGGTCTCGCAAAGAACATAAAAGAACATCAAGACGATGTTTGAATCGCGCTTAGTTGCGTGACCTGGCGGCGACTGCTAAGCGAGAACCTCTTTTTTGGCCTTGCAATTTGAACCCATGAGAGGTCATCATGTTACCAGCAGAATTCAAGTGCTTGCCAAGCCAAAGAAGAGCTTGTCATGTCAAAGTCGGAGAAAGAAGAAAAATCCCCGTTAGACTAGCATCGCGCTAAAATGATAGACCACCATGTCATCATATCTGAAGCGGTCGTATGGGAAGGAACGCTGTATCTCCATGTCGGTGCCAGTTGCCGTCTCACACTGATCCGTGGAGAAATATTCTATTGCGACTCCGCATTGCGTATCACTGAATCATTGCTTCTCTGTCTCGGGGTTAATAGTAAATACTACTCGACTCGAAGAGATGAGGTTTTTACGACCGAGACCGCTCGGGCGAATATGGCTGACCCCGATTGACACCAGGCAGCGGTGAAAATGGCTTACTTTTATTTATCTGATCCTGGAAGATAAAAGGGATCTGATTACCTCTCTTGTTCCTATTCCTGTTCCAAAAAAGATCTACCTAATCAATCCGTCCCATTGACCGTTGAGCGTTGAGAGCACAGCTAAGATGCTCAAATCGATATTGACCTTCGGAAGAACAGCGGAAGAAGAGAAAGGAGATCACAATTCCAAAGATGCCTACATTTTCCCCAAGGTCGATCCCGAAGTCGATGGTGAAGGCTGCGATCAAGACTGCAGCAATTGCACCATTCGATACCCGTCGTGGTTCAAGATCAATAATCAACGACAGCTATATGGACATATCAAACCGTACACAACCCATGTTCTTGTCGCAACGGGGAAATCGGATTGGATCCCCAAGGTGAAGAACGAAAAGGGCAGTCTGATGGAAGCATTTAAGAAGTTTCCAAAACCAAGTAGTGGAGTATGAACGACCAATGGCATTTATCGCTCTTACCAGAGCTTCAGGAGAGTCACGGAATTGACTATGTTGTATAGAACCTTATGGTATCAGCCTCAAACCTCACTGCCCATGGAAACGACGAGGACGACGAGACCACCGAACAAGATTCCGATGCCCCAAAACCAACCACAGTCCTCCTCCTCCCATCCTTCACCTACGTCGACGCCGTAACACCATCCGACATCCCAGAATTGACAACCCGATTCATAGACTCTGACCCAAACACAATTAATGAAAAACCAACCCCAGACCAAGATCAATCCCTAACCCGCCTCCCTCCTTCCCGCCCCTGCCCACACGACTACATAATCCTCCTCTGCTCCCACCGCACCCGCGACTCCCGCTGCGGCGTCTCCGCCCCACTAATAAAACGCGAACTAGAACGCCACCTCCGATCCCTCGGCCTCTTCCGAGACCACGACGACTCACGGCCCGGAGGTGTGGGAATCCACTACGTCTCTCATATCGGTGGGCATAAATTTTCTGCGAATGTGATGGTTTATCGGAGGGTGGAGGGGCAGATGATTTGGTTGGCGAGGATAAGGCCGGAGCATTGTGAGGGGATTGTGAAGCAGACAATTTTGAAAGGGAAGGTGGTTAATCCGGAGGAGAGGTTGAGGGGTGGGTTTGATAGGGGCAGGGATGTGACGAGTTGGTGAATTGGGCAGATTTACATCTGTTCTTTCTCTCGTTTTTTTAATTGCATGAATCCTAGCTAGGCGTTTTGGGAAATTATATTCTTAGCGGGAGGAATATCTGAAAATTCATTGTTTAGTATACCGGCATTCTTCGAGGACAGAAAACGGAGGCACGTCTTTTATTATGCTGATATATAGTACAGTTGCACACCCCGGGCATCTATTCATCGAATCTTCCGGTAAGTAGACCACGAATAAGAAAGTAAGAGCATTCGTCCCATCTCCTTACATTACCCAAACCTCTCGTGCCTTCATCCCGACTTCGCCGGCTCTTTCCAGGGATACTGAACAACATCATCTTTCCGAATCCAAATTTTCGACTTGCGCTTGGTAACAATATGTTCAACAAACGCCTCCCGAGCATGCTTCGCCTTGTACTTCTGAATGAATCTCGGATCCCACAGTTCGCTAGCGACTCCGAGATCCTTACAGCAGCGGACTAAGGCGTTGGATTTGCAGCCTTCTGTAGCGGTGGGGATTCCGTCGGGGGAGAAGTAGTCTTGTTCGCCACGAGCGATGGAGACGAGTCTATTTCACACGTTATCAAATTAGAACCGTATAATGTTTTGCGAAAAGAAAAGAAAAAATATAGCTCACCTCCCATGCACAACCAAGGCATACTCTCTCGTAACCGCCTTCCCCGTAACAATACTCTGTCCCCTAGGCACCAAACCCCAAGCTCCCGGCCCAAACGCCCTGTTCAATACCCTTCGATACTTGATCTCAGGCAAGTACACCATCCCATCAGGCTTAATCTCCACATCCCCATCTTCGAGCGGACTGAGTAAGATATCGATAGATTCCTTGGGGAACGCTTCGGCGCTTAGTCCATGGTAGGATTTCGTCCAGTCGACTTGTTCTTTTTGCTGGTTTTCTAGGTCCGGACTGAGAGGTTCATCGGAGAAGCCGGTTTTGGAGATGTTTTGGGTAGCGGGTTGGGAGGTTGATGTTGATTGTGAGGATGGTGGAGGTCGGGCGGGTGTTGTTGGCGTCGGGGAGGGTTTGGCAGGTGAAGGGGTAGTTTCTGACTGCCGGAAGTTTGTAGAGCTAGAGATTGAGCGGGCGTAAATGCTCCTGTTGCTGAATGCTGATCTCGAAGAGTGCGCGACTCGCCCGGTCTGAGGGGGGACAATGGATCCACGAGATAGGCTACGTGATGAGTTCAACACTTCTGAAGCCCAATTGGACCTCCGGAGAGCAAAGGTGGCCATTGTTGCTGGTTGATTAAGGGATTGTTGATGTCTGTGACGATTGTCAAGATCGTGAGATCGGAGCTTGGTGGTTGAAGGCAGTTTTTCGAGTCTGGTCCCGTGACTGCAGGAATTGCTTCTATGAATTTTTGTATAAAAAATCGAGAGACGAATTGGATTAATTAAGTAGAGTAATTATAATATACAGGATATAAGCTACAGTTATTTATCTCTTGTAAAGCTTCAAAAGGGAATTGAATGGTATCTCAGGCGCTTTTCGATTCCGTTCGTTGCTCGTTGCCCTGTCGTTTCCAGCATTCTCGAAACGCTTCCATCTAAGAGCGGGAGAACGAAGTAATTCCAAGTCAGTCGTGTTCCATAGATCCAGTATCAGATAATGAAGTTCTTATGTCTCTTGCAGGATGTTGTCCCTCTCATAAAAAAAGCTCCCAGGTCATCCTGCGCTTAGATTCGGGGAGAGTCGTTTGTTGAGCATTGGGGAAAGTAAAGGAACTCAACAACTCACTTCCTTTGAACAAATCCTCCAATCTCTTTTCTCGTAGTAACAGTCGTTCATCTTCAATTGTTCGGCTGCCATAAGAACTGAGGTTAAAACATATCCTATCCAAAGGACCTCTAGAGGTTTCCGTACCTGCACATCCCGTGCTGAAGATTCGTTTGTCCCTGTGTATCCCGAACGTCAGACCTCGATATCCATTGCGGGGGACCTAAGGAAGGCTTCTTCTTCTCTTACCAATCGTCAGGCTCATCATCATCGTCAACTCTGGACACTTGAGGATTTTGGTCGGCCTTGGACATTGTGTGATCAGGATCAGGATTCCAATTAATGGTGTCGAAGAAGTTTGTCTTCCTCTGAGGTTCAAGATTCGGCACTGTTTCTCTTCCGCTCCAGCAACTCCGGCCTGGCCTAGGGAAGGGGTACAACGTCCACCCCAACCAATCAATATGACTTCTACAAAGAAGCTAAACGTCCTGGTTTACTCTGGTGGGCTCTCTTACTCCGATTGGAAGGATAACATTCTGACGGATTCTTCAGGAAACGGGAGCACCGTGGAGTCCGTCCGACAATGCCTCTACACCCTCCGAAGGCTTCTAGCTCCTAACTACGCCGTTATACCGGTGACCGGGGAGATGATCATTAATGAACCATGGACCACCGCCTGCGCTTTATTGGTTATGCCCGGAGGTGCTGACCAGGGATACTGCAGGACTCTCAACGGGGAAGGGAATAGGAGAATCGCCCAATTTGTTCGGCGGGGTGGGGCTTACATTGGATTCTGCGCGGGAGGATATTATGGGAGTAAGCGATGTGAGTTTGAGGTTGGTGATAAGAAAATGGAAGTTATTGGGAGTAGGGAACTAGCGTTCTTTCCGGGGACGTGTCGAGGGTTGGCATTTCCCGGATTCGTTTACCATAGTGAAGAGGGTGCTCGGGCCGCGGAATTGGAGGTTGTGAAGACCGCATTGGGAGGGAATGGGTCCGTTCCAGATGTCTTTAAGTCCTACTACAATGGCGGTGGTGTTTTTGTCGACGCGTCGAAATATACGGATCAGGGGGTAGAGGTTCTTGCGAACTACGCCGAACCTCTCAACGTCGACTCCGGGGAGGGTGCGGCGGCTGTGGTTTATTGTAAAGTGGGCGATGGTGCAGCGTTACTGACTGGGCCACACCCTGAGTTCGTATTTTCTAGTAAATTGCTCGACAACTGGGAACTAACGAGGCCTAGATTTGCTCCTGTGAATCTCGACAGGAAAGCTGACGGGCCGGGATACAGCGACGTTATAGACGCATTGGCTGAGAATGACCAGCCACGGACTGACTTCTTGAAGGCTTGTTTGACGAAGCTAGGTTTGCGGGTCAATCAAGAATCATCTACGGTACCGTCTCTCTCCCGCATCCATCTGTCCTCTATAGCACCTCATGGTGCCCCTGAGCTAGTCTGCTCGCTTCAAGATATCATTGTGGTGGAAGATGGAGAGGAATATATCAAGGATGATAACGATACCTTTCATCTTGAGAAGCCGTCTTCTTGGGAGATGAAGAATCTTGAAGACGCTCTTCCCAGCTCTTCCGAGGAGAAGACTGACCAGGGTGATGATACCGAGGACAGAATAGTCGACTATAATACTATCGTCAAGCGGATGGTTGTCCATGACGACCTGCCGGCTTCGAAGGAGACTCCTTACTTTAACCATCACGCATTCTACGCCAACCTGAAGCATTTTAGATCGCAGTCCAAGGAGAACCCAGAACAATTTGGCTCTAATATACTCTATGGGGAGGTTGTTACAAGCACCAATACATTACTAGAGAAGTAAGCACAACACCCCTCGAGATTGTCGTTTCTATACTAATAATGTTTAGAAATACACAACTACTACGCAAACTTCCGACGGGTTTCACTGCAACAGCCACCGTCCAAGTAGCTGGTCGCGGCCGCGGATCGAATGTATGGGTCTCTCCAGCGGGTGCTCTAATGTTTTCAACAGTCATACGTCACCCAGCGGAGAAGATGAATACCGCACCCGTAGTATTCATCCAATATTTGGCCGCCATGGCAGTTGTGGACGGTGTCAAAAATTATGATCGCGGTTATGGTGAAATGCCTCTAAAGCTAAAATGGCCGAATGATATCTGTACGTCCTCTCCTTTCCAATCTCCAGACAACCACAGCTCTAACAATCCTAGACGCCCTCGACCACACAAACCCCGATAACAAAACCTACACCAAAGTCGGCGGCATCCTCGTAAACTCCCACTACTCATCCAGCGAATACATATCCGTCGTCGGAATGGGCGTAAACGCCACAAACCCCTCCCCCACAACCTCTCTAAACGCCCTCCTCCCCTTCCTCTCATCCTCATCCTCCCCCGCTCTCCAACCATTTACCCTCGAAAAACTCCTCGCCCGCATCCTCACCTCCTTCGAAGACCTATACAGCCACTTCCTCTCCTCAGGCTTCGACACCCGCCTCGAAAACCTCTACTACTCCCACTGGTTGCATATGGATCAGATCGTGACCCTGGAGGCTGAGGGTGGGGTTAGGGCGCGGATTAAGGGGATTACGAGGGACTATGGGTTGTTGAGGGCGGAGGAGTTGGGGTGGGAGGATAGGCCGACGGGGAAGACGTGGCAGTTGCAGAGTGATAGTAATAGTTTTGATTTCTTTAAGGGGTTAGTGAAGAGGAAGATATGATAGAAATCTCTTTTCCTACCTGGGATAATTTCGGGTTTGAGTGGGATCAGGTTACGCGTAATGGGTACATGATAGATGCAGAGTATAGATATACATATATATTAAATACCTATGTCCAGACATACTTTTCCCGAGGTCAATTAAAAGCGTAGGATCATTATATTCATTTTTTTCGTGGCTACATCAGGGTAACTAAACGGAGCGGTGATAAAGAGGATGCAGGTATTCCACTCCCGTCGCGGGACGGTAAGAATAGAGATGAGGATAGATTGGGTATATCATATGGGTTTCGCTTGAGAGGTGTTTCCAAGAGCGTGGGAGGGGGAGTATCAAACGGCGGAGCGGTGATATTTCCAAAATTATATATTGGGATGATGTTCCATTCCATACAAATATGGCGGCTAGCTCATATATGCTGATTTGGGGTTCCGAGCGGAGGTGGGCACGTCGTTTTTCGTTCCGAAGGGGAGAGTTTCGTTCATAAAATGGGGTCGTTTGTGGGGGGAAGTTTCGAGCGTTCGTAAGATTCGTGGTCCGTATTTCTTCTATTCGACTTCCTCATGACTCTCGGAGATCGATCGAAATAGGGCTATACCGCGCACATCTCATCTCAAAGGGGAGAGAATCGACATATCCTGACATGTCCATTCTCCCATAAAGGCCTAACCTTTCTACCCTTCGACAACAAAATCAAACGACCTATCCCCCTCCCCTATAGGGACAGCCTGCGCATTGTCGTCATAAAGAGTTCTCTCATAGAATCTAACCCGACCCGATACGTCGAAAAGAACAATCGTCTGCTTTTGCGTCCCATATAGCCCACTCATATAACTGTTCTGGATAGTTTGTTCGTCCGAAACAACATCCATCTTCTCCTTCAACCTTGAAGCAGCCAGTTCATCCGCAGCCCGTTCCGCTTCTTCCTGTTCCCCGAGCACTGGAACAAAGATGCTGTGTCGAAGAAGGTCGATATATGTCTCCAAGCCTGCTCCCTCTTCTACTTTCGGGAGAGTGTCCGTACTTAGGAGCTTTAGTAGTCGCTGGATCAACTCATCCTCACTCTCTCCAACCGTATAGCTGGAATCGATCGTCTCCCTCATAAGCTCCTCGCCCTGGACTATCTTGGGCCATGACCGATCCCCAAATGCCGTGTTGCTCAGGCCCACAGTCTCTCCTTTATTTTTGGCCAGCCAGGTTATTCCTTCAGTCGATGAAACCCGATTCGATACTACCGCCAGAGGTTCTCCAACTTTCCCACAAACAAGGCTAAATCCACCAGCGTCCTGTGCCGATCCGTCGGAAACCAGCCCCTCCACATAGCTTTGTGTAGATTCCTTGCTGTCCGGTGGCAACTCCAAAAAGTTGTTTACAATAGCGCCGCGACTTAATAGTCCCACTGCACGGGATGACGCTTCTCGGTAGTTCGTAAGCACCGCAATCCGACCCTGTTTGGTGACTCCTAGCCATGTGCCTTGGGCGGATCGGGCGAGGTCTCGAGAGCCAAGTACATGGGAGCTCTCTGGCCACCACTCTGCTGGTGCCGTAGGTCGACGGAGGAATTCCTAAGAGTAAGCTGTCAGCGCATCTAGTTGCGCGATGTTGTTCGGGGCAAGAGCTTGGGCTACCTACGTCCCGATTATCGATTAAAATGAGGGGATAGGAGGGATGCGCGGTAGATATGAGAGCGATACACATAGTGCTCGAACTCCGGGAGCTTCCCTACGCTTGGAAGCCACTTATTACTAAGGTGCCCTTTCGCGGAATAGGGGAGTTGCAGGGAGCGGGGTGGTTGATAGGAAGGGCCGAGGTTGAAATGCTCGCATCTAGAGTGGCCAAAGCTGATCTCCTGAGAAAAAGGGATTCTAAAACAAAAAAGATAAAAGCCAGTATATAAGGTGATTATAGCAGTGGCAACAAGCTACATAAAAACCGCCAACAATCGGGATGAAAGCGTTGGGAAGTGAGAAAAGAGAGACATGTTGAGGGTTGTCGGGTGTATACATATGCCCGATGACGTTGGGCGGTTTTCGTTCGCTTGGAGAACCAGAGAGACACCAAGTACACCAATTTCACCAGTTGACATCGGAATTACATCCTCGTTCGTCTAAATAGAGATATATCTAGCATTCTATGTTGTTTTATTTAAATTATTTCTTTGACTTCTACGGGCTCTTTACGAAAGGTTAAGAATATACATATATATTCTACTACTCTAGTATATTTTCGTGGTTCGTGACCTCCAACGACGTTACCAGTTAACCATCCTCCGCCTTATTGTATACTTACGACAATGAGGAACGACAATCTACAAGTCGATTACGAAATGTCCTGTTTGATGCTCTTATATCTCGGCTATAGCTGAACCCTCCTCGCCCCATATTGTACTATCTTGCTCTCAACATAGGTTCGGGATATGAGAGCCATAGCCGCATGCTAGGAAGAAATGCACTACATGGGGGAAAGGCCAAGTTTCCAGAGTCATCGAAATGAGGCTCACAGCGCCTTAAATATTCATCATAGACCGTCTGAGGTGAAAATATGCAACGAACGCACCATAGGCCTAAAAGGTCTGAGCGGGGAATGGTTGGCTTCTCATATAATCCAATCTCTCCCGCAAATTTGCTCAAACAAGCTCAACCCGGCCCTCATCCTTGGCGCGATCTTGATACCTCTTCGTTCAAAAAAGAGGCTAAACTGGTTTACTTATCAAATAGGCATCATTATTGGTTGGGGAGGAGAGAAACACGGAACTATAATCGCCCAGCTATTGATATGGCACCGATAAAACGCCAAATTCTCTCCATGGATAGGAAGTCTGTCAACTACATAACCCAAGTAATGCCCCGCTTCTAGGTTTGCAATGCATTCACCAAGCATCACTCGGATTCCTGAGCCATGAAGCTATTATCACTCGGGCTGCTGAGCCTTGCATCAAGTGCCACAGCGACTGGCCCCGTGCCCGTTAGTAGAAGTGGCCTCGCCGGCATCGACGGGTTCGCATTTTACAATCCGTATTGCGCCCATGCCTGCTTTCGATCTTTCTCCCCCTTTACGTTGTCATGTTCTACAACAGTCAGCCCTGGAGGCCACACAACCGCTGAATTGGCTGCGTACAACCTGGCAATGTGTCGTTCGTCCGATTTCCCCTTCCTGAGCTCTATAGCCTGGTGTATACACCTCTACTGCCCGAAAGACGTTCACGCTTCGATCATTGAGACCTTCTGGGAAACGGAGATTACCGGCGATGTAAATATCCTCCCGGAATGGAGCTACGGAGAGGTGATGGGGAACATCACGGAGTCACCGACCATGGTGGCAAATGATATGGACATGGTCCTTAACATGACCATGGTCACCACCTACGACAGTTGGAAAGCTGCTGAGGTGACTTTGGTGTACTTTTTCCGCGAGACTGCATTGGAATCATATTACGGGTAAGTGATAGCCCTTATTCTTCTCCAGATAGATCTCACGGACTCTGGACGACCAAACAGCTGCGTCCGGCCTTAAGTTGCTAAGCTTTTACACTTCATTAGACTTTCAATTTGCTTGACTGCTTTTGCTCTGCCAATTGCACTTACATGGCTCGGATACCTCCCCTTCATGACTACCGTCCTGGGGCGAATCAAGCCCTGGCTCTACTCCAGCGTCATTGGGACCTACCACGACAAGCCACTTCCATTCCTCTTAGGCAATGTCCCGACGGTTGGCCAAAGCTTTTACATCACAATTGTGTTCACCCTGAATATCGTCTTCCTTGCGATCGGCTACAAGACGGCATGGCCCAATCAAACAAACCAATGGTACGCCAATCGTTATCAGGAGCTCATGGCTTACTTCATGTGGCGAACCGGTGTCCTAGCATTCTGCAACATGCCCGTCCTGTTTCTCTTTTCAAGTAGGAACAATATTCTCTTATGGCTGACGAACTGGTCTCATTCGACCTATATGTTACTCCATCGATGGATCGCCCGGCTTTTTCTTTTACAGACTCTATTGCATTCTATCCTCTCTCTGGTTTTGTACCAGAATACCGGTGCTTATTCCTCGTCGCTAATAACGCAGTGGTGGATTTGGGGTTGTGTCGCCACTGTCGCGGCTGTTGCCCTTGTGCTTACCAGTGTCCTCATTTTGCGCCAACGGGCCTATGAGTTGTTCCTTATCACGCACATCGTCTTAGCCGTAATTTGTGTGGTGGGTTGCTGGTATCATGTCTATATTGGGTACGAGAACACCTTTGGCTATGAAACTTGGCTGTATGCTACGATTGCCGTGTGGTTTTTTGATCGCGTGGCTCGCCTGGCGCGTATCATGAAGACCGGCATCCGACGCGGCACCGTGACCGATATTGGGCCCTCAATTGTCCGCGTCGATATTCCAGGAATCCGCTGGGGTGCTCCAGGCCATGTCTTCGTGTACTTCCCTACACTCAACCCTTTCAGACCATGGGAGAACCACCCATTTTCTATGATCCCAACTGCGATGCTCGCCAAACGCAATTACGAAGACCAGATAGGATTTAATACCCCCGAGTTGGAGAAAAACCATACGATCACGGTTGACTCACGAGCTGTAGCCGATGAGAAGGCTTTCACCAATTCAGGGTTGACGCTATTCGTTCGCAAGAGCGCGGGCATGACGGAATTATTAAAGGCCCACAAAGAGCTGCCCACGCTACTAGAAGGGCCATATCCGACCAACTCCAATAAGGCCGTCCTTCAAAGTGATCGGCTATTATTGATAGGAGGTGGCATCGGTATTACTGGCCTTCTGCCTTTCGTGTCATGCCACCCGAATGTCAGAATGTTATACAGCGCCAAGACAGCCGATCAATGCCTCGTGGATTCCTTGAGGCCTGTTCTAGACACGATTCGTGAGAAGAGGATCGTTCTTGGCCAGAGGCTGGATATCCGTGCATTGCTGCTAGAGGAGGCCAATCTTGGGTGGTCCAAGATTGGCGTCGTGGTGTGCGGGCCGGTAGGAATGTGTGACGATGTTAGGGCATTGGTGACCGGGCTAGGGAAGAAGAGGGCCGTTAATTGTTCCCTTGAGCTGGAAGTGGAAGCATTTTCTTTGTAATAATGACGCCGTGGTCTGGGATTTCCGCATGTTCGATTTTACTTTCCGTTGCGCTCGTAAGATTTCTACCAGGAATATTCGCATTCCTGCAAGAAACTGCTGCTTTGCAACTATTCCAGGATGATCAAGGTCTCACAGACGAAGGTAGCATTGCAAGACCTAATATTAGGATTGACTTTTTCTCCTCGACCGGCTCAGGGCTGGAATACCTCTGACAAGTTCAAACCTTCACCCAGAAAATTAGAACTCAAAAAGCCCCAGAAGAGCCCGGCTGGTTCGGAAGGCCCATTCAACCGCCCAGTCCCGTCCTGTCGGAATTGGGAACTAAAATCACGGCGGCCATGCTTGCCAACATGTACTAGCCATCGTGAATCTAGACAACGGTTTCTGAATCAAAGCCGTCTCCTGTCTTCACACATCGAAATTGAGGTGGCGGGAAAGAAAGAAAAAAGTTCGGAAGACTCCTGCTCTTTATGTATTTTCTCTCCGATCTCGAGTATGACTAGTAGGTAGCGTATGTAATAGGGAAGTTTGTCTGTTGTTTCACTTCGTTTCGCTTTTCTTTGTGAAGAGAAAATTTATATTTAGATCTCGGCTATTGTTACAGTAGTGGACGAATTATTACCGGAGCCCAACAAGAAAGGGGCGGAAGAAGAGAAACAACACCACAGAGAAACAGAGACTCGAAGAAATTATACGTATAGATATAGATCCCTCGAAAACCTATCTCGTTCTAAAAGAATGTCTGGGGAACCATCCAGAGTCATTTGTTGTAGAATCACACCAGTCCTAATCAGGACCCGCTAAGCATCTTCAGGATTATTCTTAGTAGTAATCTCATGGAGAGTGGTTCTCATTTGATTTTTTCCGAATGAAATCTCTTTAAGAGCTTGTTTCCTCGGTCCTCTCCCGGCCCTAACACCACACCAATCAGGAAGGCGGTGCTGAGCTTCCTCCCCCCTCGAGTTCATATCGATCTCGATAAATTTTTAGTTCCTGAATTGCTATCTGTGGGTTGACTCCCTTCGCTTCAGGTTCGCTGGTGAACGGCAATGTAAGGGGAAGGTGATTCTCCGCATCGATGCCTTGAAAGATGAATTCTTCGAACTGGGAAACCGAGAGCTCGAATAGATCTGATCTACCGCGTGGGGAAAGATAAACGTCATGACACTATTATAGTATGGTAAGCTATGTGCTTGTAAAATGTAAAATCTTTCTAGATAGTAGACGGGAAAGGAGCAAAGAAATTCCAAGAGCTTGAGTGAGAAAACTTACGTTTCTTGCTTCTTCCTCGGGACCACGATCAAATACGACCACTCCGCCAAAAATATGAGTTTCAGCCCAGTAGCCGACTACGTCCAAGATACCCTTTGGGTACATATCGGCTCTATGATACCAATAAGCTGATAATGGAACGTCGTTTTTCGCAACCTGAGTATCGTCCGGAATTGGTGGTCCGTCATCCGGATGGAAGGTGGCATATAGATTTCCGGCTATGTCATGAATTGCAATTGCGAGAAGTTCGAAGAGATGCATGTTGAAGGAGGTTTCCTCAAGTGACGCATCTTGATAGAGTTGGGCAACCTGGGGCAAACTGTGTTAGCTAGTAGTTCATGGGCATGCAGAAGAGCAGGAGAGATAGATACTTTTGCATTCAGCTCTAGGCTGGCATATAGAGCCTCTCCCGGGTTGCAGAACTTACGGGCTCTATCCCTTGATTCTTGCGATATTTCAGTGCGCGACATAAGATCTGCACGTCCGGATATAACATATTCGTGTGTTTCTTTAGTAGGAAGGCCATCGATGATTTGAGCGAAAATGTCATTCACGATATCGCAGCGTAGGACGTTGAAAAGTAGTTGTCTGAATATGTCTGCTCGTTCTTTCTCGACATCTGCAAGGCTGATGACAGCTGGTAGTGGAGCGGGAGACATGGGAAAGGGGTTTAATGTGATAGGATTATAGTAGAAATAAGAAGATTTCTAGATTTCAAGAAGCGATAATTTGTCAGTCGAAAGGCAGAACACTGCCTTGCTAGATAGAAAACCTTAAATAAAGTATTTAAGTACATTGTGATATTCTTGTTGTTCTTTCTTCCTTTAACAGTTTCATCTCTACCTTCAAATTAATTGATCATCCCTTTATAGGGACCTGGATTCAATTTGTCCGTTTTCGGTTGAGAGTGGTCGGGCTTCACATACCGGCATGAAGCCAACCCCTTCCCAGAAATAGAGTAACTGCAACTTCGCTGTGCGTCGCCTAGATACTAGGCTTTGCCGCGTTGTTGACACAACCAGCACACAAAGAACAATAGGCACTTGTTGGGTCTACGGCACCATAGCAAGCAACTCTAATTTCATCATGTGCTCTTGACCTGAAATCGCAAAAAGCGCCGAAGCAAAGAAACAAACAAATGATGGTTTGGTTACATGGTAACCGCATTTTAATCTGTTCCATTCGGATGTTGGGGTCTTGATGCCTTGCTAGCAACCGGTTTGGCGAACCTGGAAGTAGGTTTGGTTTTCGAAGGAGACTTGAAGTTTTGCCATACCTTCGGTTCGTTGACCCTCTCCTTTATCGCCGACACAGAACCCAACAAGATCTAAAAATATTTAGAGACATCCACTATGTGGAGATTTGAGTCGCTCTCGCGTGGCGGAATCACGGAGTCGGCAATGAAGGACGTTGTTGACTGACCGAAGTACCTAGAAAGCCCGTACAACTCCCGGGAGTTTGCCGCTTTTGTCAAGATGTATCAGAGCCACAAGAGTGGCGACACAGTTGATCAATATATGAGACGCGTACATGCTGCTTTTTTCTTGACTGTTCAACCCTCATCGTGGTGGAGGTAATGTACGTTTCTGCTCTTCTCAGATTTTTCTTTTATACAAGAATACGCCGTAATTACCGTATGATCTAACAGGATCTGATATGATAAGGAATTGGCTTCAGCCGAGACTAAGAAACTCTAATTAAGCGCTAAAGCCATTAAGGTTCTTGTCGCCGCTGCAAAAAACTCCCGCTGAAATCGCCTTGAAGTCTTCAGAACCTGATCTTCAAGTCTAGAATCCCAGTCGGTTTATTACGATGAAAGAGTTTTCAGGGCATGCGTTCCTTGAGGAAACCCATTTTGCAATGGGCTCGAGTTATTCTCTAGTTTTCTCGATTACTCGGTTGTTATTTCCCAGTTCAATTGTCCAACAGTCCAAGGAAGGTTACAGGGGCTACAGCCAGTCATGGACGGACTTCAATTTCCCTCACTCGTATTTTCGCAAATCGCCCATCTGATTATGATCATGGATACAATCTGATAAAAACAACGACCCACTAAAGGCTGAACCGTAGCCCTATCCCCTGATCAGATATCCCCTCCGGTGGAGACAAGGTGTCATGCTTCTGGGATAGCTCGGGGCCCTTCCACATGGGTCTGCAGGCTCTGACAGTCTTGGGGAAAGCAAAATGGACTCTAAAAGAAGGGCTGACACCCTTCCTTTTTTCATTCCTTTTTGCACGGTTTGTTTTACTTTCAATCTCGCATATTTATCCGTTGTCCAGCGACTCTGTCACCAAGATGTCTGCGGATCCGAATGAGAAAGGCCCTGACAGTGACGCTCCCCCCGCCTACGACCATGGGCGGCGGCCTTCCTTCCAGCTTCTTGGCAAGACAAGTCCTGGTGTCCAGCGAATTGAAGCCATCTCAGTTCACTTCGGCCTCATAGATAAAATATTCGTTTTCATCGGCATATTTCTGATTTCATATGCGTATGGCTTAGATGGCACGATTCGCAATACCTATCAGGTTTGTGATCCTTTTTCAAATGACTGGTTGCGAATCGAATAGCTGCTAATTCTCACCAGCCACTGGCGACCGCATCTTATGAAACACACAGTCTGCTCGCAACGGTCGGTGTATTGCGTGCCGTAATTGGAGCTGCAGCTCAGGTATTTCCCTCCAGATTGCACCTTCCAGTACTCTGAATTAATAAGAATAGCCTACTGCGGGGAAAATTGCCGATGTGTTTGGAAGAGTGGAATTAATCCTAGTGTCAATCATTTTCTATCTCGTTGGTGAGTATCAAGGAAAGCCGGGTCGTTGATGACAGTGTCTAATCTCTACTAGGGACAATTATCGAAGCTTGCGCAAATAATGTCCAACAATTCGCCGCTGGTGCGATTTTATACCAGGTATTTATCTAATAACTCCTTGATAAACCTTGAATTATGCTAATTCTCTCTTTTCCAGATTGGGTACACCTCCGTTATCTTGCTCGTCGAAGTCCTTGTTGCCGATATAACGTCGCTGAGGTCTCGTCTTATATTCTCCTATATTCCAGCGCTGCCATTCCTCGTAAGTTCGCTCCCTCCGGATCATAAAGCGTCCAGAAAATAACCGTGTACAGATAAATGCTTGGGTTAGTGGTGATGTGACTCAGGCGGTTCTTGGAAGAACGACTTGGAGATGGGGTATGCTAAACTCCACAACTTCGAAAAGCCCACTCTAATACATGTTCTACAGGGATTGCTATGTGGGCAATAATCTATCCAGGTAAGAAGCCTGAGAACGTATTGAAAGGCCTATGATTTAACATTCTATGCAGTGTGCTGTTTGCCGTTGATGATATCCCTTTTTATCGTCCACCGTCGAGCCAAGAGGGCGGGAGCCTTGGATGCCTACAAGAGCCCTCTGCAGCTACTAGGGGCACGCCGATTTCTGATCGAGCTATTCTGGCAATTGGATGTGGTTGGAATTATACTGCTAATTGCAGTTTTTGCCCTTATTTTGGTCCCGTTTACTCTCGCTGGTGGCGTGAAAACTCAATGGCAGACCGCAAAGGTCATTGCACCACTTGTCGTAGGGGTTCTCTGCATTCCGGTCTGGGTTGTCTGGGAGATGAAGTGCAAGCATCCAATGGTTCCCTTCAAGGTGAGATTTCGTTTATCCAGAGACTCGACGAAAATCTAATATTCTCATTAGCTTTTGAAAGATCGCGCTGTGTGGGGTGCCCTCTTGATTGCGGTTATGGTCAACATGTGTCAGTACAGCAATGCCCGGAATACTCAGGATCTCAGTTAACCTTCCTTTTTTTTTATAGCTTGGTATCTCCAGGGTGATTTCCTATATACGGTCTTGATCGTAAGTTTCGGCGAATCGGTTAAGAGTGCGACCCGAATCCAAGCGCTTTACAGGTCAGTTCTACCACCTTTGTATGGAAAACATCTGTCTAATTTCCCCCCCCAAGTTTCACTTCCGTAATTGCGGGCTCAATTGTCGGAATCGTCGTGATATTTATGAGGCGGCTCAAGGTCTTTATCTTCGCGGGAACTATAATCTATCTCGTTGCATATGGCCTTCTTATTCGTTTCCGTGGAGGAAGCGGCAGCTCCAGCCATTCAGGAATAATTGGCTCCCAGGTATTGTTAGGAATTGGTAAGTTCATTCTTTGTTCCATTGGTCGACTGTACTGACGGAAGTTTAGCTGGTGGAATGCTTCCATATCCGGCACAGGCAAGCATACAGGCTGCCACTAGACACGAACGTACGTACACGATATGATTCCGTAGGGACCTTCTAACATAATATATAGATGTCGCCGTCATTACCGGATTATTTTTAGCTTGCTACAATATCGGTAGCGCATTTGGCAATTCAATCTCTGGCGGAATCTGGAACCAAATGCTGCCCGCCAAACTTGCGGAAACTGTCGGAAACGCAACGTTGGCGCAGCAAATATATGCCGACCCTTTTACGTTTATTACTACGAGTCCGATGGGAACGCCAGACCGAGATGCTGTGGTCGATGCATACCGGCAAATACAGCGCCTGTTGTGTATAACCGGTATCTGCCTAGCAGTTCCGATCATAGGCTTTGCGCTTGTACTCCGTGACCCTCAGCTTGGGAAGGAGCAGAGTTTGCCGGATGCTGAGGGAGAATCCGATGCGGAAGAAACTCCTGTAGTTAGGCGTGTTTGAAGCACAAGGCCTTGCTGCGATATTCCCCATTCTTCATGCGTTCATGGCTGTTCTAGTCGCTCTCTCGTGTGATTCCATCCCCTAATCCTCATCTCCGCTTCTAGTCCAGTTAAACTCCGATGACATCGGATTCTCGTTTATATAGAGACTTGTTCATATAGATTTAAATTGCCTAAATTCGCTAATATTCGTCGGCTTCTTCAAAAGGATTACTCAGAAGTCGGAGACACAACAATCGGCACTGTCCGATCGGATTGCGCGCAATGATGTCATTGATCTGTGTAGATCTGGAACGGATAAACAGCTCTTCCACTTCCTTGTAACTACAGTTGTTCCTGCAGTTCCCCGTAGAAGCTTGAGTAAGAAGCACCATAAGGGCAGTTGTCTTCAAGACATCCTTCAACCTCACCGACAGTCTCCCTCCCAAGCTCCTCTGAGAAGCCAAGTGTGCCGGTATTCTACTTTTTCTATAAACACCATACAAAAGGTGTTCCTGTGTCACTCCGAAACTGGTGCTTGAACCTTCTACAGCCGGTCACGATCAGCGTCGGCCCCCATCACCTGCCCCTCCAGCTGACCTCACGAGACAGTGTCCTTCGTCCTTTTCTTTTCTCACGCTCCGTTTCCTATTCCTTCTAGTTCCCATTACTTTATGAGGATATAGGATTTAAAAGATTCAGTTACTCGGGTTCCAAATCTCTCATCCGCCGTCATGTTCGGCATATTCGCGGACCTCCTGTCGTGAGTTTTAAGTTCTCCGTTTGCGTATATATCCAGGCTCCTATAATGGCAACGTCATGGAGAGAATAGACGTAAACAAATTTTGCATCAAACTTTATCGAGAAACGGAAATGCTGACAGCCGCTTCTTTTCCCTGGATAGTTCCCTTATCACCATCCTCTTCCCCGTTTTCGCTTCCTACAAAGCTCTCCGGTCCTCCGATCCGGCTCAGCTGGCACCATGGGTGATGTACTGGGTCGTACTCTCCGGAGTATTGATGGCTGAGTCCTGGACCGTCTTTATCTTAGGATGGTATGCCACGTTTCCTTTTGGGGATATCATTTCGGCCAGTCGAGCGATATTAGAAACTGACATAGAATCTTCCCACTTCCAGGTTCCCTTTTTACAGCTGGATCCGGCTCTTTGCCCTCTCTTGGCTCGTCCTCCCGCAAACACAGGGTGCGAAGATGATATATCAAACCTATGTTGATCCATTTTTGGCACGATATGAGCGTGAAATCGACGTCTTCATCGGGGATATGCACCAGCAAGCCAAGGCTGCCGGTTTGCAGTACCTCTACAAGGCAATTGATTTTGTCCGTGAGAATGTTTTCGGACTACCTCCGAGGGCCGCCGCGGAATCTCCTGCCCCGCCTTCAGGAGCTGGTGCATATGCCCAGAACCTCTTCGCACGATTCAGCATTCCTTCCGCCGCACTTGGCGGCCAGTCTTCATCAGGCTCGGACATCTATTCCCTACTCAGCTCGGCTGTGACGTCTGTGACGGCTACAGGGAAAAGCCGGGATGTGCAAGCGGAGGAGCTCAGCGCTAGTGGCAGGCTGCTGCCGCGGAATATCGCCTCCTCTTCGGATTCCGAGAAAGCGAGATACATATCCTCTCAACGAGAGGTTTTGCAGACCCTACTCTCCGCGTTCGATCGTGAGCAGAAGAATCTTGGGGAATCTAGTGACGGTAACGATGACCTCGCATATGGAACCAGTTATGCAGGATTGAGAAAGAACCGTAGTGACAATTCCTTTCAGAACATAGAACATGAAGACCTGGGAGCATCTTCTCTTGGAAACAAAAGCCGCCCTGAAGGAAGTGGAGAAGGTGCCGGGTGGGCACGAGGATGGTTTGGTGGTAGCGGTGGGGAGGATACCGGTGACGGTCGTTCCGCCGCAGCTGAGTTTGCGCAAAGATCTGTGGATGAGATCGCAAAAGCCTCGGGTGTTGATATGAGGCGTTAGGTGTGTGGGGTTTGCCTCTCGCTGGTCATCTTTTATCTGAAAATATATATTTTGTGCGCTCTAGTATCCGGATTTAATCCGCTATAAACGATATATGATCTAGCTATATTATGTATTTTGTTCGGAATGCCAATATACATTCTCCCCGATTGATCCCTGACCTCGAATGTGATATCCATGGATCCTTTCGTCGACCTCATTTGAAGCTGCAAGGGGGCATTCCAACCCCTTGAGGAGCCGTGGTAACGAAAGGAGAAACCCCGTTGTGTCCTCAAACATGCTCAATCGATAGATCTCCTTATATCTTCTCATCAGGTATTGCTGTTTTCTACCTCAACCATTCGATTATAAACAGCTTCGTTAGAGAGAGCTCTTCTCGTGTGATTCCAAGATAGGTAGGTATCTATTTTTAGCCTTGATGCGAATGGCAGGTTGGGATCTTGACGTCATCCGATTCTTGAGCATCCTTATTACTCTCACTTTGATGCCTTCAGATAATAAGGAGTTTGTTAGGGCTTCTCAAGAAAAGGTGAACATTCTCAGTTTCTTCGCTTTCACCTGAAGAGAGAGTCGGTACATAAGCTCATCCGACCGCACACCACCACATCTTCATTCCATTCCCATCCATTCCCCGAAACGCAACAACAAGCCACCCCACGCGCCCGCAGGTCACCAGCAAGAACAGAAGCTCATTGGTAATAAATAACCAAGTGAAGCCCAGCAAACACGAGGCACATACATCTCCCAGCCCTCTGATTCCTCATTCTCCTTACATAAGGCTGCCCACATACATACAAACCGCCTCCTCACCTCCTCCCAAGAAGGAAGATGCGGGACGCAATGGAATCTTCTCCCCGATGTCCGGACGAACGTCCACGCATCCACGCATCATCCACGCATCATCAGGGTGGGAGGTACATGGTATGAGTCACTCTTCATGATTATGTGTGATGACTCGAGCCAGTCGGGGAGTGGGTGTACCTCTTTGACCTCCTCGGGATTAAGAGTGAGGGTCGAGGTGCTACTGCTGCGACTCTTCGGCTTGCAGCTATATGTACGTACATATGGACACGAAAGATTTGGATAGGAGCACTGAGACATAAAATTTCATAGTTGGGATTGGGGATAGTCGAAACAAGTGTTTAACAGGTGGAAACGAGGTGGTAATTTTTCTTTCTTTTCTCCCCAGGACATTAGGGTGCTCTCCAAGGACAGGCAGGTGCTTGTATCTTGCGTTAGTCGAGTCAAACGGAGCTAAAAATGAAGACCACCTTATGGATATTATCCTTGACCGATTCCTTCAAACATCGTTCAGCTGGTCCCGGATGTTTTATCTGAACGAAACAAAAGGGGTTTGTTGCGACCGATGTCCCCTTGAACTGGAACAATGTACGAAACCGAGCACCTTTCCTCTCGCTGTTTCTATCAAGAAGCCAACACAATGCTCAATTCGGTGCTCCATGTCCCAGACAACACGATAGGGGTGTTCTAGACAAAGCTCGCGACAAAGAGTTGATGCTATTGGAAACCGAAACTTCGAAAAAAGAATTTAAGTATACTCTCACTTATTTGTCTTAATTAACCCATCTCGCTTCTAGGAGAACACCCTCTCATTCTTGTCCGACTTCAAATCTTCCCCTCGTGGTGCTTGCAGGAACAACTTGATTTGACCCGGTACTCTTGCTGCAGGTTCCCCTTTACGAAGAACCGACCTCAACCTCAACCCCATAAGTCTGTAAAACCACGCCATTTCCTGCCTAGACGAGAGAAACGAGATGTATCGTCAGCATCAATACTATCCTGCCAAGGCCTAGCCAAATAACTGCAATCATGTTTGGTTGCTTACCCCAATCATAAAAGTTCGCGCAACACCGATCTTCGAGCGCCCAACAAGATCTCCTTGCGAAGGCACCGTCACCGTGAAGTTCTGGTACGCTCCATTCGTCCCTTCATGGATCTGTGGATCGAATGGTCCGTTGTATAGGACCGTACCCATCTGGTCCAGACCGGGACAATCGGAACCGTCGGCGCATGAGATAATGCCGATGGCGAGTCCGACCTCTATGGAGGACATTATATGGTTCTTGTCGCGGGAAAAGTCAGTAATGTAAGCTTGCTCAATGGGGAGAGGCGAGAGTGTAGAATAAGGTAAAGAAAAGCAGGGGAGGAGCTTACGTTTTTTATGATCTGGATAGTAAATGGCTCTTCCACAGGCACATTGTCACCCTCCTGAGGAGTTGGTATGGTAAGGCCCTGGCCAAGGGCGGTAGCAAAGAAAGCGAAAGCCGGCAGTAGGAACTTCATCTTGATTAGTAGTGGACTTTGGTGTAAAGATTAAGAATACAGTGAGATCAAGTTTCCGCTGAATACCTTCCTTCGTCTTGATATATATATTCAAAGGTTCGGAATGTGTGATAAATATAGCTCTGAGACATCTGTCGAGCTACTCACACCTTACTCGACGAAAATAAGTTACGGATACGAGTTCTGCAATTTCAAGCTGAAAAAAAGGAAGCTCCTTCGTGTCCCTGCCAATCAGCAATCTACACACCGTTCTCCGAAACCCAGAGACTTCAACGACTTGCTGTTCACATAAGCCGAGTTCTGCAGTTGAAGCTTGGGAAAAAGAAAAAGAAAATGAAAATAATGAAAAAAAAAAGATTCTCTCCTGGCCGTTGATTCCGTGATCCGACTGGATTCCCCGATGAGAATATGAGATACACTCTTTGCGCAACTTATAATAGAGATATATTGATACTACGAGCAGTTTTCCTGTTGTTAGCCAGCCATATCTCTCTCTCGCTCGCTAACGCCGTTACCATAATCTGCATCGATGTAAAACCCAGTCACTGTTTCCGAGTTGATCTCTCACATAAGCACCAGTTGGAATGAAGTTGTCCTCAATCAGATTGCTTCGTCTTGTTTCCCCCGTCGCCTCAAAGCAAAGCTCAGTATACTCAGATTAATGCCTGTTACCTTACTTGAGAGCTATTCTAAAAGACCGAATTCGTCTTATTGACTATAATATCCTTAACCGTATAGGGATGTCCGCTCATCAAAAGCCGAAAATTTGCTCTCCTTTCAGAAATGCGTTATTGTCATCAAGTTGAAGACAGACAAGTCCCAATGTTGAGCGGGATTATGGCAAGAAAGGGATCCCGAGTGCTGGGTAAATGTGTAAAGAATGATTTCAGTTCTGTATCAGCCTATGCAATCGACTCTGTATAGACATGCGTGTCATCCTAGCAGGTAAGTGGATGTCTCTTTCCCCTGTTATGGGCACCGAGTGAAGGAGGGTTGACCAGGAGGAAATCGAATGTTCCGCCCCCCCCACCCCCTTTTTTTTGGTGCGTTCGGAAGGTTTTGCTTGAGGATCAGGAATTAGCAAAGCACCTTGAAAGATGCCAGGTCGAATGTAAAGAGGCACCTCTTCGGTCATAACATGGTGGTAGGTGGATTGGATGATAGCGCGGAAACAATTGTAACACGTAGAAAAAGGATACTTTTGATTTGTTGTTCACTGGGCGGATATCCAAACACAGCGGCTAATAATGAAACCGAATGGGCTATTTTGAGCGGTCTCAGACTCCCTCCCAATGTCAATTCTCGTTTGTCCCTGACCCTTGCAAAAATAAATAAATAAAATAAAGCCGCAGGAATCAGGGATGGTCTTTACAGCGTTTCGCCATTCCTTCATGGCGGCAAGCTATTTATCTGGTACCAAGGCAGAGGATCGATTGTGAGACGAAATCCAACCAAACTAACATGGCAGTCGAGGCGGGGGTGTGAATGTGCTCAACATCCACCAATAAACCCCCTCTATAGACTGTTCACTTGGGGTGAACTGAACACGGGCGGCTATTTGACTGGTGGACAATGCTTCAGAGTGTCTTCGGATGGGTCGAGTTGGGGGTCCCCCACGTCCGTTTCATTATCCGCCATGTGCTCTCACTCTTCCCTCCTCAAACGGTTGGATGCGAGGCATCTATGGAGAGGGAGGTCATCGCAGCCGTTTCATGCTCATTTACGCGCCGACCATGTAGCGTACCTACCTATTTTTACGTTCACCATCATGCCCTGAGCGCTGAGAGTACTATTTAGAGGCTCGATTTCCTCTCCCATCACGGCCATCAATCCAGTTTGTCCTTCACTCAGTCATACACCCAAAGCTTTAAACATCTCAATCTTCAAATAATGTTTCAAGGTACCGCTCGTCGACTCATTCAATATGTCGGAGGCACGAAACTCTCCGATTTGCCTAAGACATGGCAAACCCCGGTTGATAAAGTGCTCTCTGAGGAAGAAATAGCGGTATGTTTAGATATACATATAATGATCTCGCGATGGTTTGTTTACTGACTGTTCAACTTAGGATCCGAGGATTAAGCTAGCCGAAATCAGGTACGGAGTTTTTGATAACATCCTCTTAATCTCCATCTCCAAGGAATTAACGGGATTTTAGAGGCTCCCAGCCGCATCCTTCTCGCGATGATCCAGACGACCCTCTAGATGTCATTTCCATTCGCCTTCTCGATGAATCGAAGAAAAGAGTCGCCTCAATCCATGTCCATGAAGACGCTACTTCCAAGAAGGTTACGTGGCGGTAGTTTGCTCCGTGGGGAGAGAGAGTGTTTACTAGTTTATTGGATTTGCCTTCGTTTTTTAGGTGGTGTAGAAGGGAAATTCGGGCCGTGTAGGGATGCCGTTGGAGTTTGTTTGCGAGGTTAACGTTATGAAGTCTCAAGAGAAATATAAGCTCTGTATCAACAATAGTTCAATATTTACGATACATCCAGGAAACTACTCGTGTTATGTAGTTCACAATATCGGAGTGACCTTATTGATTGATTAGCGGAGAAAAATCAGTGAGAGTGCAACATACTACCAACGTTTAACCCGATTGCAACCAGGGGTCATCAAGAAGTTCCTTCGCTGATTGTCTCGCTCCCGGTGTCCACTGCAACATTTTCCTCACAAACTGAAGGAACAACTCCTTATTACCCCCAGTGAGGTTGCGCTCCAACATTTCGAGGGAAATGGCTGGGACCTCAATATCACCCTTCCAATTACCTATTCCTAAAATCAGCTAATACTACTAGTAGTAACATGGCTTATACGCACCTTCATCGTCAAAAAATTCCGGAGCGTATTCACTGCTCTTTAGGAAGTCGCTTGGTGGCGGCCCAAGAAGAGCAACCATTTCGGCAAGATGATGCATGTTGGAGTTTTGCTTATTCTTGTCTCGAGCATCGAAGAGGTGCATATTTTCGAAAAGATCCCAGATCTGGTTATCTGTTTAGAAACCGAAGTGTGAAAGAACTAACTAAGACTTACTAGAACGCCGACATTCCAGATATCCACCTTCTCGTCCCACTTCATCCGCAACAACACCTCGGGGGCTCGGTATAGGTAAGGCTGAATATCTTCATGATACACTTTTGAACCTGTACGAGCCTCTCCGAAGTCGCATATCACCGGGCGACCATGGACTTTCGGGACTTGTAGTTCGCGGGATTTGTAGATTATTCTATCGCCGTCGATTTTTCTAGGACTAGGATTTTCCAGCTCGCTCTTTTCGAAGCTGGAAAGAATTGATTCGTCTTCAATAGCTAGCAAGATATTTTTCTCTTGGAGATCTGAGGCGGCGAATTAGAATATGGAATAAGGGTCGAGAAAAAAGCAAAGGGATATATATACCTGTGTGGATAACCCTGGCTTCTGTATGTAGAAAATCGAGAGCATGAAATATGTGAATTAAGGTGAGCTTCAATAGTTCCTCCGGAATTCTCTTGCCTGGTGCTCTTCCCTTCAGCCCCGCCAGGCTCATTCCGAGGGGTTTATGGATTAGGCATAAATGGTTCCCTTTGGGTGTACTAATGTCAAAATTATCAAGAGCAGTACGGACTAGGGTGCAGCCAACATGCGCAGTCGTCATTGAATTTAAGTGGCGATACACTTCAAGTTCCCTTCGCCCTTGGGTAGAATCCGACTCGTAGACCTTCATGGCAACATGCTGGTGACCTCTGAAGGATTGATCTGTGAGTAGTGGCATAACAATAGCTTCAAACAGGCCTACTTACTGCAAATCCCGACAAAGCCACACTGTAGAATATGCTCCATAACCAAGCTTCCCCAGAACTTGGTACTTTGAGTGGAAGACATCCCCAATGCGAACGGGATAAAAAACATCAGGAGAATACCAGGCAAGGTTTTCTTCTTCGATCTTCTCAGAGGCACTGAAAGTATGAAACCCTGATAAAGAGAACTGTCTAGCTGGTGATGATGACCGGGGGAACAAACTCCGGGACCACCGGAGTATATTTGACATATTCCTTGAGCTGCTGGTAAGTCTATTATCTTACCATGGACTGGAAGGGTTGAGGTTGGGCATTTGATGGAGCGGTATTGAATGATCGGATAATCATAGTTCCGATCAACTACCTATTCATGGTGATAAGCCGGTGCGTAAAATCTACTATAAGAATCAAGAATAGCGCCACCAATATAGAATATATAAAGTTAAGGCTGATATAATAGATGGATCCGGTTGTAGGGGATATTATAGTTCTATTTATATTCAATTCTGTGAAGAATTGATGGAGATATGAGAGAATAAATAAAGTCTTCGCAACTTGCAGCTATCTTGGTGAAAGTAAAAAATTGTAGGTGTGTTCTATTTATTGGTGGTGCTATTCCATCTTTTATAAAACAACCAGAATTTTCAGTCGGGTGGTGTTTTTTGTAAGATAGGTGAAACGGGCTGGACTCTGTTGCATGGGAACATTTGTGTTGACGAAAAAGGAGCTTGAGAATACCAGCCTCAGGGTTGGTAATGAGAACGTATGGGTGTGTTTTGAGCTATGCTCAATCGGGTTTTATTCACGGTTATGCCCGTGTCCCGAGAGTGAAAACGTTGGTGTTCCTAATAAGAGCGATCAGACTCGGTTTACCGCCTCAAAGGAAACCTGTAAGAATGCGTTGTTTAGTTCCAATGATCCGCTCAGTTCGTTGGAGGTTCTTCGGGCGGGTTGGTGGTGGTCATGCGTGGAGTCTGCACGTTTGTGCGGAGTACGATCAATGGGTCATGTCTTCGATAAATTCATTGGAGATTTTGGGCTTCGACATTGTCAGGTTTTGTCATTATTACTCCGAGATCTCTTTCACATTGATTTGGGAGATGTACCGGAGTCTGAGCCTCGAAATCCATGGTTGAGCAATACGAGTCTGATAGAAAGGATTGTCTGTGACTCCCAGATGACTCGGGAAAATAAGGCCTTTTTTGAGACTGATTTCATGGCTCGTTATCTTTCGCTTTTTTGTCTCTGTAACTATGACCGATAGGTGTCCGGTTGCCTTCTCTCCATCACAGCAGCGAGTGTCCTGGAAATAGGAGATATCGGAAAATACGAAAAGGAAAAGGAAGAAAAAATCGTATGTTTTCGCAGGGATCCCTGAGATTAAAGCTCGTTTGTCGGCGAAGCCAAATAAATTGGCAGTTGAGGGATCATTTTCGACTGCCTGAAGAGGGACTCTCCGGTCTTTTCCTCGGTCTCTTTATACTTATATCCGTACGTACACTGCCTCTTGGATCTGACATTGATGCCTGGGAGGAGTTGCAGACCTTGGTCAGCAGAAATCAAGCCAGCCAGATTTATAATTAGTAGATTCGTGTGAGTGGTGAGAGCGCCTGAAGGATCTCACGTGTTGGTTGGAGTGGAATGAGATAACTGTGCAGCGGCCTCGAACCCGATTGCTTGATTGTTTGAAGTTTCCAGTCATCCTGCTGCTGTATGGAAGGATTGTTTGTCAGACACTGGACAGTCATCGATGAACCCAAGGGCAGAGAGTCCATTTGCCCTGGAACTGTGGCGAGAGAGAGAAAGCTGTTGATCATGGAAGTAGGCAAACTCGAGGCAAAGAGGTAGGCTTTGTCCTTTGTGTGGTCGTCATTTTGTAGATTAACGGAGTATGACCGGAGTTTGTCAAGATGTAGATACTTCATCAACCTCATTCACGTCCAGTTCCCTCTTCTTTTCTTTTCCTTTCTTCTTTCTCTTCTTCATCATCACACAAAGAAACATCATTCATCAACCGTGAACTTGAACTCGTTGCAAAACAACAAAGACAACCCTTTTTGAACCTCCTGCTTACATCATCCCAGCCTCTTCTCCTTCTCTGCGACACGTGATTCGCTGACTGTTCGTGTCTGACTAACCATTTCTCCAACCAATCACCGTCACTGTCCCCAAATCAGCTAAGCCCGAAAAAATCATCTCCCACTCCCCCCAAAAAAAAAAAACTTCTGCTCACTCAAACTTCCTCTCTCTCTCTCTCTCTTCTTTCTCTCTATCCTTTCTTCCCCCTTTTAATTACAATCATATATCCAAACAATTCATACCCTCCAGCGGATCCTACTTCTTTTCACGAAGCAGGACGATCGCGGATAGATCAGTCTTTTTTAGTTCTGTGATATCCGTTTTTGTGATCACTCACACGCTCCGAGTTGAAGGATCATTCCTTCAGTCCATCCACGACTTTTTTCTCTTCACTTCACCCGATTCTGGTTCGTTCGCCATCTCCCATCTTCCTGTTCGCACTGCGATCAGCTAACCAGAAACTCGTTTGATCAGTCTTGCGACAGTCTCCCAGTCGACGGTCTTTTTCTAATTCTTTGTCTTTGTCTACCTCGACCTAGATCTGGAATCTGGAGAAAGGAGTCTTGACATCATACCATCATTGCTCAACTCGTACACAGATCGCCTCCCCAACAAACGTGTCTAATGACATCGATCTCTCAGAACACAGGCCTCCCAGCGCAAGGAAAGTCTAACAACATCCAGGCCTCGTCGCAAGCGCATTCCCCTTCGCCGTCCGTGAGCGGAACGAATAAGTCGTTCTCCGCCACCGTCGCAGATCCCTCGAATACTCCCGTGACAGTGGGAGGAGCATCACAGACTCAGCATGGAAAATCTGCTTCGGTGTCAACTGTGAACGGAAAACCTTTGACTCAGCAGCCTGCCGTCCCGACCGCGGGTGGCGTCAATATCGTGAACGGAAATACCATGCCCGCTCCAACCACACAAGGTGACCATACCCGGAAACCTTCTTTTACCATCAGTGCTGCCGGCGCAACCGGACACGTGCCGAACGGTAGTACTGGAGCGTCGACTCGGATCCAGTTCGGATCACAGGGTTCTCCAGCAACTGGAAAGCCAGCCACGCTTGCACAACCCCAAGCGTCGTTGGACGTTGCTCAGCCTATGAACCCGAGAAGTACCTCGCCACAGACGTCGCCTTCTCCAATTCCACAGCCGGTTTTGAGTGGAGGACGACCTCCGTCCACACTGCAAGGTCAAGCCGGTCCCAACTTTGGAGGTTTTGACCGAGAGTCCCCGGATATGAACGTAAGTGACCTGCTTCCATAATACTCATTTGCCAATAGAGGATTTCTCGCTAACCTCTGTCTTTTTGTGTTCTTTTACAGCGGCAGATGAGACAAGCTCCTCAAGGACCAATGGGTTCAGGCCCACAGTCGCAGCACCTGCGCCGCGAATCTTCACAGTCAGCACACAGTGATATGGGTAATCATGGAATGCCAGCAGGCCCAGGTAGGGGAGGATATCCTACCCACGGCGGCCGAGGCCGTGGATATGGTGGACAGTACCAACAACAGATGCCGTACAACCCTAACCCGAGTTTCCGAGGCGGGCACAATCAACGAGGCGGATCGAACCAATTCCACGCGAATCGAGGACAACCGCTCGCTCCACCCTTTACCGGATCGCCACACCAGGCTACCCGAAGCCCCGCGCTCGCGAATTCACATCCCGTGACTCCGCAGATGGCCCCCGTACCCATGGCGAATGCGCAGATGCAAGGACAACAGTATGGCGGCTATAATCAGCATATGGGCCCGCAACAAGTAAAGCCACAATCTTCTTATAAACCTTTCGATAAACATGGCTTCTCTCAGAGAAAACCTAGCACCCAATTCTATCAACGCACTCCCACCCTTCTACCCCCTCACATGTCTTTCCCTCCCCCAGATTTGGCGCCAGAAAGTGGCAATTTTGAACAATATCTAATGATGATGAGAAACCAGGGATTTAATAATGTTCCCCCACAAGGATATGACCCGAACTATGCCTACTATCCCCAAGGGTACCCCGTTCCCCCGATGCAAGGCATGCAGATGATGCCCCCGTCACCACGACCAGCCTACAATATGCCCCAAGGTGCCCCGCAAGGCCAATACATGCAACCTGCATATATGGGCCAGGGTCAACCCCCCGCACCGGCTACCCCAATGTCACGAAACTCGTCTCAGGTGTCAGCACCGGACCGTCCAAGTTCCAGCTTGGGTCAGGTCCAGCCAGGCTCAGGGCCTGCACCGCCAGTCTCCGGCCACACTCCAAGTGCGAGTAGAGGCAGCAATAACAGCCCAGCTCCAAAACATAACTTCGCCATCCCACAGAAGCGTAATCCGCTAATCATCAAAGATCCTAATGGCACAGTTAAGACATTTGACAAGCAACCCGCCTCCCCCGCTCGTGCAACTCCTTCTCCTGTGAAGGTATCCACACCCACAGCAACTCCTCCACCACGTGCCGTCAGCCGTGCGGAACATACTCGTTCAGATAGCAAGGTCGTTAAAACAGACGAGGAAAAGAAGAAGGAGATGAGAGATGCTGTTGCTCGAAGCATGCGCGAGACTGAAGAGAAGGCCGCTCGTGAGAAGGAAGCAGAATCACAGAAAGCTCAGGAGGGAGAGCAACAAAAAGGAAAAGAGGCAGTTGAGGTCAAGCAGAGTGAGCCAGCCGCAGCCACAAAGGCAGCCGAAGAAAAGGATAAGCCGACCACGGAAGAGGCTAAGAAGGAGGAGCCAAAACCCGCTGCTGGGGACGATGAGATCGACTTTGATGCCATCGAGAGAGAGATGGCTGAGCGGGAAGCTGCTGAAGCTGAAGCTGAAGCTAAATATCAGCAGAAGAAGCAAGCTGAGAAGGAAGAAAAGGCTCGCAAAGAAAAGGAGGAAGCGGAGGAATACGAGCGGAACATGAAGAAAGCTGAGCGCGAAGCCGAGGCTGCAGAGGAAGAACGTATCAAAAAACGTGAGGCTGAAGCATCTGGCGAGAAAAAACCAGATACCGTGGCGAGCTTGAAGAACAAGGACGCCGAAACTCCCGCTTCAACTGGAAGCCCTGCTGTTCCAACTCCTGCCTCAAGCGGTGCCGCCACTCCTGTCTCTGACACCTCCATGGGTCCACCTTCGAAGCCAGCAAGCGGTGGAAAGCGTGACAAACCAGCAGCTCTCAAGTTGGAGACTGCAAAGGCGGTTGAGCCACCACAGCCAAGCGCAGCCATGAAATCACTGCAGTCGGCCCGTTTCCTTGAAGATCCTTCTCGCATCACCTACCCAGAGTCCGTTGTATCTCCCAACCCAGCTCTGAACCCCAACGCACCCGCCGACAGGAAATTCAAGTACAACAAAGAGTTCCTACTGCAATTCCAGGCGGTCTTTAAGGAAAAACCTTCAATCGATTGGGACAGCCGCGTTCGTGAAACTGTTGGTGACACTTCAACCGACACTTCGTCGAGGCCATCGTCTGCTCGCACTCCTGTCATGGGAGGTCGAACTTCATCCCGACCGGGAGCCCCGTCCTTCCAAATGGGAGCTTTCACTCAAGCACCCAGCCGATCAAGCGGTATTCAAGCAGGATCTACGTCCGAACAACGATTTGCTCTGTCAAACGCAGCTCGTGCCTCATCCATGGGAGGAGGAAATCCTTTTGGTCAATTCCAACGAGGACCCGGTATGGGAATGGGTGCACCATCAATGAGCCGCAACAGTTCTTCTACCGGAATGCAAATGCCCTCATCGCCTCGCGTTAATGCCAGCCATCGTGGAGGCAACCGAAGCGGTAGCAGACGTGACAAGCATAGCAACAAGAAGGAAGAGGAATTCAACAAATCTATGCCTCTAACCGCAGGACTTGATTTGAAGCCTCTTCAACCTTCCAGCTCTGGCTGGAAACCCCGAAGTATTGGCAATGCAGGCCCAGCGCCTGGCGGTGAAGGACACATGCCTCCTGATGTTGTCCAGAGGAAGGTTAAGTCCAACTTGAACAAGATGACTCCGGAGAATTTCGAGAGGATTTCAGACCAGATTCTTGAGATTGTTGGACAATCGAAGGATGAATCAGACGGACGCACTTTGCGCCAAGTTATCCAGCTGACTTTCGAGAAGGCCACTGACGAAGCTCACTGGGCACCCATGTACGCCAAGTTCTGCAAACGCATGCTAGAAAGCATGAGCCCCGAAATCAAAGATGAGAACATCCGAGACAGGCAAGATCAGGTTGTTACCGGTGGCAGTCTTTTCAGGAAATATCTTCTCAATCGCTGCCAAGAGGAGTTCGAACGGGGTTGGAAGATCAACCTTCCCGGGAAGCCAGATGGTGGCGCCGGAGACGAAGTTGCCATGATGTCGGACGAGTACTATGTTGCAGCTGCAGCCAAACGTCGTGGTCTTGGTCTTGTCAAGTTCATTGGTGAACTGTTCAAATTGTCCATGCTTACGGAGCGAATTATGCATGCATGTGTGAAGAAGCTGGTCGATTATGAAGGTATCCCAGAAGAGGCCGAAGTTGAGAGTTTGACTAGCTTGCTCCGCACCATTGGTTACAGCTTGGACAACTCAGAGAAGGGCCCTAGCATGATGGACGCATACTTCGCTCGCATTTCGATGATGATCGAGACTCCCAACCTCCCTAGTCGACTCAGGTTCATGTTGATGGTAAGTCTACCTCCATTATTCGGCCTTGGTCTATTATATAACAGATTACTAACATTGAAACTAGGATATTGTTGACTTGCGGAGGAAACGCTGGGTCTCCAAGGATTCTAACAAGGGTCCCAAGACCATTGTTGAGATCAGAGAAGAGGTAAGGACACAAAACATCTAGAAGTTTCATTTCACTCAAACTAACCTACTCGAATAGGCTGCACGCGCTCAACAGGAGCAGGAAATGGAACGCCTCCGCCAGCAAGCCAACCGCGGCGGTGGTGGCCGTATGCCAATGGGTCGTGGGGATGCCCGCAACTTCTCCGGCGGCTATGGTAACCAAGCACCTCCACCAGACTTTGCCTCAAGCAAGGTTGGTACCGACGATCTTCGCCGACTTGGTAGCAAAGCTGCCAGCGCCAGGAACAACAACCAGCCCATGTCATTCGGACCTTCAAGCATGTTCGGCTCCCGCAGCAGCAGTGGCCGCAAGAACCTCGGACCTGGTGGAAACCTTGTCCGTGGTGATGATAGCGGAGCAAGCAGCCGGGCTGGTACGCCACCCGGTGGAAAGAAGGATGATAAGGAATCTGCATCCGCCAAGAATGCATTCAGGTAAGAAATCCTTTGTCCGTATCCCCCTTTTTTAATTCTATTCAGAAACTAATACTTCTATCACAACAGTGCTTTGGCTAGTTTGGATGCCAGTGAAACCCTCGCCACATCACCTCCATCAAACCCATCCTCACCACCCACGACCAAGACTCGCCCAGCAAACGAGAAAGCCACTGAGGGCACGACATAAAATCCGATAGTCTCTCTCGTTCTGGCATAAAACGGATTCCTTTTCTGTTCTAGACAAAAAAAAAAAAACCATCATTGGAGTGGGTGGCCGTCTTGTGTTTATGGATAAGCGATTGGATTGGGGATATACAAAAAATCTGCATTCGAAAAGTCCAAAAAACACAAAAGAAATACCCGGCGAGCGAAGCATTGTTTCCCTTCTTTGTAAAATGAGGAGGGGGGGATCAGAGGCTTTTTTGCGAACCAAAATCTCTTCTTTAATTCTGTTCTTGCATTTGCACGGCGGTGCGGTAATAATTCTACCCTTTTTTTAACTATTCTTCTTCTTTATCCATTCCATTCCGTTTTAGAATCAAAAATTGTGTTAGAAAAGTTGTTTTTTCCCTCTTGTTCTCTTTTCCCCTTTATCATTTCCCTCGCATCATCTCCCTCTTCAACACAACTTTTTATTATCTCTTCACTGTTCATCGTCCGGCTTGGGAATGGCAATGGGGAATCGATCGGTATTCTACATGGAGTTATCTGTTTCTTTTCTTTTCTCATTTCTTTTTCCTTATATCTCTTTCCCGCTTGTCATTTTTGTCATTTTTTCATCTTCAAAAAAGACTTCAGGAGGTTAAAAGAAAGGGAGGGAGGAGGGAACGAGGCCGGGAACCTTTTCATGATCTTGTTCTTGTTCTTGTTTCTTGCTTCTTTTCTTCCTGGTAGTTCTTTTTTATTTTGCGAAATACCTTTCACCGGGCTTTTTTCTTCTGCTTGTGCTTCTCTTTTTTCAATCTTCGTTTTCCATTATTCTTCTCTTTATCCATGCTTTGGTTCTTTTTTAATCTACCTTTTCTTCTTCTTTCAGTAGTTCTCTTTTCCATGTGTCTAAATAGGTATTTCTATCAATCGTTCAAAAATCTACAAGAAGCTTACTTCCTGTCTCACTCGAGCGCTACATTCTACCATTTTAAGGAGGTGAAACGGAGAAGTCAGGGGACCTAACATTGTCTCAAAAGGTGAATGGAGAACTTACATCTATACGCGTTTAGCTATCTTGGAGTTACAGGGAATGAAGAGTATGGGGTAGTATATATTTTCACCATTATAAGATCAACTTCTATTTTGCGGCAAGAAATGAATATTTGCGAGAATAGATTTCAATTATGTCGAGAAGGACTTCTGGTGAGCTTGCACAACCTGGATGCTCAGCCTTGCGCCCAAGTCACTCACTCTGCAACCAGCAATGAGAGCCCGCTTTGGATCATCAGCCATTGGGTGAAGGTCGCCAAGTCAGAAGCACTGCCACCAAGGAGCGAAGATCTTTTGATACAGTGCATCGATGATAGCATACCTCTTCTTATGCTTACCCAGAACTAAAGATGTAGTAGGTTGGGGGCAAAAACATATACCAAATCAGCCTTGTCTATCCATACGAGTAAGCTATTTATTAACGGTGATCGAATCCCTCTTTTCCCCAGAGAGTTACTTGATTAACAGAACCATCTCACCCAGGAGTCAAGAGAGACCACACCCTACTTCCTCCAAGCTCTATACAGAGTAACAGTAAAAATGACGGACTTCACACTTCTTCCCATCCTTCTCCTCGCGGACCAGTCCGCCAACCCACAAACTCACATCTACGCCGCTCTGAACGGCCGGCCAAGATATCTAGACACCCTTCTACTCAGCTTGGGTATGCAGGCCCCTCTATCACCAAACAACTTGAACCAAGGGGAGCATCCAACCTACGCAGCCCTGACAACAGGCCAAATCTCCCGGGTCGAGAACCAGGCAACAGCCATGTATCTCCAAAAGGTGTCCCGTCCGGGCCACCTCGTAACATTGGAAGTGAAGCATGACCCGAGCAAACGAGAACATAAAGGAGTAATGTATGTTCCATTAATAGCGCTGCTACAGCCTATTATATTCGACTTCCCAAGCGTCATCGACCCGGGTTTCGTCTGGACTCTTATTTTGCTGGTGGTCTCCCGATTCCTTTCCATAGCGAGTCTTCGCGCTAGGATGGCCCCAGCGCCGCCATCACCATCAAGCCATGAAGGCTCAAAACCAGGCGATGTACTAATCCCCGTTTCCGAAGACGGCTGGGTCCGACTCAAAGGAGACATCGACGACATTAAAGCTGTGGCGGAGGGGGGTTGGTTGAGACGGCCCGATCATCCAGCATTGGTCAACATGATGGATTGGATTGCTCGGCTGCTTGTCTACGTTGCTGTCGTGGTCCTTTCGAATTCGAGCCATGGAGGGAAGTTTGCGATGATAGTAGACCTTTTTCTGGGACATGGGTCTTTGGCTCTGGCGAATGCTCGGACTAAGGACATTGCTGTTAATGGGCGAGTGATAAAGGTCTCGGAAGGGCCTGGGAGTGTTGAGAAGTTTTCTAGTCGGCGGGAGATGGCGGAAGAACTGGTTAAGGAAGTGGGAAGGAGTGATTTTGCTGTTAAGCTTGGGATGATTGATCCGGAGCAGGTCAGGGCAGACACATAGGAATAAGAATGACGCGGACCAGACTACGAGTAATAAGATAATATAAAAGAATCATTCGCTCTTACACATAACAATTTGACAAGAATCTCGTTTCCCCGTAACTACCTATCCCTATGAATGTAATTTACCATAGGGTCTTGCAGTAGGCCACAAGGAGATATCTCTCATACCAGCCAATTGCTTAACTAGGTACCTCTAGGTGACTCTTTATGTGAGTAAATAGCTGGCATCTCACCAACCCACAAAGGATTCTCCCTCTCAGCCTCCTGAATCAGCCAATTCGCCCAATCCCTCCTCTCCAAGAAGATTCTCCAACCCTTTACTCCCACCCACCCAGCTTCCGCCACCTTACCATCTTCCTTCGAATTCCCCAACCCACCAACCCGATAAAGAGTCCAATCTAACCCCCGCCCCTCCTCACGAAAGACTTTCTCAACACCGAGAATCTCCTTCTGAGGCGTGCGTGCAAAGAAAAAGACGATCCAATATGCAAGCCAACGGGATAGGGCGAAAGAGTCGCGGTCATAGTCATATAAACTGATGGTACCCATGGCCAGGATACGACGGACGTTATGCTCTCGCATCAGTTTGAGAATGAGACTGTACCCGTTCACAAAGTCACCTGCGAATCCGTAGAAACCAGTCGGGCCAATTGACGAGAGGATGGCATCTTGGTTTTGAATGGCGGATGAGAGTGAGGCTTCATCGGAAAGAGTGCCTTGGATGATCTTTGCGCTCCCGAAGTTGTTTTCTCGTTAGTATGGGATCGAGAACATTCAAGTTGAGCTGCTGCGGGAGAAGAAGGCGGCGAACCTTGACCCCTGAATTTTTGATATCATCTGGAACTTTGCTTTCGTTCCTGACGTAAATTGTAACCTCATGTCCATGCGAAGTAGCCTTGCGCGTCGTCCATCCCCCGACAACACCAGTTGCTCCAAGGATAAGCAGCTTCATAATGGAATCAATTAGTAGTATCTAAGAATACCGACAGGAGTAGAAGAGTAAAAGTGTGAAACACAGGTACCTACTCAAAGGCAGGAGCTACCCATGAACTGAATACACCATTTTCAAGAAGAATCAGGAGCAACTTGCAGCGTTTAATATCTTTATATCTCGTCTCTCCCTGAAAAAGGAGAACATGTGTTTTGATACTGATACGAAACTTTAACTTTAAGCTTCCGGGTGCGCACGAGCGGCACGGTTCCTCGGTGTCCCGGATTCCCGAAGACCCGCATCCGAATTTTCGGAAGAGAAGACAGGGATATCTTGAACGTTGGGCTCTAATTACCACCAAGCGAAAAAGGTGAACACCTAGATAACTAGGTGGTTGAGTGAAATCCAAGAATAGTATATTCTCGCAAATGTTGACTTCGCCATTTCTAGACTAACGCCTCCCTCTTTCTATCGTCTTGTCCTTCTATCCTGTTTTTCTGATTCGTCTTAGGCGAACGGTAACATGGAAGATTGTGGGATCGTGTACGGGGTATCTCTTGGGGACTAGAACTATGGTAATGAGAAAGTAAAAAGGAGTATGAATGAATAGCAAAACATATACTTACATAATAGGGAAACAACAGAGCGAAGTATACAAAGAGGACATGAAAACATACTTCATGAAGGCATGGAAATACAACTCATAGCCGTGGATCATCTCACCAACTGTCTAATAACCATGACGATCGCTTTGTGTTTTCCAAGCTCCAAACCCACAGTCCTCGCTTCCGCTACTCCAGTCCCCAGTGAAATCCGATTGACTTCCACGGTTTTTGTTTCCTGCAAGGTGTAGACTTCCGGGCCCAAGGGCCTCAGGGCGTACCATCTGTGCGCTGCTTGACGGAGCATTGCGATCGAGACCTGGTCCGGAATGGAGGCTGCCGTCACTGATAATTCTAGAGCATATATTCTGCGACAAATCGTCATTTCCATCTGTAGAGGCTCGGCTACTCCTAATTTCAAGAGACTTTGCTTTGGTGTTGGTGAACCGGGGCCCTCCTGGGACTGCATACGAACCAAAGGCGCTGGAAACGATACTTTGTTTACCAAGAACCGTGTCATCACTTTTCGTATCAGCTTGGCTGGACTCTGTTGAGTTACCACTTGAGCTTTCTTTGTGAGTTAGGCCATCATCAAATCCTGTGCTTCCCTCACTTTGACTTGTACAAAATGCTGTGGAGGGTAAACTTCCCTGGGGACTAGATAATACCGCTTCACCAGCTTCAGTGTTGTCCAAACCAGAAGTAGCATCCTGTGTGGCTGACCCGGTTGATTCATTTACATGACGTTCATCATCTCCTATATTTAGAATCTGCTCTGTATTAGAGGATGAGTTTGTGCTTTCAACACTTTCCCGGGTTGTGGACGAAGATAGAGCTTCGGAAGTCTATCATTTCGATGGTTAGTATTCTGATCCTAATGATGGGGGGTTTTAATATCCACACGCACATCGGTGAGTTGAAGTCCATTCATTCGTTCAATAGCCTCGACGTCGTATCGCATATCCCCACAAGGTGCAAGCGGGACATCATCTCTGGTTCCGATGGAGTGAAGTTGCAAGTCACTCGCCGGAGGTTCACGTCTCGGAGGCTCCATGCTATCTCCAACCTCTTCCGTATGTGACATACTGGATGTAAACGGGTTGTCCTCCATCTGGAAGTCCCTGGACTTCGAATCTCTTACGGACTTTACTGGCCAGTCTCCAAAGTATGTGCTAGGGTTTTCATGTCTAACATACCCGTCACCCCAGCGTACTGTAGACTGGCTTGATGAGTCTTTTGAAGGGAGCTGTTTGATATCCATCGACTGGCGACCAATGGAGGTTGTATTAACGGTTGTTGGAATGATAGAATCCTGTGAGGATGGTTGGAGATTATCGAGCTCTTCGGATTTCTCATCGTCCTCCGAAGGGGATGGCCAAACAGCAGCTGTCGCCATGCTATTGGGGTCCGATAATGGATTCCGCTCGCCAAGACACATAGTCCGATAGATATCAACGCCGAAATCAGAGTCTTCATCAGTGCTGGTTTCTGACAGCCTTTCATGGGGATCCGAATCACTTATTTCTGGAAGGGCCTGGGCGGGATGACCCTGAGGCGCCACCGTGCTATCCGCGTGGGCAATATTAACGGATGTTGTGTCTATGTCATCTTTTGCCAACAACTTGGTTTCTGCTTGGTTCGGCCCCGGTGCTGATTCAAAGGACTTGCCGTGAAACTTTTGTGACTGGCTTGAGCAGGATTGCAATTCTTCGTTGTCTGTTTTTGGGTTATTCGCAGGGTCACACTTGTTAAAGTCTTCATCTTGTTGTGTCTTTTCGGCTAGAGGAGAGAAGAGTTCTGCAGGGCCCAGGCTCCGCTTTTCCAAAGATACTTCCTCCATGTCGCTCTTACTGCAGCTTTTAATTTCATCAGGTAAACTACCTTCTGCCGTCGCCGTTTCTCCAGGGATGTTATTTCTTTTTACGTCATAAGCGGCTTGCGTCAGGTTATCGGAACCATTATCGGGCTTGGTTATGTCTTGTAGTTCATGGGACTGGTATGATAGGCTTTGGAAGGGGTCTTCCAGATGTGAATGAACTTCTGGGAGAGGCAGGAATGATGCGGCACTGCAGGAAATTCTGGGGGCAATAGTAGTTGCTGGTGGATGTGAAGAGCCAGAAAATGCGGGTGCCATAGTTGCGTCGCCGGGAGACGGTGTTTCATCTTTTGAAGAGGCTGAGGGTGAGGTGATAAAAGGGGATAAAGACATTTGCGAGGAAGCAGCAAGGTCTAATTTTAAGATTGGGGCAGCCTTCCCGTGGGATATTGTTAGGGATAAGTGCTCTGCTGCCTCCGGATGATTGCTGCCACCTGACTCTTTGGAGGCCTGTTCTGGGGGGGATACAGGGTCAGTCGATGAGGTGGTTGGTTTTGTGGCTAAGTCTCCATGGCAGAACGAAGGCTTTGACCGCAACTCTTCAGTAAAAGCCAAAAATCCAGATTTAGCCTTTCGTAAAGATCTCACTGGAGATCTCTCAGCCCAACTCCCTGGTTTTGGGCTCTGGCCTGTTTTCGACTTCGGGGTGATGGGGAACCGAGCTGGCCATATCGTCGATCGTGAACGTGCGACACCGGGGTTATGACGGGGATTGAGCGGATTATATATTGGATAGTGAATTTTCTCTTCGCAAGTCGGTTGGGGGGCTGATTGACTTTTATTCCTAAGAGGTAGAAGTGAATTAGAAAAGAAGTGGTAGCAATCGGGTTCTTGGCATACACGTTGTTTTCCTTGGACGAGGTCAAGAGGGTTGATAAAGCGCGAGGACGAGGCGAATCCTTATCAATAGAGGCCTCCTCGCCGTCTTGATCCCGATCCGCCATAGGGCCATTCTTCACTCGATTCCAGATGGAGCCCATGCCTCAGGACTTCTATTGTCGCAACGATTGCTAGTAGATGGAAAAAAGAAAAGAATTGTCGAACTGAAGGGGTTCGATAAATGCCTAGGATGTCCTAGACCAACTCAGAAGAAAGAAGAAAACCATGAGGTTTTAAAGTGATGGAGTAGCTGGATGTACCCCGACAAACTTCCATTGAGAGCCTGGGAACGTAGAAACTGGCCTTAATGTTGGATATAGAGCGTAGATTCGCTCTATTGTTTTGATTTGGGGAAGAATGAAACTCCTGGCTTTCCCGTTTAAGTGAAAGGAAGTTCCCATGAAATGGTCACTTGTTTGGAAGGATCAATCAATGAAAACTTGGGATAGGCCGACGGAAGAACACTACAATGGGTACTATATTTGGAGAGTAAGTAATAAGACTTATTATCGGGCACAATTATCATTTCACTGTGCCGGATGCCCCGATATCTTTGAGAGGTCACTTTTAGCTCTTTTTGGGGTCCAGATGTCGTCGACGTGAAAGATGAAGTCGAAGTTGAGGTTCAAATATAGCAATCAGTCAATCTTGGCAGGTTTGCATTGTTTTATTTTCAGATATCATTTTAGGTCTAGCGCCTCCGAAAGGGAGCTCTCTGTAACGCTCTTACAATACAAATACCGTTCCAAAATAACATCAACTGTTCAACTTCTGATATCTCAGACTGTCTTCATCCTCCCTTTTCAATTTATAAATTGGAACCGAGTCCTCGCCAACCATATCTATTTTTAACATTATATTGATCGCGTACTTATATCTACCAGGACTAAACGCTTGCGACCTTATTATCGGGCTTGTTGAAGCATAGCAGCCATGGCTGGGAAAGATGGCGTTTCCTTCGACGATATCATCCAAGCAGGTAAGCTACATTCTACGCAGGTATAATTTCCACGCGCTTGCTCATACCTCATCCGTAGATCGTCAAAGAAGAAAGCATGAGGCTTTAGCAAATGAAATTCTTGGAAAGGGTGGAAGATCAAGCACACCTGGCTCTGGGGTCGGCAGCAAAAAGCCGAATGCGCCCCCTAGTCTTGCAAGCCGGATCGGAGTTGTAAAGGTACGGTTCCTTGCGAAGACTTTGCACCTGAGGATCAATATTAACATCCTTGTGTTCATCGCGACCTAGCGCTCGGCTTCCGCTACATTCAACCCGAGATCATCAAACAACAATTCACTTGCGCCCCCCCGCTCCTTCACCCCTACTCGTCCAGCATCTGCCAACAGGCGCCACCCAAATGAGAACCGCATCATCTCAGCTCTGCTCCCCGAGAGCGGACAAGCTTCTGTTCGTAACAGGGGTATTACCATCAAGGGAACTGCTCCTGGCCCATTTGTCGTGTTGGGAAGCAACTTTGCGCCGGGTACAACATCAGCCGACATCGAATCAGCCATGGAGCCGGTGGGTGGGCAATTGCTGGACTGCAGGGTAGTTTCAAATCATCCAGCTGTTACAGCTGAGATGACTTTTGCGGAGAGCAGGGGCGCCGATAATGTGATATCCACATTCAACAACCAGAAGGTATAGCATCATCTAATTCGGCATTGCAGCGCACGCCTATAAGTCTCTAATATCTTGGTTTAGGCCGATGGGAGAATTCTCCACATTCGTATGAAACCGGGTGGCGCATCGTCTGTCCCTGCAGAATCACCTGCATTCAACCCTCCCACCGGACCTCGTGATTCGTCAAATACCCAAAAGCCTCATTCATCCTTCAATGGACTACGTGAGCAGGCGGATCGTGAGCGACGCGAGCGCAAAGCAGAGCCTCAGATTCAAGACGGGAGTTATGGATTCGATGATCGCCGAGCGCAGCCACTGCAGAGGTCCCAACAGAACGATAACACACGGAATGGTCGTCGAACCAATAACGGTCGTGGAGGCGGTTCTCGGCGTGGCGATGACCAAAACGGCCTTTATAGCGACGAAATGATGGTCGATGAACCTAACCCAGCTCCGCGAGGTAGAAGGAGGGGTTACAGATAAGCGAATACCGAGTAACAGGAGCTTGTCCGGACGGATACTGGGTTTACAATGCTCGTAGGGCCTGGGCTTCATCTGCCTTCAATTCCCCCGTGCGATCCTTACGGTTCCAGGAGAATAATGGTAGATTAAAAAAGTGGCACTTTCTTATGTCTTTTTTTGAATGCGGAACGCCGACACAATTACATCTTGGAGTATGAGGAGCCTGGATTTACCACTTACTGTAGAATTAGGATACACAGAGCTTTATGTTTCTAAACTCTCATTTACAATATTTTTGAGCTGATATTCACGTGACTTATGTACCTTTCCGAAGAGCTAGAGCTTGAGGTATTTCCGCAGTCGAAATACACTTGACAGCGAGCTGGCAAACAGCTTCGAATAGTTTTAGCATGATCAATTATTAGATGGAGTAGATCGTATGATTTATATTACGATATTTCCCCCCACCTATTCGGGCAGCTCGACAAGAGATCTTCGAATGGCCCGCTGAACCTCGCGAAGCTACCTTTTGCGCTTTCAACTCGACAGGATCCCAAACCAACGCTGGCGTCTCCCTGCCGAAAGATGAATACCTCTCTCGGTCGAGCGGCTACACGCCTTGCCCGTACCCCCCGGTGCCGCTACGCAAGAATTGGAACCCAAAGATGGTCGTCGTCGAACCAAAAGACGTGGTCAACGCCTTTAGCTAAGACAATAACTGATGCGATCAATGTATACCCGCCCTCAAAACAGATAAACCGCCCTTCCTATAACATAAGGTAGCTTGCACGATTCATCTACTGACTGACGCCTGTCCTCCAATTTTACGAAAATGCTAGACTACTGGACCTATATCTATCGCGGCGTATATGCGCCAATGCCTTACATCCCCGGACGGCGGATATTACACCTCCCACGGCAGCAACAGTACGGAAGTTTTTGGTAGCAAGGGGGATTTTATAACTTCGCCGGAAATATCGCAGATATTCGGGGAGCTTCTTGGGATATGGATGGTTGCGGAATGGATGGCTCAGGGAAGAAACCGGAGCGGGGTGCAGTTGATCGAGGTTGGGCCGGGCAAAGGAACGCTGATGGACGACATGCTTCGTGTAAGGGATTCGGAATGAATTTGCTGTGTGCGTTCTTAAGCTAATGTTGGGATAATTCTAGTCCGCTCGAAACTTCAAAAGCTTTGCGTCGAGTGTTGAAGCGGTGTATATGGTAGAGGAGAGTCCGACACTCAGGGATATACAGAAAAAGCTGCTTTGCGGTGATTCTCCTATGGAAGAGACTGAACTTGGCTTCCAAAGCACGAGCAAACATCTTGGGGTCCCTATCATCTGGACAGAAGATATCCGAACTTTACCCAAGGGTGAGTTGCCCGAACGACCCTCCAGTATATGGATGTGGCACTGACTCGATACTTCTGAAATATAGGAGAGAACAAAACGCCCTTCATTTTTGCCCACGAATTCTTCGACGCTCTCCCAATACACGCATTTAAATCTGTCGCACCATCGCCGAGTCAATCACAGTCTATCAGCACCCCAACTGGGCCCGCAGCTCTTCATAAGCCCTTGCCCGCATCTACTCCCCAATGGCGTGAGCTTGTTGTCTCATTAAATCCCAAGCACAATGATCAAAACACCAGCGACGAGCCCGAATTTCACCTAGCTCTTGCCAATGCCTCCACACCAACGTCTCTGGTAATGCCAGAGATGTCCGAACGATACAAAGCTCTCAAGTCCCAACCGGAATCAACAATCGAAATCAGCCCTGAAAGTCAATCCTACGTCCAGGATTTCGCTCGCAGAATCGGAGGTGGTGGCGCCCCTGTCCCTGAGGGGGATCGCTCTGGTAACTCAGCCGCCATAAAAGACAAACCCTCAGGCGCAGCTTTAATTCTTGACTACGGAACCTCTTCCACAGTCCCGATAAACTCCTTACGTGGTATCCGAAGCCACAAGAGAGTTTCCCCATTCTCCTTCCCAGGTCAGGTTGACGTAAGTGCGGACGTTGACTTTACGGCTCTCGCAGAGGCTGCCATAAACGCCAGTCCTGGCGTGGAAGCTTATGGACCTGTAGAGCAGGGCGATTTCCTCCTCACGCTGGGCATAGAACAGCGTGCTGAACAGCTCTTGAAGAGCGTTAAGGATGAAACTCAACGGAAGAATTTGGAGACTGGGTGGAAGCGACTTGTAGAGCGAGGAAGCGGTGGGATGGGAAAGGTATACAAGGCACTGGCTATTGTCCCAGAGAGTGGTGGTAAGAGAAGACCAGTAGGGTTTGGCGGAGGTGTCGGTGACTTCTAGCTGTCTTTTGGGGCAAGTGTGTGAAGCTGCTAGGCTGTACGATAATGTCATGTACAAGATGATAGACTTCATATTTCCGTCAGTTTTTTATAGAATGTCTTGTAATACGTAGTCTGTATAACGTTTCATTTCGAGATCTTTTCTAGGAGATCTATTCTTTCTATAGCTGGCATGAGTGTCATAATCCATAATCAACAACGTGAGTTGAGCCTCCACAATCCATAGCATGACTGTCGCCCATGTTTCTTTAAATATCGAGTTTGAAAGCCGAAATCATTAGTGTAAGCTGGCTTTGCTCCGATGCGCCATTCGAGAAGAACCTCGTGCAACTCAGCCCTAATCGGAGAAGCAAATCAATGCCTAAACACCCTAGGAGAAATACCAGCGACAGCGAATCGGCCAACGGGCCTGCCACACGCGGTTATAACCCCCGGATATATAAAACTGAACGACCGGTCGACCTGCGCTCCGGCCACCTGGGAAACAGTAATGATCAAGAGATACCCCATATCATCAGTACTCGTCCCAAATATCCTTGACATAGGCCTCTGTTAATTTGTCATCCTCCCCATACTTCTCTTGCCACTGGACAAATCCGCCCTCCAGGACGTAAACCTCCTGTTTCGAACCTTCTTCTTCCCCGAGAGCCGCTTCTCTCTCCCTGAGATATCTCAAGGCGGCAGATGGTCCTCGCTGCTGGCTCAGCGCGCAGTGAAATACAACCTTCTCCTTATCCCTTAAGGTACGAATAAGTTCTGGCATGCGGTGGTCAAGGGATGAGCTGGGGATCCAGGTCGAGGAATGGATGTGGCCGCCAATATGGTCTGTGGAAGAGATATAATTAGTCCGAGCATTATAATATGTTATGGGAAGAGTAGTACCTGAATCTCTGACATCAATGATAGCAAGTTTCCCCGAAGTGTCAGTTGCTACTAGAGACGCGAGTATATCCCTAGTCATGCGAGGAAGAGTCGCAATGGTTATGCTGGACATGATGAACGCAAATTTTGAAAATAAAGGCGACAGGCACCAGCGACGGTAATATTCAACGCAAAGGATATACTCCGTAAAAATAGGTAGAATAATAGCTCTAGGTTTGTTATGCGTTTGCTTGTCTTTGTTCCAGAATTCTTGGGTGATCAAAGGGCATCCATAGATATCGATAGCAGCAATCACGTGATTTGAAGATTCTATCCAGCTTCAACTTTCTGAGCAGGACGACACTTTGCCGAAAGACTCAACATCAAGGGTTCAAGCCAATTCTACCCAGATGGAATTCACTTTTTAGCTGGTTACGATCGTTATCCATATTTCTCTCGGTCGGGACTCGGGCTTGCTTGTCTCTCAACATGGAGACACGACATATCGTCCGTTGTCTGCGGTCGAACCCGTCGTCTTCAATCTCGACAATAGCTAGAAGACATAACAACCCTTCAAGGGCCCAGAAGCCCAGTTTCCTTCTCCGCGGACAGTCTACGGGACTTCGCTCACAACGATCCGTGTCCTCAATTCCTTCCAACCGAAGATATATCAGCACCTCCGAACCCGAACAACCGCCAAAAGAAACCCCCGAAGCTAAGACGGAAACCCCATCAGCTGAATCGTCAGAACCCTCACCATCGGAATCAAAACGGGGTCTACCCAATCTTGCTCCCGTCCGGGGCCAGGACCTGAAATCCAATGCTAGGAAGCTGGGAGATGTGTCGGATATTCTAAACCAATTGGGAATGCGGAAGCCGCAAACCCAGAACCGCTCCAACAACATGGACTCTCTATTCCCTGAAACCCAAGGCACAGCCAAATCGCCTAGTATTGCGCAGCTCTCACAGCGTGTGAAGACCTCACTGTCTCGATCGGATCCCTTCAAGCCGCCCAAGGCTAATTTGAGGCTTGGCCCATCGCTGGGCAGGACCGTCGCAGTCGATAATGGTCGAGGGTTCGATGCTACACGTGCGATCCGGACGATGGAGGGAATGTGTGCGAGGAATAATGTACGACATCAGGAGAGGGAGCAGAGGTTCCATTTACGAAGGGGTCAGAAGCGAAAGGATTTGAGATCTAAGCGATGGAGGAAGTTGTTTAATGTCTCGTTCCAGAAGACCCTTCAGAGATGTCAACGGATGAGGCAACAGGGGTGGTAGATGGATTTAGAATTCGGGTGACACTCATCGTTCTCGGGTGGCTTTGGTTTTTGGGGGACTCGAGACTAGGTCATAAGCAGGGAGGAAAGATAGATTTATTGTCAGATAACGGCAATTGAAACTGTACCTCTACAATGTATATTACATTTATATAAAAGAATGCCTCAGTGTTTAGATATCTCTTTTGTCTTGGCGAACAGAACGCGAATTCATAATATAATTTTTCTATTTTTCTTTCGCTGTACAAATGAAGATTCTTTCTATAGCTACATGAAGAACCAGAAAGGGTGATATCTATACAAACAGGAAAGAGTGCAGAAAAGGTTGTCGTCATAAAGGCTCTTCAAAAGAGAGGCGGATGGGAACATGTATTCCAAGAAATCATTATACAAAACAAAAACGAGCCATGTACATCAATCAATCAGTCAACCTTACCCGTCGAATACCCACCGTACCCACCGCCATTTCCATTGAGCCCATATCCACCATACCCATTCCCTGTCGTCCTGGCTCCATCACCAAAGACAACGCCAGGGACACCACCAACCATACCACGGCGAGGATTGGGCGCTCCTAGGATACCATCACCTTTCCAACCGCCTCTTCTTCCTCCGTAACGCCTTTCCCACCAGAGCGCAGCCATGGCTCCAGAGCCTGCGGCCGCGAGTATAAGCACGAGAGAAAAGAAACTCCCTTTCTTCAGCGCTGCCTTTGAAGACAACAATGCCAACTCGGAAACGTCTCCGCCCTCAATCCATCCGACCCGGAAAGTCAGGGTTAGGGGTTCGCCTCTAACAACTTTGGATCCTTGACCAGCGGCCCATGGATCCCGGGCCTCCTTAGATGAAGTTGAATCTGCAGCTGCAACGGCAGGCTCAAATTCAACTTCTGGTATAGAGTATGCAGTACCCGCAATGACCTTCCCCGGAGCTTTCCTTTTCCCAGGAGAGGACAATGACCGGCGGTGTACAAGAACGTTCATATCCGACCATATGTGAAGGTGACTCAATTGAAGAGTCCCTTGTAGCGCAATAGTAAGCGGAGTAAATGCTGAGCCGTCGGCGCCTCCATCAGCAAGTAGGCTAAGGTCCTCGTTGTTGCCCGATTCGCCAGCGGCTTGAATGAGAGGATAGGTGGGTACGCGACAGGCGAGGGGGACATCGGAGTGGACGTAGTATTCTAGGAGATGATAAAGGGAGTCGGATAAGGAGGAGATAGTGCAGGTTGTCGTCTCAGAGATGCCGTATCGTAGGGAGAGGGGGTTCGACGTCTCGTTGCAGGTTGGGAACGGAATGTATTGAAGCTTGCCCTCTTGGTCCTCGATCTGTATAAAGAAAAAGACAAAGCGATATTAGCTATAATGCTTTCTGCGCAGACAAGATCGCGGAATTGGTTAAGGGGAGGCCGTACATGTTCCCCGGTATCTCTACATTTCAGAACAGATGGCGATTAGCAGATCGTAGTCCTACACATTTGACTTGGTAGGGCCGCCATTGGGAAATAAAAATAGAACGGGCTTACATTGTCCGATTGAGACAGCTAATGGGCACCGCCTGCCCGTATTTATATCCCGACAACAGCCCATCGTTATGTTGAGGGATTCTGTCCGCTCCCGTGGGGAACGGCGAGAGAATGAGAAGAATGGAAGCGATAATGATGAAGGGCGACGCAAAGCCCCTGGAGAAGCAAGCCATTGTATACGTAGCTGCTTAATTTTTAGCCCACCGGGTGCCACTGGAATTGGGCCCGTTGTTGGAGTTTGGGTTTTGCTGGTCAAAAAAGAAGTGTTCAGTATCCGGATTCGGCATGCCGCAAGTTTGTCCCGAATTTGGGTCCCGTGATTTGAACCGGGGCCGATTCAACAACCACTCTTTCATCGAAGAGCGAATGTAATTATCCAATCGTCTCCTTTCAATGACAGGTTTGACTACGAGTACCAGTGAATTCCCTAAATCCTTGAAACAATAGTATATGCTTATATATTTCTCAATGCATCACTTGAACAGGAATCCAATCTACCCTGCTCCCTCTTCTACTACTCTTGAAAGGATTATTTAACCTAAATGGCAATCCTGGAATCGAAACCATGGAGACAAGCCAGTGCAATAAGACGCCACACGTCTAACTGTGGTGATAGAAATCAGTTATGTTTGGATTCATCCAAAGCCTTGAACCCTGCAATAACTTGAGCATAGACGGCAGAATTCGGGTCTGGAAAATGCGCTGCCCATCCGTCAACACCACTTGTTAAAAGGGAGCCATCACTTCTAATACGGTCTGCCTTAGCTTTCAGCTCGTCGACGTCCCAGTTGCTCCATAACATCCGGCCTCTGGCAAATGTGGCTTCTGTACTTGCAGCCCACAATATGAAGTCGGATGCTAGGTTGACTAGAGAGGTAGTTAGTTAACTGGGCAAATCTGAGAAGAGTATAGGAGTTAATGACATACGGTCGTCGACGGGCATTGCTTTCCCGGATGCAAATACTTGCTTTCCCATCTCCGTCTCTATTACGCCCGGGTGGATGTTGGTTATTCGAATATGTGGGTATTCATCCTGAACATATTCGAAGAATCTATTACATGCCAGCTTGGAAGGGGCGTAAGACGAAAGCCCGGCAACTGGAGATACATGGCAGACACCGCTTGATATGTGAAGTAGTACGGCATCAGATGCTGCTGCAAATGGTATAAATTCCCTTGCCAGGAGATAGTTGCCTTTCACATTCACCTATTCACCATAATATTTCTCCTCAGCAAATTTAATCTCCATAAGACTAGAGACGAGACACTATCACTTACCTCGAAACCTCGAAACCAGTCCACAGTTTTTGATTTGTCTAATGTTGTCATAGTCGGGGAGTGGGCTGCGTTGCTGACTAGGACATCCCACTCTCCAAACTCCGCCTTGATTCGAGCTGCAGCTGTACGAACCGAGTCTTCATCGGCGATATCAGTAACAACTGGGAGAACAGAAGTATGCAGAAACTGCGCTTCAACAGAATCCTTCGTTGCCTTCAACGCGCTTTCGGTGCGACCAAGGATTGCTACGGCGGCGGCATTGGCCTTCGCAAATGACCAGACAGTTCCGACACCGATACCAGAGCCACCTCCAGTGATGATTATCTTCTTTCCCTTCGCTGATAATGAGGGATTTGACGGGTCTATGCTGGGATAGGAGGCGTTGTGCCACGTCTTTGTGAACGATGGAAAAGGGAGAGCGGAAGTCATTGTTAAAAGGCTAAAAAGGCAACCGGTAGAAGGAATTTTGAGCTTTTGTAAGATGGGATATCCAAGTAGAACTAATGAAGAAGACTGGCCCAGAAATTGCGTGGGTCTTGCGATCTTTTATGCCATAGCCTTACTGTAGAAATGTCGAGATGGCATGAACAGGCCTTACCTTAACGTTATGCTTGACGAAGATCCGAATAATAACAAACGTTATGAAGCATATACCTCTGAACTGCTTTAAGAAATTTTGTTTCTTGAAGACAGAATGCCCCGTAAACGTAAAGTAAGGGCGATACAGGTATCTATCTCGTTCAGAAGAAAGATATCGTCATTCAAGCCTCCTATAAATCTCGCTGGAGCCATTCGACATAGAACTTGAAATCATGGGGGTCTTTCTGTTCAATTGATAAAGTTATCGATGAATGAGAAGCACCCGAGACTGCCATCTAGTCCTTAGCAAGGCCTGCGGGTGGCAGTGCCCTGGATGTTGGGATGAGGAGAATCGCCGCCGCACTGCGCGATTTGCGGTGTTGCGCATCCATTGCGGAACGCCCACCTGCTCATTTTCCCAAATGCTCTGTCAAGAGAGAGAAATCTATGAACACATGGATTTTGTCTAAAGACACAGCGCTAATCAGAAATCGACATAACTCAAACACACTCTTTCATATTAAATTCGTCTAGTAACTATTATCTGTAAATGCTCGTTTTCAAGTTCTCTCACTCACTCACTTGTCAACTCAATCTCGCGATCAACATTAACATCAACTCAACACTTAATTCTCATCTCGTCGTCGTCAGTCTCAGTAATAAGATTTCATCGCTTCAAACATCAATTTATAAGATCATATTTTAACTAGACGAAACACTCAGAAAAACATTCTAAAAACACATCAAAAATTTCTCAATTTCTCGATCGCTCTCATCTTATCAAATATAATTCATATTCTTATCGTCATTCAGATTCATATTTCACAATTTTTCGACATTTCTTATTTCGTAGTCAAAAGAGTCATGCTTTTGAGAGTTCTTATAAACATCTCGAACTTTCTGACTCATTTTCGTGACTAGAGAAAATAGATCAACGTCTCGCTATCTGAGTCGCGAACAAGAGAGTAAGAAACGCTGAGATAAATTCGTAAAAAACAACGATTGTTGACTTAAAAGAGTAAAATTCGTCATTAAACTCAACGATCTCAATTTAAACGAAATCGCTGAATCACTGTTTACGAATTTATTTGTTGATTTTTCATAAACTGTATGCTAAGCGCTCGCGACTCATTTAATTTTTATGACTCATTAAAGCTGACGTTGTCAATCAATTGCTTGTAAATCTCGTTTCACTCGCTTTCATTTGATTATATCTTTTTTAGTAAATTTTTTCTCACGATTTTGTCATTTCGCAATGTCACGAGCGTTGACTCGTCTGTATAAAACACTCAACTCAATCACAGTATTCGAATTCTCAAGCGATTCAATATTCAGATTTCGATCGTAAAATCAATGTCAATGAATATTCGAAAATCGTATATACTCAGAGTTAAAATTTAATCAAGCGAGAATATATTTACACGAAAAATTTCATGTGATTGAAAATCGACAGTAAAAAGAACAAAAAATCGAAAAAAAATATCAAAAGCTTTTCATTTTTTCTCATTGATTCTGTATGCGATTCAAGACATTATTGATGACATGATTGACTATTTAAATGTAAATTTTATGAAAGAAAATATTAAATTTTCTGATTTTATCGTCACTGAGAAACTGATTTCAAATTGTATGTTGATTCTTTCAAAAGAAAGTGAGCTTTTTATACACGAAATAAAAGTTTTCAGTGAATGAGAGAATGAAATTCTTAATTGTGTGATAAGATTTTTCAATTCTTGATAAAGCTCGATGCTCAAAATGAGAACATTTATCGACTCAGACTCAAACTATTCGCTCTTTGTGTGAGTCGATTCATGTATCTCAAACATACTTGATCAGCTTTTGCGACTAATCTCGCTGAAAATTCTTTCATTTCTCAATGAAAACGTTTTTTATAAAGAATTGAATCATTTCTTTAAACGTTTTCATAAAGATTTCGTGACGCTCATCAAGATCTGAATCGTTCTTGTTCAAATCGACTCGAAAATGCGTTTTAAAATGAAAAAGAACATTCTGATTCACATGTCACTCGCATAAAATGCGCTTGCAATTTGAAAATATATCATTCATGACATTAATAAGAGCGTATTCTCGATCGATAATAAAAATCGTGAGATATGAGATAGAAAAATTCTCGAAAAATTAATAAATTTTTCGAAAAACTTATTTGAAAAAAAAGAAAATAAACATTAGCTAATCATGTGATTGCGATTGTCATGATAATTCAATCAGATAATGCATTTTATTTAAAATAAGATACTGAAATGAGAAAAATGATCATCGTGAGACTAATTCTAAAGAGATTTAGCTTCGACTTCACTCGAGATTGAGTTTAAATTTCATGAATCATTGTTTTTTCTTTCAAATTTCTTGACGTATCTCATCAATTCTTTTCTATTTCTTTTTTTATTACAGTCATTATCTTCTCTTTTTTTCATGTTTTTTTTTTTTTTTTTTTCTTAGAGACAGCTAGACAATCTTTTAATCACATTGATACTATTTAAGTTATTCTACGAGAGATCTTGATCGAGAGATTCATTGTAATTGATGTTTTTATTGTTTTTCACTGTCATTTTTCTTTGAGATTGTTGATTTTCTTTCGCTTTTCTCGTATTTATCTTCTCACGATTCGCTCGCATAGAGTATATATCGATTTCATCACTTCATATAATGTTTTCGATGAGATGTGAATCTTCTTTGAATGATTGTCAGAAAATAAAATTAAAAAGAGAAACACTTAATTATTTGCAAAAAGAGATACACGTGTTATTAAAAAAGAGAATGAGAGCATCGTTCAATCATGAATCAGACATTTTCGAATATTGAAAATAGAAAAGATGAAAATTTAAAATCATCAAGATACACTGAAGATCTTTCAAAGCAAAGAATTCGAGACGAAACGAAAGTTTCATCGAAAGAGAGATGTTTAAATGATTTCTATATTCGTGCATGCGTTCGAAGACATATATTGAATGAGATTTTTCTGTGTTTATGAAAGACAGAACAATAACAACGCAATTGAGAGATTTAATATCATCATTATATTGAACATCAAGCAGTCAGACAATTATCGTCATTTTTATTGAATTCGAGTCGTTTTTGATTCGTCGTTGATTAGCAGCATAATTTTTTTTGTTTTTTTTATTCATTCATTTTTCAATTCTATTATATCTCTATTTCAACTCATTCGTATTCATCTCTCACAGTCGAAAAAGCTCGTCAGCTCAAGATGACTTTAAATAACAAGAATTTATTCGAATCAGCAACACTCACAGAATTTAACAGCAATGCAAATGATGCTCGTAATATTTCTCGTCACTCTATGTTATTGTCAAATATCATGAGAGCTTCTCATTTCGAAAAAAAGAATGTTATTGACTTTTTTCGTTTATTTCGTCGATTTTGCAAGAATCATGACATTGAGAATGACAAGAAAATTATGAAACGTCTTTCTAATTATTGTGAGAAATGAGTTAACGAGTGACTCAAGTCTTTGAAAAGATATGTTCAAAAAAATTGAGATCTGTTTCGAAAGAAATTCAATCAAGCTTTTGAGAAATTGAATGACAGTGCTTAGCTTTACACTCGAAATCATTTTGAGCGAATCGTCGTCAAACAGCAAAAGAAAAAGAAAAGTATTCATGCGTTTATCTATAAGTTTCAATTCGTCTCGAATAGAATGATTAAAAAGAACAAGATCGATAAGTACACTCGCTGCGTTTGATTTTTAGTCAAGCTAGAATTTGACATGACTCAAGAAATCATGTCTAAAAGTCAAGAATGAGAGAAAAATGACATGATCTTAAAAATACTGATTGACAATACTTTAAAGATTCTGAACAAGAATTTCGATCATGATCAAATGCTTAAGATCGCAAATGTTCTTTTAAAACAAAATCATGAAAATTTTCGCAATTCTAGATTCAATCTCTTCTGAATCGATCAGCTTGAGACGAAACGCATTCTAGAAAGAAATAAACACGAGTCTAATCAGAAAAGAGAGAAAAGTGTGAGATTCAAAGACAAGATAAAAATGAAGAAAAAAAAAAAAAAAAAGAAAAAAAATGAGACGATAAATAGATTGACTGACATGATTCAAGCTTTTCATCTGTCAATAATGAGTGTGATGAACAAGTTGAATTAACGAAATAATTCATCTTATGACAATTCGAGTCAAAGTCAAAAACAATACGAATTCTATCAAAATTACAATCAGCAATCAGTTCTCGAACAAAGTCAGAGCGAAAATTATGAAAATGAATATAAATACGATCGAGAGTATGATAGAGACGAAGAACGAAATCGAGATGATAAATTCGAACGTGAAAGCTATGACAAGAAATACGATAAAAATCGTGACATGCAAGAATTCAATAATGCATTTATGATTGCTAATTCTTTCGATGACTATCAATTCAAACAAATCAGTTATTTTTATTGCGAACTCTCAGATTATCTGCGTCTCAGTTATTTCAATTTGCAATATGATCAAAGTCAGAGATTGATTAACTTCAACTCATACAACAGTCAAATCTATATGAAAAGATAAGAGAAAGAAAACGTTAAGTTTCGTTGAGAGAGTGATGTGTTTAACAAAGACACTGTTAGAGAAATGAAAAAGTCTCAATATCGATTTTATTTTTCTATTAAGAATTCAGTCAAGAAAGATAATCAAGAAAACTCTGTGCAAACTCAAATTAACACTATTAAAATGAGATTCATAGAATCGAATGATTCGAATGACACAGAAAATGAGACAGAAAAGAATCTCAAATTTGCGTATCGCATTGACATCAACTATTTTGTATTGAAAGAGAAAAGAAAGAGTGAAACTTACAAAGAATTAAAACTCACATTTCAATATGCTAAGATCAAAACACGTCATGCGAGAGTGTATGAACAAGTCAATTCATCAGACAAAAAAAACGAAAATAGAAAATCTGACGTCAATGAGAAAATGAAAAATGTCGAATTTAAATGTCATTAAACGAACAAGTTAGCGAGTGCAGTCAAGAATTTAACTAATGTATTGAAAATTCTGAATCGAGTTCTTAGTCAAGCTATCACGAGAATGTCAGTTAAAGATTTTCTTAAAATGTTCTCTCAATTGCACAAGACATTCTTTTCTATCTTTTCTAAAAATGTTAGTCTAAATAATCAGATAAAAGTGTTGAGAGCACGTGTGACTCAGCAACGAATTGTTCGAAATAGTGAGAAAGAGCAAATGCAATCGATTTCAACAGACAGAGAAAATGAGCTGTATGCAATCGAAACTTTTCGCGTCAATTTGCGAATAAATGAACAGAGAGTCAATATTATCATTGATAACGATTCTCAAATCAATGTTATGTTCTATGACATGACGAAACATCTCGATTTAAGCATGTCAATACGATCTCGTCTCAATTATGTCATAATTGTTCAAACTCGAATGATCGTATTCTGTATCGATTGTTGCGAGAACGTTTTTATCACGATTAATGATCTTATCACTCATGTTCTTGTCTTTGTTGTTAAGAGAGAAAACAATGATTTCATTCTTGAACGTTTTTGACAGAAAAAATCAATGTTTGAACATGACATTGTTGATAATGAAACTGTGATTGAATGAGTCAAGACTTTCGAAAAAAATCGAGTCGTCAAATTCGATTTATATAAATTTACTTTCAAGAACTTGAAAATTAAAAAACACATTTGATCAGCAAACTATGAGAAGAAATATAATAGTTACAATGAGAAAAAAGATTAAGCAAATCTTATTTTGAGATAAAATCTGCTCGAGTGTTCGAAGATTCGAGTGTCAATTTTCTTGATGTTAATACTAATGAATTTCGAAATTTTGATTTTAGCAAGTTTGCGAGAAATGAAAAAGTGAGTTTGAGAGAGATAGAATTGAGCGTTTTGATTGATCGAGTAATGTCTCAGAAAAATCTGAATCGCTGCATTAAGACTAGTTTACTCAAGTTTAGACTTACTGCGAATCGAGTGATTTTTGACAATGAAATTTAAATATCTCACTATCATAGTTTTCAGATTTTAGTGAGAATTAACACTGCTTACAAACGAAAGACAGACAAGATTCAATCGATGAACTTAGACGTGAAGACAAACAAGAGATCTGAAAAAAAAGATGATTGAGAAATCTTTTGTTTGAATAAATATCATGAGATGCATAAGTCTTTGATGACTCAAGAAAAAAGAAAAAAAAAAATGAATATCTTTGAAAGACATATTTGATCTAGAATCTCTAATTTCTTGCGAAAAAAGAGACTGACATCGAAAAAATTGAAAAAAATGAATGTTGAATCAGATTTGTGATCTAGAGAACGAGAGTTACTAAGTCACATGCTTTTCGAACAAGAAAAAGTCATAGAATTTGACTTTTTCAAGATGAAACGAATCAGAGAAGAGATTATCTCTTTACAGAAAATTAAAATCGTTAAACACGAGACTTGACAGAACATAAGATTCAAAGTGCTCGCTGCTTTGCAAAAAGAAATCGTTAAAATGCTTAAAGAGAGAATTGCGAACGAAATTCTCGAAAATTGTCATGAATCGTATCGAAATGCTTGATTTTTAGTGAAAAAGAAATTCTCTGATTATCGTCTGATCAATGCAGCACAAAAAACGAATCGCGTGATAATTCGAAATGCTAATTTATCGTCTAATGTTAATGAGTTCGCAAAAAAGTTTGAAAAGATGCTCATAATCTCTTTAATTGATTTGTTTTCGAGTTACGATCAGCTCACTTTAGCGAAAAAAAGTAAAAATTTTATTGTTATTCAAATATTATTGAGCTTGTTAAGACAAACGACGCTTTTACAAGAGATTTCAAACTCGATGACTCAATTCGTTAGAACGAGAGAGAAGATTTTGAAAAAGCTTATTTCGTCAACAGCTCGAATTTTTATTGATGATATTGAAATCAAAAATTCGAAAACTAGATATAAAGATAAAATTAGTGCTATTCTCGAGATTTGTCAGTTCATTCTTGAGCATATTTGCAACATGAATAGTGCTTTATTAAAAATTGAAATAGCTAATAAAATTATTTCGAATTTGAAATCTCAATTCGCTATGTCGAGAATCAGCATAGTAAAGTGAGTATGTAACTGCAATGACAAACGCTCAAACAAAGAGAAAGTTGAGAAAATTGTTAATTGATTTATTTCTCTCAATCTCTCTGAACTTCGTGAGTTTCTAGAATTGTGTGCTTACTTTCAAATTTTTATTTCGCATTATCAGTGAAAAGCTGAATCTCTTTACTATCTTTTTCGAAAATATATTGAATTCGTGTGAGAATTCAAGCAGAACGAGTCATTCAACACTCTCAAGCAAAAACTCAGTCAATATCTCGCGATTATGTCTTTAAACTATTATCTCAATTTTCTTCTTCTTATCGTCGCTATTGATGTTAGTAAACGAGATTGAAATGTCATTTTCATTCAAATTCACAACGATGTTTGTCATTTTGCGAGATATGAATCGAGAATTTAATCAGCAACTGAATCTCGATACGACGCGAGAAAAAGAGAGTGTAAAGCAATTCTTAAGACTTTGAAAAAATTGAAACATTGATTATACGCAATTTCATTTACGTTAAAAATTGATGCTCAAATCTTGATTGCTCAATTAAATAGAATCGTTACTGATTTTCTTGAGACTCTCGTCACTAATTGACTGACATGAATTAGAAATTTTAATTTCATTGTTAAGCATGTTTCAGAAATTAAACATATTGTTGCAAACGCTCTGTCTCGTAAACTCTCAATCGCTAAGAATATTTGTCAAAGAGAGAAAGAAAAGAACATTGATGATTGAATTTAAATCGATTTAGAGATGATTTTCGCTCAGATCATATTTACTCGAGTGATAAAATTAGCGAATCAAAATGAAAATGTTGAAAAGAATTCTCAAGAAATGAATGTCGAGTCTATACGCATTTTGAATGATTTCTATTTCAATGAATTCAAAAAGTTCGCATTATATCTATTCTCTCTTGTGCGCTCGTCTCATCTATTCGAGTTCGAATTTCGTTAATTCAAAAAGAAAGCTCTGAAATTCGTAATGAAAAGAAATCAGCTGTTTCGTCATGCTCAAAAGAACATTTCTTTTTAACGCGTTGTGAATTCGTCTAGTTAAAGAAAAGAAATCATTAATTGCTTACACGACGAGAATGATCATCGAGAAAAAGAAAAGACTTATGAAATGATATTTGCTAAATATTGATGAAAGAGTATGTATCAAGAAATATTCAAAAGAGTTAAAGCATGTCTCATCTGTCAATTGCGAAAATCGAATCGAGTAAACAAGTCAATTCATTTATCATGAGTCGCTACTATGTTTCAAAAAATAGCGATTAACGTCGTTCATATGCTCGTCGATCGAGAAAAGAATTATATTGTTAATGCGAGATGCGATTTATCAGACTAATTAGAATTTTGTGCTATTCGAATGACAAATTCAAAAACAATGATCAAGTTTTTATTTGAAAACATTATTATGAGATGAAAAGTCTCACAAATCTGACTCACAGATGAGAGCTCGAAAAATCAAGAATTTGTTATCGTTCTAGCGAATAAGTACAAGATCAAGAAAATTACTATTTCGTCATATAACTCATCTGTCAATGAAGTCATTGAATTCAATTATCATGCTGTCATTGATGCGTTGTCAAAAATAACGAAAGATAAAAGACAATGAGTTCAACATTATTTTGCTATTGTGTTTGTCAATTGAACTATCACAAAAACTAATACGAAAATGTCATTTTATCGCATGATTATGAGTCAGAAAGCAATAACGTTAATCGAGTTGAAAATTCTCATCTGACGAACATTGTCATGAAATGAAATTAAATTCACTATCGATTTGTTAGCTTTTCGCGTCAGACAAATTGAGCGCAAAAATAAGAACATTAAAAAAACAACTGATCAACAGATAAAAAAACGTCAAGAGAATCGCGATTATCATGATGAACACACTGTTTTTCGTGAAAAATCGTTGAAAGTTAATGATTTTGTTTTTCTCTATAATACTCGACGCGCTATCGATATATCTCGAGATAAAAAATTTCAATATCGTTGAATTGATCTTTATCGCGTTTATGCTGTCAATGAGAATTTCGAATCGTATCGTATCAAGAAACTAGATAAAACTATTCTCACTGAATTTATTAGCGAGAATCGATTGAAAAAGTATTTGACATTTAATGAGAATAACACTTCTCTGAATGCGATCAATTCATCATAGAAAAAGTCTGAAACTAGTAACATTGCTAAAAGACGAGATCAATTAACGAGTCAGAACGAAATTGTTAAGAATGATGAAAAAAGCGTCATGAAAAATATTGAGAAAGAGAAAAATAGTCATCGTTAAGTGTCAGAAAAATGAGATATGACTGTTATCGTTCTTTAGATCAGACATGAATTTTAGAAATCTTTAAAATTTATGAAAGATTATATGACATGATTTGAAAGCTCGATTATTCTCAGTGCTCAAGTAATCGAGCGATTTAATCGCTTAAACTCAAAATCGAGCAAAGTCATTTATTCAGAAAACTTTTTTCATGACAAATGATGCGACGAGACGATTCTTGTCTGTCTGAGAATATTCGATATTTTTTTTTTTAGATAATGTTAATTCGAATCTAAAAGAGATTGATTTTATCTTGAACTCGTTCGCTGATATTGACAAGAAATGTCAATATACGAGTCGAGACAAGTGTTGCGAGCAGTGTAAAAGAGATGAATAATCAATTATCGAGTTTTTAAGAGAGTAACACTCATTCTAATCGTTCATTTCGAATCTTTTTTTATGTTTTTTCTATGTCAATTCGATTTGATTAAATTCATCAGTATTCTGTTCGTTTACGATTTCTAATCAAGACGAAAAACATTCACTTTTGTTATTGTAATTCACTTTTTTTGCGAGAAAGAATAAAAAATTCTTTCTCATCTCATTTTCTCTTCTTAAATTTTTTTTCTTTTCATTTATCTTTACTTTTTTTTCTTTGAATCAGACGACATGTCGAATAACACTCTCTCTCGTTGCTATCAAGTCATAGCATTGATTTTAATAAACACGATCTTGATTTCTAAAGACAATAGTCAGTATGCGATTCAATTTCATGAAACACTTTTCATCACGTTCGATGATGCTCTGTTGTATATCAAACAACAACTCGAGATTGATAAATATCTCTTACAGCATGCTTTGTTGATGACTCTCATGAAAAGAAAGAAACAATATGAGAGATACATTGCTTAGTTGAGTCAATACGCTCGCAACACGAAAGCTTGAAAAAAACATGTTAATCAGAATGAGTTCGAAAATATCTGATCAAAGACTTGAGTCATTGAAATCAAGATAAAGAAAGATCGACTAGAGATGAAAAAGATCAAGCAAAGTCTCGCGAAGAAAATGAAATCGTCTATCGCTGCGAATTAACTTTTCGAATGTGTTAATTCTGTTCACATGATCAAGCAGCTTTGTCAGTACGCTGAACATGAAATGACGCTTGAGCAAGCAATTGATGATTTGAATCGAGCTCTAGTGCATAAATTGCAAAATTTTTCAAAGAATCAGAGTGATCAAACAAAGAGATTAACTGATAAAAACGTTAATCGACTGATATTCAAGACAGTAATATCACGAAAGATCAATGAGAATGAAGTCAAAGCTTTGAGACTAATTTTCAATAATAAAGAATTTCTTATCGAAGTCTCTAGAGTCATTGAACAAAAGATATTTGTTTCGCGCTCTGATTCGTCGCGAATTTCGTCATCTATCTATCGTCAGAGAGAGAACTCTCGTACATTTACTCGCGAATCAATTTCTAGTTTACTCAAATCAATGTTTGAATTGTCTTTATTTTCGTCATTGTCATTGTTTTTTGCTTTATCTATTGTTCAAAAAATCAGTTCGCGTCGCATTTCATTGTCACTCTCTAATGTTCAAACATCGCGTATGTCAGATAACAGAGTTAAGCACACTCGAAAATCTAGTCAGTTGAGTCAGATTTAAAATGTTAATGAGATGAGTGACGATTCAGAAAAATCTGAAACGTTTTCTGATCAATCGTATCGCAAAATTTTCGAAACTAGTGCGAAAGCTAATCTCAATTTAAACGAATTAATGAAACTGAACGATTCTCTCAATTTCGACTTTTCAAAGAGAAACAATTGACGATGCGAGTGCAAGAGCATCAGTGAAATTAACATGAAAAAGTTTCAAGATCTTGATAAGTCAATCAAGACACAAACAGTCAATTTGCTCATTGTCATTGTTTCAAATACTAAAAGAAATATGACTGTCTATTACAATCACATCAAATATTTGACATTTGTTTTTGATTTACAGACTCGAAAAGACGCAAGAATCTTGAAAAGTAAATTGAAACATTTTTATGATCATCGTCTAAATATCGAAATTGTTAGAGTATCGAAATTAACATATGAGTGATTCAGATTACACAGTCAATCAGCTCAGTCTGAAAATGCTCTCAAAATTTTCAAATTTGCTCATATCAATTCTGTTTCGAAACTAGTGACAATGACAAGTCATAACTGAGAAGCATTGATTAGAGCTTGTGATTTGAAAAGTTCGTTTGACAAGTCTGCGAATCGAGTCAAAAAATGAAAAGATACTGATTCAATTGTTATCGAGAGTCTTTTTAACTGATGAGAAAACGACATTGAATATGCTAGTGAGAAAAGAATACAATTTAAATTATCAATTACTAGAGAAATTCGACTCGAATATGATATGTATGAATTTCATCAGCGTCGTATCGAGAGAAGAGAAAATAAGAGATGATTACGAAACATGTATCATTCTCTTGATCAACAGCTAATGAGACAAGATCTCACATATTATCTTTGATATGTGTTTTTGAGATCTGATCATAACTGAAAATTGATTTTTTACTTATACTATGCGAAGTATGCTAGAAAAAGCGATCATACTGAATTTCAATATATTGACATAAATATCTCACGATACATCAGTGAGAGAAGAGAAAAGAACGCTATTCAGAGAACTCTTACGTGTATCAATGAGAAGCGTGATCAATGTACTATCATCTTGTCTAAAATGCACAGAGCGAAAAAGCTTGTTATTTGATGAAAAAATATTAAAGAAACTGATCTGATGACTGATGAGTACGTTCATCGTATTGAAATCAAGATGTGAACTAAGAAACACGCGAAAAAGTACGACATTAATTAAATTGATGTATTTTGCTTTGCTAAATCTGTACGCATTATTATGTCAGCTTTGTCACATGAATTGTCTGAATCTGTCAAAGAGAATCGACAAATCATATTGTCATGATATGTGAGAATACAAAACGATCATGAAAGTTTAAAATTAATCAAGAGTGAGACATGATTCGAATTATTCGTCACACACAGAAATCTGTTGCTCGAATTTGCTTTCTTTTCAAAATTGCGCAATAAGTATTCTATCGTGTCGTTCAGATTTTCTGTCACAATTCAGTTGATTAAGTTAAAACTCATTTTCAATGCTTTAGTAAAACGAACTCGCTAAAACAATTTTGAGATCATTGAGCTTTTAAACAAGCTGATCAGTGACTCAATGAAATTGTCTAAATATGTTGCGAAATGAAGAAAGAATGTCGCGCTGACATATGCGACACAAATACGTCAAATCGAACGATATGAACGCAAAACGTATGAGAAAAATTTCTATTTCTATTGCTTAAAGCATGAGATTGACTCGTTCTTAGTCGCTAGTCATTTTGTTCTCGAACACGTTCAGCAAGCTATGAATGAAAAAGAGAGAAATGTTAGCGCAGATGAAAAAGAACATGAAAATCATTACTAGTCAAGAATTTTATCTGTTAGACTTCTTTCGTCTCTTTTTTCAATTTCTGAGTGTTTTTCTTTTCTATCTCTTTCTAGTTGTTTTCTTTCTTTCTTTCTTTTCTTGTTAGTACGACAGTTTCTTTTCGTGAGAATCGATAAATTGATGAGTATTTGACTCGTTGTTGTGATTGATATTGACAAGAAACGTCAATATACGAGTCAAGACGAGATGAAATGAGAAAAATAATCATCGTGAGACTAATTCTAAAGAAGTTTAGCTTCAATTTCACTCGAGATTGAGTTTAGATTTCATGAATCATTGTTTTTTCTTTCAGATTTCTTAACGTATCTTATCAATTCTTTTCTATTTCTTTTTCTACTACAGTCATTATTTTCTCTTTTTTTCATGTTTTTTTTTTTTTTTTTTTCTTAGAGACAGCTAGACAATCTTTTAATCACATTGATACTATTCGAGTTATTTTACGAAAGATTTTGATCAAGAGATTCATTGTAATTGATGTTTCTATTGTTTTTCACTGTCATTTTTCTTTGAGATTGTTGATTCTCTTTCGCTCTTTTCGTATTTATTTTCTCACGATTCGCTCGCATAAAGTATATATCGATTTCATCACTTCAATACGAATATACAAATATTCGTTCGCTTAAATAACTAAATGAGAAATAGTTTTAATGAAAATTGAGACAATTATCACATGATCAGATCTCTCAATTAAAATAAACATTAACTTACTCATAGTTAATCTTCTTTTTCGAATTCATAAAACAAAATCTCAGATTGATCATTTTATGATCGCACGTCACGAACGCAATATTAAGCAAAAATAGCTTAAACTTGTTGATTTTATACGTGCAGTCAAGCAGCATAAAATTGTGATTTTCTTGAAAAATTTCGATTGATTTTGAATGAGCGAAAAAGAGATGAGTTAGACAATTGAATTTCAAGTTGATATGTGAGTCGAAAATCATCAAATTCTCATTGAAATCTGATTCTCGAAGAAGTTTTAACAATGCTCGCATAGAAAATCTATCGTCAAATCGTTTACGAAAGAGATCATTGTCGATGTTGTGAATATTTTTCTTAATAAAATGAGACTTTTTTTGCAAAAATAAAAAGATAAAAATTATCGAGCTTTCATTCTCAAGCATAATCTTTAAATGCTTTTTAATAACATTTGTCAATGTCTGACATTGATGAACTGTGTGAGAGATAAGCTCAGTTGTTAAAAAATGATTGTGATTCTCATATAAAAGTTTCAATTCTCATATATTCAGTTTTTCGTTTTTTCTCGCATAAATCTCGAACTCGCAATTGATTTTTCGAGTTTTTAACTTTTGCTAACGATGCTTTAGATTTCTAGTATTTCGTGACTGTTTATGTTTATCGCAAGCAAATCATCATAACTTTCTCGTTTTTTTCTTTAAATCGCTGATTTTAATGATTAGATCGTACTCGATTTTTTGAATAAGTCAATTGAATTGATCGATCAGAGCAAAGTCGTTTTAATACTGCGTGATTAAGAACGAGCTTTTTTTGTCAATTATTTCTCATATATCGAAATCGAGAAAGAGTTCTGACTCGTCTCATTTGAGCTTTGAGTCGAGTTCGAATTTAGTAAAAAATTTCATGTTAAGATCGACTTTCTTAGAATTCTCAACATTTTCGTTAAACGTTTTTTTCGCGAACTCGTTCAATTGACTTTTCATGAGCTTATATTGAGTCAGTCAGTCACTGAGTGAAAACTTAGCAAAATCGTTTACGTGCTAAGATTCTGATAATTTCATGAAATGTGAAAAGAGTTTCATTTTGAAAAAATACTAGAAAGAATATAAGAGAATGAGAGTATAGAGAAGTGAGTGTTTGAAAGAGAGATTTTGAGCTGACGAAAAGAGAGAATCTGAGCGTCTCTTTATATTCGAGAAAAATATAATTATTATTGTCATTTCTTACTGATTTACGTAATTATTTTCATACTCTTCATGACTTAACTCGAGATGAGACAACAGTGAGATTGAGTAAAGTTACAGTTGCAATTGCGATCGCAGCTGTAGCGTTAAGTTGACGAGTGAGTGAGTGAGAGAACTTGAAAACGAGCATTTACAAATAATAGTTACTAGACGAATTTAATATGAAAGAGTGTGTTTGAGCTATGTCAATTTCTGATTAGCGCTGTGTTTCTAGACAAAATCCATGTGTTCATAGATTTCTCTGTCAAGAGTCAAAATTCAAACCTGAATTCCGAAAGTTCTTTTCTAGCTGCGCTAATAACGCCTCTTTTGCTCAAAAAATCAATTCTGCGAGATTTCCCATTCGTCGACGAAGGAACGGTCCTCAGGAGAAAATTACTACCGATAGTGGAAGCTGATTATGCACTCCAACCTCAGTTCAGCACATCTTTTAAAACAACCAAGTCGTATGACGAGTGAATTCGGCAAATGGTCAAAAGCTGGGGTACAGTATGTATGTCGTGTTAATGTCGAGGACGAGATGACTCTCTTGAAGAGATTGAGTGGGAGTGATTGCAAAGATAAAGTCTGTAGGTACGAAGATCTTTAGTGCGGCCTGAAGTCAGGATCATCACAAGGATCGCCCAGGCACCGATCCCTGGCTGGCCCCTGAACTGTCAACAGGGAAAGAAATTCCCATTTTCAAGTCAATTCGGTGGACACAATAAAGTTCTAAAGTTAACGCCTTCAAATTGATGAATCTTTGGTTTCATCGAATATTCGGTTTTTCAATCGACTCGGCCTTAGCTTCCGTAACAAAGCCCCATTCTTTCGAACGGGGGTTATTATTGAAGCTCAAGCGCCACGAGCATGGATTTCCCCTGGAAATAGCGTCTGCGACACCCCCCTGTAAAGCATTAAAAGTCTCAACGAGCATGGTTAAAATACCTATATATTTAACCCGGAACCATGGTGGTTTGTCTCCCTTAAATAAATCGATGTTAACAACCCCAACCCAAACGAAATCCTTAAAAAGCGTCTCGGACTCGATATTCTCAACCCATATTCCCATCCCACCTTCGGCACGATGTTGTTCACAAACTTCCTCACGTTGGCAGTCATTTTCGCCGTCTCCTCCCCCGTCTTTTCCCTCACGTCCGAGTCTACCAAAATCATATCCGGAATCGAGACCGTCATACAGCAGGCCCACACCGTCGACGACACCCTCAAGAACTTTGACGGCGGAATATCAAACGCGATTTCCACCGCAAAGGCGCTCTTCTACGGCCAGAAAGCCAGCAATGAGCTGCAGGGCGATTTAAAGGACGCGGATCCTCTCCCAGCTGAGGACATGCCCCAATTCCTATCCGCACTTGACGGGCTGCATGTTGCTATTATCAATGCAACCAAAACTACAACTTCCCTGGTATGACTCCAACACCTCATAACTTCCTTCTCCTGATTATCTCCTTCGCTAACATATGTATCATCTGTGTCAAAGGCACCCCTCATGAGATCGAAAGGCTTCAGAATATTCGCCGCCAACGCCCTCAACTTCTACACGTCCGAGAATAAGGCATATGCGGAGGCAATAAGGCTAAAAATCCCTGAATCCCATCAGCAAGAGGTCGATGGAATCGTTCAGGCCAACGCAGCTGAACTTGAAAACGCATTGGCGCTCTTTAGATAGAGTGCTTAGCGTGAGTTGATCTTCTGCCCTTGGGGAGGCAGGTTGCTCGGGATCCGACTGGAAATGGGGTAGAGAGAGTAGGAGAAGCTCGATACTATATTGGCGTTTTCTGCTTGTGTGAGGGCCTTTCCCGTACAGTCAGTCTATGGAGGTTTTTAACGATTAATGTCCTTAACAGGTGTGCTATACACACTGCTTTAATAATTAATACATGGTCGCAATAAATATGGTTGATCCTTTGTCATCCGACAAGATCGACTCATCGTCTCCCCTCGAGCGGACATAAGAGCTAGATTCCGAAATGTCTCAAGAGGGCCCAGATCAAATCGCTCTGGGCGATTTCGGGGACGGGTTATTAATATTTGAGAGCAATGCCAACCAAATATCTACTAACACGGTATAGATTGAGGTCAAGATGTACGGATATGTATGTCGTTTTGTCTCAAGCCAAGGCTTAACAGTCGAGTATCAAATTGTCGCTATCACGTGATACTGTAGATGAAGGCCGAGCTCACAGTTTTCGTATCCTCTTTGTCCCCTTCATCGACCTTAAAGCTGAGCTCTACGGGAAAGAAAAGTCTTGCAACACATTAACGAACAACCATTTCATGGCAAATTACCATACTCAATCCTCATATTGGGCTACCACGTATAAAGCAGGAGACAAGTGTCGCTGAAGACACGACAACTAGGTATATATATCAGTTGAAAACGGCACGATTTGCTAGTCGCTATTTTCATTTCATTGATATAAAAGCTATTAATTTCATTTCACTTAGGAAACTGCTCCTCGGCCCCTTATTTTCTTTATCTTGTCATAAAAAAAGAGAAGTTACAGAAAAAGAATTGCAAGAAAAGAACTTTGAATTGGCAGTGGCATACATGCATTTGATGATCGTCCTCACAGCTTCGTCTGCTGCTGTGGCCGCTTTCTGTCTGAATCCGGAGACTGCGGGATTCATTTGATGGAAGCCTTCTGCTTGAAAGCAGCGATGAGACCACTAGTCGACGAGTCATGTCCGCTTCCGCTACCTTCGGTCTCAAGCTCCCCTTGGATTTTCTTCGCCAGGACCTTACCCAGCTCAACACCCCACTGATCGAAAGAGTTGATATTCCAGATAGCGCCTTCGGTGAAGGTCAGGTGCTCATAGTACGCGATCAGCGCGCCCAGTGTGCCAGGGGTAATCTTCTGGGCTAAGATCGAGGTGGTTGGCCTGTTGCCAAGGAATGTCTTGTGGGGAACAAGTTCCGCAGGAGCGCCCTCCGCCTTCACTTCCTCAGGATTCTTGCCAACCATAAGAGCTTCGGCCTGGGCGAAGAAGTTAGAAGCTAACATACGCTGGTGCTTGCCACCTTCGATGTCGTTGTGCGACTCTGCTGCTAAGATGAAATCAGTGGGGATCAGCTTGGTGCCCTGATGAAGCAGTTGGTAGAAGCTGTGCTGCGCATTCGTAGCTGGTTCTCCAAAGAGAATAGCACCGGTGGTGTATTTGACATAGTCACCAGTCCTTGTGATGGCTTTGCCGTTACTCTCCATGGAGAGTTGTTGGAGGTACGCAGGGAAGCGGTGGAGATACTGGTCGAAAGGTGAAACGAGATGAGTCTGGGCACCAAAGAAGTCACCATACCAGACGCTCAAAAGGCCACCGATAATGGGAATGTTCTTCTCAAGCGGAGTTTCGCGGAAATGCTTGTCCATGGCTTGGGCACCAGCAAGGAACTCGTGGAACCTGTCATAACCAATGTAGATGGCAACAGAGAGGCCAATTGCACTCCAGACGGAGTAGCGTCCTCCGACCCATGACTCAAAGCCAAACATGTTCTTCTTATCGATGCCAAACTCGGTGACCTTTTCCTCGTTGGTGGAGAGAGCAACAAAGTGTTTCGCGATGTGTGATTCATCTTTGGCGGTTTCGAGGAACCAGCTCTTGGCCGTGTTGGCATTGGTGGTGGTCTCGGCGGTGGTAAAGGTCTTGGAAGCGACGAGGAAAAGGGTCGTCTCTGGATCAGAATCCTTAAGGGCTTCCGCAATGTGGGTGCCATCGATGTTGGAGACAAAGTGAAGGTTCAAGCTACGGTCGCCATATGGTTTCAGTGCTTCTGTGACCATAACCGGTCCCCTACGTCAGGTTAGCAATCTACACACCTAATCACGAAATATAGTCACAGCAGGAACCCCGGAAAAAGAGGACTAAGACTTACAAATCCGAGCCGCCAATACCAATGTTGACGATGGTCTTGATTTTCTTTCCGGTGTATCCCTTCCACTCTCCACTCCTCACCTGCTCCGAGAACTCCTTCATGTGTTCCAAAACAGAGTCAACACCCTCAACCACGCTCTCCCCATTAACCTGCATCGGCTCCTTCGAGACATTTCTCAAGGCAACGTGATAGACAGCCCGGTTCTCAGTGAAGTTGATCGGCTTCCCCTCGAACATTTCATCCCTCAGCTTCTCCACGCCGGCCTCCTTGGCGAGATCAATGAGCAAGGAAAGCGTCTCCTCGGTGATAAAGTTCTTGGAGAAATCGAATAGGATTTCCGATTGATCCGCCGAGTTCTCGAAGGTGCGGGAGAATTTGACGAAGCGCTGAGGGTCCGTCTCGAAGTAGTCCCTTAGGACGATGTTGCGACCCAGTTCATTGTGGTGCTTCTGGAGAGCTTTCCACGAGTCGAGATCGGTGGCCTGCGCAAAGCTAGCCATCTTGTGTTTGGTGAATGGGGTTAATAGATAGCCTCTTCTGCTTGTTTTGCTCTAGAGAACTGTGAGATGTGAGCGTTGATGTTATTGTTGTTGAGGTTTGGGGATGACGTTTGACAAGTCAAGCAGGTTTAAGCTTACTCAAGACCGATTTAAAAGTGCCTCGTAACTTGGAATGCAATGATTAGGTACAGAGAAGAGAAAAACAGAAGAATTAAAAACTTTTCACTTTCTACAATGATTTACTTGGTATTTATGATCTTTCCAGCACATTCCTCACCGGAAAATTTGGCGGGTGACTGGAACCGCGGGGTGGAAGAATTTCTTGCTGAGGTCCCGCCAAAAACAAAAACCCCCACTTCGGCGATATCGTTGGGTTAAGCTCTTGCATCTCAGGATTGTGACTAAGCAACGTGCATACCAATATGTAAAGCATCAATCAATCACTTGTTGTTGTTGTTGTCTCAATGGCTTGACAGTTTCTGCTTCGGATAGTGAGAGCCATGACTCGGGTTTTTTGAGAGATAGATTTTATGTAGTCAATCCACGCCCGTTATGTGTGCACCCATTTTGCCTGAGTATGAGTCCAGGTGGGTACCCGGGTGTTTTCGATACCCGTCAAGCTTCGAAGAAGGGGGAAATGGAGGACCGAGTCTATGGAGGATAGGTAAATTGAACACCCAAAGAAGATGACCACGCTTCTGGCCTTTTCTTTTTAATCTCATAATTTAGGGAACCTAAGATCTCAAGAATACAAAAGAAGATAGATAAAAAGAAAGCGAGAATAGAGATTTTAAAAAAAAAAATTATTTAAAATGGCAAAAAGATTACAATGGAGGCGACGAGGCCGTCCAGAGCTACCAAGATCTACCAATAAACAAAGGGTAAATGATCTTACTGGAAAAGCCGAGGATCGAACCCGAGGGTTCAAATTCTCAGCCCAGAGAGGTTGGTGGTCTAATAGTTAGATTCGAGGTCTAGCCAACTAGACCACCAGACCTCTCTGTGATGATAGTTCTTAGTTTAGGTAGGTTATATCCCCTCCTTTCGGAAAAAAGAATCAGATCTCAAACAAAGTATAACAAGCTGAGGCTTTGTTGGTCTCGATATGCAAAATGTAGTTTAATTATTAGGGTATCAGCTTATGCAGCAGACGGAGTATTCCCATTCGAATCCGTGGCCGCAGTGTCACCCGGAATATCCTTCCCCCACCTGAACTTGCTCCCATAATGATCATCCCGCAACGTCTTCTGGCCAAGAAGATTCTCCCGGAAAGTTCCACCGGGAACATCATAATCATCCCACATTAGACCGCGCCTCGCGAGTTCTGGCTGCAGTAAATCAACAACATCTTCCCAACTTCCAGGGTTTGTGACCGAAGATACCAAGAACCCGTCACAGTCGGCCTCATTCATCCACTGCTCAAACACATCTGCAACCATTTCTGTGGACCCGACCGGAATCGGGTGGAGACCGCCCAGAGCCATCCTCATTCCCAGCCTGCGTGGTGTCCAGGGCTCGGACGATTCCGTCCCACTCGCTTCCAAAGCACGGAATACCGATTGGATTGCCGCTGCCTCCGACGAGTTGGAGAGGTCAAACGGCTCATCTAGCGGGTATTTGCTCATATCGATGCCCGTGTATCCGGAGAATTGACCCAGCCCTGCGAGTGGGTCTGCGTTCGCTTCTGCATACGCATATTTGGCCTGTGCTTCCTCTTGTGTCTTGCCGATGAAAGGGACGATACAAGGGAAGAATTTGACCGAGTTCGGGTCTCGACCATTGGATTTTATGGCTTCTCTCGAACTCCCGATAACATTTGCGGCTTGGGATAGGGTTGATGTGTTGAGGAATATTGCTTCGGCATGTTTAGCAGCGAAGGCGGCACCGGTCTTCGACGAGCCTGCCTGGAAAAGGACTGGTGTGCGTTGGGGTGAAGGATGGACTTGGTTACGTCCCGACATTTTGAAATATTTCCCTTATTTAAAAATTAGATATCGTGTATGTCTATCTCACAGGGTGGGTTAAACCTACCTTGGTGCTCGATCTTCTTAATTTTAGATGGATCAAATGCGACGCCGTTCTCGTTATCCCAGACAGCAGCATCAGGAGCCCATGAACTTTCCCATAGTCTAGACATTGTTAGATGTGATCTTTGGAAAGTATAATTGCAAGGCGAAAAGGGAATGGAAAGGATAAAACATGAGCTTGCTTACTTGTATACCACATCCATATATTCATCTGCCACTTGATACCTCTCATCGTGAGGGACAACATCATCTTGACCAAGTGCATTCGCCGCCGACTTCGCCCAGCTCGTCACAATATTCCAAGCGATCCGTCCTCCAGTCAAGTGATCTAGTGTGCTATACCGGCGAGCTAACGCATACGGATTCTCATAGCTGGTGCTCATCGTCACTGCTATCGAAAGGGATTTCGTAACAGCCGCCATAGCTGCAGCAATCGGCAATGGGTCCAGATGGGCAACTTGATGTCCTCCACGTAACATTACATCCATACTTTGGCCGTAAACTTCGAAGCCAGCATACCAATCGGCGAAGAATACAGCGCTGATTTTTCCCCTTTCCGCCAATTTGGCCAGGTTGGTATAGTATTCGAGGGTATCCTTGGTTTTCGATACATCGTTAGGGGTTCTACGCCATCGTTAGTATTATTTTCCTTTCGGCAGACAGCGGTAAAGCTTACTTCCATTGTCCCGATGCCATGTAACCGCCGGTACAAGCAGTCTCTAGGAAGCATAGCTGGATTCTTTTCTTGGGCGCCATAGTTGAAGTAATTAGTTACTGAAAGGTGATAAAGAGGATCAGATGTCAATGGAACTCGATTCTTTCAAATCGCAGAAAGCAGCGGACCGTGACACACGTATATATAGCATGGTACCACTCAGGAAGGTCGGAAGGGGTTGGACTTGGATCCTTCTAGGCCGACGGCAGTCTCGTTGATGGCCGACAGATAACCCATAGAAAAGTGAAAGTGAGCCATATCTGGACCAAAGTGGGGTAGCATTGATACCGATGACCTCCGGTGATTAATAGTAATGGTCAAAGTAATAATAATAATAATCAAATTACTATCAGAGAGAAGGCTTCGAAAAATCTTCCGCTGGATCCGCACACATGTCTCGTGAAGAGGTGGTGGGCTAGGGCTTTTCAGCCCCGCAATTTTCAAGAAATATGATCGAGTGTCCGTTGTTGACACGAGATTCCATCGGATATTATCGTTGAATCAATTGCGAAGGGAAAGTTCGCAAACTGGTGCTCGATCCCGTAGGCTTGTGGAACATTGAAATGAGCCAGGCTCCACAGCGCAACGTGAGAAGGACGTCCGTGTGTCCCATATATTCGACAAGCTCTTTTTTGTACCTTGGTTCCTTTCCGACGTTCATCCAAACTTTTGACACAGGGCGGAGGTCGTACCGCTGATGCACGGACCGATCTTAGTTTCCGCACTCTTTTTTCTTTCTTTTTTTGAATTGTGGCGAGGAGACGAGAGACTGTCAACTGACGTCCAGGGATGAGAGCTCCTCTCTTTCCACAAGAGAAATGTGAAGAAAGAAGAGACAATCAAACCTGACTCGTGATGGTTATTCAAGACTTTAGTTGGACTTAAACACTGAGTCGGCAGCACGGAAAAGACCATTCCCCTGGCTATCAAAGCAAGGGATTTCGTTCAACGTAGCGACGGTAAGCGATGGTAGCTTCCCCTCGTGGACGGAGTTGCATGATGGATTTTTCAGACCCTTTAAAGCCTGATGTCATATGCAGGGATGAATATAAAAATGGCAACCCTGATACGGGAGCTAGTAACGCTTCCGCATTACTTGGGAATCTGAGGATATCAAAGAATTGACGAATCGACACTTGCAGGCTCGGAAGTGCAAGAGATAAGCCCTACTTCTCCCACTCGATGAGGCTTCTCGATGGGATGACCGACATATACAGATGAAGGTAGAAAGCTATACCAAAAAAGGGAGGTAACTAGCATCATAAGATCGGTATTATGAGGACCCTTAGCGCAAGGTCAGGATTGGTATGCATATACGGAGTAAAAACTAGTAGAACTGTGCGGGTGGACTATCTCCGTCAATACTCATCATCACCCGAAGGGGAGCCAGAGAATCAAAGACGATAAAAGAAACAATCTTCCATAACCCTCAACTAAGCCTATCAGAATCGAACATTGTTTTATCCCCTCTCAGAGCTTCTTTCTCCACTATGTCCCGGTTCCTTGGACACCGGTTCTCGATCGAATCCCTGGCCCAGGCGACGTGCCGATATCGAGTCCTCATAAAATAAATTGTGACCCGGCAGCCTTGGTTCTCCGGGGTAGTTTGATTGGATCTCGCGTGGTAGATGAGGGTACCAGGAAACTCGATCATATCGGGCCGTCCACAGTCACCCGATACTGGTTTTCCGTCTAATATAGGGCTAATTTGACCACTGAATTCAGATATCCGTTGCCGAGAAAAACAAGTTCCATCTGATGATCGTCTCCCGCCGTGACGGGAGGTGACGGGCTGAAAAGATGCATAATCAGGTGAATTAATGGCGTAAAAATCAAAACGGGCTTCGGGGTATATGTGTACTTCAGAAGAGGCTTGGCCGGGTACGGGAACTACCTCGACCATCAACCTGATAGTAAAGTCCTGGTAGAAAAGGTGTGTGCTGTTCAAGTGTTGTTCGATAAAGGAATGTTCGAGACTTAGAAGAGTAACGATCCCAACACCCATCCTGCCAGTCTTCGCTGGGAACTTCTCCGGACCCTCACATTCTGTGGTCGAATTCCGGGCCCTGTTGGCATCAACGTTTCTGTACCATGCGAATTATGTTGAGCCTCGTTTTAGGAGTTAATGTACTCCTCCGCTTCGTAAACATCTTCTTCCTCCTCTTCCTCGAGGCTGTATTTTCTGACGGTGGGTGTTCTAATATTCTGCTCCTGTAGCGAGTACTCCTGACCTGGCCCAGATGCTGCCCTCAGTTCAGCCGCAAACCTTTTAGACAGAGTATTGATATTAGCACCCTTATCTAGCAGCATTTGCACCACCGGCTTGTGACCTAACCCAAATGCCATCTTAAGTGGAGAGCCGAAGCGTCCATGAACAACATTGACATCAGCACCCCTATCCAGCAGCATCTGTACCACCTGCTCATTACCCTCCATAGATGCTGCTAGAATGGGAGTGCCAAAACGTCCATGGTCAACATTAACATCAGCACCGTTGTCCAACAGCATCCGCACTACCTTCTCACGGCCCCATGAAGATGCTGAATGAAGTGCAGTGCTCGCACGTCCAGGTTGAGAATGGACATCAGCGCCATTATCTAGCAGCATCTGCACCACCTTCTCGTGACCAAAGTGAGATGCTGCGCAAAGTGGACTTCCCCAGGGGCTATGTTCAGCATTGACATCAGCGCCCTCGTCCAGTAGCATTTGCACCACCTTCTCATGACCTCTCAAAGATGCTACCTGAAGTGCACAGCCATATTCTGGATTATGAGTGTGGACATTAGCTCCTTTGTCCACCATCATTCGCACCGTTTTGTCCTTCCCATGCCGTGCAGCCCAAAGCAATGCTGTGCTTTTATGCCGTTTTATATTGTTTTCATACAGATAGTCAAGAAGTAGATGGTACAAGCGTCTGTTTGTCCGACTCAAGGAACTAATATCTCTCTCAAGGTCAAGGTTTTCCGCTATAGAGAGCAGTAACTCGTTGGGTAGCCTCAGAAATAGCATCTCAACAATAAATAGAATAAAATTCTCCACTGTTTCATTGATAAGTAGGTACCTACTAGGTACATAATGTTGTTTATTTCAATTTCATTTCAAAAAGTTCAGCATTGAGAACGTTGCTTCTTCCCAAAGTTCATCTGGCGCATATGTCACGTGTTATTAGTTCCTCTCCAGGGCTCGCTTCATGAGGAAGGACAGTGGAAATATCATCTCTTTTACAATGAGATACCATGACTGTCAACAGACCAGTTCAGGAGCCTTCACAAAGGTTTTATAATAGGCTCTTGTATTTTTATCGATTCTTTACTGACAACGGCAGTCGAAAAAGAAAAGAAACTATCGTCGGGAATAATAGTTTTCCTTCGCTTAGAGACGTGCTAATCGTTCTCCGTCGAAGCCTATTACCGCAGGAAGACAGTACCCGTGGTGAATTCGGAGATAAAGAACTCATCCGTGCGTCTTCGCTGTCTGAAAAGCAGAGATTATTCTAAGAATTTTCTCGGAATACCCTCCCTGTTCATTCCTTGCCGTCAACTTGGGATGGGGCATTTCCCTTGCGTTCTCCAGAGCCCCCTTCATTGCGGTGGTAGAGGCTCTGGCCTTTTGCAGAAAGAATGTATAGGGTAAGATGATACGGAGCGTTCATACCGGTCTCGATAAATATTATGCTTGAGAAAAGCGTCAGTACGATGAACCTTCTTGGCATCAGGTTCGCAGGCGAATGGAATTCTGAGCGTTTTCTCGCCATCGTGCGCGGCAAACTGTTCCAACTGGCGATCTGAAAGTTGAAATTCGTGCGGAGAGTTGATAACTGGGTCGATATAAACGCCATTAGACTGCGGCACGAACACGAAGAGAGTTAGCCTATCGATTCTTCTGTTTTCATTTCGTAGGCGGGATAATCAGACGAACTAACCTCTCTGGCTCCCTCGTTAGGGCCTCTATCAAATACCACAACACCACCGAAAATGTACTTCTCAGCCCAATAGCCAACCACATCAAAGACCCCCCTAGGATATTGTTCACTATAACGGTAGGATAGTGCTGTCAAAGATATCATCCCAATCCTAGTATCTTTTTCTTGCTCGGGCATGCCGCTTGGATGATAGGAAGCAAATAGATCTGCAGCCATGTCATGAATTGCAACCGCGACGAGCTCCAGGAGACGCATATTAAAGGACTGAGAGTGAAAAGGTGCGAGAGAATATAGCTTAGCAACCTGGGGAAATGAGTCAGTGCTTGTGCCTTATTGAAATGTCCTGCTATAAACTCACCGTTTCATTTAGCTTGAGTCCTTTCAACCTGTCGTCGGAGGTGCAAAATTCGCGAGAGAGGGCCATTGCCTGCTCAGACGGCTCAAGTCGCTGTTCAAGATCCTCACGCATAGTCGTGGTCGAGTCGTAGTTTCTCCCAATGGGCAACCCATCAATGATTTGGGCGAAGACACATCTTACATTATCGCAATGTAGAACCGCAGAAAGGACTCGCCTTATAACACTGGCTCGATCCTGGTCAATATCCTCCAGGCTTATAGTGGCTTTCTCAGACATGTTTGAAACAGTGGGAAATCAGAAGTGAAAGGTGAGGGTGGATGGTTGAAGCAATCAATAGTGCTCGCAGGTCTGGTGAGGAAGAAAATGATTCTGTTTGCTAAGCCTGGGATCAGAGGATATTTATTCTCCCTACCACGCGTGGTGAAATGATAGAAGTTTGTTTCCTTTAAAAAAAGGTCGAGACAAAAGACCTTCAAAGCCATGATCCTATATCCTTGAAGGTCGTCCGCATGCGTTTCAATCGGTACAACGAATCTCTTTCGTTTCTTGTCTGACAGTAAGCTCGATCGCTCAACGAACTGTTTTTAGTTGAGCTTTAAAGGAATATTGAATGAGATACGTGGAAAGTACTCTCTATACGTATACATGGAGGTCACCTTTTTCAGATCAAAAACGAGATATCATACTGCTGGAATTTACCACCTTCAGGACCATGTGGTCCGAAGGCCATTAGGATTGACCTTTCTTTGGCTTCGTGGTCTATGGCTCTGTTAGATACCAATATTAAACGATGAAAAAAAGAAGAAAAAATAGGAGGGGGACTTTTTTTTATGGCTGCTATTGTCCTTAGATAAAAAGCAAACGAAGGAACGGGACTTGCTGCTCAATAATGCATGTGGGCGTTCGATTCTTAGGTGCAAGTCCCCTCACTCCCCTCAAGCGCTTTTGCATCTTCCACCAAACGCTCCAGGATCAAGGATGTGAGGCTTGCTTCCACATGGCACCGTTCGACCATGTCGCGGAAGCGGCCCGCCATACTGATTTCCGACCCCAGGTCCGGGCTCGATTGAGACGGATCCGATGTCATGGGAATCTGAAAACCCCCTCGCTTAAGTAGGTGGGTTTCCCCCCAAATACTATCTCCATATCTAGATCCAGAGCATTGAATGTGGGTAGCGATTCTTTATTAATCACCTTAGACATACCTAAATCTCTCAATTACGATGGAGTTAGATCTATGGGGTGGAGAATTAGCTCTTTCACTCAAAGCCCTTACTACGCTCGTCGCGGGTTTTGTAATACTGTTTATCTTATATGTACCATTCCCACGTCCTACGAGATGGTAGAAATGGGCTAAATTATAAATTCACAGAGAGAATCATACAAGACGAGTGTCCCTAGGATCCCGTCGCTTCCAGAAGTGCCCAATGGCCTCCCATTCGTCGGGCATATGCTATCACTCGGTGGCCGAAAAAACCAGAATGACTCCACGATTTACTCTCGGTGGGCTGCTCAGCTTTCCTCCGATATCTTCCAATGCAGGATAGGCAGCCAGCGCACAGTCGTGGTCGGATCATGGTCGATGGTGAAAGACCTTTGGGTTGGACATGCCAACGAAATGATCGATCGACCACCCCAACCAGACTTTGTAGATAAGCTTGGTGTGGATGTTTCTGGGTCTCCGATGACAGATCGTATCCGCCGGTGCCGACAGGCGGCCATGAGAGCGCTCGGCAAGCCGAAATGGCCGGTATACTACCAATTTCTAGAACCCACGTCTGTTGATCTGGTTCGTGCCGCTTTCTCGAACGGGGATAATGGTAAACGTCCGATGGATATTTACCCCTATGTGCGCCGAGTTGCCTTCGATTTAATTTTATCGCTCACATACGGTGCTCGATTTGGCGAGGTTGATAATGATTTCACGCTTGGGTTGCTAGATGCTATTGAGGATATTGCATCGATCCGTGCCTCGACGTCCACCTTCCGACATTACATTCCCTTGCTCCGGCTCATACCAGAGAGAACGTCCAAGACGATAGCAGCAGAACGTAAGCGCCAAAAGCATATTGATGTTCTCTACGACTCATACAGGAAAAGAGTGGTAAAGGGGGAAGACCTCGATTGCATCGTCGCCTCTCTGAATGAGGACAAACTTACCGAGGATGAAATCCATGGGACCTGTATCTCACTTCTTGGAGCCGCTTCCGATACAGTATCGTCTGGAATTTACCAATGCTTGGCATGGCTCTGTAGCCCAGAAGGACAGCCTACTCAAGAGTCAATTTATGCTCGGATCCTCGAAGTCTATAAGGGAGATGCGGATATGGCTTGGAAAATGGCGTTCCGAGAGGAACAAGTTCCCGAGGTTGTTTCCTTATACAAGGAAACACTCCGATACTTTAGCTTCACACCCTTCGCAGCCCCTCGACAGACGTCATCGAATTTTGAGTACAACGGAATCAAATTCCCCAAGGGTCTGACGATGATCTTAAATGCCCAGCAAGCAAACCATGACACCCGTCACTATGGAGATGACGCTCTCAAGTTCAACCCGGACCGATTTATAGGAAATGACACCTCACTTCCGCATTTCAGCTTTGGAGCGGGAAGTCGCGTATGCGCTGCATTTGCGCTCAGTAATCGGATCATGAACGGGATGGTGATACGCCTTATCCTAGCATTTAAGATGAAGGAGTCTGATACCAACAAGCCAAATATTGATATGATCCATTTCTCGAACATTTATGGGAGTATTGTGGCCCAGCCACGAGCGTTTGATTGTTGCTTTTTCCCGAGAGACTCTGAATGGCTGCGGAGAGTTGCCAGTGAGGATGGGTAGTGTCAGTCTCTGTCACTTCTGCTTTGGTGATGAAGGCAGCAGGCTTTTCACCAGCTTTGCCAAAGAACGTGGACACTCCCCGAGACAAACGCTTGATGATTTGTTTTGACTCAATAATTTCTTTGTCAGTTCCTCGTCACACAGCCAATAGAAAATAGGACATTATCTCCCAAGCGACATTGACATGGGTTAACTCGACTTGCAAGGCTGGTATGCAAGACCAAGCTTCCTCGTTAAAATTCTTTTTCTGGTAGCAGGGAAGATTTGAATGGCGTTTAACGATGTTATCGTCACCTTTCGAGTGAATCGAAATTTGCGATCGACTCTCAATGTTTCTTGATCAAGGAAACCAGTGCTCCCTTCCTCCCGTTTTTTCTTTTTAATTCCCTCCTCCCGGTAATCCGCGTTGTGTCACTTTTTAGCCAACGGACAAATATGTGTCTCGTTTTCCGTGAACCGTGCCACAGACGGGGAAAGAGTGATAATCGGCAACCCTCCTAAATTGTCATGCGCTCGATCTCAATGTATGTATGGACAGGCATACAGAAGAATCCTCTCTCAGACCAGGCATCCCCAAGAAATGTGGGAGAATTAGTCACCTTCGAAGAGATGAAACCTGGAGTTGTTGAACGGATCTCCACTTCCAGCGATGGTTCTTTGTTGATGAAGAGCAAGCTTCTTGCCCCAGAGAAAAACGGGACGGATACGGATATACCCGTTGAAACTAACCAAAGCGAAACTCTCGGTCCATCAGACCCTTTCTTTCAAGAATTCGCGCAAATGTCTGATGCTTTTGAGCGACGCCTGAACACGCCAGAAATACTCCGGACCCAAAGTTGGTTGACGTACGTATGCACATCTCGAAAGTGCGAAGAAGAGAAAAAGAACAACCGTTGAAGCTGAAGAAAAACAAACGACATGCTTGCGCAAGCCACAAAACAAAACAAACGACTCGCGGCAATCGAACCCCACACGCGCTTTTTTTTGTTCCCACTCCGTATCTGCAGATACCCCTGTTTGTTAACTGCATGGTCACACAAAGGTGCAGATCATCTACCAGAAAAAGCTTTAGTAAATTTAAGCTCAACACATAAACCGGGATATGAATGTTTTCCAGAAACCTGGTTCGCTAACTAAACCATACGGCCCGCCTTCCGATGCCAGGGTGTTCCCAGCAAAAAAGAAAGGGGGGGAGAGACCCACAGCTTTTTTGTTTTCAATCACACACTAGTAAAATAAACTCCAAAGCCATGGGTTTCAGTAATTTTACATACAGAACCGTAAAATGTGGTTGTGATGATTTTCAGCGAACTCCCAGCGAAACTTTAGCTGCACCGAGAGACAGGATGAACCAGGGCTTATAAGCGCCACGAAAGTATCAGAAACCCGAAAGGAGACCCCGAACCCACTGTGGATGTGTTTCCTTTCTTGAAATTGAAAGAAGGTTTTCTGAGGCTTTGTGCTGTGATCAAATCCCCAGGTTGATCAATCAGCATTGTGCTGCCTGGTCACTGACTCGGTGACACTTGGTGTGATTCGCTCAGCCCGTCTGAAGCTCGTGAAAACTGGACACCAGCTGGAAAGCTAACTGGGGAGAGTTAATGGAGGCCTGAATACCTAATCAGATGAACCTTGCCCATCTCCCGATTTATGAACACTAAACAAGGTTTGTGCTTTGGAAGGTGGGACGAATGAACCACTCAGGCTCTCAGCATCTTCTGCATCAGAGCGGCTATGCTGGACTTGGAACCCGGCCCAGGATAGGGGACAGGGGAAGAAGGATTGTGTCCAACCTCCAACTGGTGTGATATTTTGCAGGTCGAGAGCAAATCCAGGCATGGAGGTTTCACGCTGACAGAACACTCGCCTCCTTTGACTCGCTCGGTCCCCGACCCCCGACTCCGTCTTCCAGAAGCTATTTTAGTGCTTTCAAGCTCTGACATGCTTCCCACCTCTTGGCGTTTAATATCCTTGGAAGAGGAGAAAAGAGAAACGCCGCAGAACTGAGACTTTCTCTATCGCGATTGTTCTCCTCATCGTTTGATGTCGTTTCGAGTCTTCCAGAGTTAATTAAGAACCGGGAGCTTGGAAATGTAGGGGTCCTTATCTTGAACAGGGGTGAGAAAACAAGCTTGTTGTTTCTTGGATTGAAGAATGGGCTTTGGTCCCAAAAATTTCTTGTACATTACCTATTTCTCTCCTTCGACTTGTGGATGTGTTGATTTTTTGATTTTCGATCGAACGTTGGTGAATTGCCAACTTCCTGTCACTCGTTGAGCTTTACAGAGGGAGGGAAACGGGACCAACTAGGCCGAGTATTCGAAAGCTTCTGGATTTCCGTGTGCGTCCTTTGGAGGAGAAGAGACCAGAAGAGGATCGGAAAGACCGGAAATATGTCTGCAATTACCAGACTTCTCCAACCTTTGGAGGTCAAACACAAAGACGACGCCTACATCTCCCAGGGTGCTCATCGATGGGGCAATCGTGATATTTACCCTATCGTCAAGAAGGAACGAACATACTCCACCTGGGCCTACTTCGCATACTGGTTCACTGCTGGTATTTGTATCACATCATGGACGCTGGGAAGCAGCATGATCGGGATCGGTTTAAACGCTGGTCAAGCGTGCGGCGCTGTTGTAGTCGGGAGCGTCTTGGCTTCCATTCTCGGCTTCCTTGCTGGTCAAGCTGGCCGAACCTTGTATCTTAGGTATGGATCCTTCTTTAAGCATTCTATCCTCTCACGTCTTTTGTGATTCATACATATCGATGGCGATATCGCTGTCGGCGGTTCCAAAAAGATGCGTCCTCTACCATCCCATACTCATTTACTAACTATGTTTCCAGCTTTACGATGATGGGTCGGGCGACATTCGGGCTCTATGGATCGTACTTCAGTATTATGATATGTGTCTTTGAGTCACTGATCTATGTATGTTGAACACCGGAAATTGGCCAATTGGTTTACATATGACATGCTTATCTTTCTATTCTCTATCAAGTTTGGTATCCAGGCCTATTATGGAGGTCAAGCGGTTACAGTCGTCCTGGGTTCGATTTTCCCCCAGTACCTGCACCTTGAAAACACCCTTCCTGAGAGGTAAAACCCCTTCTTAATCTACTCTTGGCTCTATGAGATCCACGTTCTAAATTATCTTGCAGTTCTGGAATAACCACACAAGGACTACTGGGTTTCCTCATTTACTTCGTCTTCTATGTGCCGATCGTCTTTGTTCCACCCCACAAGATGTATCGTTTCCTGTACCCTAACTTTCTCATCATATGCGTCACATTCGCCGGAATCCTAGGATGGGCCATCCACGCCAATGGTGGGCCGGGAGACCTTGTCTCCCCTGCATTCGAGCTCTCGAAGGTCGATACTGGCTTCGCGATCATGTCGTCTATCTGCTCCGTTGCGGGTGCCTACACTGGAGGTTCCGTTCGGATCTCGGACTGGACCCGATTCGCAAAGACACGGGGCGCACCTGTTATCCCGCTCTTCGTTGCGATGCCCGTCACCGTTACCTTGGGGGCACTCGTGGGTGTTCTTGTGACCAGTGCGGTCAAAAGCATGTACGGAGTCATCATCTGGAACCCGTTGCTCATGCTTCAACATCTCCAGCTCGTTCACTACACGCCAGCCTGTCGGGCCGGAACTTTCTTTGCAGGAGCCGGTCTCCTGTCCAGCCAGATTTTTGTTAGATCCCACTTTTAAATCCCAATTTTGTTTGACTTGGCTAATCGTGTGATAGGTGAACATGACCCAAAACACCGTCTCTTGTGGAATGGATTTGGCTGGGCTCCTTCCGAAATATTTGACAATGCGTCGTGGCGGTCTAGTTATCTGCGTTGTCGGAATCCTTATCCAGCCATGGAGGTTCTTATCTCAAGCCCAGACATTCCTCACCGTCCTGTCTAGCTTCGGCGGTGAGTTGCTTAGCCTCCCGTCTTTCTCCACACCTAGATAGATCGGGTTATCCCGGTAAGAAAAAGGATTCACCGTGACTGACGCATAACTTCTAGTCTTCGTCGCACCAATGACCGGAATCTTAATCACCGACTTCTGGATCGTCCGTCGCCAGCACTGGAAAATCCCAGACCTGTTCCGCGAAGATGGAGTATATTGGTACACGTGGGGATTGAATTGGAGAGCATTCGTCTGTTTCTTCCTCGGCTGCATACCTTCAATGCGTAAGTTTTCAACCCTTTCTTATTCGAACCGCGTTATTTTTCTTTTCTTCTTTTTATCTTATCATTCCTTCGGCCCACTAAAAACTTTTCGCAGCGGGTTTCGTCTGTGCTGTAAACGGCGACCCGATCGGCATCGGATGGACGCGCATTTACCAACTGTCCTACTTCGTCGGCTTGGCAATCGCTTGTCCGGGATACTGGATCCTCTGCCGACTTTTCCCCCCACCCGCCTTGCGGGTTATGGAGTACATGGACGACGAGATTGGGGATGATGACGATAGTTCCCGAGGTGAAGAAGGGGTTGCTCTTCCCGATCCCGCTTCCGATGACGGGAGCGGTGTCATGGTTGAGCGGAAGACGGATGGAGTGTCGAGTTCGGAAAAGGACCTTGGGACCCGAGTTTGAAAGGCCTCTCTTTTTAATTTCTTTTCCTGTCTATCCTTTTATTTTATTTCTTGTCTCTGTTTTATAATTTTTTTTTCTTGCGCTTTACATCTAAAACCTATGGAATCGGTATATATATCGTGTCTCTATTCTTAATTCCAATGGGGTTGTGGATGCCTTTCTCTTTCTTATTTTTTTGCTTTGTCCTTTCTCAAAAAGTACTTCTTCATCTGTGAAGCTCAGTTCAAACCGATCGGTTTCCATCTTTCCTAGATACCATGGATTTATATCCTTCCTATCAATCCATTCAATTGGCAATCTTCTTTTGCGCCTCCAATTCCTCCCACGTCGGGTAATCCACATACCCCTTCTCTCTCCCATCATACGAGCCGTAAAATCGACTCCGATCATAGGGATTAAGAGGACGTCCATGCCGTAGCCTATCGATCAGCATGTCAGTGGAATTTTTTCTTCTCATTCACTCGAATGAAAAGAACGAGATGGATGAAACATACCTCTCCACTAGATCCGGAGTACTCAAAAACCACCGAGCAAAAACGAGCGCATCATACCTCCCTTCATCTAAAACTCCCCAAATCGTCTTATCATCCCACCCACCAGCAGAAAATACGGGCGTTGCTGGAGACTCCCCACCCTTCTCGCGAAAAATCTCCCGAAAACCGCCCAACTCAATCCGCGGCAATGACCATCCCTTCCAAAATGCCTGCTTATCCTCCTCACTGACAGCAGAGCTCTCACCCTCTCCTTCTAACGCAGCAACCAAGTCCCCTCTCGGCTCAATAAAATGCACATAAGATAGCTTATGTGCCCGTTTTAACTCACGACAGAGATACGACCAAGTCTCGACTCTCTCGATGCCGCGGGTCTGATTATACATCCCACATGGTTCAAGACGGATCCCAACATTCGATTCACCCACGGCCTTAGTTAATGCGTCGATAAGTTCGAGAACGAACTTGCATCGCTTTTCTGCCGAGCCGCCATACTCGTCTGTACGAGTGTTGATGTTTGAATGGAGGAATTGATCGGGTACTATATTCTCCTCGGTTTAACTTCTCTCAAAGAAAAGCGCTGCATGGTAAATGAAGGAGGAGAAGAAAAAGAGAAGAGAGGAACCCACGATACCCATTCCCAGCATGAACCTCCACCCCATCAAATCCCACCTCTTCAATCGCCAACTTCGCCTCCTGCACATACTCCCCAATAACCCTATGGATCCCCTCCTTCGATAACTCCACGGGCGGGAAATCTCGATACGCAATTTTCTCCTTGGTGAAAGGTACACGGAACGGGTACGTCTCCGGCGAACCCCAAGGTGTGGCGGATGAAGAGACGGTCGGAAGACCGGTCATCTGAGGGATACTGGCTCGGCCCGCGTGCCATAGCTGGGCGTATATATACCCTTGCTTGGTGTGGACTGCGTTGACGGCTTTCTTCCATCCGGAGATCTGAGATGGGTGGAAGAGACCTGGGACGTTGGGCATTGCTCCGGACTTTTTTTGTTTTATAACAATTCGTTGTTACAAAAGGAGACAGCGAAGGAAGAAAAGAACCCAGCAAGGTGGCGGAAAGGGTAGTGAACACACCTCAATCGAAGGCGGAATTCCCTCCGTAATAAGCAGTCCTCCCTCGGTGGCTCTCTGGGCGTAATACTCCGCCACAAGCTCATCTGGGTACCAGATACGATTTGGAGCTTCAGGGGTTCCCTCTGTGAGTGGAAGACCCCTATTTCTCGTCATGGGAGACATGATGATCCGATGGTTTAATTTGATCTTGCCGTTTGCGATAGTGAGTGGGGTGAAGAGCTTGGAGGTCTTCTTGTCATCGCTTCCGATATGGATGGACATGATTGCTGTTGTGAACTGACGATATAGCCAGCGATACTAAATATTGAGGATAGGGAATGCGAAATATACGACTTTGATGAGCAATGCTAATAATTTTAACTAAAACAAAAAGGTGACAGGAAGACAAGCAGACGAACTCAATCGAGAGAAAACATCAAAATAATGAACGTTAAACTGTTAACACGAAAGGTAGATAGATATATTTCATGAATCGGACGGTCCAAAAAAATGCATATATAAAATGGATATATGGTTGATGATGAGACAGATGATGCTTAAATGCTTCGTTCGCCAAGTAAGAGAAACCCCCATCACGCCATCGGGAACTAGCAACGAACCCACCGAAAAAAATGAAAAAGAATCCCCTAACAGTCGCCATCACCCCGCATATGATTCTCAAGGGCAACAAAATAATAATAAAATAAAGACGGCAATATATAGAGTGTAAAAGTATGTGTATATATCGAGAAGGATATAAATATAAAGAGAAAGTGAGAAGAGAGAAAGGAAGGAAGAAATAAATGAATCTTTAAATCATGCGGGGATCGAATCCGTCATTATTCATGGGGATATAATTTTCCATTGGTAAGCCGCCGTTCGACATATCCAGACCATTTGGAAGGTATTCTACTGGAGGCATACCCAATGCGGGCATGTTCTCGGTTTCAAAACCACTATATTGTTGATAGCTAGGGTGAACTTGCTGCTGTTGTGGTTGTTGCATGTGAGGGGGTATAGAATGTGGCCCATAGTGATGGTGTTGTTGTTGTTGTTGTTGGTGATGTTGTTGATGATGTTGTTGATGCTGTTGCTGCGGCTGCGGCTGTGGTTGTTGGGCGCTCATGTCGGGTACAGGAGGAGCTTGCGAGGCAACTATAGCGGGTGCAGGTATGCCTCCTTTACTAGGGCCGCGCTCGCCAGCCATGTCACTCACGATCTGATTGAACTGCTCATGCTGGTATCCGTCATCGCTAGCCTGAAGATCGTTGAACGTAGACTTGAGATCAGAAGTAAGACCACCGATAGCTTGTCTTGGCTGCTGCCCTTTTTTGGCGATCTGATCGACGACTCTCTGCTTTACAATCTCAAAAGCATTTCGGTATTTTTCGGCGGTTTTCACACGTTCCGTAATGACGAAGAGCATTATGCTGCAAGCGGCGAGGTGTTCACTGTTGGCAAGGGTGTGGATATGTGCCGGTGAAATCCAGCAACAATAAACCAACGTAAGACCTAGCGTTGACGGTGAGAAAATAAATTTTTAATTAAGAACGGCGAATAATGAGGAACTCACCAGCCAGGAAAACGGTCTGCAGTGCCATCATGGAGTACCCAACCGACATGGTCTGATGGAGCCGTTTATATGTCTGGCAAACACCACTACACGCCGCCGCGCATGCTTTCAAATAGCGAGGATTTACGTGTTCCTTCGAGAGTTGAGGATAAAGGAGAAGTCGAAGACATTTGAAGTAAAATACCATCTTTCAAGCATTCGAGTTAGTTATATATTCTCTCAAGGGTTTCTGAAGGCATGGGGCGAATTTACGTAGTAATCATATCCATCAAAAGCCCGGGCCTCCAGGTCAGTCTTTTTGCGCGTGTCAAGCGGTATCAGCGACTTCCAGGTAGACAGCTCATCCAAAAACCCATCGATAACGGCATCCGGGACACCTGTCGTTTGATCTACCCGGTAGACGGTCTGCTGAATTTTCGACTCGATTTTTCGAAGCCTTACAACATGTAGGAAAGATGACATGGATGAACTCGTTGCGCGCCGGGTATTCTGATCAAATGAGGCGGCCTTTTCAAGAACTGCAACATCCTCGTTTTCTTCGTCTACGTCGAATGGTAGTGGAACATCAATGTCCTGATCGGAGATTGCGAACGGTCGTCCCAGTGGAATAGAAATTTGACGATCAAAAGCATAGCAGCTCCAGAAAATCCGCTTTCTCATTTCTAGCTCAAAAGAGACCTTTTTCGTTCGAGGCTGTCGATGGAGTCCTAGATCAATAGCGATGAGCATTGCCAGGCGATTATAAGCCCAAGCTCCCGGACCCACGGGAGCTCGAAGACAAAACACAGCTAGAAGTGCGAGTATTGTCACAGATCTTGTATCGTGATACTGTAAGATCACGTCCAGGTCCTTCAGAGCTTCGTCGTGGTGGTGCTCAGGGTTAAAGTTGCCCACCTCACCGGTTGTCTCGAGAAATCTTCCACCAGCACCGTAAACCAAATGGAGAGTACTTCGTTCATAAGTGTCAGTAATCGAGAGTCGCCTCTTGTGTAATCGTCGGATCCAGGGTGTGGATAGAAGAGGAAATCGAGTAGATATATGCTTCTCGTAACCCACAAGCAACCGATCGGCCACCCGAGGATCAATATTTTCAAAGCCTTCCGCTTCGTCAGATACATCCTCAATCATTCCAGGCAGCATGACATGTGACATGACATTTTCATTCGAGCCTTCCATGCCACTAGAATCGATAGGCACGGACAATGGCTTCTTCTTGCTCTTCACAATCGAGCCAAGCAATCGACCCATTGTTATGTGCGACGACGCGCCGATATACCCCCCATTCACATCGAGGGACAGATCTCTAAGAACGCCGACCATCGAATCGAAGCCCTGCTGCCATTCGAAAACCGCTTCTTCCTCGTCCTCGCCTTCAGCCCCTTCTGGTTCATCTCCGGCCGCCGTGTCTCGTCTTCGGGTTAACGACGTCTCCTGTTCTGAGCTAGGCCCACTATTGATGCTTTTGCTATCTTCGGTCTCCGCAGCTTCAGGTCGGGGTAGGTATTGCCAGTGATCGCGACCGGGTACGGGGAGGCCTCCTTTCACGAGACACCCTTCCAGCTCATTTACTCGACGTTCGAGAGCTTTGATATACTGGTTCTTGCCGAATGGCATTGGTTTTGCGGGGATGACATACTCGCAGTGGGCTTGGAGGTGTCTACATTTCGAGCAAGATGGGTGTCCTCCATCACACTACCGATAGGGAGTTCATCAGCAACGGATAGATAGATTTCTTCTAAGGCGGGTGCTATCAAATGGAAATAAATTGGCGGGGAACGAAGGACAAAATGAACGCCTTGCTAACCTTTTGTTTCCGCGATTTACATCTCTGACATGCTAAAGCCACTCTCGCCCGCTTTGCAGGCCTCGGTTGTTTATCCTGCTCGTCGGGGTTTGTCTGCCATGGTCGGAATCCATCTGGTAGCGACGTCCTCAACGTCTCCGCCATTGTATTGAGATTGTTTGCATGCCTCGTCTTGTCAAGCTGGGTTTTGGTGAAGGTGAAAGAGAATGAGCGGGTGTGGGATGATGTGGGATGGATAGATTATGTATGTGCCAGGTTTGTTTATGGGAGGACAGCCGAGTTATGTAATTGCAGAAATCCCTTGACCATGCCGTTGAACAGTGACTGTCATAATTAGTGAACGGAGGGAGAAGGAGAAGGGTGAGAAGGCACTCGAGAAATCCGAATCGTCATTCTCATGCGGGCGTCTACCACCGCAACTAGTTTTCCGCACCGACCGCCCTGACGCCGCGCGCCATCAAGATTTCGATTTGGGGTGGAAAAAAGGTGTTTGGTACCCGTTACCGCGCTACGCTATAAATAGTTAGCGTTGACCTTTTTCTTTTTTGGGCAACCCTTCAATCCCCGTCATATGGTACGCTAGCGGACCGACAAAGCCCCATCCTTTTCCCCAGTTTGGTTTAGCTTTTATGCACTCGTGGGAAATCTGTCCAGTAAGAAGCCGTTGTTCTTGCCTCCCCCGGTAATTAAATTTCGCGGCAATTCGTATATTACTCACACGCATGAATGTAATATTACGAAAATACAGAGATACCCAAAGCTCTGAAACATCCTCTCCGAATAAATTGTGATATCATCTTCTTCACACAAGCAGGTCGAGCATATCAACGCAGTATTATGAGAAGGGTTATGAGAATCTATAATAGAGACGGGAAATGGACCTCAAACCATACACGGGTGACAGTAAGTGCGTTAAGTTCTAACTCCAGCTCTTCTGAGATCCTCAGGTGATGAAATCAATGGCTTACTCTCCACTTCTTCGCAGCTTCCAAAGTGGTCTTCCTGCTAGCATCGGACCAGACTCTTCAAAGGATAGCATCAACATTGATCTGCAGACTAGTAAGGCTTAATAAGCGATTGAACGAAAGAAGGAAAGGTCTCTTTTCAAGAACAGCAGAAAGGAGAGAGGGACAACCACTCATGTACACGATACATTCACCCCCATGCTTGCCCTTGAACCCTGCCTCGAAGGGATTGACCTGGCAGAGTTGGGTAAGACCCTGGTCTCAACTTCTTCTTTTCTTTCTTTTCTCTTCTCTCGGATTTTTAAAGATCTCCTTTTCTCTCGTTTTCCTTCGGCAGCAAGTGTCGGCAACTCGGGGAGACATGCGTTTGCGTCTCTCTAAATACACACCGCGACAGTTCCCAATTTTTAACAAAGATCGGAAGCTGACGGAGAACCGGTGTGTTGATCTCCCAGCTAGCAGCTGGACGCCTCGAAGGCAGAGACCAGCTGAATCCTTTTTCTAACTGTGCCAGAAATAAGGTTCAACTAAAGTATTGCGGAGAAAAATTCGGTTTCTTCATCCGCTTGGTTCATGGATTCGGCCAAAGAGCAACTCCGAAGCATACATACACAGGCTTGACAACACTTGTAACTGATACTTTTGCTGCAAGTCGTATCCTTGCAAAGGAGGCACAATTCATGCCCGTCTGCTCAAACAACAATTCATGTACATGTAAGTAAGCACCATGCACTCTTTTCTGCACGATAATATCCCGTGCAGTCGTTGCACCATGTGACCAGTCGTTACTGGATCCATATATACCATTTCTCCCTGTCCCCTCAAGAGTGAGGCAGTGAGGCATCGACGGTTGATGTGTATATGTTTATTCCCAGGATATAATCCACCTTGTCTCAAAACTCCAACCTTTATCCCCAGATTTTAAGAGGACCCTCATTTTGATTGCCCATGCAAGACGTGCTATGGATGATCATGCCAGGCAAACCTTCCCCTTTTATATATGAGGCTTCATGCCTTACCATTTGGGCCAGTTATGATACCGGAGATCATTGGCCCCATGGGCCATTTCATTGCTCCGTTTCAAGATTTTCTGATTAGGACACTCTACCCGAACGCTCGGAAGCCAGAGAAGCCCGTTCTCCCAAGCTCACGTCAGCCCTGATCAATGTCTGCCTACGAGACAGGGTTCCGGAGCTTTCTGGAAGCCCCCTTTAAAGCCTCACTGCCACGCTCGAAACAACGCTTGCCCTCAGAGCGTGGGGAATCTTTCAAGAAACCACGGCGGCGTACCCCATAGGGTAATATGAGGACCGTTGTAAACCCACACTGCCCTCGATATCCCAGACATTGGGTTGGAATAAGGTTTTTTTTTCTTCAGCCTGCCCTTGATACCTTTTCTTTACAGGACTGAGGAGGGAAAGTGAACCTAGTTTTCTCCCCTTGGAGACGACACACATCCATGAAAGCAAATCCCGTGGGATCTGCCTCCGGCGTTTGGACGCTTTGACGATATACACTTCCTCAAATGTGTATGGGATGTGTATGGGGGTGAGAACCCTCGTATTCTCGATATAAATTCCGGGGAAACGACCCCAAAGACGTTCACAAAATGGCCTGTCCTAAGTGGGAAGGGAAACCGATGACTTTACACGCAGTCTCCTTTCTCTATCCTTCCTCCATCAACGTGCCTTGCAGCTCAGATGCAGTGTATGACCTATGGACGATTCAGGATTCTATACAATCGTGCCACGGAGGGAAGATCCGAGAAGAGTCTTTTGAAATCGCATTCGGAAAAAACATGACGTGTGTGGATGAACCGCCTTCTCCGGTGAACCGGCATCATCATGGTGTGCAGGTGGGAAGCTGGAACCGAGCTTTCTAGAAAAGAGCCTAGAAATTACCTCAACCATGGGGGACAGTAGCTCATAAATGGCTCTCTTAGGTAACTATGCCGATGTTTAAAGGAGGGATTTAGGTGATCGTGGCACAGTTTCTACTAGCCGGTCTTCTTTCTTCGTTCGGCTGAGTGGAATATACATACGTGCTTCCTGCAACCTCTGCAGTTCCCCTCGTTAACATAACCAACATTGTAAGCGATGTGGATCAACTTTTAGCGGATCGTTGGGGAAAAAGACGTTAGCTCGATCCGAGCCGTTAACTCTTAAACCCGCGTCTCATAGTTAATTTTATATGTACATATACCCAAGGGGTATATATTGATTACATTCCCCATTTCTCCACCATCTAACGATGGATTGCCATGCATGTACGGAGTAGTTGTAATTCATAAACCTACCACCATATTACAAAACACCTTGGGGTACCAGCAATCGAAGCTATTCGCGGTTTTCGGGATTCAAGCTAGCAGTTTATGAAAAGTTTCACGAGATAGTATTCGAAACCGGAAATTGCTTTCGAACAAATGAATGAGCCTCGTTCTAGTCTCCAGGGGGATATCAAGCCGAGAAAAATCTATCTCTAGACTGGATTCATTAAGAGTAGTCATAGAAGTTCTGCGTTTGCCCGATTTGTATGTATACCCTCGTGTGAGCTTTCCGTTCAGAAGGATTCCTTCCAGGGTTCATAAAAAGGGGGTTCTTGGTGACACCGTATATGCAATTCCTTAGGAGAGTTCGAACGTACCTGCATCTACACTCCAAGGGCAAAATTATGCGCATTTGTATAGGACGGAAATAAGAATCAATTTTATCCATAGGGTATATTATCTCTTCCTCCATTCAGTAGGTAACTATCACTCGAAGGGTTCCTTCACGTCTTCCTAGAGTTCTTTCCGATGAACTTCTCGTCACAACAAATATATTAGAATTGTCAGGCAAGGAGAACATCTGTCAGCCTGAGCTCTGTTCCTCATTTTGTTTGCTAGTTTCTTGTATCTCTTATACATGATCTATAGATGCATCAGCATTATTTCGTTTCTCATAATCCGAAAACACATAACTTCACTTCCACTGGCATAAGAACGAGATGCTTATGAAGGGGACGACATGGAAACAACAATCTTCTTCCCCTCCATATCACCTCTTTTTATCCGCATCAACCCTTCTTCAACCCTCTTGAGTCCACCACTTAGAACATCGATCTGTGGTAAACGTAACTCGCCGATCTCGACGAGACGGTTTAACTCGATTGCCCACTCTCGTGAGGACTTTTCGAGCACGAATCCCTTCATCTCCACCGTCTGGACGTGGACGTTATCGGGGACTTTCTGAGAAGAAGACATCATTGCAAGTGGTGCGAATAAAGACAGTGAGGTTCGAGACAGAGCCTTTAACCCGAGAGCGGCGGTGTCTGGCCCGACAAGGTCAATTCCGCGGGTGATTCTATCGCCCACCAGACTTCGGATCTCGCCCAGCACAACTTCGTCGGATTTGTGACTCCGAGTTACAACATGGGTGGCGCCAAGATCTCGAACCAGCGTTTCAGTCTTTTCTGATGCGACAGCAATTACCTCCAATCCGCTTCGCACGCTAAGTTGGACGGCAAATTGACCGGTGACAGTTGAACCACCCCAGATCAAGATGCATTCACGGTGATGACTATCCGCCGTGGTACTCCGGGGCTGAGGTGACATTGGGACTTCCAACCATTTCCACAACGTCATAGCTGCCGTTAGAGCTCCAACTCCGAGACAAGCTGCAGATTCGAAGCTGAGGCTAGACGGGATGGGGATTACGGTGTGTTCCGGAACAGTGACAAGTTCTTGGAAACACCCTGCCCGTTTATCTCGATAGTAAGTACCTTGATTTCCTATTAGCAATGGTATCAGGTTTGTAGACGCAAGTATATATCAGACTAAGTGCATTAGAGTGTGCCTACTTGTCCACACCCTATCGCCGGGCTTAAAACTTGTCACTCCTGAGGAAACTTTTTCCACGGTACCGGCCATTTCCCGGCCTGTAATCCAAGGGAACTCTGGAAGGCAGAAATTATATTCCACCGTCTTCCAGTCCACTGGATTCAGTCCAGTAGCGTGGTTACGAATCATAATCTCCCCTTCCGCGACTGGCTCTGGTATAGGATAACCGGGATCCAACCGATATACTCCTTTCGAAGTCACTGTAAGCGCCTGTTGCGTCTGATCGCTAACCGCAGTCGATGAATCTGATGATGAATATGACGATGGCGTTTTCTTCGCAACTTCCTCTCGTAAATACTGTTCTGGAGGAACCTTTGCTCTCGCCTTTCTAAACGACCGGCGCTTTTTCCATCGTTTTGAACAGCATCGGCAGATAAGACATTCTCGCCGAAAAGAAGCCCACCAATCTACCCAAGCAGTCATGACGAACAAAAACAAAAGAATGAACCTGAATGTGCTTTAGACATGAAGAAGAAATGTCAGGTTTAATAAATATATTATGTTTCTTGAGGCAAAAGAATAAATGCAGATACGAATAACCCCACTCGCTTAGCCCGGTGTCTTGAGAGTGTGTTGCCGATGGCGTTGATCTTTTGAACCCTCTGACTTCGGCATCTCAGCAAAAATCCCATAGACCATTTTGGGACCCTGAGTGGAGCTAGGGAACGAGGAGAAAAGAAAGTGCTCTATTCAGCTCGCAAAAAAGAAAAGAAAAAAGTCGATGAAATCGAAACCCACCGTCAGTTATTCTTCTCTGATCTATCTATCTACGCCCACTCTAGTCCACCTGGACACCGCATCACAGATTAACATGAGATCGGGTATTATTTTAGACTCTGACATGACGGGCGTTGAATTGGCCTGACAGGAAACCAATAAGGAATCCCGTCCACTCGTGTGGGATGCAGGTCGCACGAGAAAAGTTGGAAGAATGCAGCAATCGAGTCAGATGAGGTCGGAGTTTGGTTCTTCGCTAAGGGAAAGCGGAAACTAGGAGATCACCCGGATCTTCTCTCCACGCTTCCACATGAAGCTGTAGCCGCGATATCGGAAGATAGAGGGGTTGCTTTCATCTGGGGTTAATCGTCAAAAAAAATGTAATTGTAAATGTTTTCAAGATAGCCTTGGTATATTTTTAGAACTAACAAGTTTGTTTGCAACTGGTGGAGACAGCGCTAAGTAGGCGATCCCTCATCGAGAAAAATAAAGATACTTGCGGGAATGAAGGTCCACAACATGATATAGATTCTTATAATCACCAAAAACAATTGACACAAAAGAATTGGCGCTTTGATGCCGTTCCGAAGCTGAGTATTTCGCGATAAAAATATAAAAGCAACAGAGCATCCATAGGGCTGAGAGATAACTAGAATCTAGATATGGAAAAGGAGAATTCTGACGACCGAGACTATACGATATCCCACAAACTCTAGCATCCACGACAGTAGAACTTTGCCTCCAGAGTCGAGAACCGAGCCCTGCCGAGCCCTGCCTCCATAGAGCTCGGGCAGTTATCGTTCGTTATATACTGGTATCAGGGAACCTCCCTGATCCAAAAATTAAAATGCTGTTGGGAAAGCTTGATAGTGCAAGGTTGACAGCAGAAATCCACTGTTCAAGGTAAATATGGGAAGGTTGAAAAAGCCTTATAACCGCCGCATTCTTTCCTTTTCGAAGCCCCTCCGAGACAACGGCAGAAGGCGTGATTTATCGGCTACACAACGCGTATTAGTGCGCTAGTAAAGGCAGAAGATGTTCAGTGCGAGGTGTATTTTGATCAGGGTTACACCGGGGCGCTGGCAAAATAAAAGTGCACGAGGGTGAGTTGAAGCCCTAGGTAACAGTTCTTAGAACTGGATTATGATATGGATGGAGGATATATTTCGGAAGAGGATAGAGCAGGGCTTTGGGAGGGAGCCTAGAAACTAGATATCGGTTTGTTAGTAGGAAAATTCCAGCTGTAGGATATACATAGGGTTCTCCTCTAAGGAATCCTAAAAGAGTTATCTCTTTAACAAGCAAGATTCCCCATACCAAGCAGAGAACCAAGTTCCGCCCGTGTAGCCTTCTCACCAGATAACAAATACCAAGAACTAAACATAAGGGGCACCAATAAGCAGCATATCAACAATGCCTCTAAGAAGAGACACGATGTGGGTTTTATCAGGATATGGCTCAATTGGGCGTAGCGAAAGAACTAAGGTTCAGAGTCGTTGAATCTCTCGTGCGATGTGGTGGTCGAATGATCGAAGGGGGAATGTGGTAGGATATTTAGATAGAATTTATGGAATGGAGTTAGAGATCATTCTTGGATTATTGGGCATCATAGAAGGCCTCCATGTATGGGCGTTAATATTGCTTGGATGGTGATACAGTTGGTTAGAAATTGGAGAGACAAAAGGCCCCGGGAGGAATCCAAAGTTGCAACTTTCTCCATGTATTGAAGCCAGGTAAAATAAAATAAATAGAGGTCGCTGGTGCTGTTGTCACTGTCAGTCAAAAATATGGCCTGTAGAGAGTGGCGTGTGTGCCTGGATAGAAATTAGAACCTCAAAAAAATAAAAAAATAAGAGAGACAAAAAGTTAACCCAGGAGGAAGAGGATCGTCCTGGGGTATGAAAACTCGGAGTGTTTTCCCGGCCACGCTGGGTAGAGTCGCTTTCCAGAGGGGAGGGGGTCTGGATCTAACCATTATATTGTCGAATTAAATTAAACGCTCGGAGGAAGGGGTGGGATTCGAACCCAGGACTCAGGTGTCTTTACTAGCGCCTGCCAGACGTGTCTGGTTTGTCCCAACTAGGACAACTGGTCCTGGGCGTTAAAATAACTTCCTTGAAAACAATTATAACCTCACAACGCGTACTTTTCCACTTTTAGTTAGTTTCCCACCCCAACCAAATATCTCTGGCCACAAACAACTGAGGGACACTCATTGAAGCTTAGCCAAAAGCTGCCACAATGAAGATGTGAAGATGCCACTGGAAACCCCATGCCATCGAGGCAATATATACCTTCGACAGTTGCTGTTTAGGACGTATTTTCGTCCAGGGGTCATCGTAATAATATCGGCAAGTATAAGTGCCCATTTTGCTGATACATCCTCATGAGCGTGCGTCGACCGCTAACAACCGCCGTGCATTAATAGAAGGACGATAAGAGCCCAGTGTAAGTGCTTTTATATCCGTTTATAGCGCAGCAATTTGGTTTGCCCCGATGGGAGATACCAGCAATGGGGTATCCTTTGGAACTGTGATAAGATATCGTTCCTATGGTGGAACTTTCAGTCGTACAGCGAGCACTCTCTGGCTAGATTCGTCTACGGAACTTATCCGCCGCAGCTCTGGAACACGTTTGCACCTCGGTCGAAGAATACTGGCATGTGGCACGGTTGTGCTATACATCCCTATCGGGCTTTTCGATCTGGACACAACTAATGCGGTCTGGTAAGTGGATGGAATCGAATGCAAGAGTTTGATGGCCAACCATACCTTCAATATTGTCTGACCCGTTCCTTAGCACCAAGCCTGCAAGATGGACGAGGGGAGACTTGATCTAGTTGAAACCGGCTGAGGTCCCCCTCGAATCCAGGAAGACAAGAGTAGGGTGTCTCGGCTGGAGCACTATTTCAAGCAAACGGACCGATCGTTACACCTGGTGAATGACCAACAGGAGGTATTTATACTCGATAGTGTTACTACTTCGGGTTCCGCCATCTTCAGTCTTGAAGTCGTATTGACTGGTTTCAAAAAGGAGCAGCGGTATCATGAAGCGGCAAACGGACCTCCAGAGTCGATAAGTTCAAAAGGCTCTCTTTGCCAGGGTGAAGTAGTAGTGGTGTTCATGTTTTAAGAGAATATCTTGATGATATCTGAGCCCTTGAGGTGAACGGGAGGGTAGACCAATTTATCCGCTAACTTGTGAGATGATCTCACAAAGTGAATAAATCGGAATACCTCACCTCAAGTGAGCTGTTGGCATTCGATGGAGTTATGACATAGTATATAAAGATGCTTTATATACCTTCGAAAAGACGTGAAGGCCTGCCAGAAAGAGTCTTGACCTCACTTGAAAGCAGAAGCACTTCAACTACAACACTTGGCTCCTTCCAAGTTCAGCACACCGTCCCAGCTTCGGGAGCCGGAAACTGTGCTCAAACCGCATCTCATCAAATAGTTCTATGGACTAAAAGACAAAGGCGGGTAGCAAACCCTAGGACGAAGCCAATATTCGGAAGAGCCCGTTGCGTTACTTAGTGAGGTCAAGAAGGATTTCAGATGGTGGAATAGGTAGCTCGAGTTCATCTCGGAGTTTCTTGAGTTCAATAAATACGTATATCCTCCATAAAAGCTGATGTACTAACACATTACAACGGGAGTTAAGCCCGAAAATAGGGAGTTCATAGGGAGAGATAGAGGACAATCCTAAAGAAGGAATCAAAAGGGGCGTTGAATCGACGTTGAAGTGAATGATGACTCAGCAGAAGCAGTGAATCTAAAATTGACGCTTGGGCCAGCATAAACGGCGCTAGACTAAATTTGAATGAATTCGATGCGACGAAGAACTTGTCAAGTCAAACAGAAGAACCAACACAGAGAAATAAAGAGCTACTTTCACCCATTCCCCTTCTCCTCTTCCCTCTCAAAACATCGCATCGTGTACTCTTTATCTCCAAGTCCGCTCTGTTTCTTTCTTCTTGGGCTCGGGTTTCGCGTCTCGCGAGCTCCAATCCGCTCTGCAAGCTGCGACAGCAGTTACAGTTCATGGTTTCACGTGTGATAGCTGTCTTCCTCTAAGCTCTTTAGATCGAGATGTATAACCCGTACCAATGTGAGTGTGAGAGCTTCCCTGCTATAATTCACCTCTGTTATAGAACGACGTTCGGAGAGGCTGACTTATTTAGCTTCCAACTCCTATGGCCGCCCCTCAGATTTCGGAGGCTTCCCAGGTGCGCCACCGGGAATGGGTAAGTATTTCCCTAATCTACATCTGAATGGAATTGTTAATTATTGATACTTTGAAAGCTCCCCCCCCTGGGATGTCCGCCCCTGGGACTGGTCCACCCCCCGGTCTGCAACAAACGAACTCCCAGCAACCCGGACGGCCTGGTGGCTTCCCTCCTAATTTCCAACCTCCCGCGAACATGCCGAACATCAATTTCTCTGCTCCTGTCATCCGGCTCGGAACATCTGGGCCCGCGAAATCGTCTACGCCGGTGGAAGGAACGAGGGATCGTGGTGGAGATTCCGGTGCAAAGCGTGCGGCGTCTGGGACCGGAGGACTGGAATCACAGCGTCAAAACGTGCGAGATGCGATGATGCAACTTCAACCGCCGACGAAGGAAGAGATAGTCCGAACGATATTTATCGGTGGTATAACGGAGGGAACCGGTGGAGACGAGGGTGTCGAACGGATTCTGAGAACGGCGGGGAATTTAAGGCGTTGGATTCGGGCCACTGATTCGGACGACAAGGCTTGCAAGTTTGGTTTTGCAGAGTACGAGGACCCTGAGAGCCTAGGTACTGCTGTGGAAGTACTAAAGGATGTGGAAGTTCCCGTGAAGAGGCAAATCCCTTCTGAGGATGAGGATGGCGAGGTTGAAAAGGCCAAGCTATTGGTATGTCTACAAATTGTATCTATTTGTTTGAGTGTGCATGATGCTAACCGCTTATTTAGGTCGTGGTTGACGATAGTTCTCTGAAATACCTTGAGCAGTATGAAGCCTCGAGGGAAGAACAAGACCCCACAGAACTCCAATCACGCCTAGATTCCGCCCGAAACACTCTCGCAGAGGTTCTCAAAGACCTTGAACACCCCTCTACCCCTACTCAGAAAGAAGATCCTTCAGCGATTGACCGGGACGGTGATGTTACAATGGGTGATAACGAGAATAAGGACAACGATACCCCTGCGGAAGTTGTAACAATCCCGATAACGGTCGATGATGAATTGTCGGACATACCTGCAGAAATGCGGGAAACCGTTGCCAAAGAAATTGCCGCTTTCCGCGACAGGAGCAACCGGCGGGATCTTGAGCGACTGAAGCGTGAAGAGGAGATCGAATCCTTAGAACGTGCCAGAAATTCCGGGTCAAGACCTAGTCGATTAGCTTCCCCGCCGCCCACAGCTCCAAGTGGACCTGCCGGCGGAGCTAATAATATTCCGCTTGGACCCCGAGATCGTGGAGTCCCGAATGCACCATCTGGGCCCAAAGGTTTTGGCCAGCAGATACCGAGAGATTATCAGAAAGGTGTCTCATTTGTCAATGGAACCGGAATCAATGGCGCTTCTAGTGGCTGGATTGATAGGGAAGATGAGGATACGGACGCAAGTGATGAAGAGCTCGAAAGAAGGCGCGAAAAGAAGAGAGCTACAGAGCTTGAGAAACAATTTCTCGACCAGGAAAGGCGCTGGTTGAACCGTGAGCGTAGTAGAACCGCTGCGGTGGAGCGAGAGAAGAATCGTGACAAGGACGAGGAAGCCCGAGCTGCGGAAGAAATCGAAGCTATGGCAAAACGACTACGGGAATGGAACGATGATGTTGAGTCTACGCGTAAAGTTCAAGAATACTACGCCGATCGTGGTGGTTGGATAAGGAACCGTGCAGCTTTCAGGAATAGAGAGGTTAATAACGATGAGGCGGACCGAGCTGCCGAGGAGCGCGAGAATGCTCGGTCAATGAAACAGAGAGAACAAGCTCGTGGAATGGCGGATGACTTCCTAGCGCGACAAGCAGAAGAACTCGAAACCCGTAATCAAGCTCCACGGGAGCCACAGCGCTTTAAGCTTTCACTTGGAGCAGCGGCCCAGAAGGCCCAGGCAACCACGCGCAGGACGGTTGCAGAAGTTGAAGGTCTTCTTGAAGATGAAGAAGAAGGCGCCGCTACCGCCAAGCGCACACTTATTCCCATCAAATTTGACAGTGCAGCGGAGGCTTCTGGTCTTACAGAGGAGGAGCGCGCACAAGCTGTTAGGCAATTGGCAGCAGATATTCCATCCGACAAGGAAGGTCTCTGGGCATGGGATGTTAAATGGGAGTTTGTGGATGAATCCATCCTCGGAGAACAACTCAAACCGTTTGTGGAGAAGAAGATTGTGGAATATCTCGGAGTGCAAGAGCAGATGTTGGTGGAGGTGGTAGAGGAGCATATTCGAAAACGAGGCCAACCTCAGGAATTGGTTGAGCAATTGGAAGGGGTAAGTCACAATCCACAATCAACGACTGCAATTCGTATTATTTACTGACATATTCACTCTTAGGCCCTCGACGAGGAAGCTGAGGTCTTGGTAAAGAAGCTCTGGCGTATGGTTATCTTCTTCTCGGAAAGTGAGAAAAGAGGACTATCGGGATGAGGACAAAGCGGGCTATCTACTCCCATAAGGGCATTGAGGAATAAAGGAGACTTTTATATCGATTTGTGACATTATTTTAGAGGACATTTATGTGTTCCACGACTCTTGTATATCCTCTTCGCAGCTTTTTCCTTTCTTTCATAGGCGGTGGCGATGCTAAAATGTAATATGGTAGGCAATCAAACGAATTCCCACAAGATACTATGTAAGCCAATCATTCTCACCAAGAAATTATCCAGATAAAACCCGAGCGGATAATTTCTTCGCTTTAAAGGATAAAAGGACATCGGCTGGTTCGGTCTCGCTTCATTGTTATTCCTCCCCACCGTGTCTCGCGGTATTTTGTCCGTCAAGTTCTTCGGGATTGAATTTATCCATCAATCGGAGCCGGTTCGGTTCGGTTATCCTCTCCAAAAAGTGCCAAAACACCAAAACAGCTCAAATCCGCCCCGCCATGTCCCTCCATCTTGTCGTCGCTTTCGAGATCGGCGCAACTCCGATGTCTCGATGAAAGGTTCCATTGGCGAATGAGTTAATGTTTCTCCGTGTATATATACTGACCGGTGCCCTTGGGCGGATGTATATATATTTTTTGGAATAGGATAGCTCGCCTTTTTTTCAACCGAAGTTTAAATCTATCAAGATTATCCAGCATACTGCTGCTCCCACTTATTTGCTTGAGACAAAGGGATTGTTGCTGCGTATCAGACAGACCATTGAAGCATTGAAAGACATTCCTAAGAAATAGGATCGACTGAAATAATCATGGTCAAAATCACAGGTTTCACGACGCGGGATGTGAGATTTCCGGTACGTTCAAGTGCGGGCAGCATGCCATCGTCCCTCTGGCCCATTCAATTCTGTGTCCAAGAGGAAGGCTGAGTTGCTAATGATATTGAGATTGTAGACCTCCCTCGACAAGACTGGCTCTGATGCCATGAACGCGGCCGGTGACTACTCTTCAGCATACTGTATCCTCGAAACGGATTCAAAATATGCAGGACATGGAATGGTACGAGACTTATCCCCATTTACTTGCCGCAACTATTAATTGCCCGCCTCCACGACTATTTCATGGAAGGATAACACTAACTCCAATTCCATTAAATTAGACCTTCACAATCGGACGTGGAAACGACATCGTTTGCGCCGCAATCAAGTTACTCGCTCCTCTCATCGTCGGGAAAGACCTCGATTCCCTCACCGCGGACTGGGGAAAGACATGGCGCTACCTTGTCTCAGACAGCCAGCTACGCTGGATCGGACCCGAGAAAGGTGTCATCCACCTAGCACTCGGAGCTGTTGTGAACGCACTATGGGATCTATGGGCGAAGACACTCGGGAAACCCGTATGGAGGATTATCGCGGAGATGGCACCTGAGGAATTGGTGCGATGTATTGATTTCCGTTACATCACGGACGCATTGACGCCGGAGGAAGCAATTGCTCTCTTGAAGGAGGTTGAGTCCGGCAAGAAAGAGAGAATCGCGGAGGCTGAGAGAAGTCAGGCGGTTCCAGCTTATACAACGAGTGCGGGATGGTTGGGATATGGTGAGGAGAAGATGAAGAAGCTACTGCAACAGAGTGTCGCGGATGGTTACCGACATTTCAAGCTGAAGGTTGGAGGAAGCCTCGAGGACGACAAGAAGAGGTTAACAATTGCGAGAGAAGCAATTGGCTACGATAAGGGTAATATCTTGATGGTAGATGCCAACCAAGTATGTTATCCCTCCTGTTCATCACCTCCACGTTTTAACTAACGAAATACAGATCTGGTCCGTCCCCGAAGCCATCTCCCACATGAAAGAACTCGCCCAATTCAAGCCCTGGTTCATCGAAGAGCCTACTTCCCCCGACGACGTCCTCGGCCACGCAGCCGTCCGCAAAGCCCTCGAAAACACCCCGCACGGCACCGTCGGCGTCGCCACAGGCGAAATGTGCCAAAACCGCGTAATGTTCAAACAATTCCTCCAAGCCGGCGCTCTTGACGTCCTCCAACCCGACGCCTGCCGTGTCGGCGGTGTCAACGAATGCCTAGCCATCCTCCTCTTGGCACGAAAGTTTGGCGTGCCGATCGTGCCCCACTCTGGTGGTGTCGGCTTGCCGGAATATACTCAGCATCTAAGCACGATTGATTATGTTGTTATTACGGGGAAGAAGAGTGTGCTTGAGTATGTGGATCATTTGCATGAGCACTTTGAGCATCCGGCTAGTGTGAAGAATGGGCACTACGTCACTCCGATGGAGGCTGGGTATAGCGTTGAGATGAAAGCGGCGAGTATGGATCGGTTTGAATTCCCTGGTGTGGAAGGGAAGAGTTGGTGGAAGTCTGAGGAAGCTAGACATATCCTTGAGGGGTCAAGGGTAGTATAATTTAACTGGGAAGCTGTTTATTTTTTCGCATAAATTAAAAAAAGAATTTACGTTTTAGATACATGGCATCTCTGCACAGAATTTATAAGAGTCCAATTCAGATTCTGAGTCTTGAATTGCTTCATTGAACAAAATATATGTATTTATTATTATATATATAAATCCCTCAAGTTCACATAAAAAACCCAGTATAGGAACGGACGAGAGGCGTAACATTAAATAGTGAGTGTGCATTGCTTTTATTCAATTTCTATCTATCATATAATCTTACAAAGATGATCACCCCATGGGCAGGCTTCTCTACAGCTCTTTTTCTCATTGGTATCTTTAGAAGTTCTTTGTTTATGTTCGTTACACATTGCAAAAACCAAAATCCGCCCTCAATAGACTCAATAAAGCTTTTTTTTAAAAAAAATCCTCCAATCGTGCTGTGCGTTTGAAAGGTTCCAAATAGTTAGTATATCTCTGCGAAGGCTATTCGGACACCTCGATCGGAGACTCCGACTGTGCTGTTGAGGGTGAAGCTGGCTATCATTATGTTTTTTTGGTTGAGGTCGTATAAGCGTTCTTTGGAAATGTCGAGTGCTAGTATATTCACCAAAAAATGCAATTAGATGATGATTTCGGAAATACCATTCGCCAACTCGGCCTCCTTGGTATCCAGCTTCTGCATGACCTCGTCAAACACACCGGCCGCAGTAGCGATGAAACCAAGGAAGGGTTTGCTGGGAGCAAGGACACGAGACAGATACTCCGGGTGGAACTGAACTCCGACAAACCACGGGTGGTCCTTGAGCTCAACGATCTCCATCCGTTCGCCCTTGTCATCCTTGCCGATGAAACTGAGTCCGGCCGACTGAAGGCGATCGATATAGTCGGGGTTGACCTCATAACGGTGACGGTGACGTTCGTCAATGAAAGAGCAGCTCTGTCCGTATAGAGAGCGGAGTTTGGACCACTTAGTGTCCTCTTGGAAGATTGTTGGGCGAGATCCAAGACGCATTGTACCGCCAAGGTTGACTTGATCGATCTCGGGCATGTACATGATAACAGGGTCAGAGGTACGCTCATCAAACTCGATGGAGCCTGCATCGGTGATATTGCACACATTACGAGCATATTCAATGACCGCAATCTGCATACCAAGGCAGATTCCTAGGAAAGGCTTGGATTTGGTGCGAGCCCAATGAGCAGCAGCAATCATGCCCTCAGTACCACGGGTGCCAAATCCACCAGGTACGAGGATACCGTCGGCAGTGCAAACTTCATGCCAAGCTTTGTGGAATGCCTCTGGGTTAGTTTCACTGGTTGCCTTTTCAAGATTAGAAGCATCAACCCAGGTGATGTGAAGCTTTCGGCGGCAAGCCATGGCAGAGTGCTCCAAGGACTTGATAACCGATAGGTAGGAGTCATGAAGGGAAACGTACTTGCCCACAAGAGCAATGTTAATAGACTTGTGAACATGTTCCTGAGAAGTGGTGAGGGTCTTCCACCGTTTCCAGGTAGCTTGACCCTTTGTGACGAGAGCTTGAGGAATAGTGATGGCATCGATCTTGAGGATCTGGCGAAGCTGAGCAAGGAACCCCTGTTCCTCTAATAGTAGAGGGACATGATAAGTAGAGGCAACATCATGAACACCAACGACTTGTTCAGGTTCGACTTGGCAGAACATAGCGATCTTGTCTATGGTAGCCTTATCAAGCACTTTCGCGCAACGGCAAGCGATCTGAATCGAAACATTAGTGACTGTTGCTTTTAATCCATTATTAGGGATACAAACCAGGTCGGGGCTTAAACCAGCTGAGCGAGCATCGCGAATAGCCTGCTGAGTGGGTTTTGTCTGTGACTCGGTTGTTAGTCATGTGTTGGAAAAGGGTTGATCAAACAATCCGCCAGCAGAATTTTTTTCAAATGCTTCAAGAAATCACAATGGCGAAGGGAAAGGGAAAATCACTTTCGACTCGTCATGGATCACCGGCACTAATGACACGTGGATCTGGAGGAAGTTGTCCTTGCCAGCACGACGGCGCATCTGACGCATAGCCTCTACAAAGGGCGCGCTCTCGATATCTCCAAGGGTTCCTCCAAGCTCTGCATTGTGGTTAGGTCTGCGAATTCCGTAGTCAAGGAAGCTTAATAGTAATCTTACCGATGACACACACATCTGGTTCCTCATTACTATCGTCGATGGGGAGCTTAGCGACCCGCTCGATCCAATCCTGAATGGCATCTGTAAGGTGTGGGACAATCTGAACAGTGCGCCCAAGATAGTCTCCACGACGTTCCTTCTCAATAACATGCTTGTAAACCTTGCCAGTCGTGATCTATTTGGGGTTAGTACTTGGGCTATAGACAAGATGAATGTAGGGAGCATGCATTATGATCCCTAGAGAGAGTAATGTTCAAGTATCTCTCATAGTTTCCCAAGTCAAGATCTGCTTCACCACCGTCGTTCATAACGAAGACTTCTCCATGTCTGATAACCAGCAGTTAGAAAGGCTATAGAGCTCCAACGGTAGAACTTGACGCGATGCTTTGACGTACTCAGTTGGGGCCATAGTACCCGCATCGACGTTCATATAAGGGTCAATTTTGATGGAAGTAACGTGCACTGATAGTTAGCACCAGTTGTTCAATAGTATCAGAAAGTGTATCACGCATCTTGAGCCCATCGGTCCTCAGAAGGAGTCCACTGGAGGAGGCTATATGACAAAATCGTTAGAATATATCCCTTCAGAGTTTTCCCTCTACTTTTTAGTATGAAGTCGTACCGATCACACCCTTCCCGATGCCGCTAATCACACCTAGAAGAAGAACATAATCCGTTAATGAAACATGTTCATCATAAATGGTTGGTTTATCCCGCGAGCTGCATATGCTTCGTTCGGGCGATATCGATCTCAACATACCTCCAGAAACAAGGATGTACTTCATCTCGACGGTTATTTCACAAGAAAACGAGAGAAAAGTCTTGTGAAATCAAAGGTTCAAGGGAACGGTATAGAATAGATAAAAATTATCGTGAAAAGGAAATGTAGGGGTGCCTCTCCTTCATAGAAGGAAGGGAAAGAAGAAAAGAAAGAAAGAAGAAAAAACTGAAGCTTTTGGTGGGACAAAATTCGAGGATACACTTTTTTTTTCGCGTCTAGTTTAGCGCGTTCTGACTGTTGTGGCACGTGAATTTCCATTAAACACGGGTTCACGCATCCACGTGATCCAGGCTCTGACGACCAGTGTGAGAATTGGTGAAATCCGGGATCATTTAGGGGTTTCTGTGGCTTCTAGAGACAAGGTTCAACTGCCTGGGTAGGTGGGTTAACACTTGCTCCAGGAGTCTATCAATTCAAAAATTTGAAGCGGACCACAGGCCAACAAATACAATTTATGATAATGCTGTCTCATATGAGGCTACCTGGCCTCGTTTCCCATCATCTAAATACAAAGACCCATCCCCATCATGGCGGATAAGCAGAAAAGAACTCAAATTCACGAATATTAGCTTCTCCCCTTCCCCTTTTACATGATGCCACGATAGATCCTCGACCGAACCTTCGAAGACCCACCGCCAGTAACCGGGTTATCGCCAGGCAATTTAGCCAATGTTCCGTTCTTTCCAACATCTTCACCTGGCTCCGCAACCTCAGGTTCCTGGTCACTGGCTGCGCCCTCACCGAGCGAACACTCGGGAGCGTTCATCCCGTCCGGACCGGTGCATGTCGCGAATGCATTCTGGAGAGCCTCCTGGTCAGTCCATCCGTTGATAAAGTCGCCGTGGAACCCGTAGCCGGTAGGGTCACCCATAGCATAAACGAGGTTTTCGTAATCGTCGTATGGGGAAGTGTCATAGAAGAATTCGTAAAAGATGGAATAGATGGCGTTGGGGTGAGATTCGGGGCAGACTCCGCCATTGTACGAGCCGATTTCTGGGTATGCCATCTAGATGGGCTTGTTAGGCCGCGTCCCTGGAACTTGAAGATGAAAAGCACTACTTACGTGACTCTTGTGGTCATCGGAGTCGAGGTTCTTACCATCCCAGCAGGATGGGAAATAGACCTGGGTTCTGATTCTAAGGCAAGGCTCTTCGGGAAGCGACTTAGTTTCCGTGGAATCGCCATCTTTCAGGCACATGTGGGAGATGGCTTGCTGCTCAATGTTGGACTCATCGTAGGTTCTGCGGGCAAGTAAGGTTAGCATCCGCCACGGCTAACCGAGATAGCAGAATATAGCTGCTTACCGAAGGGTTGGGTCTCCAGCGACCATTCGCAGCCCGGCGGGAGGAGCCAGAGCGACGTTCTTGTTTTGATCATTGTCACACTCAGTAGCACCGGAAGTATAGTTGCATGCTCTGTTGAGATAGTAGACAGCCTTGAAAGATTGAAAGTTAGTTTCTAATACCAACAACCCCTTCGGGGATACGGTCAACTTACGTTTCCTTGGTTCTCCACCATTTCAAACTGGCCATCCGATGTCTGATGATACAGCTGTGGGACCCAGTAGCTGCTCTTATCAATGTCCTTGTCGCACGTCGTGCCCATGGAGTTCTTAGCGGTGTCGGCATCCATTGTTCGCTGAAAGGCGGTGCCTCCAGCGACAACGTGGACATGGCCGGAAGCCACGCCGGGGTCAATAATCGGGTCGGAGCGTTGAATTGTGAGAGTATTACAGCTAACGGTGATCTCGTCCGTGGTCTGGCCGTGGCTCAGGGAGGAGAGAGAAAGCAGCACAGCTGCAAGGGCAGAATTGGAAAAATGCATCTCGAAGATATTCAATATCGTCTTTTGATATGCTGAAAAAGAAAGACTGTCACGCACACAATCTCATCAACAATACGGCTACATTGCCATGAGGCAAGCTGTACCTTTATATGTTCCTCATGCAAGGAAACAGATGCTTCCGAAGCACCGTCTTTCCCAGATGGCTTGAAACAGTTAATTAACCTCCACACTGAGATGGGGAGATGATCCTTAAAAATCAAGCGTTCTCCGCAAAGAAATATGCCATGCCCGTCTCATGTTACAGACAGATGTCGACGCTTTCCCTCACTAAGCGCTCACGAGGCAACTATAAGCCAGTAAGAAGATGAGAAGACGAGATGAACCAGAATACCAGAAGATCTCTCCCGTTCGTGATCCACTGTAATATCCAAACAAAACGCATATGGATCCCGAGAATGATTTGCCGATATTCTATATCGGGTGAAGAGTCGACAGAACAACCATACCCCCAGACTCTGGAAGCCCTGAGAAGACAATTAAGGTTACATCTGTGGATATCAGTAGCCGTTAAGCATCATGTGCTACCCATCTATTGGGTTGTCCCTGACCCACAAACGTTCCTGAATCTATGCCTTCTGACAAGAAACATCGTGGTTGAGAAACAACAGAGGCGCCGAACCCTTGGATCCCCAAATTCCCCAAACCCCGAGATCGATTGCTCAGCGGAAGTTCGGGTAAACAAACACAAACCATTGTATGGCCTGTTCATTGTCCGAATGGGGAATATGGGTTTTGTGGTGTTTTAACTCACAGCAAGAACCCTGCCCCTTGTTTCGTCCCGAGCAAGGATGGCATCGGCATTGAAATATCAGCGACCCAGGGTGTTTATATGTACAAAGGAACAAAGACGTTGCAAAATGAATGCCTCGGATTTCGCTCGTTTGCTTGAGAAGGAACCTGAGAAGCTGATTTGTCTCGCTTCAGAAGCCAACAAACAACAACATCTATTGTTCGCTCTGACCTCTTGTTCAAAAATCTATGAGTGGAATGCGACTGCTTTAATGGGTCGAGCTAGGATAGTCAGGTGATCATCCCTTTCCTTCCAAGGTTCCCAAATTTTCTGACAAGTCTGTTAATTAATTTTTTCAATGAGTCTCCCATTCTGGTCGACTTATCTGGTCCATATCAACAGCTTCCATGGATTGAGAGGTTATATATAAGTAGTCAAGTGCTCACCCCTTTCTCCAAACCAATCCCTCATTTTGCGGTAACATCGGTCTCCTACAATTATCCCCTTGAACTCTTTCCTCCACGATTCTTCTCGCGATGAGTGTCCCATCGAGTTGGGTCGGTTTGATTCTTCAAGATATATTCGATCTTTGTGTGTAGTCGTCGGACCAGGGGTGGAAAACTTGGACAATGGAATCAGTTCGCCGAACCGGACATCATCAATGCTATTCGCCACTTTTATGGGCACCATCTCTCTTTAAGTCACGATGCAAGCAAAGACGATGAGAAATCGCCCAGGCACCTGCTACAGCAACCTCTTTCAACTCACCACAACTCATCTTGAATCAAGGCATTTGATCTAGATTCGGCCAACGCAATCCCCAAATCCGCATATGGTTTTATGGAGCATCCGTGGAATTCCGTAGTCCTGCCAGTCTGCAGACCCCCCGTACTGTCAAGACTTCTGGGTTTCGCAGCCCAAACCTAACTTATCAATGCAGTCACCCTCTGCCTTAGTGACAGCTATTAGGATACCAGACTTTAGAGAAGAAGGGGAACCCCCCTGTATCTTTGCTCTGAACATGTTTGTCTTGCTGCTGTGGGATGCGATCCCATGAAGGCGGATAAGAATAACGCAAGCTCTTCCACATCATCGACGGCAGCCTTGAGCGAATCCCTGATAAGAATTAATATTATAAGGAGGCTGCTTACTTGTGGGTATTGCGGTGATGTGATTCCTGACGGAGCTAACGCGGAACTATACGGAGATAAAAGTAAGCAACAGCGACGACCGAAGTCGGTTCCCCGCGAAGTATAAAATGCAGCAGTAAGACCACGTTATTTTCCGACCAAAACATCCCTCATTAATATTATTTCCAAGATGTCGACTGTGATTGTATTTGGCCCGACGGGCAACATCGGTTCCGTCGCGGCACGCACTGCCCACGAGAATGGAGCCAAGGTTTTCCTAGCTATGCGCGACCCTCAGAAGCCTATCCCAGGGTTGAGTGCAGAGAAAGAACAGGCTGGAAACTTTGAAAGGGTTCAAGCCGACCTGAATGACCCCGAGTCCGTCGCTGCGGCAGTTCAAAAATCCGGTGCCCGGCGTGCCTTCATCTATTTCGCTTTCGGGACGCCTGACCACATGAGGTCCACACTGCAAGCCCTTAAATCTTCAGGCATTGAATTTGTCGTCTTCCTAAGCAGCTTCACCGTTTCGGGTAAGCTGGGCGACATTCAACCCAGTGACATTATTTCGTACGTTCACGCCCAAGTCGAGATTAGCCTGGATGAAATCTTCGGGGAGGAGAACTACGTGGCCGTGCGACCCGGAGCATTTGCTACAGAAACGCTTCAACGCAAGACCGCTATTAATGCCGGGGAAGTGAAACTCTATGCGCCTGACTTCAAGTTCGACCTCGTCACGCCCATCGACATGGGTCGTGTCAGCGGCACGATTCTTACGCATGGACCACGCAACAATCAGCGCAAGGTGTATGTGTATGGACCCAAGTTCCTTTCCCAGAAAGAGGCCGTTGAAACCATTGCGAAGGTCTTGGGGAAAGAAGTTAAGATCTCGAATATCACTGAGCAGGAGGAGCTGGAGACCCGACTCCAAGCCGGCACCCCTCGGCCGATCGCCGAATACTTAGTGCAGACATTGGGAAAGGCTGATGGGTGGCATCGTACAAATTACGAAGAGGGCGTTGAGAATGTACAGCTGTACACGGGCAAACCTTCGACGGGATTTGAGGAGTGGGTGGAGGCTAACAAGGAGCGTTTCAGCGTCTGATACTGGCAACCATTTGCGTTGCTCTTCGGACGTCAAACAGCGGCTATCAATGAGGAACTTGTAGTTTAGTTAAAGCATTTTGAAAGGCCAAATCTTCACTTTACAAATTAATTACCACTGGAATCTCTGAGGGTCATTTTCTTGGCTGTCAGGGAGGCTCTCCTGTATACTATCTCACTCGTTTGGTTCCCCCAACATCAACTAGGTTTACTGAAGCAAGAGTAACACCGTGGTCTGTCGCTGAAACTCGCTATCAGAAGAATGAAGTTTGCATGCAATAGCCATGTTGGAGGAAACTGTGGCCTGTCGACTGAAAGAGGATGTCAGGAGAGACCGAATTAATTTGCTTAAATCGAAAACATTGAATAGAGAATCTCAAAATGTTTCGGTAAAAGGTGGTAAAAACCCACTTCCCTTGTTCTTTATATCTACCGCATTGTCAAACGGTAAGAGAATTTGATGTCATCTCCGAAGAATAAGGCTCACAGTTTTCGATCTCCTGTACGACTTGGTCACCTGACTCCGCCAGTCATTGTAGCTTCCCTTGATATTTCTCAAAACTTCTCCTTGTTCTATTGATCCGTATTTCTCTTCACCTCAGTCAAAGAGAACCATGGCTGCCCAATCTTATGAAAGCCTATATGAAGAAGTAAAGAGGCTGATGCCCGATTCACTTCGAGATAATGGCTGGTATCTTGTCACTGTCCGTTCCTGAAATTGCCCCTCCTATCCCCCACCACATATCGAAGTACCTCTCGTACTTCACGCCTTCGTATTATCAGACTAACTAATCCCTCCTAGGCCGCATCCCTAGTCGCCTGTGGCAAACCCTCAGAACTTGGAAATCTATATACGTACATCATAGAAAAGGAGCGTCCGCATCTAAGAGCAGACCCGAACCCGGATGGGGAGAGAGCTCTAATGGCGCGATTCAGCGACCTCCTCATGAAAGAGTGGACGCTTGTTGGGATCCCAATTGTTATTGGGGCGATTGTCTCCTTGGCGAAGGTTGAGAGGCCTATTGATCCGAAGGAGGTCAAATTGGGGGAGCAAAGGTGTTTAACTCTTTTTCTTTCATTGGGGGAAGAACTTTCCCCTTCCATGTTGCATGTTGCTTTTGTTTTCACATCCCTCGAGGAAATGTACCGTCGTAGAAAGACATATACTAACATTTCAAACTATCGGGGACAATCCCCCATTCCTTCTGTTTCCAAAAAATAGACAAAACATCGACATGAACAAGGCTATCCCAGAACAAGGCACCAAACTCCTCGAAGACATGTATAGGGAGAACCTCGAACCCATCCTCTCAACCTGGGGTTCAATGCGAAAGGACTTCGAGTGGTTAGAGAAGTCCGTGATTTACGGGCTCTTTCTCGCAGATGACAGCATTCTTTCCCCTGTGGAAGCTGTGTTGGTTAGTCTTCCGGCGATCATGTGTCAGGGTCTGGGTGGGGCGACGATTTGGCATCTGCGAGGGCTAAGGAGATTGGGGTGCAGTGTTGATGAGGTGGAGAGTGTGCAGAAGGCGGTTGAAGCGGTAGCGAATTGGTCTGGGAGATCAACGTCGGGGTGGCCGAGAGTCACGGATATCAAGGATGAGATGTAGATTTTTCTTTTCATTAATATTGAGACAAAAGACAAATATACAAGATGTGATTTCTTTTATGATACAGCTCGGTAGCTCCAGCAGAGTGTTTTCTGTCAGCAACTGAAATTAGGTAAAGAGGATAATACCTCAAGAGATACCTTAGGATCCCCTATATGGATGCTAGCATGGTTTAGCTAGCCCAAAAGCAAGATTTGCTTCTTTTATTGGCTTCTGGAAGTGTGGTTGCTTCCAGCTCGTCATTCCTCATACCCGTCCGTGAAAATGATCAGGGTTCACGAACAAGACGGTCCGAAGTGAAACCTTCTGGAAGCCAGGGGGGACGACGAAGGGCCCAGCCTCATATTCCTAGTTGGGTTATGATCTGGGCTTCCCCCATGATCTGGTCTGAGACAAAGTCTCGTGGATGGGACGTAGATTAAAAAAAGCTACCGCCACTGTATGCCAAGAAATTTCAAGGGAGTCTTCTTTGCGCCTTTTCCTACTTCAGCTTTCTCGAGAAAGATGCGGGAGTAACCTTGATGACGATCAAGTTAGCAATTACTAAGCCCTAGGGAAAACGGACATGACTAAAAGGAGAGTATCCATACCTTTCACATCCAGGGCAAGAAGTTGATATTCGAAATCTTTTTGCCCTTGGCCCTTAATCAAGTGCACGCTCACAACACCGGAGTTTCTTGGACCCGCGACCTACATCCATATATTAGAAAAACAATATCTGAAGATCAGAGCCAAGCTCACTCACATTAAAATTCATTTTCAAATGCTCCTGTCCCAATCGATCCTTCTCAACGGTGGAGCTGTAGGTAGTATAATCAGCTTCGTTCCATGCCAGACCTACTCAGAGGAAATCACATACGCGATTGGTCTATTCCGAGTCCATTTATTCCAAGAAGCTTCCCCATAAGCCCGTATCTTCTTGCTATTCCCGAGCAATTCAACACATCTCGAATCGTCCTTGATGCGGTCCACCGCTCGGTTAAAATGTCGAGTTTTGCTATCCGAAGCGAAAACGTCCATATATAGGAATGTAAAGACACCACCCTAAAAAGAAAAGGCCCCGATTAGCCAAGTGCTCTGGTATATTGCATCCTCTTCTTCGCCCGCTGGTGCGACCAGGAGTTCCTTACAGTCATAACGGCACCTATCAAAACAACCACAAAATTCATCGACTGCTGTGTAGCCCGCGCCGCTTTCTCTCGCCTGCTCAGCTCTCCCCATCGTACTCTGCCATCGTCGCTTGCGACCGTAACTTGCTTCCTCGCCGAACCCGTGCCCGTCGTCCCGCTTAACCTCCGGCAGGTGGTCGTTAAACTGCGGGCATTTTGTAGATTGCTTTTGCTAGCTAAGCTGCGGTCGATCGATCGAGTTATCGGGCCATGCGGAGAGACCCGCGACAGCGACGGGTGGAATCGAAGATATCGGCTCATGTTGGCTGTAGTTCACAGTCTAAATCGCCTTCCATTGGTGATCGCTTGACGAGAAGCGTAAAATCTAATTGTTCTTCGTTGCTGTGATGTGTGAAGAGAGCTCCAGGTTCTTGATATCAGAAAATTACGGTGGCCGGGGCTTACCCACTTCACATTATTTATATATCATGTGATTACCGGGTATACCCAGCCTCTATCTTGTTACTTCAATATAGATCATGACAACTATCTTGTTGGATTTTGTTGGATTCTATCCCTGGGCTAAAGGATGATCGCCTAGTTATGTAACACTCGATGATAAGCATCACTTAATTCAACATATTTATACTCTGCTGAACACTATACCTGGTTCCCTATTCGCACGAATTATTACCCGAAGCTCGTGAATCAAAATGATAGATCGAGCTATTCATCGACATAATCAGGATCTCCATCCTGGGCTAGGGCTTATCTAAAACCAGGAGTATAGATATAAACTCTATATAAACAGGCCAGTTCGGGGTTTCATGGCCCGAATATCATGTTCCTAGAGAAAGGGTCCCCAGGGGAGAGAGCCGGGTTGGCCCCATTAAAGCAAACTAGTGGTTTTTCCTTGAACCTCGTATGTAGAAGCTTGTTTATGTTTCATGCTTAAATGGCTTCCTTCAATGTGTCCAATGATTCATAAAACGCTCGCATTCCTCTAAAGAGAAGAGGGCTTTCAATTCTCAAAGGAAAATTGAACTCCACAGTTTAAAACTTCAGGTGCCCACTATCTAGCTACCTTCCTGATTCCCAAGGTTCCGTGGACCATCTTTACAAACATGAAATTCCTTATTTCTTCCGCCGCAGCTTTCTCGGCTCTGCCTGTGCTCGCCGCTGGCGCAGCTGGAGGTCTAGCAGGACTAGACTGGAGTATCGCCAACACCCCTGAGACAGGTTTAACAGACATCGTCTTCCCAATCAGAGTCGAATCTGCGGTGCCTGAAGAAGGTTACTACTTTGCACAATCATTCAAATTTATGAACCCACCTCCAGGGAACACCGGCATCAGCCATGTCGGAATCGAGCCACGTAACGATATCGCGAACAACACCTATGTCATGGCAGTATTCTCCACATCTATCAATGGCACTACATCAGGCGACGTGTTCTGCTACCCAGACTATGGGCGCTGCACCACAGCTGTCCAAATCAACCACACCGACCCATATAACATCCATGTGTGGCCTGGCGAAGTAGAAAACCTCTGGGGATGTTCAATGACAAACTCAAGGACGGGCGATAGGTGGCATGTGGGGAGCTTTGAGCTGCCGGCGGGGACCGGAGGTATTGAGGGAAGCCAGTCTGGGTTTATGGAGTATGAGCCGTGGAACGAGGAGCCGTCAGAGGATTGCACGTCGTTGAGCTATACATCTGTTGTCTTTGGGGCTCCGAGAACTCAAACTGTGGGTGCGGGTCCGGGAACGATTGGAAAAGGATATGAGAAGGGGGTTTGCATGGGCGAGGTTGATTTCGAGACCGAGACGACCGAAGAAGGCACAAAGATTGCTTTTGGCTTTCAGTAAGAGAGGATGTTAGAGCTTGATGGACATGGGCTCCCACTTACTGTCACTACCGTCGCTACCGATATTCCATGATGTATAAAAATATATGTTCTTCGCCTCCATTGCTTGACAGTCCTGCATGTTTTTGAGATGATATTACTATTCAATATTAGCTTAAGCCAATGCAAATGTATATACTTCCAACATATGGTCTGATTACCCTAGCAAAAAGAGATATTCGAGCGGCACTGTCATTGGTTTCTACTGCACAGCTGGAATTTTACATACAGAATGAGAGGACCTGTGAAATTGTCGCCGAAAATAACCGCTACTGAGGCTGTTTACGGCCACATTTCCACTCGTAACTCTCAGCGGCGAGCCCCCTCAGAAAGAAGGCAGCTAGAGGAACAAGTCGACTCATCATGCCGTTCAGTGCCTGTGGCAATCTGCCTCCCTTCGTCGGTTATCCCCAGTTGGCAATTTGGTCTTCTTCCTTACGGTCGTCGAAGCCAAGGGAATCTGTGGCGACATAGTGCGAATTATAGTTAGTGTTTACGCTTTCTGTCTATGAAGCAATGTCTTTTTAAACTGGGAGTTCGTCATCCGATCATCTCAAGATTTGAAACTCATCTTTATTTAATTTTATTCCATTTTGACTAGGGCCGAGAACTCATGAGGAGCTTCAGGTAGAGAAATATTTCTGACGAGTTACATAAGACCAAGACCAAGATCAGGATACAAGAGGTATGGTGTCAAAGTAACTTGATAATGGTCGTGTTCATCTCCTCTCGCTCCAAAGTCAGAAAACGAAAGGAAGCTGTCGGATGATTTAACGGGCAGTAACTTCATTCGATTTCTCTTCCAAAGATAAGGTAACGACAGTAGCCCGGGAACAGCATCTCTCCCAACAGCACCAGAAGAAAGCATCCATCTCTCGGAGAGCTAACAAGAGTCCACCGGTTCCTTCGAACTAATTCGTCGACTTTGCATACGAGACGACGCGAATCTCAGCGTCACTGATTTCGAAGTATCTCTTGTACGTCACCTCAATGGTCGTCGATTGTTGAAGACATTTGGCAATCGTGTCCTCAAATTTATCACAGTCGTGTCCGATTCCATGAGGAAGCCAAAATCCGTAGTAGGCGAAAAAATTGCCGGCAGCAGCTTGAGAATCACATTTGAAATGTTTCGGGAAACTGCTGCTCATGAAGTTGTTCAGCTTATCTGTACGAATGCGACCGAGAATTCCCGTGAACTCTATCAATTCGAACAGTTTCGCGGGTTCAGCACAACCGCGAGCGATAGCAATGGCCAGCCAATCCAGAGGCGCTTCCCAGTTCTGCCAATTCTTGAACGGGCCCGGAAACATTTCTCTCTCGCGAATAACGAAATCAAAGCAACCAAGATACGTTGCTACGGTGTTTATTCCCTCAGTGCTTTCACTGAAATCAATAGGTTCTCCCAAGCTGGTTTCGCAATTAAGAAATCCCTTTTCACAAAGAAGAGAGAATAGTTCCCACATCGCAACCTGTTGACGACTGCGCCAGTAGAGGACTTTTAGTAGAGAGTCGTAATCCGGATTTGGGAGCTGAAGCTCGGAGAACACATTTCCGTCGTCAATATAGGGGCTGTAGCTGTTGCACGCGCTACCTGCCTCTTGAACCAGTGTCTTGATTGCGGCCTGAGCTTGTGGGCTCTGCGGTTTGGTTCTTTCCTGTCGAATTCTGTTGAGTAAGGCAAGGTCAAGGCAGGGCCATTCCGCACGCTGGCGCCTGTAGTTACGATCACGATTATACGTAACGTCGGCATTTTCACGGACGAGAAGGTCCTCCAGAAGTGTGACCGCTGCAATTTTACCCGGAGATAGGTAGGACATGTACGTAGACGGTTTTACCCCAATATTATGCGGAGCAATATTTCGCATCGCATCCGTCATGAACTGGTCGTGTGCTTCGGCCGTTGTTTTCTGAACTGATTGCTCCCCTTTCTTTGGGGGGGGTTGGGTTGGCTAGAGACTGAACGAAGTACCTCGAGAAACTTCAACGACAAGTAGTAGTTATAAAATTTGAGAGTTCTAGAATAGATATCCCAAGAAAAATAGAGCAAAGATACGACTCAAGAAGAAGGTTAGAGATGTTGTAAGGCAGAGAAGAGAGAAGAGAGAAGAGAGAAGTATATAGGTGCGAGAAATAGGTGAATGAGATCAGTGAATAAAATAAGTGAATGAAAGAAGCGAAAAGTGCAATGAGTCAAGTATGATGAATGAAAGATATTGATATTCAAGTCATCATCTTCTGTCATTGATCATACTTTACACAATACATCATCAAGTCTGGTATAAACTGTGTTCCCATGCCTGGAAATAGATTGATGATGTGTAGATGTGTGACGCGTTGACAAAATGCCAACATTGCTCTCAGCTAGCACTGCATCAACCGCAGAGTTGTAGCTTAGACCCAATCCAAGTGTCTCTTTTTTTCAGTGAAGTGATTGATAAATGCCGCAGCTGAGACCCGATTGATAACATTCCGCGAGATGTCAACATGCACGATGGCTCTATTTCCAAGTCGGATTTATCCAGTATAGAGCTATGATTCCCAACCCCTTTTCCTGATGGACTGGAAACAGCAAAACTGTTCGAATGCGGGAATTCACAGGTTCTCATTTAGGTCTGCGTCTGTCCGAGGACGATACCTGTATAGATTGTCAGCGTTACTGCCGCCCAGTTCGATTCTTTGTTCAAAATCTAAAAGAATTGTTTACTCTTTCTCTACAATTCAATGGGATCAATCAGCTGTTGAGGATGTTTCCCATGTTCCGGGTAGAATTTTTAAACGCTGTCTTTTCCCGTAAGATCGTTTTCCGATTTTGTTTGGCTTGTATGCTTGTATCTACATCCCGTCCCGACGAACATGCCTGGCCATTCTAAACGGCCAAACCTTTCAACCTGGGACAATTGGCTGTGGGTTACAAGAATCCAAAAAAAAAAGCCTGAAAAATAAAGATGACAGCAGATAATATAGATTTCGTGTTCGGTAAAAAGAGCGACTTGCTGTCTCGTCTTCCCCAGTCCTTCTTCATCGATTCATTGAGAAGGAGGTTGTGCTTCCTGCTATCAAAGGTACCCGAAAGGAACACCCCAAGTACGTTAACTGCGTGTGCGCCGTTCAAGAGGTCCAATCGTTGAAACAAGATTGAAGCAAACCACAAACTCATCTAGCGATTGCGCTCGTCTGTTCTCCTGTCCTACGCGCCAAAAGCAGCGTTATGGACCTCGTCGTAAAATGACGAGAGGTCATCGACTCTACTTTGCTGATCTTCTGGCAGCGACGAGCGCATGACCGATAAATACTTCTTCAAGTCGCGCTTCACACCCTCGTGAAGGGCAAGCGAGATGAAGCCAACTCCGGCCTTGTCCAAAGTGGGCAACTGAGCATTTCAAATGTGTTATTAGCCAAACTAGTACAAAACCTTGGTCCCGGGGCGTCAGATGTTCTAACGGAAAGACATACTTTACTTCCCGAAGCTTCCATTCCCTTCTGGACAATTGGTCTCATATTCTCGACCTCATCTATTAATTCGCGAGAGTCTTCGGGAGATAAGTCGCTCTCGTTTCCCAAACCCGCGGTAGCCTTTTGCAAAGTGTTCCACACATTGTAAAATTTCTTGCCGGCCGGAATCGCGGGGAGGGCACCGCCCTGATAAAAGTTGATGGAGTTCGTGGCTGATTGAATGCCCTCCGAGAGGGTAGACAAATCATCAAGAGCCCGTGAAAGTTGCGGACTATCGGCAGCCGCGATAGAACAAGTTGAAAGACACAAAGCAAGGCTTTTGATAAGGATTTTTGAGAAATGCATATTGCTTAATCGGTGCAGGTAGCAATGGATGTATGTGTGTTCGAAGTTATCTTGATCTGACGTAGTGATTCAAGGTGGGGGCTTTCGATCTGCTCAATCGAGTCTTGGAGGCCATGACCTTTATATAATTCTCAGGAGTCGTGACCAAGGGTCATGGCTCGAGATAGACGTTCATGCGCGAACAACTCAGTGATCGATTCGCTTGCAGCTTTTGCACGTCAACCGATGCAATCAAGGAACTTGATTCTTCTCTCGTTAACATGGCAAAAGGTCCGAAATGCACTGGCAGGAACCTGTTTTCCTGCATGACTGAATATTGAGTCTCATATCCGGATATTGGGGAACTGCATGCGAGAATATCTCCGCCTCCATTTACACTTGCAGGCTTTGTACTCGTGCCACACCCCAGAAAATGTCATAAAGAAACTTGACTTGCCAAATACCCGAAATCTGGAGGCGAGTTCCTGTTTTTGATATTTGTCCTGCATGACTGAAGATTGAGATCTTGATCGCGATTGACGATCAACAGACGATGTGGGACCCGGCGCATGTGGCGTTTTCTGACAGTCAAATAGAAGGTCCGTGTTCCCGACCTGTCTCTGCGCAGAAACTTTGCCGGTTTTATTTGAAGCTTGGAAATCCTTCTTCCGCAACCGAGAGGATTGACAAAATGGCCAACCATAAACCTCACACCGCAATGCGCAATGCGCAGCTTCAAGAACCAAAAGCTCTTTGTGTCGTACAATTCCAGATCTGGAGCGGGAATTGCGTGGGGTTGTCTGTATCAGATAATGTGGAAACCTCATTGGTAAATGGGAAATGTCCTGCTTTTTCTTTTGCTCTATGCTATCTCCATCTCAGCCGTCTTCATGTCGATTAATCCCATTAACATACTAGCCCCTTGTAAAATGTCCTCAGTTGTCTCTCAATGGCCGTCTCGAATGGAAAGAACAAGTGCAATAAATATGCACTGCGATTCCCACCACTTTCGTGGGAGGGCACATACTCAGCGCATATTCATCTTTTGCATACATCCTGAATCAGCCCTCTCTACCAACATTCGACATGGACTCTGCGGACCATACTACCCCTCTCATTAATGGCGAGAAGCCAGATCCTCCCAACGGTCATGCCATTTTCGCATCCCATGACGACCCTATTGTGCCAATGGCTAAAGTCAATGGCTCAACCCCAGAGCACTTAAGCCAGAATGGGATTCCAGCGGTTAACGGTATTTCTTCGGCAGACAATGTCGCGAGGAGCAACGATGACCATCAACCACCACCGCCGCCAATTGCCATTGTTGGCATGGCCATGAGGCTCCCTGGAGGTGTTAATGGATCTGAAGACTTATGGAAGCTTCTAATAGAAAAGAAGGACGGACTGTGCTCTATTCCCGACTCTCGTTATTCCATTAATGCCTATAACGGCCCCTCATCGTCTAATGCGCCGCGCTCTGGTTACTTCCTTCAAGAAGACCCAGCTTATTTTGACGCGGAATTCTTCTCGATCTCTAAATACGAGGCGTCAAGGTTGGACCCGCAGCAGAGGCTTCTGCTGGAAATTGTTTGGGAATGCATGGAAAACAGTGGTCAAACATCGTGGCAAGGAAAGGATACCGGTTGCTTTGTTGGTGTTTTTGCGGAAGATTGGCTAGAGATCTCGACCAAAGACGTGGGTCACACCGATCGATTCAATGTATTTGTCAGAGACTTCGCGCTTTCAAATCGGATATCATACGAGTATGATCTTAAAGGCCCAAGGTGAGAGACAGCTTATAAACGCCAAATCTGCAAATTCCGTAACTGACACAGTCAAGCGCCACGATCAAAACCGCTTGCTCATCCACCTTGACGGGTCTGCATGATGCATGCCAGGCAATTTATTCGGGTGAATGTTCAGCATCAATCGTTGCGGGGACAAGTTTAATCCTCACTCCGACGTTGACTTCGGCAATGTCTGAAGGTATGGCAGTTTCTCCTGATGGAATCAGTAAGACGTTTGACGCGGCTGCAAATGGATTTGGTCGGGGAGAGGCTGTGAACGCAATTCTAATCAAGAAGCTCGATGATGCCATACGGGATGGGGACCCTATCCGTGCGGTCATCCGGTCTACAGCAGTGAACTGTGATGGTAGATCCCAGACCATCACTTCGCCCAGCGCTCAAAGTCAAGAGCAGCTTATTCGTCGAGCCTACGAAAAAGCGAGTATCTCAGACTTGTCCAAGACAGCGTTTGTGGAATGTCATGGAACTGGAACAAAGCGCGGAGACACGATAGAGACCTCGGTCGTAGGCAGCGTATTTGACAAAGGAATATACATCGGAGGGGTCGGCTTGCACTTGATTCCTACTGCCGTGATAGGTTGCTGACATGCCAAATTCAGATTAAACCGAACGTTGGTCACTCAGAAGGTGCCTCCGGAGTCACCAGTGTCATAAAGGCTGCTCTTGCACTTGAACGCAAGGTCATACCGCCGAATGCACACTTCAACAACCCAAATCCTAAGAGTAAGAGCGCAACTCAAGTTACGAACATCTTGTCTGCCCAGAAACTGACACAACGAAGTCCCCTTCAAAAGTGCAAATCTCCGGGTACCCACAGAGCCAACTGCCTGGCCGGATGACCGTTTGGAAAGAATTAGTGTCAATTCTTTTGGTGTTGGCGGAGCAAACGCGCATGTAAGCCGTACCGTATATTGGATTTGTAGATTTTTGTCACTAAAGAACCCCAGTTGATTCTTGACTCCGCGGCATCATTCTGCCCGGAAACGCTGTCAAACGGCGCGATCCACCAAAGAAACTCTCGACTTTTGGTTCTTTCAGCGAAAAGCCCGTTCTCTCTGCAAAAGAGGATTGAGGGAATACAAAATTATCTTGAAACTCATCCAACGAATCTTAACGATCTAGCCTTCACTCTGGGCCTCAAGAGAGAACACTTAACCCACAGAGCGTTTATTGTTGCGGACGAAAATTATTCAAAAGGTGGCAATGGAAAGGTTCAGAAATCAGAAGGCGACCGTTTCCACGGGGCAACATTCGTCTTCACAGGGCAAGGAGCACAGTGGCCTGAGATGGGCAAGACCCTAATGGCAAGCTTTGAGAGCTTCTTGCACGACATTAGGATGATGGATGAGGTTCTGCAATCACTGCCGGATAGCTCTCCATGGAGTATAGAAGGTTTGAATGCCCTGACTGCTCTGTGAGTTTTCGATTGTAAACTTACTCACATTTTCCTTGCAGAGGAGCTCGCGAAACCAGAAGCCACATCCCAAATTAACCAAGCCGAGTATGCACAGCCTCTGTGCACCGCGGTCCAAATCGGAATATCTAACTTATTGGCATCCTGGGGTGTTCATCCTTCCTCGGTTGTTGGTCATTCAAGTGGCGAGGTTGCAGCTGCATATGCGGCCGGTGCTATTACAGCCGAAACAGCCATCACCATCAGCTATTATCGTGGTCAGGTAATAAAACGAGCTGCAAGATCGGGGGCGATGGCCGCTGTGGGTATGAGTAACGATGATGTACAGCCATATCTCGAAGACGGCGTAGTCGTCGCCTGTGAAAACAGTCTCCGGAGTATCACTCTCTCGGGTGATGGTGCCGGACTAGATAGGACTTTAGAGCGAATAAAGTCAGATCATTCCGACATCTTCCACAGACGCCTCCGCGTAGAAGCGGCGTATCACTCCCGTGAGTACCATGTTTCCTATTTGAATTCACGGTTTATTTCGGGCGCTCTCTTTGCTGCTTAAAGTGACAGCTTACCTGTCACTTGCGAGTTTCCCGCTACAGAGGACTAACGGAAAATATAGACCACATGAAGAAAATAGGAGATGCATACGAGAACCTCATGGAGCCTATCATTAGGACCAATAGATCTATGGTACCCATGTATTCCACCGTGACCGGTGAAGTCATTTCGGACCCGAGACAACTGCAACCAGCATATTGGCGCCAAAATTTGGAATCACCAGTGCTTTTCCGATCCGCAATCAAGAATGTCTTGGGTGACACCGAAAATAACCATGTCCTGCTAGAAATTGGTCCCCACTCAGCTCTATCCGGCCCTCTTCGACATATATTTAATGAAGAAGAGAGAAAGGTTAAATTGGAATACGTCCCCACCCTCCTGAGAAGCCAGGATCAAGTTACTTCTTTGCTCGCAACCGCAGGTCAGCTACATTTATGCCATGTTCCTGTCGACCTTGCGGCTATTAATGGACATGGCCGCATTCTCACGGATATTCCTCCATATCCATGGCGACATGACAAAAAGTACTGGCATGAAAGCCGTCTGACCAAAGAATGGAGGTTGCGTGAATATCCTCAGCATGAACTTCTCGGTTCTCGTTTACCTGGATCCACGGACCTTGAGCCTGCCTGGAGAAACATCCTTTCTCTTGAAAACGTACCTTGGGTATGCGATCATAGATTCGGCACGGATATTGTCTTTCCAGGCGCTGGTTATATCGCCATTATAGGTGAGGCAATTCGTCAAGTCTCAAAGGTTCACGATTACACGATCAGAAACTTGTTCAATAAAACGCCGTTGGTTTTGAAACAGACCGCCCCGACAGAAATCATCACTAGCTTGAAACCAGTCAGACTCACCAACAGCCTCGACTTAGCATGGTATGAGTTCACAATCACGGCTTATGTCAAGGATAAATGGGTCAAATGTTGCATTGGCATCGTCAGGGCTGGAGATCAAGGTGAACATCTGGTCAATGAGATTCCAACTTTCCCCAGACACCTAGGAAAAGAACTATGGTATGAGACATTGAGAAACCACGGAACGGATCTTGGTCCCAGATTCCGGCTTCTTGAGAATATATCGGCGAATCCACTGAAGCAAGAAGCTGCGGCTACGATGGAGCTCAATGAACGGGATAACGGAAGCCAGTACACTCTTCACCCTGTAGTAATAGATCAGGGGTTTCAAATGGTAGGTATAGCATCAACCCAAGGACTTACTCGCCGAGCGGGCAAATCCAGGATGCCGATCTCGGTAGAGGAGATTTACGTCAGTAACGCCAGGGAAAGTATCTCGCTGGCTGCGAGCCTCGAGAAGTTCGACCCGAAGCAAAAAGTCTCAACACCGGCCGACGTTTTGGCAATATCGGAAAGTATTGTGACTTTCTCAATGAAAGGAGTCGTATTCGTTGAAGTGGGACATAACGAGGATCCCGGGGAATTTGGCGTCCCTCTGGCCTCACGGATCGAGTGGCAGCCAGATGTTGACTTTGTGCCGGGAAAGGGCCTCCTCTCCCCAGCTATCACAAAGACGGAACCAATGGACCTGCTCGTGAAGTTGGCTTTGCTAACAGCTATTGAAATGGCAAATCGCGTTCAAGATTCAGATCCGGACTCTGACTACTCTAAGAAATACGAAGCTTGGGTGAATTCCAACCTCTCCAGAGTCCAAGAGATATACTCCATGATACCAGGATCCGGAAAATGGAAGCCAATCGACATGTCTACTAGGCAAGAGCTTTTCGACGAACTTGCCTGTGCGGCTGCGTCATCCAGTCCGGAACTAAAACCTTTCGGGAAGATTCTGCGCAGAGTCCTCGACGCGCTCGAGGGAGAAATATCACCAATGGAGTTCTTCATGGAGGATGAGGGGTGGAGGTCTGTTTATGAATTTGCAGCGACTTGGGCGGATTGGAGCAAATTCCTGACTTTGCTTGGGCATTCAAACCCGTCGATGAAGGTTCTCGAGATCGGTGCAGGAGTGGGTGGAGCCACGGCGGCCATTGTCAACGCCCTACACACGCAAGAAAAAGTACGGCAATATTCGAAATACATCTTTTCGGATGCAAGTCGTGATCGCGTAACAGAAGCAAAAGAAATGTTTTCCAAAAACCAGGCGTTTGAATACGAAGTTCTCGACATAAATCGGGATCCATTCGAGCAAGGGTTTGTGAAGGAGAGCTATGATTTGATCATCATCTCAGATGTAAGCCAGACTAAGCTAGCTCAAATATGTAGCTGACAATATACTAGATGCAGCACACAGCAAGACACACCAGCCAAGCCCTTCGGAATATTCAACAGCTCCTCGTCCCTGGTGGCCGCCTGCTGACACGCGATTTCCTACCGGGTAAGTTCTCGACCTTTACTCTCGCAAACCCTTCTTCTGCATGATGCTAATTGTTTGTAGATGTCCCGACAGTGGATTACATCATGGTAAGTACATTTCAGGACAGATAAAAGGTGCTCCTTTACTGATAACTAATCTCCATAGGGTATGCTTCCGGATTGGCAATTATTTAGAAGCTCCAGGTCCTCAGGGCGGGTAAGTTTCTCACGAAACCGTTGGGAGAAGGAACTCCAAGCGGCTGGGTTCATGGGTGTGGAGGCGGACGCCTCTGGATTTGGGTATCCATGGGACCTGAAGCTTGGGACCGTATCACGGGTACCCTATCCTGTGCCGTCCAAAAAGAAGATCAATTTCCTTTATGGATCGAATCGGGAGCGATGGTCTAAAACCGTCAAGCGACTATTCACTCAGGATGGTTATGCAACCGACTGGTGCACGCTTGAAAGCTTACCCCCGGCAGACGAAGACGTAATAGCCTTCTTGGACCTGGAAGGGCCATTTTTTGACGCCATATCCAAAGAGAATTACGACGCCTTTATTCAATATTTGTCTAGTAGAAAAGGGCGAACGTTGTGGGTTACGAGGCCAACGCAGATGAGCTGCAAAGATCCGCGCTTTGGCTTCGTCCTGGGACTCGCCCGAACCATCAGATACGAGGCAATGCTTGATTTTGGGACCCTTGAGATAGACAATTTTGATGCTACAGCAGCCAAGAGGGTCGTCGACGTGTATGAGAAATTCGCGAGGCAACATTCTACAGATCACCAGGATCCTGAGTGTGAGTTCTCTCTGCACCAGGGAACCATATACACAGCTAGGTTTCACTGGATGCCCCTTGAGCAGCAGCAACTTCCTTCACCCGAAACCGACATTCCTAAAAGCTTGGAGGTTGCCAGCCCAGGCGATTTGCACTCCCTGGCATGGGCAGAGAAGGATGTCGGAGAGCTGGGTCCAGACGAGGTAGAGGTCAACATTACCCATGTCGGTTTGAACTTTAGGGTATGTATACACCTTTCACACGAGATCAAGGAGTAACTTGCTGACAATCTCGTAGGACGTCATGATTGCCCTAGGTCTTCTGAATGACACCGATAAATGCGGGTTTGAGGCCTGCGGCGTGATCCGCCAAGTAGGTTCATGTACTGTTAACTTAAATCCAGGGGAAAGAGTCGTCGTTTTCGGCAAGGGCCTCTTTACAACGAGGAAAATAGTTTCTTCAAAGTCCTGCCTCCGTGTTCCTGATAGCCTGTCTCCTGAAGACGCAGCTACCCTTCCAATAGCGTATGCTACAGCAATCCACTCACTTATAAATCTAGGGCAATTAGAAAAGGGCCAGGTAAGAAACGGCACGCCGGTGTAATTGAATTTTACGCTAACGTTAAAACAACAGTCGGTTTTGATTCAGTCTGCAAGTGGAGCTGTTGGGCAGGCGGCCATCAACGTCTGCCAGAAGAACGGGGCCGTGGTAAGTTGGATACTCCTCCTTTATACGTAGAGCTGCGACTCACGAGATAAGATATATGCAACGGTCGGAAACGAAGAAAAGGCCCAATTCCTCGTTGGCACGTTTGGAATTCCGCGACGGAATATCTATAATTCAGGAACGGCAGCTTTTCTGTCCGATATCATGCGAGAGACAGCTGGAAAGGGGGTCGATATCGTGTTAAATTCACTCTCCGGTGAACTACTCCATGTTTCCTGGGAATGTGTCGCGAAATTCGGTAAAATGATTGAAATTGGGAAGCGTGATTTTCTCGGCCAGGGGATGTTGAGAATGGACAAGTTCTCTTCAAACCGAGCTTTCTTCGGGGTGGACCTTTTACAGATGTTCCAAGAGTGCCCTGAAAAGTTTCAGCGGTAAGTTCTGTGTCCTAATGGGCCTTGGTATAATATAGACTAACATGATACTAGTCTGCGCGGCCAGGTGAGCAGAGCACTGCAGAGACAGAAAGTTAGGCCCATACAGCCGGTAAAGACGTTCCACGCCAGGAATATTCAAGAGGCATTCAGATACATGCAGGCGAGGAAACACATTGGCAAAATAGTGGTAGAGATGCCCACTAATACCTCGGAACTTCCTGCAACAATAAAGCCAACTACAGTATTCTCGTCCGAGGGTGCTTATATGCTGATCGGAGGATTGGGAGGTATTGGTCGCGCTGTGTCAATTTGGATGGTTGAGAATGGAGCACGACACTTGACATATCTATCTCGTTCAGCGGGAAGTTCCGCCGACGACAAATCTTTCATCGAATCTCTTCAATTCCAGGGCTGTAACGTGTCCGTGGTCGCAGGGAGCGTGACAAAGATGGATGACGTAAAGCGAGCCGTCGCGGCATCTTCTAGGCCAATTGCTGGTGTGATCCATCTGTCGATGGTTTTGCGAGTAAGATTTCCATTTGGGCACAACTACCTATTTCGCACCATTTTGAGGAATCTAGCATTACTGACATCCTAACCCTACAGACTGGGCCTCTATTTCAATCTCCCCACGAGGATTGGAGTGTCGTACAGGCACCGAAGGTCGATGGACTTTGGAACCTACATAACGCAATGTCTTCTGAGCAACTTGACTTCTTTGTAGCGTTCAGCTCAATTGCCAGTATCTGCGGAAACATGGGTCAAGCCAACTATGCGGCTGCTAACTCCTTCGTCGATGCATTTGCCAAGTATCGCTGGAGCCAAGGCCTGCCTGTTTCAGTAATCAACTTGGGGGCAGTAGGAGATATCGGATGTATCCCACAAGCACCGGGATATTTGAAAGCAGCACGTGCTGCATCACTGCGTTTGCTGAACGAGAAGGAGGTTATTGATTCCGTTCAAGTGGCAATCAGGAGATCAAAAAGTTCTCCCTCTACCGCGTTCCTGCCAGAACATATTCGGATCATTGCTGGAATGAGTTCTTCCAAGCCCCTCTCTGACCCCACTGTTCGATGTCTGTGGGCGAAAGACGCTCGGTACAGTTTTTATACACACGTCGAACCAAAAGCAGGGGAGGTTTCGCAGAGCACGTCCGTCGAAGATCAACTGAGGAAATACTTATTGGAGGCCCAGCAATATCCTGAGAAGCTGGACGGCCCAAGGGTTGAAGAGCTACTTATGAAAGCAATTGCTAATCGGCTTAATCCACAGCTGGCGGAGGATGCAGATCTTGCCCAGATCTCCAACATGACTGTTGATTCTTTGATGCTTATTGAGACCAACGGCTGGTTACGACGGAACCTGGGGCTGGAGCTTGGGATGGCGGATATTGTGAATGCAGGCAATGTCGGAGCCCTGGCTAAGTTGACATTGAAGCTGCTCCGTGCCAAGTACGCTGGTGACAGGTAACGAATAAACGAGAATCCGACAGCTACTCGCTCAGCGTACTTGGACCCAATACACAGATTTGTAAATCTTGCCCATATCGGCTGTATATATGTGTTCACTAAAGTAGGATAGTTTAAGGTTGACGTCTAAACCGGCTCTCGTTCAAGAAACTGTCACAGCCAGTTAATAGTCTTCGCAGTGCTATTTTCAGACCCCGCATACTTCTAGTAGCCCTAATCGTAGCAAAAAAAAAAAAAAGAACTGCTGCACATTGACTTCGTATCCGATACATCGCGACTTGTCAAATCCCTCGATGCGGTATAAACGATGATTCTTGGTTTAAAGGGAGCCAAAGGGGAATCATAGGTGGTTTCTCCATGTTGTAACCAGTAAATGCGGCTTTTATCTAATCGCGCTGCTCTAGGCCCGCCCAAGCTTTCAAGGCAAAGTTCGTTCTCTATTGCAATTCGGCTCTCGAGCTCGTTGAGACCGTCCACGTCGGGCTTCTTTATCCTTCAATGTATTCCATAAGGTGCAGCAATTCCCGGGTAGCCGAGACAATAACCGCTATTGTCCAGACGGCAACAGCAACTGGGAAGATGCGAGGCTGCCGTTATCTCTCAGGGCAGTTTTGCAATCAAGTTTCTCGATTGTATTCACCCATCAGGCTCAATTCTCTTTGACGAGACATCGCTTGGCCTTAGTATCTTCTTCGCACGGTATACGTGGGTTCTTTGCGTCTTGTCCGTATTCTTGAGGTGAATAGTGGTCTCTCATAAAAGGTGACGGAATAACTGCGATAGAAGATCGGCCGAGGAGCCCACGGCGATGAGTGTGGCTTCACTAGGGAGATGTTATTCTCAACACACGGTTAGCTAAGTAACTTGTAAAAAGAATTGGAAATTGCAATCTTCGTGATCTCTGCGATCCAAACGTGCAATCCGAACGACGTCGAGTCTATTGTTCTATTGTTGTCACTCGTTGGTGTTTGTGGGTTTGTGGAGTCTGTGAAGGCGATTCTGGCCCGTGTGAGACAAGATAAAAATTACCCGATCAGGAAAGGTGGAAAAATCGAGGGATGGGTTCTCGAGTTTCTCAGAACCACGTTACCTTTTTTCTATTCGAATCTCATCCCAGCAACGCTCTCACTATCCATATCCTACGACGACCTTTCTTTTATACTCTTCTCGGTATTATCTTCTATAGCGCATTCGCCATGAGTGCCACCAAGGCGCAGTCCCAAAAGATTTTCGAGAAACTAAAGACGAAGCCCGCAAATAAGGTATGCGCTTAGCCCCTGAAAGAAGACCGCTTTCCAGGAAACTGACCCGGTAGATATGCTTCGATTGCGGCACAAAAAATCCTACTTGGTCGTCTGTTCCGTTCGGCATTTACCTCTGTCTTGATTGCTCGTCCAACCACAGGAATCTCGGTGTCCATATCTCGTTCGTCCGCTCTACAAATCTTGACCGTGAGTTCCCCGCTTACTCCGGACTCGAGAAACATACTGACCTAAGGTCTAGAATGGCAATGGGAACAACTTCGTATCATGAAGGTTGGAGGGAACGAGTCTGCCACGAAATACTTCCAGTCACACGGTGGAACTGCCGCTCTCGCAAGCAAGGATTCTAAGGTCAAATATACCTCTAACGCGGCAACGAAGTATAAGGAAGAGCTGAAGAGTCGGGCTGCTGCGGATGCTCGGGAGTGAGTGTCCCTATAAATACGAGTGTGGTCAACTTGCTGATTTCTGGCATGAAGTTTTCCGGACGAGGTGGTAATTTTGGATGCGGTCCCAACGATCTCCTCAGATGGCGGGTCAACACCTGCTGCAGATTCCGATGACGATTTCTTTTCTTCGTGGGACAAGCCTTCGATCAAACGACCCAGCAACCCACCCTCACGCACCGCTACTCCTGGCGGCACCAGCCGCACGGGTTCTCCGTTTCTCAACGCTGGCGCCAACGGCAATGGGACTTCGCGCCCGAAGTCCCCACTTGTGGACAGTGAGAAGAGCACCGCGGCCCCCGTTGCGGTTCGAACAGGAACGGCAGTCCGCAAGACTACCTCTACCGCTGGTGCTAAAAAGGGAGGCATCTTAGGAGCCAAGAAGACACAGAAGCTAGGCGCCAAAAAGGTCGGTGCGGATGCCATTGATTTCGATGAGGTAGAGAGGAAGGCGAAGGAAGAAGCAGAGCGAATCGAGAAGCTAGGCTACGATCCAGAGGCAGAGAAGGCGGAGGCGGAGGCGAAGAATAAATCTGCAGCTACGTCTAATTCTAAAATTGCTTCCCCAACGCCAATTAGCCCCGGAAGAGCTAGCTTTGGATCCGCAAGAGGACATGAAAGGAGCGCTAGCGAAGTCGAAAGGCTCGGGATGGGTATGAGTCGTCTTGGATTCGGCCAAGTAGGCGGTGCACCAAAACCTGCTGCTGCTCCGAAAAAGCCAGGGTTCGGCGCAGTGGGAGCGTCTAAGGTTGACGATGGTATGTTATATATCAATAGCATTCAACGGCTATTCTAACGAATATTCGCAGATGAGGAATTGGAACAGACCCGATCCAAGTTTGGCACGCAAAAGGGTATCTCTTCCGATGAATTTTTCGGGCGTGAAGCTTTCGACCCCAACGCTCAGGCTGAGGCCAAATCCCGCCTTGGAAACTTCGAAGGCCAAACGTCCATCTCCAGCAATGCGTATTTCGGCCGGCCCGAAGACGATCTGCCCACACCCGACGAATACGGAAACTATGGTGATTTGGAGGGTGCCGCGAAGGATTTCGTCCGGAAATTCGGCATTACCGCTGGGGACGATCTGGAAAATTTAAGTCAAGTTCTAGGGGATGGTGCAAGTATGTTGCAAGGCAAGTGGCCTCCTTTACGTTGCCGCGTCGAAAACGTTTTCTTTGTTCTCCTTTTTCCTTCCTTGCAGAGACTAACACTACTCTTCGCTTCTAGGTGCTATCCGGAACTACTTGAACAACTAAATATCCTCATCAAGTAAACCTTTTTTCGGTTCTTTTGCTGGCGTATGAATGTCCCTATGGAAGGCTAGGTGTATCAGGGTTTGAATGTGGAATAAATGTCACATAGTTTCTCTCCCGAACTATCTGCCCGTCTTCCTACTCTCTTTTCTTTATGAAATCTCTCGTCCCTGGAAACGCGAAACGGTGGTTGATTCAACTATTATTATGTTTGGAACAATGACAAAAAATGGAAAAATGGAAATTGGCAAAAGTCCCCCAGATTACGATTTTGAAGTCATGAGAGTGATTCCCTGAATAGTTCATGATGCTAGAATTTCTCGCTTGTTACTTTATGTTTTTCATTTTGTATCTCACTCTCTTATTACATATCATCTCCCCTTTCTCATACCTTTCTTTTCATCTGCCACGCTATGATGCGTTTGCGTTGTATTCGATAGCCATTGTTTTTAGTATATTTTAATGCTTTGTTTGCCACATCATAGAGGAATATACGATATTATTTACCTCTTAAAAATGATATGCGAAGGAAAGCCGGCATCAACGTGCCTCTGGGATAGAAGCAGTCATGACAGTAATTTGTATCAGAGTTTGAATTATGTCGTTGAAGTATATACAAATCTCGATCCAATTACACAGACAGGAATGGAATGAAGGATGCCAAATAAAAATATGCTGATGAAATACGCTAAACAAACCAAGAATGCTGAGAAATATAACAAAGGGAAATAGGATGAAATAGTTGAATAATTCCATCCGTCGTTGAGCCATGCATGTTAAAATGGAAACAATAAAGAGTCATCCACCAACCAGCCTTTATCCCAATCATATACAGGTTTTGAACAAAAAGAGGATCCGACGGCGTCCTACTCCTCAATACCATTCCGGAAAAGAGCATCCGCCATGAGAACGACCTGATGCATTTCCTTGACATCATGTACGCGAACAATATCCGCACCGCTCTTTACACTCGCAGTAACTGCCGCAGCGGAACCCCAAACCCTCTCACTCGCCTTGGTGACACCTGTAATTTTTCCAACAAAACCTTTTCGACTTGTCCCAACGAGCCAGGGAAAAGATTCCAACCCTTTGAATTTTCGGAGTTGATTCATATCTCGTAATAGGGTCAGGTTTTGGGCTTGTGTTTTGGCAAACCCGATCCCCGGGTCAAGGATGATACGCCAGCGACGGATTCCAGCTTCTTCAGCGGCCTTGACACGATCTACTAGTTCGTTTCCAACTCCGGTAATAACACCATCCGGGTATTTGGTGAGTTTCGTCATGGTTTTGGGTGTTCCGCGCATATGCATGAGGATTATTGTCTTTCCCAAACGAGCTACGGTGGGGAGCATCATGGGATCCAGAGTACCTCCGGAAACGTCATTGACAACATCTGCTCCAGCTTTGATGGCTTTCTCTGCAACGTTTGCACGGTAGGTGTCGATGCTAATTGCTATGTTCTTAGCCTTAGAAAGAGATCGTATTGTCTTTATTGCGGGAATGACTCGGGCTAGTTCCTCTTCCTCTGAGACCGGTGCGGCGTTGGGCCGGGTACTTTCGCCACCAACATCAATCATGGTAGCTCCGGAAGATATTAGTTCCCGAATGTCATCGGCTAGGGAAGTAGGATCGGTTGGAGAATGGACTCCGCCGTCTGAGAAAGAGTCAGGAGTAACATTCAAAATGGCCATGACTTGAGTCTGGCGTCTCGGGTCGGATGGAGTGAGCGGTGGAAATGTTGGAGAAATCTGAGTCTTGATAGCGGGTTGGATTTCGGTAGGTGGAAGTGACTCTAGATGAGATAAGTAAGATAAATTTGAATGCGGAGCAAGTGGTCTCTCTTGCGGGATTAACCTATTCAGATATCAGCAAAAATCCGGGGCGAACAACAAAGTTACGGGCCGCCGTACTGGCAAAGTGGCCGGAGAACAAATTCCCGCTCCAGCATGAGTTTGTGTGGGATGCTCAGGCGTTCGTGAAACATCTTTTCGCGGTCATAAAGCAGAATATCAAGGTCTATTGAACGTGGACCCTTATCGATGAGTTTATATCTTCCCAGTCGGATTTCAATTGATTGAAGAGTGTCTAAAAGTTCAATAGGCCCCATTGTGGTTTCAACCTGCAGGATACTGTTAGAACTGAACGACTGCACGAAAGGCTACCCGCAAAAAGGACAGAAACATACCTCGCATACACCGTTGATAAACGGTTCCTGGTCCACCACATACATCGGTTCAGTCTCAAAAAGGGAGCTAGTTCGCTTGACTCTGATACCGCATAATTCCATCTCAAGACAGGCCTTCTCAATCATTTCAATGCGGTCTCCTATATTGCTGCCAAGAGCAATAAATACACGATGGTTCCTGGAGTTAGAAGGGCCATCCATCTCAGGGGAAGAACTGAAAGATCTGAGATTATCTATCCGACCCCTGAAACTAGAAAATCCCCTTTTGAGAAACATGTTGTTTGTGTACTTAATTGAACGTTGATGTAGTGGGGAGACCCCATAGTTGAGAGGCCTTTTGATTCCCCTCAACGCAGCATTTTCAGGGTGATATGTTTTTCTGGGTGTATATTCGAAAGGCAGTATAGATCTTCCAGCAATTAGTAAATTATGTGAAGCCGAGAACCTCCCTAGCTGTGGGATAGAGACCTTTGGTTTTTTAAACTGACACTCAGTCTTGCAGTATGATTGGGTGTCAAAAAATGACGGATGGACTGTTGGTTAACAAGCGAATGGTTTGACTGTAAAGGAATTGGATCCAATGGCTGATATACACTATGGCCGCGATGCGATATCTTCGTGGTCCATGATCTGAGGCTAGGAAGCATATCTTCAGGATCTTTGTAGCTCTTCAATCATTGCCCACCTCCCACTTTCTGATATGCGAAATACAGCCATCAAGATTTGCATCAAACTTTGGAACAAATGCAATGACACGTGATTTACGGTTTGTACTGTTTGCATTGTTTGCAAAATGCCCCCACTCGGATCCTTAAGGCTGGCGGCGGATCATTCTTCCCCAGATACTAACCTCAATAGGCTAGTGGTCGGGCCAACTTAATACCACTCACGAGACCTGACTAACCGATATTTGCCAGTTTGCGGTCAAAGTACCGAGGCTCAGTGAATTCTTCGGTTGCTGGACCAGGTATGTTGAAGTCTTTAAACGCTTCTTCTCCGGATTCCAACTTTCAGACACCTCTTTCTCTACATCTCTCTCTACCAAACCGACCTTCTCTCAGCTGCTTCTCTACTTATAATCTTTTACAACTTCCTGTCCTACCTCCGTGCGACAAACATACCTCTTCACTATGGCTTCTCCTCGTAAGTCGCGCATTTCACATGTTCGGACTTGACCGGTACTAACGTCTTCCGCAGAGCAACTCCGCACAACGGTCACTGACCTCCTCAAAATAAATCACCCCGTTCTTCTGGCTGGAATGAACGTTGCTGCCGGTCCAAAGCTCGCTGCCGCCGTAACGAATGCTGGTGGTCTTGGTGTCATTGGTGGCGTGGGATATACCCCTTCAATGTTGAAGGACCAGATTGCCGAGTTGAAGAGTTACTTGAATGACAAGAATGCTCCTTTCGGTGTGGACTTGCTCCTCCCGCAGGTCGGAGGAAGCGCACGCAAGACCAAGTAAGTTCAAGTCTGTTTGTGGTTGTATCTGTAGTGGGGACTAACATGGAACTAGCTACGACTACACGAAGGGCAAGCTGAACGAGCTTGTTGATATTATCATCGAAAGCAAAGCCAGCCTCTTTGTCTCTGCTGTTGGTGTCCCACCAAAGCATGTCGTTGACCGTCTGCATTCCGCTGGTATCCTCTATATGAACATGATCGGCCACCCGAAGCACGTCCAGAAGTGCCTTGACGCTGGTGTGGATATCATTTGCGCTCAGGGAGGAGAGGGAGGTGGCCACACCGGAGATGTCCCCACAACTGTCCTCATCCCCACCGTTGTTAAGATGGTCCAGGGCAAGAAGAGCCCAATGAACGGCCAGCCGGTTCAGGTCGTTGCTGCCGGAGGTCTCTTCAACGGCCAGTCTGTGGCTGCAGCTCTTATGCTTGGTGCCTCCGCTGTATGGATTGGAACCCGCTTCATCCTCTCTGAAGAAGCCGGTGCTCCAAAGGCCCACCAGGAGGCCGTTAGAACCTCCGGGTTTGACGACAACGTCCGCACGATTATCTTTACTGTAGGTTACATCCTTTTGCATATCCCTGAGTGAAGGATTTCTTATTAATGCATTTTCTAGGGGCGGCCACTCCGCGTTCGCAACAACCCATATATCCAAAACTGGGAAGAGAACCGCGCGGCCGATATTAAGGAACTTACCGAGAAGGGTGTCATCCCTGTTGAAGACGACTTTGAGAAACTTTCTGACGATGTCGATGACGAGACGTTGGACAACGCCCGCCCTTGGTTGATGGGTAAAGCTGCCGCTGTTGTCAACGACCTTAAGCCCGCGAAGGCCATCGTCGATGAGCTTGTTGGTGATGCTGTCGCTTGGTTGCAAAAGGGCAACAAGATGGTTGCTAAGCTATAGAGTAGCTTCAAGCGGCCTAGCTTTACTAGAATATAAGCATTTTTGTAAAGCACTTGTGCTGTTTTCTTAAGGTCTCGCTTTTCTCCGTGAGAACTTCTAGGAGGCAGCGCATGAAGGTAACCTCGTGTCCTACATCGCGCTATTAAACTACCACAATTTGTTATATTATTATATCTTGGGTTATTTCGTTTGTTTTATTTATCAATATTATATTTCCTATGGTCGTCATTCAAATTTCACAGTCCACTCTTAGCCTTCTTGTAATGATTAACGCTAGCGATATTCAGCTGTTATTCAAACGTAGCGGTATCAATGCCATTGCCAAAAAAGCGTACGGCAAAGAATCTCCTCTCACTCGGTTATATGTATAATAACTTGCCGAGGTCATAGTTTGGTCGACATGGTAGGGAGAATATTAATAGCCGTCCTAAGGTAATTCAGCATACGGAGTCCAGCGAGAAATGTAGCCCATTTGGCCCTTCGGCTCTTCCTACTCTTGAACCTGCCACGTTCTTTTGGCGGGCTGCTTCTCGGCAGCTCATCCTCGTCGGAGTCCAAGGGGCCGTCGGGAAGGGTGTGTACCGGAATTCCCTGTTCATATAGGGACAATACTAGATACAAGCGGTACATCATTATGAGCTTGTTCTGGTACTCGTCGTCTCCAGAAGACAGAAAACGATGACGCTGCCCTTTGATATCTCATCACGTGACAGATAAGGTTATCGGAGAAAATAGATAGCGATAGCGAGTCTAGACCTAAATAGGACATCAAATCATGTGCGATCGATCATCAGAGGAATTTATCAAATCCACAACATTTGAATGATCCGGGGATTTCTATACTCAACTTTTTAAACCAACACACAACTGTATTAACAAATATATCTACGATGTCAAAAGTAGCAAAGTAAGTCACAGGCGTGAATCCCCTCTACTTTTTTCTCGTTCATCCAGGCCTAACGAGTGAACCTGCAGCGCCCGCGCCGACTGGGCCGATGATGAAGAATTCGATGACGCCGCCGCACTTCCTGCCCAGCAAGTACTCACAAATAAAGATGGCACCAAAACCGTCATATCCTACCGTTTTAACGACGATGGCAAGAAAGTGAAAACCACACGCCGAATCCGCACCACCGTTGTAAAGGAACACGTCAACCCTCGAGTGGCGGAGCGAAAAGCATGGCCCAAGTTCGGTCTCGAGAAGGGAAATGCCGCCGGTCCATCTTTCGATACGACCTCGGTCGGCGAGAATATCATTTTCCGACCCAGCGTGAACTGGAAGGCACAAGCGAAGGAGGCGGAGAAGACCGGAGGCGAGAAGGGAAGCATGAAGGATCAGCTGAAGGATAAGAAGGTCAAATGCCGAATCTGTAGCGGAGAGCATTTCACTGCGAGGTGTCCGTTCAAAGATACCATGGCGCCTGTCGACGAACCCTCAGCTGGTGGTGCGGGAGGTGCAGATGTCGACGACGACGGGGCATCTGGCGTTGGGGGTCTGGGTGTTGGCGGAAGCAGCTATGTGCCACCGCATCTACGCAAAGGCGGTGCTGCAACAGGTGATCGTATGGGTGGCAAATTCGAAAGAGATGATCTCGCAACTCTGCGGGTGACGAATGTGAGTGTTTTTTTGTTTCTTTGCGAAGGAAGGGTCTGGTCCATGTTGCTAACGACTTTTGTTTATAGGTGAGCGAGCTGGCGGAAGAACAAGATCTTCGGGATATGTTCGAGAGGTTTGGTCGTGTCACAAGAGTCTTTTTGGCCAAAGATAGGGAGACGCAACGGGCCAAGGGCTTCGCATTCATTAGCTTCCAAGAAAGAACTGATGCTGCTCTTGCTTGTGAAAAGATGGATGGCTGTAAGTTTAACCTTACCCTTTGCAATCCTGCATTTACTAATATATCACAGTTGGTTATCGACATCTCATTCTCCGGGTCGAGTTCGCGAAACGCACGACTTAAGGTTGTTCATTATCCGATATCTTCCCGAATATATTGTCGCAAGAACTCTTTCCTTTCTCTCACGGCCCTCTTGAAACGGTTTACTTCATGAAGTCCAGGAGTTCTGATAATTTTTAGTCCTTTATCACGCTCTTTCTTTCATTTGAAGGAGCGTCTCATAAAAGTTCTAGATAGTTCCCCATGATCCTGATATCTCCTTTTCTCTCTCTCTCTTTCTTATTTCTCCGTCATGACCTAGGGCTTTCTTTCTCCAGGGTAGTAATCAAATTCAATTTCTCTATCTACACTTTTCTAATCGTGGCTACAAATATTATCTAAACGCTATTTAGGATTTGACTTCAGTTGGGGACATTAACACTTCCGCTTACGGTTACTATAGAACCGTACTGTCATGATAACGTCGGGGGGGTCGACCATCACATATGTCGAGAGGGCACAAAAAAAATATCAACCAACCCCTTATCAATCCAACCTCGCACCATTCCTCCAGGAGATGAACGGCAACGGAACCACATCCGCTATCCGCTAGACGTGCTACCACGGGCGAGCTATGCCCGCAAGAAAAGAAAGACATAACTCAGCCTCTCCTAGCCCCTCTCCTCTCCCCTCCCTCCCTCTTTTAGGATTATATTATCTTATATGAGATAAGCCCCTATTTTTCCCATATGAACTTTATATTCCTAGTTCAACCAAATCAAAAAAAGGAAGGTCAGAAACAAAATCATATCGGCATCCCCGTCGCGCCGGTCTACCCTTTTACCATGAGGCTCATGGTTGGTTAGGGGAGGCAAGAGCAAGGGAAGGGGTGTTTGTTTGTGGTGGTGCCCCTAAAGCGCCTGCGATTATCTTACGAATATCAACAACATCCCTTCTTGAAGGTCAGCTCTAGAGCTGCCGTGGCGCCCTTCTCCAAGGATGGAGGATTAGGCTCCTTATAGGAGGAAGAGGACCTAGTAGTGTGGAGGTGGTGATGATGATGATGATGATGATGATAATGCTGGTTATAACGCGTATATATATCCTCTTGGCGTATTAAGGATGTTGATGCTCACCTAGCCTTTTTTATTATTTTATATTCAGCTTGATGAAGGCAGTCTATTTCGAGCTGAGAATGGCTTGATATGGTAGGTCTAGAGCTATGTAGGCTGAGTAGATGTGAACGAAACATTTATACGTTGCATCTGAGTTTCCATGGTTCATGAGATTTAGTTGGATTTTTTCCATTCTAGGCTACTCCTAAGTCTAGGAGAAATATGGGGGAGCGTTGTAGTGAGAACAGCGTTTATTTGTTTGCTTTTCTTTCCTTTCCCCCCTTTATGCTTCTAGGGAACGATATGATATACTTCAGCTAAAGATAGGGGAGGAGTATAATTAGGAAAGGGGAACAAACTGCACAGGGGAGAAGAAAGAATCTTACACGATACTTGTTACGTTCATTTCCCGTTTCTCTTTTGAATAGAAGAGAACGCGGCAGATGGATAATGGAGATGGGACGAAGGGGGAATGGAATCATCCCCCTTTCTTTCAAAAAACAGAGCGTCGGGTTTGCTTTTGATACCCCCTTTAGCTTCGCACAATGAACTCATACTCATTGAAGCTAGACTCATACTAGGAAGGTGTAGAGCTTAGAATCCCGGAGAACTAGGTTTGAATTGATGAGGTTTGCTGTTAAGACTCATGGTTCGTTCTGTGATACCCGGATGGCAATTCTCTCAGTTTCAAGTGGAGAAAGCTTTCCTTTCTTATTCCACATCAATTTCTTCTCTGGTGCTAGAACGTCCTCTGGACCTCTGAACACCACGGTGGCTTATTCAACGAGGCAGAGACAGTCCATCCGCCCGGTGTTTGAAAACGGATTGCCTTCAAGAGAGGTTTCCCTATTCGCTGCCTGGGGCTTGATCGTTGTTGGCGCTTTGGTTAGTACTTGTCGTTTTATTTGTTGGGGAAGTTCCTCCATCCTTGCGAATGTCATCACAGGGACACTGGAACGATGGGTAACACGAATCTATCCAGTTCGATTACACAGGTCCACCAAAACTCTAGTGACTGGAGGAGAGGATGGGACCGGAGTCGGGATGCAACCCCCAGGCAAGGAAAGGCGAGGAAAGGGAAGGAAACTGTAAGCGCAAAATGTGTCCTATGTCTCAGAACTTTTCTTATGGATCTGCATCGAGGAAGAGGATCGGCAATCCCATATGATATTATGCTTCTCAAATCAGCAAGCCGCATGAATGGGAGGAAATGAGATCGGGAGAGGGATTAGCGCTGTTCCTCATGAATAGGGATAAAGAAAATGAAGCCAAAATAGATTGTACAACGCGTTCTCTGGATACCTGCATATTCACGTGGACCCTCTAATGGAATGTCCATGATGCTGACAGAAAACAAGGAAAGGAAAGGTGCATACGAAACCCGTCGGGAGCGCCAGGCGAGCAGATAAAACGACAATACATGGGCTAGATAGGGGTCGGGTAATGATCTATTGTTCCGGAAATAGGGGGAGACAAGATGACTGCAGTGTTTTTGCCAAGGGTGATAATTAAAAGACACGAAACCGTATTCCACATACGTCTCCAGCTCAGGCATCTAAAACGAGGGCTGGGACCGTGATATGTAGATTCATAGTTACTAATAGGTAAGATAAGCGGGATATAATACGAAAATTGAGAGATCCAAGTGAGGAAAAGAATCCGTACCAATGGCATGAACTCATGGTCAATGCGTCCTTTACCGTTGTGCTGCACTTGAGGTTTGACAAAGAACTCTAGGATATCAAAATCCAACAAGGTCGAAACACTCGTGTATTTCGTGGCAACTAGATTCCTGATGTTACCGCTGGTTGCCCGATCCTAGAACCGAACGAGCAGCGTAGCCTCAGTCAGGAGAAGAAGAGGGAAAGGAAAGAGATCATATCCCATCGGCTGCGGGTACATTAGAGGGCTAATACGTCGAGATATCCATTATAATTTCGCTGTAGTTGGAAGATCGGCAAATGCGTGCGGAATCGGGCAACGAGTAAAAATTTCGTTGGTTCTAATCCACCCAGAGTTCTGGAAAACGTTACTCAGAGTTGGTGTCAGACTATGTCAAACCGAAGTATCCTCAGTCAGAGCAAGTAATTGTTGATTGCTCTGCTTCTTTTGGGATTGCCGCCAATCCCTCCAGTCACATGTGGCGGGTTATGCAATACGTGATAAAGAAGCCTCATACTTGAAGGAGCATGGCCCTATGATTTGCGAGATATCAAACATTCGCCTTCGATTCGTCTTCTTGCAATCCACTTGATCCAATCTCGCTGACGAGCTCGTTGCCATTCGATATGTCTCATCGTATTATTCAGGTCTCAAATAGATAGAGATTGGCCATCGGGCACAGGAGTTATCGTCGATGATATAGCTGCGATGCATCGGGCTCGATGGTCGAAGTCGAACCAGTCCCTTGGGACCAGGTGCCAGATCAAACAAGAGGTTTGGCTGACTGCGCGTGTTACCGTCTTCGAGCGCCTCCCAGCTAGAGAAATCTATTGCAATTGGGAGATCGTGACTCAAAAGTCAAGGCAACATACGTGTCCCCAGATCAAAAACCGCGCTGGTCTCCATCCATCCACGCGCTTTCCGGTTGGATCACATCTTCAAGGATAAGTTGGGATATTTGCCCCTTTCCAATCTGCGGACTTAGACTGGTTCCAAAGTAGCCATAGCAGCGCCCGGTGTCTCGAGATCAAACTTAAATGACAACATCCATTTTTGAGCGTGTGGTTTGCGGTTTTGCCTCGCTGACTGATTCACGCGCAGGCCATAGCCAAATCATGACTCCCGTTATCATCATCAATAGAACCACCGGCTGACGGCAGATATGATTTCGGGTAGACTAAACTTTCGACAAAGCTGACGACATGCTAGGCCCCGCGTTTATTTGCTGAATCGCCACCGCCTTTGATAGGAAAGCTCTCACAGGCTCATCTAAGCATTGGG